>OX439140.1:57297794-58033294 GCA_949318255.1 Pollenia labialis
ATGCACGTAAACAAGGATTTTGAAGAATAATTCCAGAAAATATTTATTTTGGGCAGTTAAGTCAAAGTGCAGCTAACTTTGATTTTTTGTATGAAAATAATTTTAAAATGCCAAAAATTTTGTGCATTTATCTTAAATGTGCAGGTATAGAAAGTGCACTTAAAAAAGGAATTTGTATGGAATTAGAAAGAATAATTCCAAAAATTATAAATTTTGTGCAGTTAAGTCAAAAGTGCACGTAAACAAAAGGCAGGTAAGTCAAAACTACTGTATATTTATTTTATATTGTCTTTTGTTTTATAAAAAAATTTTTTTTTTAAATTATAGAAAATTTTTGAACTGGACAAATTGTAAAGGGTCCGCCAAATAACTTTTTTTTTTTTTTTGAATATGCTATAAAAAAACTACTGAATATTTTCTCAAATATCTTTTTTTATTTGAAAGTACAATCCTTCCGGTTAATAATGGAAAATAATTTCATTCAAATGGCTGCCTCGGCTGGCCATGCAGTAGCGTACACGATCGGTCCAATTTTTAAGCACATTATCGATTGTGTGCAGCTCAGGCGCGGATTCAGTGGGGGGAAATAAGGAAATTTCCCCCCCCCCTAAATTCTCAAAATATGTTTAGTTTCTCTCGATAATACAAGAATTCCCAATAATAATATTTTTTTATATGCACAAAATTTTAGGAAATCCCAGCAAAGTTTTTTTTGTTTTTTTTATTGAATCTAACGAAATTTTCAATAAGTATCCAAAACTTAATTCAAATAGTTATTTATTAGAAATTTCCAATTAAACATCTAGTTTACTGTATTCAAATACTTATTATTCTACATTCGATCCCAGCAGGTGCCATCTATAACCAAAGAATAAACGTTTGACTTGAAAATGAGTGCGGTTGAATTATTAATAAGCCTTAGTATATGCAATATTTATGTATATATGTGTTATATGAATCAAAATTCTATTCGATAAGTTTCTACGAAAACACAGATTTGTCGGGGAAAACCCAGATTTCGTTATCTTGAAGATATTTCAACATACAACAAAAAATCATTAGGAAAGCATTTATTGGCTTTGTTGTAAACGCATTTGAAGAGGCTTCAAAGGGTATTGATAATGTGATATGTCAATTGATGCGAAGGCACTATCATCTTTAGTGCTAAAAGCTTTGACAAAGTTTAGTCGACCTAAAAAATTGTGTAGGAAATGGAACAGATGGGTGCCCTCTGATGTCATCAGAAAATGGAGCTGTTATAAAATTCTGGCCAAATGCAAAACAAACGCCTTGATATTCCCATAAATCAAACAACTTAATTTTAAAAAGCAACAAAGTGCCATTAATACAATAAGTTGTATCATTTGTTAAAGAAACCACAAATTTTTTAAATATATTCATCCCAAGCGAAACACAGTTTTAGCAAAGTATTTGGGAGCCAAACTCTCTACATTATGCGAGACAAGATGGTTGGACCGTCACGACTCAATTTTACACTTTGCAGCAAATGTACATCATATAGAAGAAGCTTTGGAAAAAATATCTGAGTGGAAAGTTAGAGATACTTCATCAAAAGCCTTATATCAAGGAACTCGCTTAGTACTTTTGAATTCATTTGAGGAATAGTATCATTTTACAAAATCACGATATAGATCTTTAAAAAGGATCAAGCCTTATCAAAACTTAAATCATGTGCCTTGAATAAAGCTGCGTTCAAATCGAGGTTCCAATCACATTTAAAATGTTTAAGATTACTACCGAGTTGTAGGTTACATTCCTCTTATTGATTTTATTTTAGAAGATCTCAAACACGTTTCGCAATAGATCTCCTAAATGTGTTGAACATACCTAAACTTATACCTCAAAGTGTAATCAAGTCAAATACAGATACACAACTTTTAAAATCACAACTAGCTGATGAGCTGATTATGTTTAATAAAAGAGATAGATAAACACCTACTAACATCTTAACTTGAGTCTGAACTGTTGCATTTGCAACAAACATGGAAAATATCTAAAAATCTATCAGAAAACATTGTAGATGCTTTAATAAACTGTGATAAAGATATCTACCGAAATCTAAGAAAAATATTTAAAATTTTCGTTTGCTCGTCAGCAGGGCAAGTTTAAAATGGCACGAAAAATGGCTGGCAAATTGCACGAAAAAGTATAAAAAATGGCAAAAATAAACATATTATTTAAGAATGTTTTTTTTTATTAAGTTTTTATTGTAAGTACAATAGTATGTTTCTTCAAATTGTCAAAAAAAAAAAAAAATTTGGGGGCAAAACGCAAGAATTTGGAAGTTGTTTTTAATACACTTTTGATCTAATTTTTGTTATAAAATTCTGTTTAATAAGAAATATTTTTATAATATTTGTCATAAAATTTTTTTATCAGGGAAATCTTATTAAAAAACGACGTTTAAAATTCTTGCGTTTTGCGTCTTCGATTTCTAGAACCCCCTAAAAATCTCCTGTTATCACATAAAACAGTTCTATAAATGAAAAACACTCTTTCAATATCGCAAGATGTAACTGGAGCATATTTGAACACTAAAAGTTCAGATGGAGAAAGATTGTCAATAAATTCATCCGTCTCACTTTCATTAAAACAAAATTGTGAGAAAATCGATTAAAACACTTTTAAAATTGAAATGCCAAGCCATATAGATTTTTCAGGAGTATTAAATAATTTACCACATGTATTACGATCTAAAACGTTTTTTAAACTTTTCAACAAAATCTTTTTTAATGACATCTTGTATTATTTTCCTTAGCACTATCAATTAAGCCAAAGCTTTCATTCATAGAAATCCCTTTCGTTTGTAACTTCAAGAGGCCTGAGCAGATGCATTGAAAGTACTTTTTACGTCCGATTTTTGCATTATTCAGTTAGCATTTCGAATAGATTCTGCCTCATATTCTCTAAGCTTATTTAAAAATTTTTTTCTAGGTTGCAAAAAGGTATTCTTTAGCAAGCTGGACCAAAAATTGCTTTTTAAAACAATAATTGAAAAAATGGCAAATGCCATAAAAAACTTGCCCTACTCGTCAGTAATGCTACGAGAGAGACGTCATTTCCTACCAGTCGTCTAATAAAAACATGGCTCAGATCAACAATGACAGAATAAAGACTGTACTATCTAAATTTGCCTCACGAGGAAATCATAAATTGCTTATTTAAAAAAATTAATTTATATTGAACTGATCTTATATTTCATATAACCTTATTGTTGAGCTTGTTTAATAAATATACACATATTAATTTTAATAAACTTTTAAAAACAAATTTTTTATTTTTTTGTATCAAAACAAATTTCCCCCCCCCCCCCCTAAGGCTCGAGCTGGATCCGCGCCTGGTGCAGCTGTATTTCACCAATGGCTTCACGTATATTGTCCTTTAAAGCGTCAATTGTCTCTGGCTTGTCGGCGTAACACTTATCTTTGACGGCACCCCACAAATAATAGTTCAACGGTGTCAAATCGCAGCGGCCAAACGTCATCCGCTCTGCGGATGATAATGCGATCTTCAAAAACAGGGCGCAAAACATCGAGTGTAGCTTCGGCTGTGTGCCACATAGCGCCGTCCTGTTGAAACCAAATGTTGCCAATATCCTCCTCTTCAATTTTTGTGAACAAAAATTCGTTCAACATGGCCCGATAATGATCGACATTGACTGTAACGGCCACTCCTTGCTCATTTTCGAAGAAAAATGGCTCAATTATGCCTCTGGCCTAAGATCCGCACCAAACAGTGACTCGTTTTGGGTGCATCGGCTTTTAAATGTATGCGTGCGGGTTTTCTGTCCCCCAAATGCGACAATTTTGCTTGTTTTCATACCCGCCAAGATCAAAATGAGCTTCATCCAAAATCCGTTCGCAATTTTCGCTCACATTCTGCAACATTACCATGATGTTCAAAGTAATGTCGCAATATTTCCCAGCGTTGTTCAAGCGTATACACAACCATATTCGTTCAGCGGAAGGATAAAACTAATTATCTGTCAAATCAGACATGAGCTTAGTGTTACCATTCACGAAATAAGCACTAGTTGGAAAAAAAACGTTAGATGGCGGACCAGTTATTTTCGCTGGTAAGTGGACATGACCCAATAAAACTGGACAATCCAGGTCATCTGGCAATCCTAAATAACGTCCTGTAAGATAGTGGACATGGACGCTATGACGCTCCAAATACTGTCATAGTGTCCATTAAGACACTTTTCAGAGTCTCAATAGGTTCCATATTTTGAAAAATGTGCTACTTTGTTCTTAAAAATATTTGTGGTGTAATGCCAAAAAGTCTTGCAAGCGAAAATGTGAACAAATTCGATAGCATAGCCGAGCCGGCTGTGCAGAGACGCTTAAGTTAGCGAAGCCAGTGCTTGTTATACCATAGAGGAGAAAATCCTTGGACGCTGTTATGCCACCATGTTTTACCCGTTTGTACTTTTTTGGAATTTATTAACAAAATATTCGTGAAATATTCGCTTCTATTTGGCGAATACGAATTATGTAAAATAGGCGCATATTCGGCATTACGAATACGAATTTTCGTAATATAACTAATGCATTTATCAAGTTTCTTTTAATAAAATTAATAATTTATGCTAGAAACACAACTGGGCCGAACGACGAATCATTCGCAATGAATATTCGTCGCCGGAAATAGAACATATTGGTGTATATCATTACGTAGCCGAAATTAGGCGACTAAAAAATTGTGTAGTGAGAATTTCTTAAGACCAATGTAAACATTGGAATATTCACCACTGTCCTGAATAATTTTTCCCCCGTAATTTTCCCCTTTTCACATATTTGCGATCATGAAAAACTCCCATGAAAAAAAGGTTCTTTTAGTAAAGTAAAAAAACAAACAAACATTAGAATTATTTTGCCGTCACAAAAAGAATTTTTGAAAATAACTTATGTAAGTTGATTTTAGGCATTCCTAGATAAACTATCATATGCAGAAATTGCCTAATTATCGTAAGAAAATTGCCGACAACTGGAATGTCTCAATAAAATAGCAAGATAATTCCGATCCCATTATACAAATTAGCAAATCCGTTCACTGCTGTGGATTGACATTTATCATTAAAAGAAACTCGGAGAGATCTGTTTTTTGCTTACAACGTAAAGCTAAATAAAGTTAAGAAAAATAAAGAGACACCCTAATTAAATATGTATAAAACCACCAGATCGGTGAATTACTACCCTACAAGAAATGAATGAGCGAATAGTCACTATTTTCATTTTGGTGTTAAGAAAATGATAGAAAGAAATGACCGAATGTGACCGAAAACTTGATTTCGGTCATTTCTTTCTATCATTTTCTTAACACCAAAATGAAAAATGTGACTACTCGCTCATTAATTTCTTGTAGGGTAAGTACCCTGCAAATATTATTGGACCACCTAATCCAATTTCATGAAATGGACTACTCCATGGACTGGTCCGATGTAATGCAAGCATGGACCATGTCATTGTTAAAAAGTGTTTGTAGTGAGACGACATGTCTTCGTTTTTTAACGACATGTTTTCGTTTTTAAACGAAGTTAAAACTAATCCTCTTGTGTACACAATGGAGTAGTTTTAAAACTACTCCTTTGTAGTCCAAAGATGGGTTATATGGTCCTGCCTTAGGACATCGTAATGTTAAATAGACCATGTTTTTCCATACGTTTGGGTTACTTTTGGACTAGTCCTAGTCCCTTGTGGGCTACTCTTTACACGCGTGTTTGGACTGGTCCTATTATTTGCAGAGTAAGAGCGCAAAAAGAGCGAGAAAAACGAAATGTAAAACCAAACCAATTGTAGGGGAATGTAAGAAAAGATAAACTCACTGTTTATTGTTGGTGTTTTGTTTTGGCTTTGATATTGTTACAAGTAAGACTTTGAGTGTTTATAATTCTTATTCGCTTTAGGGTTTTATTTGTATAATATTTTTGGCCTTTCTAAAATCTTTGGAAAAGGTTTCCTGATGAGCTGGCCTAAGCAACCAGTGAAATGCGCATAGAAGCTAGCTTTCCCTCAACAATAAATTTCAGTGTATTTATCAAATATGAAAAACTGGGAATTTAGCACGTCATACGGAAATCGTATTAATAGTAAAAGTATAAGTATCAGTGTGACCATTTTAACTTTTTTGCATTAAAATTAAGCATTCAAAATTTTGATTAAGCTGCAAAAATTTCTTTTAACATTCCAGAATTTATTTTAGGATTTTTATAAAATGTGTTCGTCTTATTTTTAGCTTAATTCATAGTTTAGAGTTTTATTGATTAACTGATCTTTAAAAAAGAATTTTCGTATGAAAATGGATTAGTTTTATCTTAAGAAACGTCTTTCCTGTTTTGTAAAAAAAAATTTAGAAAAATTTATGTACACATAATGCCAGCTACCTAAAGTAAAGTCTTTGGTAATTGATTTAAATATTATAAATAATTTGAGCACAAACCCACACCCACAGACAAGCCCGGCCGAGTTTATTAGGTAGTCCCGTTCCAATAAAAATACTTATATGCATGGTTACAAGATTCCAACGGGGTATCTGTAGAATCCGACCGACTAATCGGCCATTAATCGGTGTTTGTCATTAATTTGGCCGATGAACGAAATTTTTAATACGATTATATGCAACTGATACAAAACCATGCAAAAATAATAGCAGTTTTCACCCTTGATGGTAAAGCCCCTTGTAGACCTTGTGAATCTTATTAATTAAGTTAAAGTACTAAGACTTACAACACTGCAACAACAAAATGTTTTAGATTAAAATTTACTAAGCTGTGGTTGAAAAATTCAACAAAAAGCTGTAGTAAACACGTTTGTTAAATAAATTGAAGAACTATATCTTTCTCTTTCCCTCGCACAGCAACTTCATTAATTTACAATAGGTACTAACGAAAAAGACACTCATGCTTTGTAGTATAAAATCGTATTAAGTAAAGCAGAGTTGTACACTTAATACAAAGTGTGAAAACGCTAATAAAATACAAACTTTTTTTCAAGTTCGGCTGTGGAAAATTATATTTTTTCCAAAACAGCAATATCGGAAAGAAAAATACAAGGAAAAATTTTAAGCAAGTGGAAGAAAATAATGAAAATATTCTCCAAAAGGAATTATGTGCGTATTTATCTTAATGAGATAAAGCATTAACATATTTAAGTATTGGAAAACAAGTCCATTTAACAAATTAAAGGCAGTAGCACTACCAACTTATGTTTTGTCCAGACGGCCAGTTTTGGTATCAAAAGGAAGCGCTACGCAACACGTAAATTAAAAGCATTTCCGTCACAGAAGAACATACATATATTAATTTATGTACATTTTCATTTAACTCAAAAACAAAAGTGGTGGACGCACCCCTCAAAAAACTAACTTTGACATGTTTTATGAAGAGCTTCAAAAAAGGATCCAAGTATGGTTTTTATATGAATAAAAAGTTTGGTAAATTTTTGTTTGTCCAATGAGTGGCCAAATATAATAGATATTCAAAAATTCTTTGATTCTGCATTAAAACAATTTGAAAATTCGACTCGAATCACTGACTCGAGATAGCGAGATGTTTATGTCAGTTTTTTGATACTTTTCAATTCTTTTTTAATGAAATTTAAATAACTTTACCATTTTTTGTCCGATTTTCATTTATAATATTTCGTTAGGAGGGTGCTGAAAACCGCATGAGATTTATTTTAAACTGAACTGTCTTACTTTTTATAACATTAACTTAGACGTCGTTTAAACCCCATTTTATAACCACAAAAAGCATATCATCTTTGTGCAGGAAACACGTTTTATTAATATATTAAGCTACTATGAAATTAACCCGTTCATGACCAACATTTTTAAGAAAACATTAAAAAACAAGAAAAAATTATAATTAAAGTTGAAAAAAAATATAAGAGTATTAAAATTTAACAAAAAGCAAGTAATCAAGAAAATTTGAAAGGATTTATCAAAAAAATCTTTTCAATTTAGTTCAGTTTATTGCTTGGGTGACACAATTTTATTTGCAGGCCGATTTTTCTCAACAACTCCTAAACACAATTGCCCACAACTTGCACATATCGCTCGGTATCTTGTGAATGAATTCGCCAGTGCATAACCTTGTTATATATGCCTTGATAACAATTATAAATATTCTTTTTTTCAGTATGTCCCAATTTACAATGTGACAGACAGAAGGCAGACAGACCACAGAGACAGACGAATTGGGTGGTCAGGAGGCGCCGCTGTATGCGTCAAACACTTTACATTTTACTCTCTCGTCTACAAAATTCGTCTGTCTACCACATTGTAAATTGGGACGATACAACTGGACTTTAATTTTTTCCACAATTTTTTAATGTCATCTAAAAAATGTTGGTTAAGAACGGGTTAATTTAATAGTAACTAAATATGTATATTAATAAAACGATATGCTTTTTGTAGTTATAAAATTTGATTTTTAATGATGTCTAAGTAGGGTAGCCAGATTTTAAATTCGGAAAAACAGTACATTGAACACAAACACCTAATTTTCACGATGATTTTTGCCCCTATTTTTTCAACATGTCTTTTTTAGTTTGATAGCGAGCGGGGGAGAGAAGTAAGCAGGGTAGGAAAAAAGACATGAATCGTAATTTCTGTGATTCTTTTGACATTCCTCCTTGCACTTATTTGGGTTTTTTTAATTTATATTGTATTTTTATTTCAAAATGACAATTACTTATTAAAATATAAAAAAAATAAACAAATTTAATTTAAAAAAATTCAATACATACATACATATATAAGGAAAATAAAAAAATCAAACAAAATAAGAAACATTGTGAAAATTTAACATGTTTTTGGAAGTTTCTTTAAAAAAGAACTACAAAAAAGACATGTCTTTTAAATCATCGTGAAAATTAGGTGAAAAAAACAGTGCAATCAAGAAAAAAACAGTTCATTTTTTTGGCGAAAACACAACTATTTATTTAAATTATTATATATTTAAAACTTTTGATTGAATAAGCAACAATTATATAACGAAAAGCACTTAAAATGTGTAACGTCAAAAGAATGATTTCCGTTTTATTACATTTTATACGTATACGAAATTGCTCCATTTGCGTTAAAAAAAAACAATAAAACGAAGCATTTGGCCTGAATGTTTTTTTTTTAATTTGAAGACAGGATAACCATAATATTCCTGTAAGCCATATAAGAAAGGAGAAAAGCCTAACTTAGCTTAAAACAATTAACTCGTTGATTGTGTAAGTAGGACTTTCTTTAAGCATATTGGTATTTAACGCAATTTTCACCACACACATGGTTGCACAAATCATAAAGAATTTGAGAAAATGTATCTGTCCTAAGTTAATTTTCCAATTTCAAACAATTTTGAAATTATTTACGGCCAATTTTACCAAGTTCAATCTTTAAAATCCAAAAAACGTAGTCCGGTGTATTTTTATTTAACAAAAATACATTAAAATAGTAAAAAACAAGTTTCAATAAAATTTATACGCTGAAGATTTTCAATAAAATTTTTGTAAAAATCAACGTAGTTTTTCTTTATTTCAAAAGTAGTTTAGGTAGAGAAAAGCGGTCCTGACAGGAACTAGGTATTTTTATAACTTTTGAGCCCGGAAATTTTTTTAAATTTGTACGTTTTTAATTTCACGTGATTTCGATTTCCAGCACTTGCCCGAATATTAAAAAAAAATTCTAGGAATTAAAGATAATTGTGTTGGAATAAATATTTATTTAGCATTTAAAAAATATAATATTTTTAACAAAATTTCGATTTTGTTTTTGTCTTTCTCAGGTGCTTAAAAGAAAATACTATTGGAAGAGGTAGCCATAAAATTAAATGTCTTAAAAATAATACCATAAAAATATACAACTGCTGCGAGTCACCCATTATAATTATGATTTCTACTGCGTATTTATGAGAAAACAATGGCCACAGCGTAAAAAGTCTTATTATTTTAGAGCTTTTTTGTTTGGAACACAACATTTTTTTAAGCTATGTACTATTAAATATTAGGATATTTTCAAAATATGACTTTAAAAGGGTTTTTCTAAATATCTTGGTTTTTTGTAGACTGAACAAAAAAAAACAGTACAGAGTGTAAAAAACAGTACATTTGCGTACTGTTTTGGACATTATGCATAAAACAGTACAATTGCAAAAAATCAGTACATGTACTGTTAAAAACAGTACGTATGGCAACCCTATGTCTAAGTGAATGTTATAAAAGCTGCGTTCGAGAACACAAAAGTTTTTACTATTTTTTACTGAACTTTACTGCATTTTACGAAATTGCGTTCGAGTACACAAAATACAGTAAATGAGAGCACAAATTGAGAGCGTAAAGTGACAGTTCTCGTCTGAGTATTTACAAATTTTTACTGCAGAAATTTTTGCAGTAAAATTTAGTAAATCAAAAAAACATATGTTCCAAAAGGTAAACAAACAAAAGTTACAAATAAAATGCATACCTATAAATTGCGAAAAAATTGTTAAATAAAAGAAAAGTTGAAATAAAAATTAAACCAAAACAAAAAGTGAATAACTATTAATAAATTAATCTTGTTTGTGAAGCATTTATTTGGCTAAATACAAACTTTTGAAATTTTTTTTGTTAAGTTAATTTTTTAGAGTTGTAAAAGTGTGATGTACTTGGGGACTAAAGTAGTCAATAGCAAAAAAATTATTGATGTTCTTTTAAATAATTTAACCCGCTACAAATTAGTAAAATCAAATAAAATTAAAAACAAACAAATATGAAAGATTAAATAAAATATATTGTTTGTATTTTCCAAAAATGTTCGTGTTATAAAAAGTTTTTAATCGAGTACCAATAAGAAAACGAGTTAAGTAGTCAAAGGTGTAAACATTTTTCAACACTTCAATTATTTGCCATCAGCTGTTGCCTTTATTTTACGAATTTTTACAAATTTTGCGATCGCGTACTTTTTTGCACAACAGCTTTTTGTGAGACCAAATTTTTCAGTTTACTCATTTACTGCATTTTACTGCAAAAGTACTCAAACGCACCTAATATGTCTTACAATCCAATTAAGGTTTAATTTTTGACTAAAATCTTAAGAGAATTTCAACACATTTCTGAAAATCGGACAAAAATGGTTAAGTTATTTAAATTTTTATTAAAATCGAATTGAAAATCATCAAAAACTGACAAAAACATCTCGCTATCTCGAGTCTGTGGTTAGGGTTTTATAATTGTTTAATACAGAATCAAAGAATATATATTATAAGAAGAGAATTAAATATAATACAAGTAATTCATAACCATTTTTTATTCAATAAAAAAACAAAACAAGTTAAGCTTAGTCGGTGAATCCCATAAGAGTTTTAGGAAGGGCGCTGTGGATAATTTAGGAACAACCAGCATAACATTTTTCTTGACAGCAGCTAACGTAAAAGTTATTTTAGCCATCGTAAAGTATGGACCGATTTCAATAAGATTGCACTAAAATAGGTTTGGCCAAAAATTTATACCAACGTAATAATATGGTTTATAGGCACAAACACTATTCCGAAAAGAAATTTTTCAAGGACCTATGTAAAATTTTGAACCGACTCTTACTATTTTCAATAGGATTTGTCCTTATAAATTAAAACCAATATACAAAATTTTATCAAATTACCTTAAAAATTGCGACCTATGCTTCTTTAAACCATTAAAGAAGTACGCAATTGTACTTTTTTTAGCTTTAGCACTTCGTTTTGTACTTTTTTTTTGCACAAATATAAAACACGTTTTCTGCATATATCGCACTAGTTTAACAATAGTGTATTAACTCAAAATTTTTCTCTTTTCTTTTTTTGGAAAAAAAAGCGAAACGTTTTGTATGTATTCATATCTAACCGCTGTAAAAATATCATGCTATTTGGTTTACTTTTTGGTAATGAAACTGTTGGTTTAAGAATTCTTTCGCACATTAGCGTTTTATGTAAAATTAAAAATTGGTTTGCTTCTACTGAATTTTTTAATTTTTAGTTAATACACTATTGTTGAACAAGTGCGATATATCAGTGATGGAAAATTCAGTACTATGGTACTTTTTTCAGTACTTTTTCATTTCATAAATACCACAGTAACCCCTCGTCAATTTTAGCATTCTGTTTTTTTATGCTTCCTTGTTAAGATAAAAATATAAAATATTTCCCTATCTTTCCTTTTGAAACTCCAAATATGTCAACATTTGACCTTTATGATTTTAGGGTTAATGTATTCCGATTTTAGTCAAACCTTCAGAGTATATAATTAAAATGATCTGGACTATAATATTCTGAATAAGGTTTACTTAAAATTCATAACAGTAAGGCCAATATATGGCCAAAATTTGGGTTTTTCCAAAAATCGCAAAATTTAAATCACAGGTAAGAACGGAAAAATATTGGGAGGTATCGACATAATTTGTATTCCATATTCTAAAATTCAAATTTTTTAAAAATTGGAATATGGAATTTTAAAACCACAGTAAAAAAATTGTTTTTTTTTCATACATAATTGGAAAATTAAATATTAAATTGCAACATTTTTACAAAAACAGAAAAGAATTATTTTTTCTCTTGTAAATGCGTCTTTAAACTTAAGGGCGGTTGAGCCACGCCTTCCCGATATGCGAATAATTTTTTTTTATATTTTGTGTTTTTCTAGCAGATTTATCAATAAAAAATAGTTTTTATAAAAAGTACCAAAATGTTGAACAAAGTTCTCTTTTGCTTGGTGGTCAGTGCCATCTCAATTTTTCATCACTGATATACATACATATGGGCATTTCCATTTTGACATGTCGTGATATTTGTAGCACAAAATGTAAAAAAATTAAATGAAGAAGCCAAATTTGTAAAAAGGGTTTTTATATATACAAAGTAATGAAGTAGCAGTATATTCAGAAAAAAAATTACAGTAATCGAAGCTAAGGATTTGCAGATATAAGCAAAAATATGCGCTGGCGTGACGTTAAAAAAACGGAAGTGGATTTTGACTTGCATAACAAACTGAATAAAACTCCGAATTAAGCAAGATGTTTTGTATAAAACCTTTTTTAGTAAACTTTGGACTAATACAGAATTATTTTTTAAGCTATAAAATTTATAAATCGTTGCTCCTTTTAAGGTAAATATGGGCATTTTCAGAGAAATGTCTACTTTTTTTAATGTAACGCCAGATTACTAATAAGGTTTTATTTTCGGACCATGTTGTTCAATCGTTATCCCTTTTGTTACTAAATCTAGAGCTCGTTGCGCTTTACACCAAAATATAAAAAAGTAAACTGTACACATAAACATTTTTGAGAAACAATTTAAAATATTTCTGGCGTTACGTTATAAAAAGTAGACTTTTCGCTGGAAATGCCCATATGTATTTATATATAAAGTTCAACAAGTTTACGATATCAGATAAAAAGACTGCAAATCTGAAAGAAATGTTTGAATTTAGCGATGTCATGTATTAACTCGATGGCGCCTGCAGTTTAAAGATTTAAAAAAAATTAATAATATTTTGTTTGACATGCTTAATTCCCAAATTTTATTTCTATGCGCATTTCACTGGTTGCTTAGCCCACATCATTCTCCCAAAATTTTTTAAGAAAAAGCAAAAGATTTTTTACCATGTTCACACGGAAAGCAATATTCGTGTTTCGCTCTCTTATTCCTGTTTCGCACCCCAAACATGATTGAAACGACTTGTTTTTCCATACAAAATTTTGAGAGCGAAACAGGTCGTTTTATTTTGAAACAGGCTGCGAAACAGGAAAAATGTACTATCATCTCCAATTTTGATGACAGTTATCGTTAGTTTATCTGAACTAGCTCTCAAAAAAAATCAAAACAAAGAAAACAACAAAATAAAAATTGATGTTTAATAAAATTAAGTGATAATAATGACCTAATAATATTAATAAAAGTATTAAATAATATATTTTTAAGATTTATTTACTTTTTTATATATTTTAAAAAGAATCACACTAAAAACACAAAAAAAAATGTCAAAATGAAACAAGAACGAATCGTATGAACAGCATGCTTGGCAATCTAGTTTCAGAGAGCGAAACCAGGGGTTTATATCGTCGTATGAACATAGCATAAGCAAACAAAGCTGCAGAGCAGTGATGTTAACTTTTATTTTTTCATTACCTTACGGCTCTCTGAAAATTACCGTTTTTGAGAAGAAATTACCGTACGCAAAGATTTTTAATCAAAACATTAATGTGCTGTTTCCAAATGACAGGCGATTGATTGTTTCATTTGTTGACAACTCGTTAGAGCATTATTTATAAACCATTAATTTAAATTTTAAATGTATTTTAAGAAAAATTTGAATGTACATTTTTGTCTTAAAATACATTTTTAACCAAAATGATAGTATTTTTATGAAAAAGGTAGTAAAAAAATTTTGAATTTTATTCGTACTTAAAATAATCCGAAAATTATAGATAAATTTATAATATTGCGGCCATTTCATATGTTTAAGAATTGTTGATTTTTACAAACAAAATGTTAAATATAAAATTAATAATATACAAGGGTAATTTAATTTTTCTTATTTTGCAATTATCGGTGTCACGAAAACATTTATAGAAACATAATGTTGTTAATTTGTTTGTTATAATATTAATCTATGTATTTTTAAATTGAAAATCACCTCTCAAATGTTAAAACTTTAAACCCTACACATGTAAGTACATACGTATATTTATACCAAAAATCCAAATTTTTTTAAACGACCGTATTTTAAATAAAATTACCTTGCTACCTTTTGCGGCCCAAAATTACCCTAAAAAAGGGTAATTACCGTACGGTTAACATTACTGCTGCAGAGTGAATGAGAATTGCAAACACTCAAAAAGTCTCATTTGTAAAGACATCACAGCTTAAACAAAATAACAAGAATAAACAGTGATATAAACGCATGTTCTAGAAATTGAAATGAGCCCAGTAAAAACGTCGACTACAAAATAAGGAGTTGTGGTTAAGTAAAAAAATAACGACTTTAACTTTTGAATGCGTTCATTTTGGGGCGTCCCTTGTAAAATTCTTTGGTTCTTTCATAAGAATAGTAAGTAGTGCTTTTATGTTTTCTGACTGTTTAACCCTAGGTCTACACTACAGATAATTATGTTTACGTATAACATCAAAAAGTTTTATTGCATTAAGTGATTTTGTTGGACAGATCTTTTAATTTTCACAATAAAGGCACCTATGTATATATGTAGGTGGGTATGGTTTTATGAGTATTATTTTTACTGCAAAGTGAAAATCGCCATAGTTATATATTTTTTAATAAATCTAGTAAATAACAAAATATTAACAAGTCTTTTCAATCTGATAACTTTAATTTATATGATTTTATAGCACTTCAAATATTGATGTGCCAATTTTGGTACAACGGGCACAAGTGTTCTAAATCTTAGAATTATGCAAACAGACAACAATAACAAAACAACGCATTGAATCATTTCAAAATTCCATGCATTTATGTAGCAATGCAAATGCGTTGTCAACGACTTGTGGGAATTAAAAAAAAGAAAACAGTAGTGAGAAGTTGTCAGACGTTGAAGCACTTGTAAAGCATTTGTGAAGTTTCATTTAATTTCATTTTAGTTCTTGTGTTTTAGAGTTGACCTTGATGTGAGTTACAAACATAAACGTAGCAATGCAAAATTTTACAAATATAATTTTTATAGAAAAACAAAATGAACCACAAAGAATATTTTAGCGGCAGACAAAATGTCCATGGTTTGAGGATCTCGATTAAAATAAAGTTGAAGGCTTACCAAATGAAGTTCCTGGAGAAATCAAGTTGTTTGTTCGTAATGTTCATAATATTTCGGACTCTGAATACAGCGGTGATGATGAGCCATTAGCAGCTAAAAGAACTCGTTTTAGAACGACTACTCCGAAATTTTAAAGTATTAGTAATGCACATAAACGTCCAGCTTTAAGTGTTCCGTCTTGGCGAAAATGTGACCCAATTTATTCGAAAACTTATGCGGATTCTGGCAACCGATTACAGAGTAAAAACCGTATGAAAAAAGATTTAAAAGACTTGAGCCTTAATCTACTATTTGAGAAATTTTTTGACGAAGAAGTAATGACTATGATTGTCAACTTTAGCCGGGTCTATGCAAGTAGCACAGCTAAAGGTTTTTTGTGCGATACATACTTATTTTTTCGGGAGTATACGCTAAGGTTGTGCTGGGTGCCGGGTCACTGCGACATATGTGGCAATGAAGTTGCCGACGAGTTAGCAAGACAGGGCTCAGAGATGGAGGACCCTAACTGTATGGTGGTGGTTCGACCTCCAATAGGCTTCTATTTTGGAAGGATCAGGGAGTGGATTCTGGGCGCGACCAATCGGGCCTGGGGGAACCGGACGGACTGCCGGGTATCCCGGACGCTGTGGCCGGTGCTTAGGAAGTCCGATTCGGGGTTGCTGCTGGGCAGGAGTAGGGTCTGCGTTAGGACCATGATAGGAATGATCATGGGCCACTGTATGATAGGCAGGATGGCGGTGAGGATGGGATCCGAATTATCGGATATGTGCAGGTTGTGTGAGGACCCTGAGGAGCTAGAGACAGTTGAGCACTTTCTGTGCCACTGTCCCAGGTTGCAGGGCAGCAGGCTGAGGTGGCTGGGCAGTAGATTCCTGAACGAATTAGGGGATGTCTCGGGTTGTGGACTTGAGAATCTGATAGGATTCGTAATGGGGATGGCCTGGCTGCGCGAGAGGAGGCTGGGTGCTGGTCACACGTAGGTCGAATTTGGTTGGTCAGGATTCCGTTCGGGGATGGTCCGAAACTTCTTTTCTATCCATCTTTCTTTTCTGACTTGTGCTTTCGCTGTTTATTTCACCTACTTTCCTTCTCTACATATCTTTCTCTAATTAAGGCGTCACAATGGACCATACTGGTCTCTGGGTGAAGGTGTGAGGGAGACTTCACACCAGCCTTTCTACCTACCTACCTACCTACTTATTTTTTCAGGTTACCACAAATTGCCAAGAGAAAGAACGTATTGGTCACTTGATGAAGATATTGGAGTTAAAGTAGTATCAAAAGCAATGTCCAGCAATAGGTTCGAAGAAATAAAACGAAATATACATATTGTTGACAATAATGAGGCTCAGACCACACTGACAAAATGTTTAGAGTATGAAAGCATTCACATCTTCTTCAAAAAAAAATTCAACCAGTGGAACGTTTTTCATGAGGATATTTCTATCGATGAATCAATGGTAAAGTACTTCGGTCATCATTCGGCAAAGCAATTCATGCGCTTTGGCTACAAAAATTGGGTTGCAGCAGTTTCCAGTTTCTATGCCTTTGACATTTATTGTGGTAAATCGAGTAGTAATTCTAATGAACCATTAGGTACAAAAGTTGTTAAAATGCTGCTGAACAAATTGGACACAAATCCTGCCAACCATAAAATATTTGTTGACCAGTTATGAACTTCTTCGCTACTTACGTGATTTGGGACATCGTGCCACGGGAACTATGTATACGTGAAAATCGGACAAAGAAGTGCCCTCTTCCAACAGTAAAAGAGATGATGAAAAGGTCCAGAAGTGAGTTTGATTTCAGATTCTATAAAAATAATGAGATACTGTTTGTCCGCTGGAAGGACAACAGTATTTGCACAATGGCAACAAACTATGACTCATTCGATCCGGTAGGAACCATCAGAAGATGGAACTCAGAAAAAAGCAAAAGACTGAAATGAAAATTCCATATCTGTTTCAAAACTATAATAAGGGCATGGGGGGAGTTGATGAGATGGACGAGTCTATTTCAGTTTATAGGATCGGTATACATGGAAAAAAATGGTGGTGGGTTTTATTCAGATATATGATTGATATGGCTATATCAAATGCATGGCGGTTACATGTAGCATCTAGAGAAAATGGCATGAATCAATTATTATTCCGAAGAAATTTTCATAGCTAGATTCTTTCTTAGCCAATTGCCCCAAAAATACTCTGCCAGCCCAACATCATCAAGCATTAGTGGCTTACGACTAGACGGAACTGATCACGTGCAAGAGAAACTGCCAAATCGTTTGCGCTGTGGTGTTGTTTGCCACAACAGAAGTCGTTGGAGCTGCAAAAAATTCAAAAAAACACTTTTTACTGAAAAATATTCTTTTAAAAATTTTCACACATAAGTGACCATTGTGGCAATTTGGGTACACCCCTTTCATTTAGAAAAAAATATATCTTTTCTATTTTTTTTTTTTTTTTTTTGTATATGTATTAGGGTTTTTTCAATTATTTTCTTTCCCGTTTTCCCGGTATATTTGTTGCGGGATCCCGGGAAATAAAAGTTCCTCATAGTTTCAGAAAAAAGCTATTTATACTTTGAAATTTAGTTTTGTATTCTCTAAAAATTAGCATCTGTTGATGGGTTGTCGATTAGAACAATAACAAGAAGTGAGTACGTTCGTAAATCAATGTCTTATGACGCAATAAATCTACCAAAATCTGAATGTGCCGTTTAACAGTTGATAATTAATAAATTTAGTGAAGTGAAGAGTTAATAAAGAACATAAATTCAAAATAAGATGCAGGCATTAAATTTTAATTGTCCATGGACAAGTCTTTAAAATAGGAGATATCCAAAAATATCGCTCCTTAATTGCAGCAAAGGCATATCTACAAAATGGCAAAATGCGATTAAAGTTAAAATGTACCGATTTAAAGATACATATATTTTGCAATAACTTCGGTTCAGTTTGAGATAAAAATCGATGTTTTGTTACGAGAAAGTAGAAGGAACACTTTGCTTAATTAACTTAAAATTAAAAAAAAATGTTGAGATATGACGATATGACGATATGTTAATAAGGTGATAAACATAAATTTGTTTCATTATGTGACGGCTTATATAAGTGGGAAGTGCTGGAAAACAGAAATAAAAAAAAAAACTATGGAAACTCGTGTAAGATACTACAACATACAAGTCCGTTTGATGCTATTTTTGCATCAATCTTGTGATACATTTGGCTGATATAGACGTTGTTTATAAAAAAGAAAAATTACTTCGGATTGCGAATTAGAAATATGCAACAACTTTTAACTTTTTTACTTTAAACTATTTGTCCAATCTCGGTTAAAGTGAACGAAATGTTTCGGAAACATGGTAATAAGTAAAGAAAATAAGAAATATACATACTCGTTGCCGACTTTCTAAACGCATTGAGTGTGTCTTAATATTATTTCCTAAGCTGTTAAAAAATGTTAATATATTTATAAAACATATTTATTTAAAATATTTTATCTATTTTATAAATTTACTTTTTGATCTCAAAACTTGAGTACCATAATTTTTGTTTGTTTTTATAATGGTTTTATGAATTAAATTGTTATGTTTATGTTTTCTTTGTATCTTGTATCTAGAGCATAAATAAAATAAAAACCATATCGGGCATGATGTTGGTGTTTTATCATTTTGTAATATGTAATACGGGTAAGTAAATCATAATAATTTTTTCTATGTAATTTCTTTGTTTTTGTGTTTTTCAATCATGAACTCGGGAAAAAATCAACTTTATATTAGTGCCGGTTCACACATGTTAAGTTTGACTCGTCAAGTCTTGAGCTGTTAGGAAAGAAGGGTAAAGAGAATGCCATTTCCGGCACTTACTTCAATCAAGCTCATTTTGAGATTGATTCAATCTTAGTTTTGAATGAAGTGCATTTTGAGATTGATTCAATCTTAGTTTTACTTAAATCAATCTCATTTTTGGATTATTTCAAGTACGAAAACGAGATTGAATATGGATAATTTAAGTATTTTGGGATTAAAAATCCGAACTTGAATCAATCTTTCTGTACTTGATTCAAGAAAATCCGTACTCACCGTACTATTAATACCGCTTCGGATTGATTTTAGTACGGATGGATTGATTTTTCTTTTGAGTGTAATAATTCAAGGTCCCCTTTCAGCCTTTAATTAATTTTTGGGAGTATTTAGGCATTTCTTTTACTTACTTTGTAAACAAGTTCCCTTACGCTTTTTGAAAAAAAAAGTTTTTTTCATTAATTTAAAACAAATTAACTTTGTATTATTTATATGGGGCGGGATCCCGGGATCCCGGGAAATTTAAAAAATTTTCCCGTTTTCCCGGGAATCAAAAAACTCCGGGAAAAAAAACTCTAAATCCACCTCAAATAAATGATAAAACTTCGTGGGTATTTTTTAAATTGTAGCAAAAAAGGATGTATTATACGAGTGTACCAATAAAGTTTCGTTTGTACTAAATTCGGAACAATTGTACCACAAATCCCCATAGAACTTTACTACAGTTTCACACACACCCTTTAAGACAAATTTTTTGTATAAAATAATTAACTTTATTTAGCTTAATTTCTTCGACCTTCTTAATATTATTTTCTTTCAATAATCTCTCAAGCTCAAGGTCTGTTTTATATAAAGAATATTTATTTAAAATTGATCCAATATTTCGCTATCTCAATGGATAGCTTCTTCAGGGATTTTTTGGTTTTTTATATATCAAACAATTTTTTAAAAAACAATTTTAATGAAACAACAAAATTGTCAATAATGAAAAATAAATAAAAATTATACACAGGAAACAAAAATTATTCTATTACATATTTATAAACTTATTTAATTTCCCATCTTATTCTTATAAATTAAATGTCTGTAATTTTGAGCTACATTGTCTGTATCTGTCTTAAAATTAATTCTTTGTTCCACTGGTATGTTTATAATTTGCAGCATTTCTAACATGAAGCGTCGTTTGTAGTTTGTTTCTGTATTTAAAAGTGTTGTATTTTCAAAATCTGGTGTATGATTGAAATTGGCACAATGCGATGACAATGCAGTTTTTTGAGAAGATGTATTTTTGTATTTTTGATCAGATCTATGTCCTGCTAATCTAGTTCTTAATTTGTTTTTCGTGGTACCTATATATACTTTACTACATACTTCATTATCCTTACCCTTACAAGGTATCTTGTAAATAATATTAGATTTATCTAATTTTTCTGTCTTATCTTTCATTTTACTGAATAATCTATCCAATGTATTATATGTTTTATGAGCCATCCTATAATTATTCATATCATAAATTTTAGAATTTTGCAATTGTTCTGAAAACATTGGTACATAAGTTAAAGACTTATAAATTTTAGGTTCAGTTACCGTATTCACACGACCTTTGTGCTGTTCAATCAATTTACATATCAATTCCCTTGGGAAATTGTTATCCCCTAAAATATTTTTGATTCTTATCTTATTATTCCTATGAAAAGCTATATCACTAATATTAAGAACCTTATCTATAAAATTTTTGGCAGAATTTATAATAACCCTTCTCGGATGTTTCGAATAATAATTAATAATTCTTCCTGAAGAAAATGGCTTTTGGTACCAATCTACCAATAAGTTATTCTTCTTTCTTATAACTAATGTGTCTAAATATGGAAGCTTATGATTACATTCCCTTTCAATTGTAAACTTCATATTCTGGTGAAAGGAGTTAAATGTGTTTAACATATTTTCTATTTCACATTCTGAAATAATACAAAATAAATCATCTACATATTTTGTAATAATTTTTGGTTTAATAGATAATCTTCTTATACATGTATCAAGTAGCTTCTCCATAACTATATCCGCTACAACTGGAGAAGCTGGAGAACCCATAGGCAATCCTATGTAATAGAATAATTTTTGTTTCCTGTGTATAATTTTTATTTATTTTTCATTATTGACAATTTTGTTGTTTCATTAAAATTGTTTTTTAAAAAATTGTTTGATATATAAAAAACCAAAAATCCCTGAAGAAGCTATCCATTGAGATAGCGAAATATTGGATCAATTTTAAATAAATATTCTTTATATAAAACAGACCTTGAGCTTGAGAGATTATTGAAAGAAAATAATTAACTTTATTTTAAATTTGTGTTTTTAAAACATTTAGTGTCAATTTCACCAAGTTCAGTTATATTTAACTATTAGTTATAACTGTCAAAAACATATTGTTAACTGGAAGTTAAAGTATAGTTAGTTTTCACTGAACTTTGGTGAAATTGGCCGTTATTCTATTATGTGTATCCTAAAAAAAATTTACAACTTTAAAGACAACAAAATAACCTTTCAGAAAAGTAAACTTCTTAGGCGCAGTCCATAATGTTTTCATTAATATGAAGCTTTTAATGTAGATTTGTCAAAAAATGCTTATTAGCGGTAAGGGCTCGTAAAAATACTCAAAATACATCGCTGGTGTAAAACAAGGTCAATATTGCCAAAATTCAAGTACAAAAAATAACTGTTAAATTACTTTAAAGCATTTACGGTCAAACCCAGAAAAACTTCGCCTACTTTTTTAAAATGAAAAGCTTCTTTCACTCATTATTTAGTAGCTTTCTTCTATATAACTACTTATTTTTCAGATGTATGTTGAAGAGTTAGGGCCTATCGTAAATTATAGTCCCATCTTTATGAAATTTAATTTTTTGTCTTAGCAAACTGAATTGGGCTAAATTTTACAACAGTATTATTAAGTTTTGCTGTTTAAGGCCAAGTAAAGCGTTTCCGAGATTGTGTTTTATATGAGACATTTCGAGCGATTTCGATTTTTATCAAAAGTAGATTATACTAAATTGTACCACAAAAGCATTGTTCGTTACGCTTTCAGCCACACTTACATAATTTCCGAAAGTGATCTTAACGTGGAGCCGTAGGTGAATTATGGACCGACCTTCACGAAATTTGAAGACATATAAAACGAATTTATTGAAATTTAATGACAATCAATGCATTCTACCACAAATTTATGTTAATTTTTGTCAAGTTTTTTAGGAAGGTAGTTCCACATTGATAACTCTTTTCCTACTGAAGCGATTCTGCTGGATATCAATCACAAACAGCCTAGAAGAACTAGAAACAACTTGACACCCAAATGTCGATAAATTGGACTTAGCGCTTTTGCTCATCACTACAAAACAGCAACAAAAAATGAGATAACTGTAATTTTTTCTTTGTAAACAATGTATTTTTACTTATTGCACATTACTGCATTAAAATCTCAATTTCTTAAAAAAGTGGACTTAGAATCTTTACATGTTAAGCCAGCGATATGTTTGTACATACATATATGCTGTGAATCTTATAGTATTCTATTTACATTTTAGCTGATAAGATCAATATTCATGTAAACAGTAAAAAAAAAGTAAAACTTATTCGGTTGCTTTGCTAGGATATCATAATTTTGTTCATTGCAATGCTTTGGAATATACGACATTTTTTGCTTGGTTGTATGGCGCATAAAAAATAATGCTAATGGACTTCCGACGCGGGAACAGGTGACATATAATTCTCAAGGTTAATGCCGCAAACACGCAATGACTGCCCTTGAGATTTGTAGATTGTCATTGCATATGTGAGCCTTACTGGAAACTAACTGCAAGCGTTAAATTCAAATGCCATGTCGGTTGGAACCATTGGGATACGAGGTATCAAAACATTTACTCCCTTGTACTTTCCTTTAAGCATTGTTGCTTCGATGACGTTATTCATAATTTTTTTACCGTAAGTCGGGTGCCATTGCAAAGACGTGGTTGGTTTATATTTCGTAACATTATGATTACCGATCCAACTTTTAGTTTGAGATTATGAGGCGGTAATCCGGGTTATCCCAGGGAGTTTAAACATTCAATTGGATAGATAGAATCTACCGATTTGTACGGCATCAATATGCCAGCGATTTTACTTTGAATCTTAAAATTCAGTTCGTCGACGTCAACGTTTTTCGCAGCTAATATAGCACGTTCGCTCAACCAATCATGATTTCTGTAATTTTGTGTAATGTTTGAAAACACCTTTCGGATGAGTTCGGACTTTGATTCGGTGAACTGGCAGAAATTGAAATATCCACAGGGATTTTGTTGTTTCCTATGTCCAGCAATTGTTTCGAAAATACGTCTCAAGATTGATTGTTCTGCAGCTCGACCCGCATGTTCAGAGTCAATTTGAGCTTTCTTAAGGGTTTCCACAAAGCAGACGACTTCAAACATGCAGTAAATTCATCGGCGGGCGTCGATCGTGGTATCACTGGAAGTGTTTGCCGAAAATCACCTGCCAACAAATCAAATCGGTTTTAATTGTTACGTAAATCTTGCAACGTTTTGTCTAATGCCTCCAAAGATTTTTTATGCGCAACTTAAGTGCTGAAGTGCGAGTACAAGTACAAAATCATTCTGCGAGCGTATCGTTGCCAAAATTAACGCGATTAAAAAAGTTTTCCAAGTTTCACCGGGAGGTCTAGAAAAAAAATTCCTCTAGCTTCATCTTTCACAGCTTTCATGAGGGTGTCGTATGAATATTTTTGTTGTCGATTCAGCTGTGGAACATTTGTTCGAACTGATTACCTTAAGGCATCGAAAAACGGGCCAACTGTTTTCCGATTTTAGATAAAAAAAAAGTGGGCGTAAAAGTAGGCGTGGTAAATTTGTCTTTCGATTGAAACTTAAAATGGAATAATACGAACATTTGAAAGAAAAATTAGTCAAATCGATGAAGCCGTTTTCTGATTTTAGGCAAATCGAAAAAAGTGGGCGTAAAAGTGGGCGGGGCAAAATTGTCTTTCCGTTAAAACCTAAGTTGGACCATGGCGATCATTTTAAAGAAAAAATCGGTCAAGCTGTCCTTAAGTTAGTTATGTGCTTAATAGAAAAAGTGGGCGTAAAATTAGGCGTGGTAAATTTTTCTTTCGATGGAAAATTAAAATGGAATAGTACGAACATTTGAAAGAAAAATTAGTCAAATCGAAAATCGAAAAAAGTGGGCGGGGCAAACTTTTCTTTCCGTTAAAACCCAAGTTGGACCATGGTGATCATTTTAAAGAAAAAAATCGTCCAAATCGGTCAAGCCGTCCTCAAGTTAGGTGCTTAATAGAAAAAGTGGGCGTAAAAGTAGGCGTGGTAAATTTTTCCTTCGATGAAAACTTAAAATGGATTAATACTAACATTTGAAATAAAAATTAGTCAAATCGATGGAGCCGTTTTCTGATTTTAGGTAAATCCAAAAAACTGGGCGGGGCAAACTTTTCTTTCCGTTAAAACCCAAGTCGGACCATGATGATCATTTAAAGAAACAAATCGTCCAAATCGGTCAAGCCGTCCTCAAGTTAGGTGCTTAATAGAAAAAGTGGGCGTAAAAGTAGGCGTGGTACATTTTTCCTTCGATGAAAACTTAAAATGGATTAATACTAACATTTGAAAGAAAAATTAGTCAAATCGATGGAGCCGTCGGAACCTAAGTTGGACCATGTCAATCATTTTTAACAAAAAATCGTCCAAATCGGTCAAGCCGTTCACAAATTTTGCGATCAGCAACACACAACATTTCATATAGATTTTTATAAAGAAATTTATTTATAATTTTTCATTTTTGACTGAGCTGGGAACCGAACTCAAATTTTCACGGACAGGTCGCTCTTGCATGTTTCGATTGTAACCACTAAATTTTGACATGTTTTGCTTCTATTGAAAATTTTTAAATTGTTTGTTAATACATTATTGTTGAACAAGTGCAATATATACATACTTTATGGGATGAATATTAAAAAGAGTTGCACATGGAATGAAAAACTTAGTATACCTTCACACACCACTGCTGATTAAGGGACTATTTCACCAATTACCTATATTTAAATATCAATTCATATTTAAATATAGTTTTCCGTTAATATTATTTCCATTTGACAGAAAAACGAATTTTGAATAAAATTGATATTTAAATAGAATTGGTAAAATGGGCCCTAAGTCCTTTTGTATGAACATTTTCACTTTCTTTCAATAACAAACTTACAAAAACTTCTTTTACACGAACAAAGTAAACTTTCCCATTCGGCTTTCCTTTTTCATTAAAAAAATTAAATGTTTTGCAGCAAATGTTGATAATATGGACGAGGACTAAGGGTATAAAACTGTAAAAAATATGGTAAATTAAAATTCTCCTTAATGCTGAATTTGTAAAATTGTTAAAATTTCACTTTTTATTCGCCCTTCCAGAAACTATATTCTCCTAAGACTTAAAAACTTTTATACTTATTATGCAAATGAGCTCAAATTTTAACAATGTTAATGCGTATATTGATTTCTTTGATGCTATCGGCATCAAAAATAACCACTTGTCTTAAAATAACTGAAATCAAAAATTTGTTGTTTTTGTTATATAATATATACTAAATTTAATTATTTTAAGCATTCTAGCCACCAAGAAATATTAGTTTCATTGCCGGAAATCCAAAAAGTACGGGAAAAAAATCTATATCAACATAGTTCTCAAATCTTTTTTAATTGCGGAGTTCAATATTAGTCTTGCAAAAGTGCAAATTTGGTTTACTTCCTATACAACGTGCCTTTTAAAAAAAAAATTTATAAAAATAAAAAAAACATTCATACTGATTATGATTGCGATAACTAGCGCGACATAGGCAATTGTCCGGTGGTGGTATTGTATGCTTTTGATTTGTGATGGAAACTCGGCAGATACCATTTGGTTTAATTTGCTCTGTATTTCGGAGATGTTTTTAATTTGTTTTTCTTTATTTTTGGCCACTTTCATTTGTTTATATTTATAAATTTGTTTATACATATATATTTAGCTGGTGAGGCCTAACTCCATTTGTGAAAATAAAAATGCAAAATTTTTTATTACATTTTTCTCGACGTTTCGTGAATTGTGCATTGGAATTTCGTATTAATTTTTAAAATATTGTTGGCTTTGCACGCTGCTGCCCTCAAAACATTAGAATGAAAATTAAAAACGAAGGGAAAAAATAGCCATCAGACATACCAATTTGAAAGCTCAAATCAAACTGAATTTTTATTCAACCGATGACCAACCACAACTCTAACGTAACAAATGGTTGTACAACTTCATCGAATTGTACAACACGTAGCGCCGTTTTCGTTTATTTATAGCAACAAGATTGATCAGACTGTAGTATATATTTTGTCTGAATTAAATTCGATCCAATATTCACAAAATGGCGGTTTCTTTGCTTTGTTTTTATCATATTTTGCTACGAAAAATTCCTTTCCATATTCGCTCACGGATGTTGTAAAGACAATATGTCTTTGGCAATTCTTCTGATATTTTAAAATTTTTAAATTGTACTAAATATGTATGTCATTGGAGTACTTCAGTACTTTTGCAATGAAAATTGTACTGAAAAAAGTACAATTGTACTGACTTTATCATCCCTGGTATAAACAATTTTTTGTGTTTGGCTGCATTTTGCGGCATAAGAGGGCGCTGAAATCACAAATGCCCTTGGTTTTTTATTGTTTCAAGAAAATAATTGTAAAAAATTCATTTTCTGGATTACGAGATTAAACTTTTTTTCTGTAACATCTAACTATATTCTAAACAATCTATTAAAAAATTTTAAGTGAATTATGTTCCTATACATATTTTTTAGTGGTTTGAAAAATGGTTATTATTTACTTAAGCTCTAAAAATTTTTTAACTTTGATGGAATATTAAAAAAAACAGAAAAAATATCGTCTTTGGGTTTTTTTCTGATTTCGAATATTTAGACTGTTTTCCAGTGTTGCCACTTTGTGGGTAATTACCCGAATTTGGTATAATTTTTATTGTCGTGGGTAGAGCGTGGGTAATTTCTCTTATAGGGCCCATACACAACACCATCATGATTGTACAATCAAGTGATTGTGCCAGCTGATTGGCCGTGTATGAGCTTGTGGTGTGATTGTGGTGTGATTGTACCAGCTGATGGTGCTTTATCAAAAATAGTTTGATATTTTTTTGATTGTACCAGCATGATTGTATCGTGTGCTTTAAAGTTAGCTCATAAATGTTAAATCGTCAAGGCATAAACATCAAAAAATACAAAATTTAAAACATGAATGCCAAAGAAAAAATATTTTCGGGAGAACACGTTTTTTTTACTCCTTATTCGTTTTAGGATAATAGCAATAATAACAGCAGCACAAATTTTATCGTTATTTATTGCAACCTTTTCCACACAATTTTTGGTAAAAAATGAATTTGGTACCAGCATGCTGGTGTGTTGTGTGCTTCAAGCTTAATTGCACAATCACTTGATTTTGAAACATGTCTTTTTTAGTTTGATAGCGAGCGGGGGAGAGAAGTAAGCAGGGTAGAAAAAAAGACATGAATCGTAATTTCTGTGATTCTTTTGACATTCCTCCTTGCACTTATTTGGGTTTTTTTAATTTATATTGAATTTTTTTTTCAAAATGACAATTACTTATTAAAATATAAAAAAATAAACTAATTTAATTTAAAAAAATTGAATACATGCATACATATATAAGGAAAATAAAAAAAATCTAACAAAATAAGAAACATTGTGAAAATTTAACATGTTTTTGGAAGTTTCTTTAAAAAAGAACTACAAAAAAGACATGTCTTTTAAATCATCGTGAAAATTAGGTGTTAGTTCCGTTATTTTTTATTTAAATTGAAGATGGGTACGTGACAGAAGTTTTTTTTGGCAACGGGCTTTGTTTGTAGTAAGAGCAATTCTATTGTGGAGAGTCCGAAAATATTGCATACAGGGTTTTCAATTTAAAAGAAAATTAAATTTGTTCTGGCGGGTCCACGATTACCCATGGGTCCCAAATATATTGCAATCTAGAAACTTTGTTTTTAAATACTATGGTATAGGGTATCACTTGGTCGGGCTTGACCGATTACACTTTCTTACTTGTTATTTTTGCAAGAGCATTTTAAGCGTTTTTAACTCATTTTTCATTAAATGATATTTTTGTATTTTTTACATTAATAATCTGATTCTACCAAAATTTGGCATCCATATATACCTAACAAATATCAATTTTCACACCAAATTTTATTACGATTGGACAATTTTTGTAAGTGTTAAGTATTTTTAAGAAATTGGATATATGGCAGGACCTTGAGTCCTTGTTCAGATTTAAATGAAAATATACACACACTTTGCTAGTTGTGTGTGTATCAGCATGACCATTTTTTGTAGTTTGTGGGCATTATTGAAGCTAAAATTACATTTTTCCATTTCAGGACACATGGGAGGTAGGCGTGTCCTTGGACCGATTTCTCCAAAAATTCATATTTTTCTTAATTAAGCTGTTTAATGCTAGTGTACCAAATTTCAAACATTTCTGACAACTCCTTCTATTTATGTTCCTTCGTTATATGGGGACAAAGCACTGTGCGTCATCTACTGTTTTTTAAAACAACTCTATAACAGGCGCTTAAATTGTCAGTATCTCCTTTATTTCATTGTTTTGTTTATTTTCCGTTGAATTCTTAAGCTTTCTGTTGTATATCTTTTCCTCACGTTATTTACTTTGTCTAGTATTCTTATGTTGTCGTAATCAGGTTTGTCCCTAGGTCTACACTAAAGATAATTATCTCAGCAAGTTGGCAATAACGTCGGCAGAATAACAGAGCAATATTTCTTATTGCTCAGCTTATGTTAAAGGCATGGGAAAACGTATTTATGTTAACTCATAGTTTGAAAAAATCAAGAAAGAAGGTGCAGTGTAAAAAATGGCGGTATCTTACAAGAATTATTATTATTTATATAAATTCTTTCTTATTCGACTTTATTATTTAAATTTATATTAATTTGTTTAAGCTTGAGGTAATTTTTAATACAAATATATTAATTTTTTTATTTTTGTTAATGTAAAATTATTATTTTTATATAAAAAAGAACTCGAACTTAAACAAATTAATATTAATTTTAATAAAAAAGATTGAATAAGGAAAACATTATAATTTTTGCAATTTTATTTTAGTGTTTATTAATTTTTTAATTTAATTATTTTACTACAAGAATAATTTGCTACAATCACAAAAAATTTAATTTCTTTCCCACACAATTTGCTTCTATTTTTTTTTCTTTTTTGCTTCTTTTTTTCAACTGACAACCAAATTGAAGTTTTTTGTAAGCAATAATTGTCAACGAAAATGGCCTTACAATTATTGTGACATAAATTGTTAGCAATAAATATGTACAAAAAATTGCTGTCTACATTAAAGATAACATAATTTTGACAATTACTGCAATATATGCCGCAATAATTATCTCAGGTATAGACGGGCAGTTATGTTTTTATTGTCCGTGAGGCCCGGTATGTATTTAACACTGTAAAAATATTTTTCCTCCTTATCAGTGTTACCATTTATGTTTGTTATTGTAGGTTTATAGGCAGTTATTAAATTTTTAATTAAATTTGTAGGAAAAGCATTATCTTTAAGTACTTTCGTGATTAACAGTTTATTTTTGTTGTGGTATTGTTCATCGCCAATGTCAAGAACTCTACGTATAAAATTTTTTGCAGTATTTATTATTTGAGATTTAGGTTGAGTAGCGTTGAAATTGATAATTCTGCCAGACGATGTATTTTTTGCATACCAATCAAACGTTATTTTATTGCCTCCTCTATGTAATTTTGTGTCGAGGTATGCTATTTCTCGATTCATCTCAACCTCAACGGTGAATTTAATTTTCGGGTGATACCCGTTGAGTGCTTTAAGTATAACGTCTTTGTCATTAATGTCTATTACAGCCAGTTTGTCATCTACGTACTTGGCCACGTTTTTAATATTAACGTTCTTGTTGTGCAATTCTGTCAAGGCTGCGTCTAGTAAATTATCCAATACAATATCGGCAATAGTAGGAGAAAGGGGATTTCCCATACCAAAAATCTGTTTATATATTTTGTTATCCCTGAGGCCACACGATTAAGTTGTTCTTGATAGTCTTTTACATATACTGCTTGTCAAAATTTACAAAAATTGAGAGCTGTGACGTAGGTGGCACTCAATTTACTTTCAAGATGCCATAAAAAAAAACAATTTATAAAGACAAACGTGTACTCAGCTGTTAAATTGAAAGTAAATTGTCAAACAAATGGAAAGGTGAAATTGAAAGCCATCTCGTGGTCAATTTAAAAAGTGTGAGTGTGTTAGTAAAAAAATGAGAGAGTTGAGTAAATTGAATGGAATTGAAAGGCAAAACTTGATCGTGTGGCCGCTATGTATTGTATGTAAAGTAGTTCTTGTCATTCAAACAGAATCTCCAAGAATTTGGATTTCGGGATGCTGGTTTTCTTTTCAATAGTGTTCCATTTGTCCATAATATTTTTTATCGCTGTGTAAACAGTTTTTAATTTGGTCAGCAAAGGCCTTGGTGTGGATCCTTTTAAGTTGTAGCTCATCTGGGTAGATGATGTCAGGGATATTGCTCACTACTGTGTAGGATGTCTGAAGAGATGTGGAGACAGTTTGATGACGATTGAGTTGAACTTAAGTGTGCAATCTGGTGATATTTTAAGAACAGCAGATCCTTTTAAGGTTAGCTGTAATTTGTCTTGCCCACATACGGCGCTTATTCGGAAAGGCTGCTGCATTATGTATAGCCATTGATTGCTATATTCCAACTGTGTAAGTGACGTGTTGTCAGCAACAGGAACAATGCTATAATCTTTTTGCATGTTGTAGTTGAGAAGTGAAAGTTCGCATAGGCATTTGTCAGCGTTTGCGTTAAATGTTGATTGCATGTGTTGGCACAAAAATTCATTTTCTCTCATTATTGCACATGTGTCCCACTGTTTTCCCGTCAAAATGAAGTATGATCCCTGTGAGAATTTATAGCTAGGAAGTTGCCACATGGCCTTATAGCGAGCATTGTGCCATTTATCAGAATCGGATTTGGGTGTGGGTTTACTGCGCTGATGGTGTTTGACATTTGTTCCGAACAGTGAATTAGCAATGTTACCAACAACGTTTATAGCGCCACGTTTAACTCTTCTCTTAAGCAAGAGATTGTTGTTATTAAGACTAGCTAGGCTGAAGTCAACTGCTTTTAGAACGCTTGAGCAAGTTGTCCTTTGAATTAGCAGGTCGCATAAGTGGTTCAATGCCGTTGATTCGTTCATGAAGCTAGATATTTCTGGCTAATAAGGGCTTAAGTTATAGTACACACAGAAAAAATACCAATGTAAAATCAAAATGGAAAAATGTTGATTGAGAATCATAGTAAATTTCTGCAAAAGTATGACCATTATTTACATTTATCATTATTTCATATTAAATTTAAATGAAAAATATTAAAATAATCTTAAATCACGCTTATTCAATATTATTCGCTGTTAAAATAAATAAAAAAAAATATTAAAATATATGCCCCTATTGCGGTTCTCCACTTTTTTGACAGTTTGGTTGTCTTTGGTAAATTAACATTGCCATTCTCAACTCAACAGGCAGTTGGCTATTCAGTTGTGTATCTGTTTTTTTCGTGGTATTGCCGTTTTCAACTTTGTAAAAGTTTGGTCGACAAAAATGTTAAATACACACCACTGCTAAAAAGTAGTTGTGTTATTGGCAGTTAAAGTTTATTTTTTTAAATTCGGTGAAAATCGAAAACAAAATGGAGAAATCGTATGTATACATTTTTGTAATATCTTTTTCGCTATTTTTAAAAACTTTTATTAGTTTGAAAATAAAAGCACAAGCTCAATTTGAGCGCCTTGTCCTACTTATTAAGAGAAACTTAGAAATTGCTCGCGGAAAACACCAAAGTTTGGTATGATGAAAAATTCATGTAAGGAGTTATGGAAAGAGTTTATAGTGGAGTTAAATAGTTTGGGACCACGACAAGGACAGCTCCTTAACACTTAAAAACGTCTTAATCTAATAATAATATTTGTGGCACAGGTTTGGATACACTACAAGACAAGTATAAAGAAACATTTTGCCAACATAAAAGAAACATTCAAGCGACAGTGGGAGGGCTATCACAAGAAGTTCCATTAAATAGCCTTGAGGATACTGTTTCGCAGCTCTTGTTTTGCACGTCCGGCCAAGTATTTGGTATTGCAAATATTCCACCATCAAATGACAATTTTACTGAGTCAGTTGAACTAATAATCCAACCAGCAGATGGGCCAACAGCTACCCCAAAAAGAAGAACTCATCAGGCACAAGAAAATTTCCTTACTTATTAGAAGTTCTTACTTGGCACTGGGAAGTTAAAGAGGTTGGAATCATCTCGAATTTGTCTTCTTGTATTTAGCGCATCTATACAAGAGTATTCCTTTTCATCATCATAAAATAAATCGACACTACTATTTATTATAAATACTTTTTATTCAACACGACAATTAAAAATACTTTTAGTTTAAAAAATTATTTAATTTTATAAAATTTTCACTTGTCAAACGTTATATTTAAAGTTGGCAAATCGATATTTTAAGTTGGCAACTTTATAGCAAACTCAACTAAAAACAGTTGGGTACCACAATACCTAAAATGAGTTTGGTTGTGCACATGAATCAAAAAACCAAGATTGCGCACTCAGCCGTACAAAACAAATTTCTACTGCGCATCTACGTCATCATAGACTATATATGAGTGTTTGTTGTAAAAAATGTAAAACACACACACGAACACACACAAAGTCTATTGTTTCGTCACACACAAAAATAATGGACCTGCGCAATCTTGTTTATTTGATTCATGGGTTGTGCATAAGTTGGGTTGACTCTTACACGACCAAACTGAGTTGAGTGGAGAACCGCAATAGGGGCAATAAATAAATATGGATTCAATATTGAATCCATTAAAAACCTGTTTTATATTAAAATCAAAAGTTTATCTTGTTAAATAAACATGCACACATAGTTAAGTATGTTAATTTTTTTATTTTCATTCTTAAAATATATTATAAAAAGAAGACAATTCCCGTATTATTTTAATTAAAATTATTTAGTTAAATAGTACATCAAGTTTCCAAAGTAGAATGATGACGAAAACCATATCGGGCGATTCTGCTGATGATTCTGTTGACAAAGGAGAATACAAAATAAGTGAAGCATGTGTTACAGGGGTACACTTACCCCTTAAATAAATGCATATGTTGTCTCTGAAGCTTCTTCACACTGTAATAACACACTCAAACCAATTTGATTCTACATGAAATTTACGTTATTTCAAATTGAAATAACTTTGATTCAACGTGATTCGGATTGTTATTTCAATATAAATGACATTTTGCTCTAACTTTACTTCAATGTTAAATTAACATAAATTATAGTTATTTTAAAAGAAAAAAATGTTCTCCAGTTATTGTAAAATCAGGTTGAATTAACATGAAAAACGTATGAAGCAAAATAAACACCGAAAATTTTTAAATCAACATTGTTTTCTACGTTTTTAACTTAATTTTTTTCTATGTGTAGGAAATTATGTTTCATTCTTATCGCGATAGTCGCATGTTGCTGAAACCTTCAAAGTACAAGCCGATGTTGGGTTCAAATTGGGTTATTTCAATTTTATCTGTGGACACGAGCAGGATTAATAGCAAGATTGCGAGTAGTGTGGTCATGATTGAGTTTGCCAAGGTCCGCTGTCTTCTGGATATTTGGATTAATCCAAAAACAATATACACAGAGTTTTCGTTATATTTCAATAAAGTGCTACGATTTTTTGCATTTGCTCTTTTGCAATTTGTCAACTTATTTTTAAAGTAAAATCAAACTTTTTTGTTTTTTGTTTATAAATAAAGAGTAAAAAAATAATTAATTCACTTATGGTAAAACTACATTTTTTATTTAATTGCCGGAAGGTCAACTATTCCATTCTGGGATGAACTTGAAATCGTTACTGCTTTGGTTGAGTAAAAATTTTTTGTTGAAGTAAAACTATTTACGTTATTGCAATTGCATGTGCTGGTATTTACTTCGTCCGAAAATCAAATAAAATAAAAACACACATTTTTTAGACATTTTTGAAATTGAAAATAAACTTTATTATGAAAATTCTACAAAAAAAACAAAACAGTTTTAATGACTATTTAATGGTTGGACCTTAAGCGTAAAAACCACAAAAATATTTTTTATAGATAGACAATCAAATTTCAGTTGCCTTTGACCTTTAAATATATAACCTTGGAATACGAATTTGGTTAACACATGTGTATAGATAAGCAAATTTTATATCTACAACAAGAAATTTATAGTAATTTTTCAATGTCTTTGGAAATGTCCATTGGATCGGTAGTTGGGGCGTAACGATTAACAGGAACACCTTCTTTGTTAACCAAAAATTTGGTGAAATTCCACTTGATTGCGCTGCCCAATGTACCAGTCTGTTTAGCTTTCAAGTATTGGTACAATGGAGCTGCATTTGCTCCGTTTACATCAATCTATAAGTAAAAAAAATTTCAATATTGTTGTCCACGTAAGACTGATACGAAATTACCTTTTGGAAAACATCGCCAATATCAGCTTTGGCATCACGTAAATGGCAAACCATTGCTTCGCCATCACTTTCTGGCATTTGAGAATTGAATTGATTACAAGGAAAATTTAAGATTTTTAAACCTTTGTCGCCATATTTCTCGCGTAAATCGGTCAACTTTTTGTAATTGTTCTTAGTTAGACCACATTGGGAAGCAATGTTAACGACTAAGACGACATTTCCCTTGTATTTTTCGAGGGAAACCTCTTCACCGTAGGTATCTTTAACGGTAAAATCGTAGATGCTCTTGGCGTTCTTAGCGTCTTCAGCCATGTTGTTGGACTGAAAGTAAATATAAAATTTGTATTAGTTAATAGCTGTTGTGGAAAATATTACAGTTAGTAGTTGTGGTAGCAACAGACTGAGTCATGAATGTTATTACATACTAATTGCTTAACCCTGAATTGTGCAAACTTTTCTACTTTATAAAACATTAAGTTCTAATTCCTTTTAAACTTTTCAATACATTTAAACAAAAAAAATATATATTCAATCTTTTAAAGAAACAAATTTGTTGGCAAAAAATGAAGGATTTCTAATCCTATTAAAGGGTTAAATGCACATTAACGAATACATATGTAAGTTTAAGATGCAAGGTTAATAAATATTTTAAAGCAATTGTTAATAATAGCAAATGCAAAACAAACCTCGATAGAACTGTAACAATATTAATTCATAAAAATTTTTTAAATTTAATAAAGGTTTACAAAATATTTATGAGTTTCAGTGTTAATTTTTCAAAAAGAATTATTACAAACAACTTCATTAAATGCACAGGGAAATAGTTTGGAGTTTTTTTATGATACAAATCTCACTTTGGTTAAATCAGGGCCCGTTTTACATTTTACTAATAAATAAATATTTTCTATTTCAATAACAAAATCCCTTATTTAAATGTTTGATTACACTATCCAACACATAAAATACAAACCCCTTCTCCTGTGGAATTTCATAATGTTCTAACATTTTACAATGGTTTAAAAATACTAATCAGAAGAGACATGCGCAGATCAGCAGCCGTATTCTGTAATTCGCTAAGCTAAAGCTAAATCTCGATCGCTAAAATGCATTAGAGAATAAAAAATTTAAAAATTTTAGCGATGAAATTAAAAGCTAAAATTGCGGCGAATTAAATTTTTGTGGCAATGCCAAATTTAGCAATGCACGTTACAGTATTGCATTCGTAGCCAAAAATCGCTAAATCAACTTTTTAGATTTTTAGCGATAGATTTTTAGTTTTGGCGAATTACAGAATACGGCCACAGGTAAGATCTAATTAAATAAGGTGACCAGGCGTACGTACTCTTTTTTAGAGGACAATCATCTATTTTAACTGGCTGTCATCTATAAAATTTGTGTCCTCTTTTATCATCTTTTTTCATAATCTGTCATCTTTGTCCTCTGTATTTTTAAAAGCAGGACCAATATTTGATTTTATTTTTATAAATTAAAATAAATTTTATTTCACTGCGATCACAGGTTTTTCTGTCAAACTCCTACTGAACTCTCATACACTTGCAGTAGTGCAATGAGTTTTTAAGTTAATTTTTAACTAATTTTACTTAAGTAAATGTAAATTTTTATACATCGTCGGCTTAATATGCAAACCTAAAAATATAGTTGATTTGACACACTTCAAGACTCAAATTAAAGAAAAAAAAAAACAACTTCTGGTCCACGAAGCATATCGTTCTCTTCCGCACGGCATCAAAATCTCAATTTATTTAAAAAGTTTTTTTGCGATATCTGGCACCGGCCCTAAGGGTCTATACCGATGGTTCCAAGATGGGCGATAGAGTAGGTGGAGGTTTCTTCATCGAGGAATTGGGAATTAGGGTCTCTTTTAGGCTGCCAGATGGCAGTAGTGTGCTGCAGGCGGAAATCTCTGCCATAAAGCGGGCGGCAAACTGGCTGAGGTACTATCGTATATCGAGAGATATTTATATTTACGGACAGAAAGGCTGTCATTGCAGCTCTAGCTGGCGTCTTCACGATTAATGTTAACAGTGGAATACCTAAATGAGATCGCGGAACATTCCAGTGTAACGCTGACATTGGTACCAGGGCACAGTGGATTCCTGGGTAACCAGACTGCGGACAGTCTGGCCAAACAAGGCTGTCTCTTAGACGATGTGTTCGTCGATGGCCTGATCGGCATTTCGATGGCCCGCTGCAAGATTCTCATCAGACGAGAGTCGTACAGAAGGGCTAAGGAAAGATGGAAGGGGGAGTATACCTGCCTGATGACCAGGACTTTATGGCCTGGCTATGACGCGACGAGAACGCGCGTACTACTTGGTCTAGGTAGGGACCAGATATGGACAGTGATGTCGGTCATTACGGGTCACTGGGTGAAAGGGACTCATGCTAGGAGGATGGGACTTGCTTATAAATGATTACTTTAGGAGTTGTCATGATGAGGAGGAGGTGGAGACGGTGTTTCACTTTCTCTGCCAATGCCCCGGTTTGGGAGACCAGAATTGCCATGTCTGGCCGATATGTCCAATGTGGGACTGAAATCGATCTCCCTGTTCTGCAAGGAATCGGGGTGGTTCGAGGCTGCAGTGACATCCGGGGAATAGTCTGGTGGATACTGGCTGACTCCTGTCACTGGCCAGGGGTATCACAAAGGGACCGCTATATGGACCCAAGTGAGTCGTCTTCAACACGGCTGCCCGTTTAACCTTACCTAAAAAGTGGATTTAGCAGGGATTAAGCCGACGATATGTTATTTTTTTTAATTTACTTTATATTTATAAATATGGGAATGAAAATTTTTCTGTAAAATATGTAAAACATCTTTAAGTCAAATAAATTTATTACTTTTTTTTTTAATGTCCTCTATTTTTATTTTCAAAATCCAGTGTCCTTAAATTAAATTTATTAATGCATAGATTAGAATTAAAAAATGTTTTTATTTTAGGAAATATTTATTTTTGATATTTGTTTTAAATCAGCCGATTTAAATTCAAAATAGCACACTGAATTATGAGGGGTTGTTCACAACAGTCGTATTTTTCATATTATTATTTTAAGACATGACTTTATGACACCTTGTAAATCCCCATATTTTTTATATAAATTAAGGGTACATTTTATTTTAAATAAATTCATGACACCAAAAGTCCTCTCAAATTTAACGTTTTAGTACGAATACATCAATATATTTATAGCAAAACTAGAAGATTAAATTGAAAAGGGTCTAAATTTAGCCATAAAAGAGCTAAGTTGACATCACTGAACTTGATCATATTTGAACGCTAATAGTTTAAATGGAGGGAGGTTGTCAATAAATTCATCCGTCTCACTTTTATTAATATAAGAGTAGTCAACTTGCCAACACCGATAAGTTAAAAAAAACTGGGTAACAATCTTGTCGAGATGCGAGGGCTTAAGTGCTCTCTACGGTTCTGATCTCTTGGGATAATGTACGCGATGAATACGTCTTCGCGGGAGGTCGTGAATACTGAAGAAGTGTGCGACCAAAAGTTACTCATCTTGTCATGATAATAAGGCGGTAGTGGAAATTTACACTTTCAGTCCATTATCAGTACATATAGCACGCACCAGCCCGCGGGTTCGCCCCTTGCAAGGTGGGGGCTTTACCATAGGTTGGGGCGCGACACGTGCACTTTTAAGGTCAACGTGTGTGTAGCTAGTAAGTGCGAATAGAAACTAGTCGTTGACAGCTACCCTAAGCGTCAGGGCAAAGCGCTGTTGTATGTTAGTAGCCTAGTCCACGCACGCCGTGACTGCGTGGTATGGTCCGACTGAACGAGCATACTCATGGGAACAAAAATGAAACCCTTTATTTTAAAAACAAAAAAAACAAAAACTAATACAACCAGCAAGTACACGACCGGACGGGAATGACCACGGTCATTCGGACGCACGGTAGGAAAGTCGAAGAGTACCATTTCGCCTGTTCATGATAGCAAAATGGAGCAGGAGACAGGTACTGACCGACTTATATGTGGTCTTCTGGGACTATCGAGTGTGGTGAAACCGGGGCTACTCAGGGGTTGGCGAGGCTGAGGCCCCTATTACGGTTCACAACTCAGCTCAGTTGAGTTGTAATTTCTTAATTTTTGTATTATGGTTTACAACTTTGCTACATTTCGGTAAACAAAAACATAACAAAAATTACAACTGATCACAACCAGTTGTCTTATGGTGTTTTCTTTTCTGCAAAAAAAATACCACATTTTAGAAGGTGCAAGTATAAAATGTCTTGCCGAACATGTTATACTGAATGACGAAATTCCAAATTCTTTAGTTTGCTTCTCATAAAATATGTAAACAAGAAAATACCTTTGCCAGATTGCCGATTTATTAACACCAAGTTTTTACGATTCCTTGATTTGACAATTTTTTTCAAAAATAATTTTATAACCCGAATTCATTTAAATTTTATACCACTGACAACCTACCATTAACAATGTAATGCTTTCTTTTGTTTTTTCTTTAAAATAATAGAAAAAAATAACTATTAAAACTTAAAATTGTTACTGTCCTGATTAGAGGCGTTTTTCCGCAACGTCGTCAGGTAACCCCATATATAAACAGAAGCCATCTTTTTACAGGGCATTATCAACACTCTCGATTTATACGGGGCGTAAAGTGCAATGCCTAATGAAATTTAAGGGTGAATATTTTTAGAATAAAACACGCTGCCCTTTTAGAGAGCAAATCATTTTTAAGAAACGAACACCAAATTGCATTTTTTTAAATAAAATGTGACATTTTTTGTAAAAAAGAATACACTATTATCTACAACTCAACTGAATTGAGTTGTGAACCGTAATAGATGCCTGACTCTGCTCTCTGACACAGATCACGGTATTGAAAGAATATCTAGTCAGACTACAGAGCCTGACTCTTCCATCTGTGTGGCCAAGGGACATCAGAGGGGACACTCGGGAGAAGATTGTTCACAACTTGTCCGGCAGAGCGCCATGGAGGATGGGCCAAGCGCCACTTCACATGACATTAAGAACATCAGCCGAAGGAGGAGAAGGCACAGAACGGAACGAGGAAATCTCGAGCATATCTAGATAATATGGCGAAGAGAGATCCTTTAACGTTCACTGCGAGGGATAGACACCTTCTGAGACGACACCGACAAAGCGTCGCAAAATATGAAAGAATTTACGGCCCTGTCAGTACCGTGCTTGGATGGTCCTATTCTTGGAAAAAACCGGTGGATAAAGCCGCCAACCCGGACACTGCTCAAAAGAGTATAGGGCCGGTGGCTTCGTCAACCTGCCGTAGAGAGGAAGTTAAGGGAGGTGTTGCCCCGATGTCTTCGAAACGAGCTGCGAAGGAAAAAGGGGCGATACCCAAGACAGCAGGCAAAGTGGCTTTCTCAGAGGATACGGGGAGGAAGACTGGTAATCCTAGTGGCTCTCAAAGGGGGGTCAATGGGGGAAGGCTCGGAACAATTCTTCCAAACCAGTAGTGCCAGTCACCGAGTTCATTGAAGAGGTCTGGTACATCTCCGGCGGAAGCTCCTAATGGCTCTAATAAGGAGACCATTAAGAGGGTCAGATGCGGGGATGATCAGCCTTCTTCATCGAACAAGAGAGTGAAGAAGTCGACGAGCCTGAACGGTCATCTGCAGGTGGCTGTCATCAATCGGAATGATACAGATGGGAGGATCAGTGCTGAGCTATGGCAGTAAGTAGAGGCCAGGATTATCGGCGAATTGGTCGTATTCAGCGTCAAAGAGGAGGATGTATTATTCAATGGTGGATACTGGGTTAAGAGAAAATTGTCAACTGTGGTAACAAGAATTCATTGGAATTCTTAATAACCAAAATTGACATTAACCCAGGAGCAAGGTTTGAAGTTATACGAGCCTCCGAATTTCCATTTAGGTCCGTAGTGACAGTATGGATTCCACAACATGTACGCACGGTGAAAATCATACTGACAGTATTAGGCAACCAAAACAGTAGACTTCTTACCAACCAACGGAGGCTCAATATAATTTAAGAATTCGTTTAAAGCCAACAACAAAAATAAAAGAAGAGAAACTTCATTATCATCTCGTTTTGCTGGGCCCTTCAATCGAGACAGCTGTAATTTGGAACACCAACTAGTATGTTGTGAGTAATGAAACATTAATATTTTATTTTTGTAATTACATAGTAGTATTATTGAATATACATTTGGTTGTTGTTTTTTTACCTGTCCCCTTATTTTTTTGTTCATATTGCAATTTAAAAGTTGAATTTATTTAGTATTACCTCAACAACCTTATGGTAATGATACTTTTTAACAAAAATTAATATTAATGTATGTTTATTTTATTTCACTATTAATTTTTTTTAATCAATTGTTTTTTTCTACTTATTTAAAATGAACTTCTAAAAATCTTTTAAATGGGAAGTGTAACGAAGGTAAATGGCAGCAGGATGTAAGTTATAAATATTAGTCTTCATTAGGGACAGATTTTAATAAATGTTAGGGTAAGATTCTGTCAAGGCGTATGGCTAATGGCCAATTGGGGTGGGAGCAAATTTACCCTACGTGGCACTACACCCCGCCATGGTTTTTTTCTATTTTCTTTTTAAATCACGTTTTTTTTTATTTTAATCAAAGTGATACTCTTTGGTAAATAGGCATTAAGAGTATTTATATGTTAATGCGCTAAAATACGGGTTTAGAACCAACATACCACATACATATATGCTAGCTAGCTGGGAAATCTTTTTATATACCAACTAAACTTTGTGTTTTAAATTCACCCACAATTGATACGGGAAATAAGTGTCGATTTTTGTTATTCACATAACAAGTAAGTAGCGCGTTATAATTTTCATCGTTTTTTAAATTATTGCTATTAACAAAATATGTATGTTTGTTCACAAGCATATGTAGCTGTTCAGTGCGATTATTTTTCTTTCAAGAAATTTAATAAAACTAAGTTTTTTTTTTAACAGATATTTGTCGTTAATGCTTCTTAAAAAATTTGTTAATTTAAAAACGAGAATTTCCTTAAAGTAGCCAAGATTTCTCTTTACTGAGCGATTTGTTACTGATATTTAAATAGTAATAATATTTGTACCCATTTCACTTTGTACCAACTAGCGGCAATTAAATTTGTTTAAAACAGGGCAATCGTGAGATTTCAGAATATTTGATTGGCCCAATTTCATTATTGTGCGTCAATAAAGCACAATGAAAATAGTCATATTGGTGCATTTGCGGCAATCGTGTGATCCCAGCTTTAAATAAAGCTTATTTCACCGATGTGGTACATTTTAAATCAACTTGAGTTTCCATTGAAATACCTTCGCAAGGTGGCCTCAATATGACATCAATACAACAACAACAACAAGCAAAGCAATAACATTCTGGAAAGTGTTGTGAACAGGTTCACTCATCTGTTAAGAAAAAGCTGTGAGCAGTCCTTCGTGGTTGCATTTCCGGGAAGACGTAAACAGCCCAAATGGTGGACCAGGGAACTTCATGTTCAAAGCTCGACGGTTAGGACTGTTTAAAAGGACCAAGCTTAAGAGAGCACCAGTGGAGTGAAATAATCACAGGGTGCAGATCAACAAGTATAAGACGGATCTAAAAATGGCAATGGGACTATCATGCAGGCAATTCTGTGTTGATAATGTCAACGAGTTGTCAAAATTCCGACGAATTTTATCCAAGGACCCTAAGGCCCTGGGCTACATCCAAAAGAATGACGGCTCATGGACTGAGTCTAGCTTCGAGACCCCAACCTTACTTATAGGTAGTGGGACATGATGCCTATGACATCGAATCATACTTCCGCTTGCGTCCAGAAAATGGTCACAAGAGAGAATCTAGCGTGGGCGGTCAATACTTTCGACACACATAAGTCACCGGGTCCGGATGGTATTTTTCCGGCCATGCTTTGCAACATCCCAGACGATGCATCATTTCTGCTGGTGAATATATTCATGAAGTACCTCTGCCTAGGGGGTGGAGAGGTTAGGGTGACTTTTATACCCAAGGCTGGTAAAGCAGTCCACTCGAAGATAGGAGATTTTAGACCTATTAGTCTGTCTTCATTCTTGTTGAAGACTCTTGAGAGACTAATAGGTTTCTATCTTAGAAGTTATATTGAGGCCCGCCTTATTAGCAACGCTCAACATGCCTACCTCAAGGGTAAATCGATTGAGTGCGCTACATGAGGTGGTGGGTTGTATTGAGCACGTTCTGAGGCATAAGGTATATACTCTCGCCGCGTTTCTGTATAAAGAAGGTGCCTATAATAACATAAGGATTGAGGCGATAAGGGATTCGTTGATGATTTTGGGAGTTAAGGACTTTATGGTGGAGTGGATTGTTTGCATGCTTAGCACCAGGAGGAACATATGATAGGGAGGAGGGTTACCAGGGGACACCACAAGGGGGGCCTATGCGGATGACATAGTTCTGCTGGTCAGGGGAAAATTTCTGTCCACGATCGGTGAAATTTTGCAGATGATGCTGGGCGAACTCTTGGCATGGGTTAAGGAAAGGGGGATGGGTTTCAACCATGTGAAGACTGAACTGGTACTATTTACCAGAAGGTATATGATGGAGGGATTTATGGGGCTAGTGCTAGATAGTGTCGAGTTAACTCTATCGGACAGTGCTAAGTATTTGGGTAACTTCCCCAACTGTAAACTATCTTGGAAGAGAAATACTCAGGAGAGGATGAGAAGGGGACTCTGTGCCTACTACACATGCAGGAACTCCATCGGTATGAACTGGGGTCTGACACCGGATATGGATGGTTAACTGGATTTACACATCGGTGGTTAAGCCTATACTTACCTATGGATGCACTGTTTGGTAGGATGCATTGAGCGTGGATTGCTATAGCAAGATGCTCAGCAAGGTCCAAAGGAGTGCATCTCTTTTTTTTTAATTTCCTAAGCTAATCCCGCGAAGCTTTTTATGCTTGTCTGCAGGAAAGAAACCAGTCTCCAGCGGGAATCGAACCCGCAACCCCAGCGCTAATAGACTAGCTCGCTACCAGCTAGCCTACCGGGGCACACTTGGCATCACAGGTACGATGTGAAGCACTCCACAGGCACCGCTGGACTTCCTACTATATCTGTGAGAAGTGTGGGTGCTAGGAACTTCTTTTTGTAAAGAAATATTGATTTTTTTCAAGAGGTTGTTTCACATTTCGGTCTATAACTCTTTTCCTACTGAACCAAAAGTGCTGAATTTCAATCCAATCTGCTTGGACAAACTTGCCACCAAAATTTTTATTTTTCGTTAGCATCCTTTTCTTAATTGATATAATGTCCATCCGTCCGGCTAGCTGTCCATGTTAACCTTATTCGCAAAGTACATGTCGCAATTTTGAGATAATCGGGTGTGTTCTAGAATCCGAATTCACTCGAAAGTGGATTACTTCAGCATTTTTTGTGTTCTGCAATTCACCTCCACATGTTTTTATTCGTTTTCTATTAGAGTGGTTAGGGGCAAGGGCTAGTGAAAGTAAAACGAATCGACTTTAATTCTTATATGTAGAACATTTTTAGCAAAAAAACATAATTTTGGTTTTTGGTTTGAAATGTTCTCTATATAATGAAAACACTACGTATTTTCACACAAATATCGCAAATTTTTGCAAATTTACACTGATTTAGCAATATTTACAGAATTTTTACCATTCCTTATAGTTTTAGGGACTTTTAATCAATTTTATAGCTTGTTTGAAATATTAAAAGTTTTCGCGAATTTTCGCTAGTTTTGTAAATTTTTGTTTTGTTTTTTCCGACATTCTGTTTTTTAACCGATTTGGAAATTTCAAATAAATTTTTGTGTTTGCAATTTTTCGTGAATGTTCGCGATAGATGCAATTGTTTCTTCTGATTCTTTATAGCTTTATCGATTTTTAATAAATACATATTCAACTTTGCTTCATGCCGCTATTAGCAAATTTTTGCGAATTTCCGCTAATTTAGCCAATCCTTATAGTTTAAGGGACTTTTAATCAATTTTATGGCTTGTTTGAAATATTAAAAATGATCGCTATTTTTGCAATTTTCGCGTATCTTTGTTGCACATAAAAACTTATTTCTGGAGAAAAGTCTTTTTGCCCACAGACAATCTATTATCACCTTACCAAATGTTATTGTAATTGATCCATGTTTTGCCATAGCTCTTATACAAATACCCCTTCTGCAAATAGCTTTTAATGTCATAATAATCTTATAAATGTTGGTTTTGGCAATAATTTCTATAATAGCTTGTATGACGTGTCGAAATTTTATCTTGGTAGGCCGAGAATTGGTTCTGGGTCACTTGCTACAATCACTTCAAGACGAAAAAATCTCATAAAGATGTCGATGTCGGTAAATTATTCGGCACTAATAAGTTTTATATAAATCTTAAATTCATTACATAATTTTATTTTGGCGGGTCCATGATTGTCCACTGACCCCAAACTGGTACACTCTCGAAAATGTATCTATTTATATAGATACGCCATTCTTACAATCCATAATTCGTAACATTAGCTCATATATTATATCCATATTAAATAAATTACCTATTTACGTAAGAAAAATGTATTTTTTAACATCTTGAAACCTTCTTACCGCGCAACTCTTTGTTAAAAAGAGAACACAGGAAAAATTTTTTTACATAAATAAGTTTTTTCGTCATTAAAATATTATTAAATTTTGTTAATTTTTTCAATTTTATTCAATAATTTTAATTTTAAAGCTTTTTTATTTGCCACTGTTTGGTCTTACAAAATTTTTGTAAGAACAAATATTTATTTGCCTAAAATCGAAGAAAATATTTGAGCATTTTTGTTTGCTAGCAAATAATTTTGTTTGCCTAAAATCAGCTGTTTTTCTGCTTGCCCCTCAAAAATATTTTGTGGTCGGCTTATGGCAAACGTTACTTGTTTAAAAAAAAATCCGTTTCTTATATAAAACTAGCGTACCCGCCCCGGCGTCGCACGGGTACCGCTTATTATCTGTAAGCAGATGACAGCACATGGGGGCGAACTTTGTTGTGCCTTAATGGCAATAAGTAAGCAGATTGTGTTTTTTTTTTATTGGAAGAAATACAAAAAAAAATTAAATTACTACATTAATCATTCATTATTATTTCTGTATTTTAGTACATAGGTTGCTCTTCACTTAAGTACCTTGTGAAACACGTCATTGCTGCAATCGTATCGAAACGCTGCTCGATTCAAAACAGCTAAATGTCTTGTTCTGCGTCGCAAATTATCTATTTGTTGCCTTCTGTTGTCCGCTCGACGATTCTGCATTGCCAACCGAGCTGTTTCACGGGCTGCTTCACTTTGCTCTCGTGTTTGAGAAGAACGAAGTCGAGCCATACTATCGCGGCGCTGTTCACGTGCAATTTCTTGTTCTTCTTCAATCCTTTCATTTGCAGTATTTTGTATTCTTCTTGCATTACGGGTTTGTCGGGAAAGATTCGATCGTCTTGGTCGCGGCATTATTAATTAAACTTCACTTCACTTCAATTACGGCTTTGTCGGGAAAGATTCGATCGTCTTGGTCGCAGCTTTATTAATTAAACTTCACTTTTAATATTGATTTCTTACAAATATCAAATTGTCATCCATACGTCATTACAATTACATAGATGTCATTTGCGTTTTATTATTCCAAGTCTGATTTTTTGAAGTAAAACTTTTTTATTTAGTTTATGGGGGTCTTAAAAAAAAGCTCTCGTTACCGTAGTTGATTTCAAATGTACAGAACAAAAAAAGCTTTTTGCTATTAAAGTTTCAATAAAGGTATAAAATTTAGAAAAATTTAGAAAAATGTATAAAAATTTAGAAAAATTTGGAAAAATTTAGAAAAATTTAGAAAATTTTAGAAAAATTTAGAAAAATTTTAGAAAAATTTAGAAAAATTTGGAAAAATGTAGAAAAATTTAGAAAAATTCAGAAAAATTTAGAAAAATTTAGAAAAATTTAGAAAAATTTAGAAAAATTTAGAAAAATTTAGTTAAATTTAGAAAACTTTAGAAATTTTTACTTCTACCGAGCGTGCTTAGCACACACACACTTTTTTTTTTTTGTTATACCACGTTTTATAGTGACTGACGTTTCATGTCAAGTCACACGGGAACGCTGTCGAACGGGATAAAAAGTATCCTATGTCCGTCTCCTGGCTCTAAGCTACCTCCCTACCAATTTTCAGCCAAATCTGTTCTGCCGTTCTTGAGTTATAAGTGGTGTAACTAACACGACTTTCTTTTATATATATAGATTGCCAGGTCGCCAAACGCAAATTTCCATCGCCAAATACGTTAAAAATCCCCACGTTTGGCGCAATAATACAAAAAACAATTGTGAAAAAAACTAAAAATAAGTTACATTGTTTATCATCATGGATAATGATAATGATGATGACGTAGTAAGCTGGCAGGATTACAAAAACGACGACTATCAGAATCCCCAAAAATATTTAAAAATAAAAGACCCAACAACAATCAGCAAAGTCTCTGGTGCGAAATAAATGAAACTGGGGCCTGATTCTGGCAGTCGTGATCGAGTAATTGCTGACTTTTAACGACAGCGAATATCGTTAAAAATGTTGCTGAATACCATATTCGATAAAATTTTGTTATATTTATTTTATCGATACGATTATCGTTATAAAAGTTAGTGAATCGCGCTACAGTTTTACTAACATTTAGACCTTTATTTTGTATGAAAAATTTCTAAAAGCAAGGTGAAGGGATTTACAAAATAACCCCCTTAATACTTTTTTGCACACTAACTCAAGGAAGTACCAAATCATTAATCGGAAAACAGATTTCAATTCTTTTAAAATATAGATTCATAATAACCTGAACCTTAACATTCCAATTAAATCACCGTCAGATTTAAATGACATTGGTGAAAATTTCAATAACCTAATCCATGAAGCGGGATTTCTGTCAACGCCAAATATGCAAACTTCAAATAATCGACATAGCATTGCTTTAACTACAGAAATCAGAGAGATGATAATGAACAAAAGAGTACTAAGAAGAATTTGGCAGTCTAGTAGAAATCCTACTGATAAGCAACGTCTGAATAAAGCAGCGAAAGATTTGAAAAACGACTGTTCGAACAAAAAAATTAATAAATGTGTTATTTCCTAAGAAATTTAGGAGTTTCTAAAAACGATGAATTCAGTTTATGGAAAGCAATAAAGTACTTAAAACGACCCACTGAACGAAATAATTCCATCATCGACGCTAATGGTACTTGGTGTAAAACTGACAAGAGCAAAACCGAACTTTTGCTTTGCATTTACAAAACACGTTTACACCACATAATTCTTGTGATACCACGTTTGTTAACGAAATAAAAAACTTTTTGAAAGCGCATGTCCAATGGATTGGCCTATCAAACACATATCACCCAATGAAGTTCAAGCAGAAGTCAAGAAATTAAATCCCAAAAAGACTCTGGGCTACGGTGGTTTTGTGGAACTATTGTTAGATCTCTACCCAAAAAAGGAATTTTATTATTAACTTTAATTTATAATGCTATCCTGCGACTGAGTCATTTTCCTTCACAATGGAAATATAAGCTGATAAAAATGGTACACAAGCCAGAAAATCTTGTTACATCATACAGACCTATCAGTTTGTTGATTACGTTCTCCAAAAGATTTGAAAGAATATTGATGAGTAGATTGTCGCCAATCTTGGAAAAATTTAACATCGTTCCTGAAAACCAATTTGGTTTCAGGCATAATCACGGCACGCCTGAGAAATGCCATCGTATTATACCTCTGATAATTCTTTGGAAAATAAAAAATATTGTTCTGCTGTGTTCTTAGATGTGCAACAAGCATTTGAGCAAGCAAGTCTCAAAGTGAAAGACAGTTTCATGTAAAAGTAAATGACGAAATATCAGAAATATATAGTATAAATGCAGGCGTTCCGCAAGGTAGTGTTCATGGGCCAATATTATACACAATTTTTACATCAGATATGCCTGTGATTAACAATATTCAAAATCAACTATATCAAACTGAAAACTGGTTGTCCAAATGGAACATTAAAATCAATACTGAAAATTCAGTTCACGCTGTATTCACGTTAAGTAAAGGAGTTTGTCCCCGTAGTCTCGATTGCAGGCTTCTACTTTACAGCCTATAAAAGGCTTCTACTTTACAGCCTTAAAAAAATAAGAGCAAAAAAAAAAATTTTCAATACGTTAATAAATGAAGTTGTTCATACAGCCCTTTATTCTTTAAGTTTAAAAAATCAATTGTATATGCTATTTTAGCCTTTGTTTTCTTATTTTTACTTAAAAAACGACCTGGGATTCCTGCATTAAAATTTCTGAGAACTTAAATGGACTTTGAAAAAAGCAAAACCTATTTTTGCGCAGAAAATAGAATTTTGCGAAGAAAGTCTATTACATGCATGCAAACAAAAAACTAATGTTAATTTGAGAACATCGAATTAATTTTAAATAAAATATTTATTTAGCCGTATCACTGTGCATTTTTTTATTACTCACATCGTTGTCTGGTGTTGCATTCAAATTAGAGGTTGCGGAAGTTTGTGCAGTGCAACTAACACTGGTCAATGGGAAGATCACTAAGCAAATGCGGTTCATAATGCTTACATGTCGACGACAGCACAATGTCGAGTAGGAATTACATTGTTTTTGTAGTTGTGACTCCTGCAATTGTTTGGATCGATTTTTAGCAAGAAATTGCCCCATGTGATTCTTATTATTGTGCAACTGACTAATTTTGCCCTTAGCGATTGTTGCAATCCTAAGGCTTTTAATAAAATTACTGGCAAACATTATATCTGAAAATAAATTTGAGGTAATTTATTATAATAACACACGTGTAAACAAATCTATGTTGAACACCACTTAGGATTGCCAGTCGTCTTGTTTTTTTATCAGTGCGTGTAATGCTTTTTGTTTAAAGTACTGATTTATGCATAACAAGCAAATCAGTACGCAAAAGTACTGATTTTTTCATTAATTAACTGTTTTTTACTGCTATAATATTTTAATTTTGTTCAGTATATAAAATAGTTTGTCATATTGTCAAATTGTTTGCAATTAAAATATTAATATTTAGCTTCTTTTCGATGAGTTCTTGACATTAAAGGTTTTCGCCGAGTCAGTATTAACAGCAAAGACAGTAAAGGAAAATGGAAGGAGTTTCTAAATGGTGGTGTGTTTACGAATTTGAGAAAACGTGTAGTTCTATTTCTTGCATACCACGTTCAAACGCTTTTACAGAACGAATCTTTAGTTCTCAAAATGGAGATAAGAGAGAAACAGGCCCTTAATATATGAAACCTAGAAAGTTAATGTCTGATAAAGACAATCTTCGGCTATAGTTACCGTGAGCATTCATCCTCTTTTTAAGAGGACAGTACTTTTTGTTTGATACGTTGTCCTCTTAGATTTTTTTCAAAAAAGAGGAGAGTAGATTGTCCGTTTTTTTAGTGATTAGAATTTTTTTATTTCTTTAAACTCAAAAGCTATAAATTTAATTTTTCCAAAACCCCAAATTTTAAAAATCAAGACAGCATAACACACTGGTTACCATTAATGCCAGCTTAAAGAGCTAATTCTACAATTGTTCTTGACATTTAAAGAGTATTTTCTCTCTCAACAAAGATGCCCTTTGATATTGCAAAAATGCATGTGTGGAGTTGTGGTTACTTTATATTCCATACATATATGTGCTGTCACTCAAAGAAGATGTGTTTTTACCATTAGTTATTAAAGCCATTTTGTTGGCCGGTAGTATTCTGTATTGACGATTTAAATCAATTGGTTTCAGTGTTTACAAAAATTTTACATTTTGATTGGGTGAGAAATGTAGAAACGAACATACATCAGTGTTTAAAATATATATGGAAAATTTTGGCTATTTCAATGAAAAAAATATTAGAGATAAAAATATATTTAAGCTTGTAGAATTTTGTTTGTGTCTGCCGGCCTTTAGTGCGCCAACAAAAAGATAACTTCAATTGCTTATAATTTTTGGATTATCAGAAAAGTCCCTATTAAATTTTCAAATGGACTGTGCAGAATTTAAATTACTTTACAGAAAAAAAATCAATTACATATTTTAATTTGTAATATTTTTGGTTTTAAAGACTTTTACACAATTTTTTATACATACTTAATAATTCATATTATGAATTTCTATTTATATTATATTTAGTTTTTTCCTGGAAAATAAGCTCAGTGTAATACTAGTAGTTCTACTTGCTAATATTTTATTGTTTGAGTTATTTTATTACCTATCTAATAACCTATCTAATTATCATTTTTACCACATTTCGTTAAAAAATATGGTCACCGTAGCTATAGTTGTAGTGAGTTTTACATTTTCTTGAAGACGAAAACAGGAAAGAAATTAAGACAATGTTCAAAAAGGCGATAAATACTTTGAACTTGTTTATACATCACCTTACACGCAAAAGGCCCATCTAACATTTTGAAAATTAATAGACCAAGCAAAAACTACCTCAAACGACAAATTGATAAATCACCTTAAATTTTTTATAATTTATTTTTCTTCTATTGTTTTTCTTTAACCGTTTAACATATAATCTTTTGTAGATAGGTCCTTGTTTTTTGCTAATAAAGTCGCTAATTTTGGTAAAGATTCCAGATTGTTGACATTTGTGTTAATGCAATATATCAGAATTAATGAAAAAGTCGTTTTTTCATTTTTGGTTAGTTATGGCCATTTGCGTTTCAGGTAACGATATGTTAATATATTTTTAATAAAAATCTATGGTAAAGGAATGCCTAAGCATTAAGTACAATTATTTTTAACAATAATAAGTTTTGTGCTGATGTGTTAAACACCTTAAAATCTGGGTCCTGGACCCAACTGGCTAGCTGGCTGTCCATGTAACCTTGTGTGCAAAACAGGTCGCAATTTTGGAGATAATTTGATCAAATTTGGCTTATAGGTTCTTATTGTCGCAAGGACCGAATCGTAGTGCCACGAGGGGAGATAGGGGGCTATGTCTGCCACCTATCAATGTTATTGAAATTGTATTGTTTTTTTTAAATCTTATTCTTATGAAAATTACTTCAAACAAATAATGATCATTAGTATTCATCATACTCTAATATCAATTTTAAAAAGTGACCATTTTCAAATAATTACTGAGTTCTAAGTTAAATATTATGTTAGTTTTTTTTTATAAATTAAACTTATAGCCAATCCCACGATTTCTAAAATTTGTGGGATTGGCTGTTAATTATTCCCTAAATCAAATTAACACATATCTAACTCAGTATCTAATTTAATGAATCAAAATCATATTTACAACGTTTTTATATAAAAAATGAATTAAGTCTGGTTATTCATTATTGTGAAAGGTGAAGTAGGCGTAAGGGGTAGGTAAAGTTTTTTGTTTTTTTTTATTCTATGTTTGGCTGTCAACCGAAATCCTAACGTTTGGCTGCATGGAGGGAAGGTTTAGACCAGTAGTGGGATTCTGTGACTTTAAACAATAACAACAGTTGTTATAATTGTCAACCTGTTTTGTTGTTTGCACTAACGATTATGTGATTCTGTAAATTGTTGTTAACAACATAGATAAAAATTAACGCCATGTGGCATCACTGTCAAAAAAATGGTAAAATAACGAAAAACACAAAAAGGAATAAGAAAAAAAGAAATAAAATTAATAAAACTAAACAGAATTTTTTTTTAGTTTTCTGTTTTTTTAAAAAGAAAAGCCAAATATTTTACTATTAAATTAAATGTAAATTATTAAATTGCCATTTTCAAGTTATATTAAATATTTCTTTAAACTATTTTTTTTATTTTTTCGACATTTAACAATAAATAAACAACACTAAAAAAGTTGTCGTTTACTTAACACAAACAGCTGACTTAACGATAACAAGAGTTGTTTAAAATGTTACAGAATAGCAAAATCGTTCATTTGATTGTTAAATTTTTTAACAATGACAACTATTGTTTAAATTAATTACAGAATCGCACTACAGGTGTGGCAATAGACATCTTATGCTACACCCCATTCATCTTCAAGATGCACTGATTTCCTACTGTCCCGGTATAGTGTATCGCGTTTGTTCTTTTCAAATGCTACCTAAAGTTAAGTTCTCCTGTAGGGTTTCAGATAGTTAGTTAGATTATTTTTTTCATTGGGAACCTGAACACCCCCCATCCGACGAGCACGGTCGCATCTAATAGGTAGCTCCATTCTCAAATTAACACACCAAATCGTAAATAATCGTTATAATATTAATTGGAATGTGTATTCTAAGTCAAATTACAATTTATAAAGCTTTCATACTTTAATCAATTGTTCAGGTTTATGATCAGTCAAACTTTACAAAATTTTACGAAGTTTGGGTTCGGTCTGAAAAATATCTATTGCCCAATGACGTATAGAAATAATTTTAACCACCTAGATTGTCGAAATAACACGCAGTGCACGGTTAACATGAATTCGTCTAAAAATATACCTTACTGTCCGTCTACAACTGACATGAATTGCTGTTATAACTTGAAGCGTTGTTAAAACATTTGCATTAACAACCGTGTTATAACATGAGAAAACTTCTAACATGATGAGTCTATACTTAACACTAACATCATATTAGTGTTAAAGTTAAGCATTTTATGTCAGTTGTAGACTGCATGTAAAAAATAGGGTTCGTTCGTAAATGCATCAAAACTGTGCTTGCTGATGAGTGATCACCACTTGCGCTTGTGATGCTGATGCTTTTTTACTACACAACAGCTTTGCGTTTGAATTTTTGAACACGAGCTAAATTAAAAAAGTTTTATAAGCGAACATACATAAAACTCCACCACCTGGATAACTATCTTGCCGCGATGTGGTGGCTTAAATGCCGGCTGTAGTGTATGCCTTATAACCTGAGTCGGTAAGTCTAGCCGAAACTAGTTATAATGCATAAGCTCTAAGGCCGGTATGACTAAGGGTTATCCATCCATCCATCCCATATCCCAATACCTATAATCCTATCCCCCCTTTTTGTTTCCCACATCCCCCACTTTTAAGGTCAAGGTGGTTGACAGCAGTGCCGAGGACCTGGATGGCTAGTTAGTGGTTAAATAAACTGGTCGTGAACAGCTTCCCTCTGATGCCGATGGCAAGGGTCAGTTGTAACTTGGCCTAGTCCGTGCAAGCCGTCACTGCGCGCGACGGTCCTTTTTCTTACGTGCATACTCGTGGGACCAAAAACTGGACGAAATTAAGAAAAAAAAAAAAAAAAAGAGAAGGACGCGGTGCAGGGAATGTCTCTGACAACTCGGCAGACTCTGAGTCAGATCTGGACTCAGACTGGCTGAGTATTCACAGGGATATTCTGCGGCAGGAAAGTCAGTTAGCAACAGAACTGACAGAGACGGACGCGAACAGGTGCTTCGGAAAGGCTCGGTGATCTAACTCTGGGCTCTGATGATGAGCACGAAATCACAATGATTTCGGCTGATGATCAGGGCCAAAGGGCTGGACCATCGGCCTCTGCGACAGAACAGGTCACATCAGATAGCCGAACGAGCTTAGAAAAGGCCAAGAGTGGTGTGAGAGCCTCATTAGCCTTTCTAGAAAAGATAGCTAAGAAAGACTCCTCATTGCACGATGGGCGGGATAGGCTGAGGAAGCACCGGAAGAACTTTGCTAGATTCGAACGAATCCACGGTTCTGTCGGTGATATCCTAGGCATTCCCTATCCTGCGGGATACACAGCAAGGGCTGCTGAGGACTCAAAAGTTGTCAGTAAAGACAACGAATCCTCACCAACCCTTGCTGAGGAATCCTCCAATAAAGGAGCGAAAGGAAAAAAGGAGGGTAAAAAGTCTGCACCTGTTCCTCTTAACCGTGACAGCATGGTCACGGCTAAAGGAGCTAAGACTGCGGACGAAACACCCAGTACTAGTCGCGCGATGAGGACTGGGAAAGTCCTGATAATCTCCGACAGTCACCCCCAAAAGGGAGTCACTAAAAGAATTACCGGGACAAACCAGTCAACATCTGCAGGGAAATCGGGTGATCACCGACAGAGCTCTGCTAAGGCCCCCAATAGGGGGGTTGTCAAGAGAGTTAGCTCTGGTGATGACCAGAAATCTCCAGCGGCTAAGAGGACTAGTCAGGCTGGTGCCGGCCCTCTTAAGGATCTCCGCAAGGAGACCACTAAGAGGACTGTCTCCAGAGAGGACCAGTCCTCCACGTCAAGGAAGCTGAAGGAGTCGTCGGGTAAGGTGTGGCCCTAAGAGGCTGAAAGTGGTGCAGATAAACCTGCACCACTGCGAAGCAGCCTCAACCGAATTAGCAACCCACCTCATTGACTACAACGTGGCCTTAATCCAAGAGCCCTGGATTAAAAAAAACCGGGTACATAGTTGGATTAAAGGTCACGGGGTATAACTTGTTCGTACCCCACACGGATGATAAGGTACGAACTTGTACACTGGCGAGAACTGAGTTTAAATTTATGATTTCTTATTCTTTCAGTAATGGAGACCTCACGGTCGTGACAGGAGAGGCCAAGGACAGAACGGTTCTGGCTTTTTCTGGATTTTTCTGGATTTTTCCTTCTCTGACCATAGTCGTCTGTCCTTTAGTCTAATGTTTGAGAGGTCGAAAAGGTGTCCGTATAGGAATCCGAGAAGGACGGATTGGGATTCGTTTTCGGGACTGGTGCAAAGGAACCTTAGGGTTACACGGAACTGGGGTCCAATCCGGCCGGTGTGGAGCAACTGGTAAACACCTTCACGGGTGTATTGACCAGTAGCTATGAGCGATCCTGTCCGTTAAATTTTCCGGGCAGACGTACAAGATGGTGGACAGACGAGTTGAGGGTTCAAAGGTCCACTGTCAGAAAGCTGTTCAATAGGGCGAAGTATACGCGTAGGGAGGAAGATTGGAGTAACTTCAGGGTAAGTTACGGGAGGTATAAGGGAGATATTAGAAGGGCGAAAAGGGACTCGTGGATTAAGTTTAGCGCGTCAGTCGAATCCGTGAATGAGATGTCTAGGTTCAGGAGAATTTTATCCAAGGACCCGGTAGTCCCTGGATTTATTCAGAGACCGGACGGCTCATGGACGGAATCTGGCTCTGAATCTCTCTGTTTGCTAATGGAGACTCACTTTCCGGGGTGTGTGGATACTGGGTCGGGGGAACAGGCTGTATGTGGTGACCCCTTCTCTGGATCGGGCTCGGACGTTGAGGAAAGGGAGACGGTGGGGGAGATGATTACCTTGGATAACGTAACATGGGCGTTAAATACCTTTGGGTCCTACAAATCGGCGGGACCAGATGGTATCTTTCCGGCGATGTTACAGAATATCGGGAAATCATCACTCCTGTTGTTGGTGGAACTGTTTAGGGTATGTGTGCTGAACGGGTACATTCCTAGAGGGTGGAGGGAGGTTAGGGTTGTCTTTATACCCAAGGCGGGTAGAACCGGTCACTCTAAACCCAAGGATTTTAGACCAATCAGCTTGTCGTCTTTTCTATTGAAGACGTTGGAAAGACTGATTGATCTACATTTGAGGATGAAGATTGACGCCGGCATCGTCAGCGGTGCTCAACACGCCTATCTTAAGGGTAGGTCTGTTGAGAGTGCGCTGCATGATGTGGTTGGTTATGTGGAGCAGGGTTTGCGAAACAAGGAATACACCTTGGCGGCATTCCTGGATATAGAGGGCGCCTTTAACAATTTGAGGATTGAGGCTATCAGGCAGGCACTGGTTAACCTAGGAGTTCCGCTGTTCTTGGTCGAATGGATAACTATGATGCTTAGCAGCAGAGTTATTGACTCTGACTGGGGAAGCGAACGCTTAAGGAAATCGGTGACTAGGGGGACCCCACAGGGGGGAGTTCTCTCTCCCTTATTGTGGCTCTTGGCCGTCAATGTCGTTCTGAGACGTTTTGACAGAATGTGTCAGAAGGTCGTGGCCTATATTATATTGGTGTCGGGCAAGTTTCTGCCGACAATAAGCGACATCATGCAAGGGGCGCTGGGCGAACTGTCGGCATCGGCTAGTGATAAGGGATTGGGAGTTAATCCGGAGAAGACGGAGTTGGTTCTTTTCACTAGGAGGTACAAGGTGGAGAATTTCAGGCTACCGGTACTGGGAGGTTTGGAGCTTAGATTGTCTGATTGTGCTAAGTATCTGGGGGTATTTCTGGACAGCAAGCTGTCATGGGGATGAAATACTCAGGAGACTTAAGAGGGGTCTCAATGCCTACTATGCTTGCAGATCATCGATAGGTAGGAGCTGGGGACTCCGGCCGTCAGTAGTGGGATGGCTGTACACTTCGGTGGTTAGACCCATTCTTACGTATGGATGCTGTGTTTGGTGGGAGTCATTGGGATTTGCTAGTCGTAGGAACCTTCTTTCTAAGGCTCAGAGGTGTGCTTCAATTGGCATGACAGGGGCCATGAGAAGTACTCCTCAGGCTACCCTGGACGTCATTCTACATCTTCTGCCTATTGAGCAGTATGTGATGGGAATGGCGGCCAGGAGCATTCTTAGACTGAGGGAGTTAGGATTGATAGGGAATGTCACGCAGGGTCACTCACGGATCCTGAGTGTGATTGAGGATTGTGGCTATTGCCTGGGACTACCCGGCTCCACTGATTATGTGAGCACCAGGGTGGACTTTGGGCGGTCGCCGGAGGTAATAGTGCCTTCTAGGGAGAGCTGGTCAGGTAGGAGCAGATTATTTAGTGGATTTGCTATTTTCACTGATGGCTCGAAGATGAGGGGCACGGGTGCGGGAGTCTACATTGAGGATCTGGACATCAGAAGGTCATATAGGCTACCTGACGACTGTAGTCTCTTTCAGGCGGAGGTTCTGGGGGTATCGAGGGCCGTGGAACTGATGAGGGACAACATAGTTAGGGGCTCTGAGGTCACTATATATGTGGACAGCCAGGCGGCTCTTATGGCCGTAAGGGGCTGTTAAGTGAACTCAAAGCTAGTTGATGATTGCAGGAGGGCTTTGGAAGAAGTCTTAGGGGAGTATACGCTAAGGTTGTGTTGGGTGCCGGGTCACTGCGACATAGGTGGCAAGTTAGCAAGACAGGGCTCAGAGATGGAGGACCCTAGCTGTATGGAGGCGGTTAGACCTCCAATAGGCTTCTATTTTGGAAGGATCAGGGAGTGGATTCTGGGCGCGACCAATCGGGCCTGTGGGAACCGGACGGACTGCCGGGTATCACGCATAATTTAATAAATTTAGAATCTTTTATTTTATTAAAACAGCATTTCCATTCCCATGAAAAATGCAACCCAATAATAAATTTAAAATCTTTTATTTTATAAGAATTGCATTTCCATTCCCATGGAAAATGCAATCTAATGATAAATGTAAAATCTTTTGTTCTCACAGAAAATGCAACGTTTTGTATTGGTAAAACACCTGCATAACAGACAGGATTCCTAGAAATATTTGTTTTGTGCTCTAAATAAAAATACACTTAACTTTTAAGAATTATATGCTTATTAAACAAAAATCGAATTTGTAATTAGCATTTAAGAAAATGAAAATAAAGAAATAAAGTTAGTTGTAAAAATACAGCCAAAGACAAAAGTCTTGAATTTTTTTTTAATTAGGAAAAATCCTAAAAACATAACTGATAGGATCCGAATTATCGGCTATGTGCAGGTTGTGTGAGGACCCTGAGGAGTTAGAGACAGTTGAGCACTTTCTGTGCCACTGTCCCAGGTTGCAGGGCAGCAGGCTGAGGCGGCTGGGCAGTAGATTCCTGAACGAATTAGGGGATGTCTCGGGTCGGCGAGAGGAGGCTGGGTGCTGGCCACACGTAGGTCGAATTTGGTTGGTCAGGATTTCTTTCGGGGCTGGTCCGAAACCTTCTTTTCTATCCATCTTTCTTTTCTGACTTGTGCTTTCGCTGTTTATTTCACCTATTTTCCTTCTCTACATATCTTTCTCTAATTAAGGCGTCACAATGCACCATACTGGTCTCTGGGTGAAGGTGTGAGGGAGACTTCACACCAGCCTTTCAACCTACCTACCTACCTACCTACATAAAACAATACTAAAAATGTTGTCAACAATAGCGATGGTAAATTTTATTGAAAATATTGAACTTAAAAGAAACAGTTTTCTACAGCGTTATGTATAATAAAAAATTGGCAAGAAGTTAGCACAGAGTTGAATTATAATACACTTACAGACTGTGGATAGCAAACTGCTAAACTCTGACTAGTGAGTTGCCAAATATCTGCTAATTTGGAAAAAACAGCTGTATGAAAACAGTATGAAATGTCAAAATCAGGGATGATTTCAGCAAAAATAATGTTTTTTTTTTAATACAGTATGGCATCTTTATATATCAGAGTTGATTTATTAAAAATTTGCACCAGTGAAAAAGTATATTATACATGAACATTTTGCTAACAAGCTGCTAAGCTTAATCGGTATTCTAGTTGGCAGCTCGTTGTACGTAGTGTATAAACTGTGGCTAACTTTTCATTATACATACCGCTGCTAATAAATAACAAGAGAAAACATCAAAAAAGAAAAATTAAATGATTTATTTTATGTTAAAAGTAATTGCATCAGAAAATTAACTTATTAACGAACGTACCCATATGCATAAAAATGTGCAAGTCGGACTTGTCAAAGATAGCTGTCATTCAAAAAACGGCCTTTAAAGTCTCTTTTTCGTCTGTTTTGCGTTTCATTTCAGATTGATTACTGGTGGAAATCAAAATAGTCTAGAGCGGTTTTGGAAGCACGAGTAATGACTTTTGGATGAGATTCAAAAATTGTGATACCCAGGCGTCATTTTAAAAAAATTAACACAGACTTTCCGAGTGTAAACAAACGGCCAGTTTTAAAAGAGAATTGACGTGACTTGCTTCAAGAAAAATTGTTTGCACACATCAAAGACTAACAAGTATAGACGTTATTTATAGCAGCCTTAATTCAAATATCATTCCCGCCGGATTTATATATGTATATGCAAAGAGTTAGTTAGCTCTGTGGTTTATCTCAACCCATGGTGAAATAAACAAGAAGTTGTTGAGAGCAGTTGATAAAGTGAAGTCGTTGATTGCAGTCGTTTTAAAGTTGACGTAAAGTCGTGTATTCTAATTTATTTCTAACTACACATTTAAATAAAATACAATTTTGTCAATCATTTAAATAAAACCTAATTTTTACCAATTAATTTAAATAAACTAATAATACCTATTCAATATCAATAAACAATTAAATTATTAATTATTATTGACTTTTTTCCAGCTAATTTTCAACTGACTTCTAAACTAACTCATGAATGGTACAGATGTGAGTCAGTTGTTTTTGTATCACTGTATTTTTCTCAAAAATTATTGAACAAGGTCAGGTTACTTTAAGGTAACTCAAAATTTAAGCAACGGACTTCTTCTCGATAAGTGTTCAACTAGCTTTTGGCTAACTCTAAGCTTATGCAGATATAAATTCATGTTTGATTTGATTTTGGTAAAACACGACTTGCTTGTTATGTGTAGAAACAAAAATATCATTTTAAAAGTAAAGTAAGAAGCAAAAATTCCCCAAATTGAAAAGATTATTTACCCTTATCGTGAATAGTTTTTCCCATTTCACATATTTGCGATCATGAGAAACTTCCATGAAAAATTTGTTGAGGTAATACAAAGAAGAATAATAACGTGAAAAAATGTTCACGGGAAAAAAATTCCCCTTATCGTAAATAGTTTTTACACTCCTAATTTGTTCACTTTTCTCTTTGATTTTCTCACTTTCATTTTGCTGGGGAACAGAATACATACTATGTATGTATGCATAAAGAGTTCTTATTATAATTCGAATATTAAGTGCAACCTACATGCAATCTGTTTCAATGCAACCTCAAAATATCAAAGCGTTTTGATGTTAATGCAATCTGGAATGAATGAAAATGAATTTAATTCACTAGATTGCGTAAATGTGTTGCATAGTGTGTATCCAGCATAAGGCACAATCTGATATATTTGACTACATAAAATTTAAAAAGTGCATCAAACTAACGTTTTAATCAATCTATTCCTCCAATATTTTGCTTTATATTTTTAACGTTTCTTTAAAATATATACGTGTATATTTAATTTTATTGACTATTAATTTTTTTAATCATTCTTCTTTTTTTACATTTACTGGAAATGATAGCATGAAAAATGTTTACGAAAGATTCACGATTGCTTTTTTTCTACGAGGGAAATAAAAATTTCATGGGAACAAAAATTCCACTTGCTATTCACGATAGGGACGATTACGTTAAATGTTCAAGGTAGAATGATTACGAAAACCATAACAAGCATGCTGCTAGTGTCTTATAATTTAGAGTTCTTCTGCAAACAACATACATTAGTATGTGTAACGGGGAGGAAATTCGTACTTACTATATTGCTGAAACCGCTTTGGTTTAAGTAAGCAGCGATTGATTTTTCTTTTCAGTGTACAATCCAACAATTATATAAAACAAAAACATTTTTATCCTTTTATTAGAGCCAACCATTGCTAACCAAAAAGGGCCCACCATTATTTAGTTCAGTTCACAGCTAACTTATATGTAAAGCTTTTGAATTTTATCAGCCCAGAAACAAACTCAAAGCAAGCTAACTTGTGGTTATCTGACACTTAGCGAGTACTCAAATCGTTCTGCTGACATTTCGTGTAAAAACTGAATAGTTTTAATAATGTTAAAAAGTTGGCTTTTGATTCACCTGTGACTTAAAGTTAACCATGAGGAAATTTTATTGCGGAATTTCGGGTTTTTTTTAGTAATTTCAATAGACCAAACCGTTTTTGAGTTACGCGAATATGTTGTGCAACCTCCTTCATTTTTAAAATAACTATATATGTATTTTGAAAACAAGAGATAACCTAAAAAAAAACGATTAGCACCATTGGATTCAGCGTAGCCGAAATATGTTAAAACGCCAAGTGTCCACCTTGTCTAAAAAAGTGTCAATTTCGAGCACAGTGTAATTATCACACACTCACATATGCGAAGAATTTCAACAAACCTGTACACCTGTACTTCGAGCAAAACTTTATATGGACTCACAGCCAGCAAGACATACGTAGGGGCATAGTTAGATCAATGAAAAAAGTTATTTTGATTCTATCGGTATACTTAAGGTTAGGTTTATAACAAATATTTTTAAGAGTTTCACACATCAGCACAAACCCATAATAGGTATTGCGTAGTTAGAATAAAATTCAAAAGTACGAAAAATAAAATGTTATGGTTACAATTTAGAAAAAAAAATTAATTTAGTTACTTTGAAATAATAGCAATAAGATCCCAAACCAGTGACAAGTGCTCCAATTAAAAAATGCAATAGTGTTTTGGTAGCCATTCCCTCTCAATGTAATTGTTATGATCCTTGACAATAGATTTATCTGTGGCTAAAAATTTTACAAATTAATAATAAAAAAACTCTTCGTTTGTTTTTGAAAAAAAAAATTCGTTTATCATTGTGTGCAAAGTATATATTTCACAACGAAGAAATTATGGGTAAAAGTTAAACTAAGACAAGAGTGCTATATTTGGCTGCGCCGAGTCTTTGATGCCCTCCACCGATAGTTAGAATATTTCAGGTGTGGGCCCTTTATGCGATCTATAAATAATTACTTAATCTTTATAAAAACGGATGTCTGTATTAAAATTCATCGCGGTTTAGACCTACATATGTTAAATTATTGACCTTAATTTAAATTAAGGACCCTATTATCTTAACCAACCTTCATCGAATTAAACAGTGTGATTTCTAAACCCATTAAATTAAATTAAATGTTATCACAGCAGCATTATTTGTTACGGTTTTAAGCGTTCGAGAGTTAGCTTTATATGGGGCCTATTGTAAATTATGGACCGATCTTCACGAAATAGCAGTATTATTTTTAGTCATATAGAACGAATTTGTGCAATATTTTATATTAATCTGTGCATTTAACCACAATTTTCAATTCATTAGGTTGGTAGTCCCACATTTAGATTCATTACTCTTATCCTTCTCAACCGATTTTGTAGTTTTTAAATCCAAACTGCTTTGGATAACTACAAGCAATTTGACACCAAATTTGTTCTTTTATTTTGAGTTGTTCGAAAGTGACCGTGTTTTCAACAGACGGACATGGATAAATCGATATAGAATTACTCAAGGAGACAGAATATAGGAGGAGGTTCTCTTTAAAACTTGCCTATTCCACTTTTTGTGTTTTTGCACAATTTGAGAAAATAGTTTTCAAGGAATGTCATTATGAACTGGAATAATCAACTTTTGGACGAAACAATGCCCTTTAAAGCATAACCATAATGTGCTTAAGTTGGCTTAAGCAAATAAATGTAAATCACATTAGTCAAACGATATTGAACTTAAAGAAACTTTTTGTTAAGTTTTTAATCGCACGGAAACAAATGTTTTTTGATTTAATGTTGTTTTTTTTTATACATTTTAGACACTTTGAGGGTTTTTGACAGTAAGTTAAACACGGCTATGCATATTATGGTTGGGTCTTTATTCTATTTTTCCTGGTGTAGTTATGGAATTTTGCACATTTTATTTTTGCAGTTTTCGTTTCAATGTTACCAAACAAACAGAAAATTAAAAACTATTTCTGTCGAAAGTGGAATAATCAAGTATTAAAAAGAAATTTTGCATTCTTAATAGGGTCTGAGATGAATTATAAAGAAATTTCGGCAAAAGTGCCGTTAAATTTTAACCCCCTCTAAAATTAAAAACAAAAAAAAAACCAAAATTAAAATTTAAGGGGGCGGAACTTTTATGGCCATCTGGACAAAAAAAAGTGCCCCCATCCACTCACATCTATGAGTAGGTACTCAAAGTAAAGGGAGTTTGCTCACGATTGTAAATAATTTGTTTTATTTTGTATTTTTTAAATGTTTTTTGCTCGATTTAAAAAAAAAAATGTTTAATTTTTTTTGTAACTAATAGCCTGTTTCCGATGTTCTAAAGAATTCTTTTCTGCGTAGCCGGCCTTTGGCCGGGCGCACGGATTTTCTCCTTCATGGTATGGCGCAAGGATTTTCTGCTCTATGGTATAACAAAATCCGTCTTCGCTAATTAAAGCTTTTCTGCATAGCCGGCCTTTGGCCGGGCGCAAGGATTTTCTCCTCTGTGGTAAAACAAATACCGGCTTCACTAAATAAAGCTTCTCTGTATAGCCGGCCTTCGGCCGTGCGCTAGGATTTTCTTCTCTATGGTATAATAAACACCGGGTTCGCTAACTGAAGCTTTTCTGCACCAAAAAGATGCTTAAATTAACCTAGAGAGGAAAATAATATGCGAATAAAAAAACAAAATACATATGGGCATTTCTCTAATGTCGAATGCGACAATCGTACGCCTTAAAAGTGAAAAAAAAACATATACCAAAACATTAATTTTATTTTGACAAAAGGCGAAACTTATAGCTCTTGATTAGCTCTATAATTTGTGCTAAAGGTTGGTTTTGAGCAATTTGCATGCGACTAAAACAGAAGTCGCTTTTACGGCAAACAGTTCAAACACTGATTTCAGCGAAACCTGATGAAATATTTTAATGCGACTAATTTCAAAATGTTATGCATTGATGTATCATAATAATGCTTTTTATTTGATTTAAAAATATTGTGTAGCTTATTTTTAATTTAATTTTAATCACTGTCGCACGCTACATGTTGCATGCCACATTTTGTTCCATCATACTTTTATGTTTACGTTTTTACTTTTTATGTAACAAGACATCCGTAAGATGATTCTACTTTATTTTTAATACATTTAATATATTGAAACTGGGAATTATTTCCTTCTGAAGGTTACTTTATATTATATTCAACATTTTTTATTTTTAGAATTTATTCTATGAGCTAAATTTCAGTTATGTATTTTATAAAGCTTTTTTGTAATAGTCATATTCCTTCAAGAAAATACAATATAATAGTCTGATAGTGTATAAAGTCATTTCTGAAAAATTGAAGGAATATGACTATTACAAAAAAGCTTTATAAAATACATAACTGAAATTTAGCTCATAGAATAAATTCGAAAAATAAAAAATGTTGCATTTAATATATTTATTTTCCGAACAAAAATTATAAACTTACTGCCTGTTTAACGATTTCAAACGTTAACGTTCGCATAGAAAATTACATTCAAAACAAAAACAAATTTTCGAATTTTGTTTTAAATATAATTTTCTATGCGCACGTTAACGTTCGAAATCGATGAACAGGCTGTTAAAAAATATCTTCAATAAAGAAAAATACAAATATAGAACAAAAACTAACTTAACTAAAAAAAAATAGTATTGCTATTCTCAAATAAAGTTTTTTTTAATGGAATAAGCTATTCTTGCTGCTTGTAGTTATTGGCCATCGCAAATAAAGATATTTTAGAAATTTTTTTTTTTTGAATTTATGCATTTTACACTTACGATGTCGCACGCTACAAATTTAAAATAAGTACCAAGAGAAAAGCACTGATTATTTTCCAGCAAAATTTTTTTATTAAATTTGCAACAAAAATATCTGTTTGTTACTAATATTTGATGCGCATTGTACAAATACCCTCGACGCACTGATAACAAATGTTCTTTTTCAATATTGCACGCTACATTTTTTTTTTATTTTTATTTTTTTTTTAATTTCCTAAGTTTATCCCGCGAAGTTTTATGCTTGTCTGCAGGAAAGAAACCAGAGTCTCAGGCGGGAATCGAACCCGCAACCCCGGCGCTGATAGACTACTTAGCTCGCTACCAGCTAGTCTACCGGGGCACATCGAAATATACGGTAAAGCAAAGAAAAAAATTACCGTAACTGGCAATCGCATGGTTCCATTTACATTTTTCTTATATTTTTTGAATATAAACCGAGATTTTAAAAGCTATTGTCAATGCATAATGTTTCTCATTAAGATCATTTAGCAAAACAAAACGTGCAATAGAAATGTTCAAAACAGAACTTTTGCACTTGTTCGACTTTGCATTTGAATATTTCAAAGTGTGTTATGATTTAATGTAAAATTTGTTAACATTATTAAAAGTTGATAGATTCCCTATAAAAATATGTTAAAACAACATACTTTAATAGACTTTGAATTTTTTGGCTGTGGTTGACATTTCTGGAGAAATGCCCATATGTATTTGCAATCGTGAGCCTTTAATTTGAGTACCCACACATAACACTAAGTGGGCGGGGCGGGTCCAGGGGGCACCCTTAAATTTGGCTGAAGTACACTCTACGGGGCGTACGAAAAAAAAAATATGCTACCCGATTCAGAATAAAAAAACCATAATTAAAATTTAAGGGAGCTGAGGCCCGTGGGGACCCAAAAAACTGCCCCGCCCACTTAATGATATGTGTGGGTACTCAAATTAAAGGTAATTTGCTCACGATTGCAAATATGTATTTTGTTTTTGTGTTCGCATATTATTTTCCTCTCTAGGTTAATTTAAGTATATTTTAGGTGCAGAAAAGCTTTAGTTAGCGAAGCCGGTGTTTGTTATACCATAGAGGAGAAAATCCTTGCGACCGGCCTAAGGCCGGCTATGCAGAGAAGATTTAGTTAGCGAAGCCGGTCTTTGTTATACCATAGAGCAGAAAATCCTTGCGCCCGGCCAAAGGCCGTCTACGCAGAAAATAATTCTTTAGCACATCGGAAATAGGCTATTAGTTACAAAAAAAATTGAATTTTTTTTTTTTAAATCGAACATAAACATTAAAATATACAAAATAAAACAAAATATTTTCAATCGTGAGCAAACTACCTTTAATTTGAGCGGCTACACATAGATGTGAGTGGATGGGGGCACTTTTTTTATTTTAGTTTTTCTTGTACAATTACCTTTAAATTGAGTACCGAAACATTCCACTAAGTGGGCGGGGCGGTTTTTTGGATTCAGGGAGGCCTACGGGCCTCAGTCCCCTTAAATTTTATTTTTGTTTTTTTTTGAATTTGCGATTTCCCACTACATTTCTGAACGTATATAGCCAATATTGGATTCATTTAAAAGCTTTTGAATAAATTTTTCTAGATATAAACATTTTATTTAAAAATTATTAATCCATTAAGGAGCGCCGATTAGTTTGTGAAAAAAACAAACGTTTTTAGTAAGCTTAAAAATAATATATGTATTTATGTTTTAAATTTCTTTTGTAATTCACTATTTTCTAAAATAAACTTAACGGCCGAAGGCCGGCTATGCGGAGATGCTTTTTTAGCGAAGCCGCTGTTTGTTATACCATAGAGGAGAAAATTCAGGCGCCCGGTCGAAGGCCGGCTATGCGCAAAGGCTTTATTTAGCGAAGCCGGTGTTTTTTATACCATAGAGAATAAAATCCTTGCGCCCGGCCGAAGGTTCCTTCACCAACATGGGGTTATTAAGATGTGCATCCATAGCACATGCTTCCATTGTAGAACATAGATTTCTGATCATGAGCGCATACTCAATGAAACTTTCCAGTTTGTCTTTCGGGGGTGGAAATTTACGGGCCTTTTCTATTAGACTTTCAAGGATGTATTCTGGCCTGCCGCAGCACATTTCAAGGGTTTGTATGATCTCGGGCACCATAGACGGTAAAAGTAATTTACTTCTCACTAAATCTTTAGCCTTTCCACGTAGGCAGGATTGTAGGCGTATAAGATTTTCGGCGTCTGAGTATCCGGCAATTTCAGTGCTATTTTTAAAACTGCTTAAAAATAATGGCCAATCTTCTGGATTGCCGTCAAAGATTGGTAGGTCTCTTGGTATCACCTGCCTTGCTGCTAATTGCAACGACGTGGGCTGATTTGATGTAAAGTTTAATGAAATACCACTTTCATTACATAAGCTGCCCTCGGCTTGCGCTAGAATTGCGTACTTTCGTTCCAAGTATTTTTTTTTGAAGTTCCCTCTCTTCTTCTAGCATACGTAGCTGTAGGCCACGTTGACTCAATGAGGTTTCTTTAGCTTGCCGCTGATGAGTTTCACCTGCCGGGTTTGACCGGGCACCCTGAGTATTTGCAAAGCTTGAAGAATTGCATTGCAGAAATGTGCTTGACCACGTCACAACATTATTTGGATTGTGACTAGACGTAGCAAAGTTCGCATATTGTGAGGTGGTAAAAGCAGTAGGTATGGCCGATTTTGTGGGTGATGTGGCTACAGTGGTACCAACTGAATTGCCTATGGGTTGCTTCTTAGTTCTGTCCATAGAATCGTGGCTAGTTGGTGTGCTTATTGAGACTTCGGGTTGGTGGCCACAATTGTCACGCATCCAGCTAATATTAGCTACATCGCTGCTTACGTTGACACACTCAAAATGAAACCAGCTGTCACACCTGTCGCACTGAACCATCCTATTGGTGTCCACTGCGGAGCATTTTTTGCAGTTATATTCCGTCATAATTTTACTTCATGTATTTTCTTTATGAACCGACACACGTGTGTTATTAAAAGAATTTAAATTTTTTTTAAAGATTTTGTTAAATTTTCTTTTAATGACTCTGAGCAAAATAAATACAACTTTTAATAGCAAACTTTGTTTTAGTTTTAGTTCATTTATTTGAGAGTAAGCTTTAAAAAAAATTTGTATTGTCGTGCGAATGGTTCAGCTCAGATTAATAAGATTAAGTATATTTCAGATGTCTGCAGCTATTGCAAACGTACGACATTACAGTTATTAAATACATATGTAGTTATTTAAATATATATGAATGTTGCGATGAAATGTATGTATGTTATATACACACATACCACATATCAATTGGCCTTATTTACAGAACAAGTGTAATAAAGAATAAATAAATAATACAGTGGCGGCAACAAATATAATAGTCTGGTAGTGTATAAAGTCATTTCTGAAAAATTGAAGGAATATGACTATTACAAAAAAGCTTTATAAAATACATAACTGAAATTTAGCTCATAGAATAAATTCGAAAAATAAAAAATGTTGAATATAATATAAAGTAACCTTCTGAAGGAAATAATTCCCAGTTTCTATTTGTTAAAATTGTTGAGTTAAATACATTCAATTTATAAAGTATCACTATCCAGTGTGACACAAAGAATGCTGACGAAGGCCGTAGCGGGCCAGAAAATGCATTACATTCTGCTGGTGTCTAATAATTGTAAATTTTTCTTTACATACAATATACCTCATTGCTTTCCAAAGGAAAGCTAAGGTAAAATGTAACAAGAAAATACAATATAATAGTCTGGTAGTGTATAAAGTCATTTCTGAAAAATTGAAGGAATATGACTATTACAAAAAAGCTTTATAAAATACATAACTGAAATTTAGCTCATAGAATAAATTCGAAAAATAAAAAATGTTGAATATAATATAAAGTAACCTTCGGAAGGAAATAATTCCCAGTTTCTATTTGTTAAAATTGTTGAGTTAAATACATTCAATTTATAAAGTATCACTATCCAGTGTTACACAAAGAATGCTGACGAAGGCCGTAGCGGGCCAGAAAATGCATTACATTCTGCTGGTGTCTAATAATTGTAAATTTTTCTTTACATACAATATACCTCATTGCTTTCCAAAGGAAAGCTAAGGTAAAATGTAACAAGAAAATACAATATAATAGTCTGGTAGTGTATAAAGTCATTTCTGAAAAATTGAAGGAATATGACTATTACAAAAAAGCTTTATAAAATACATAACTGAAATTTAGCTCATAGAATAAATTCGAAAAATAAAAAAATGTTGAATATTTTTATATACATTTTGTAAAAACTGTATTAGGAGCTAGAGTTAAAAAGTTTTAAATAAATTTTGCATTTCCAGAAAGATCTGTTCAAAAGCTTTCAAATGATACCAATATTGGCCATATAGGTACATACGTTCAGAAATAAAGTGGGAAATCGCAAATTCATATGAAAACTGAAGAGGTCCATAACTCAGAAGCTAAGCGTTTCCGAGAATTTTGTCATTTTATTTTTTCTTCTTATTTTTCAATTTTCTATTACCCTATATACTTTTTTTTGTTTTGAGCTGCGTTGGTAAACTGGACTTGTTCCCATATTTTTTTATTTCGTACGCCCCGTAAATTGCACTTCAGCACTGGAATACTCAAGTATTGAAAAAAGTCCACATTCGTAATAGGGTCTGAGATAAACTATAAATAAATTTCACACGGAATGATAAACTTAGTTTACCCTCATTCACCGCTTGTAGTGGTGAAGGGTATAAAAATTGCATGGAATGACGATGCAAAGTTCAAATTGTAATTTAATCAAACTTTGCAAATCATCCAAATAAATTTTTGCATTGAATATTATTTGATAAATGTAGGAACTTTTAATTTTTATTGCTTTAAATTATTTTTAGTACTCACTTTTAAAATATTATAAAATAACTATATATTATACGTATGTATGTATACTTTACAAAAGAAAACTTCTGACCGGTGGTACACTCAAAAAACAATGATTGATTTTTTTGTAAACACAGCAGACATACACGAAAATGCCGTCAGATGTCGCAACTGAGCAGCGTTGCCACTGAAAAATTATCTATTAGAAGAACAGTATTGCTATGAGATGAAACTGCTAAATCGCCTAAAAAAATGTTCTCCGGCTGAAAAAGAAAGTACTAGATTTAAACAATTATAAAAGCTACCCTACAAGAAGACTACCGGTCATTTTACTAGTTATATGACCGGTAGTGTTGACCAATATAGTGTTATAGTAATAGTGATTTTTTTTGTTTTGGTTATGCATTTCTTGTAGGGTAGTTTATATTTTTGATTTAATGTTAAAATCCAAATTCCCATTGTAATTTTTTCTAATTTTTCAAGTTTTTTTTTATATATATTGTGTTGTATATTTATTTACCGAGCGATATTTCTTTAATACTTTAACAATATGTTAAAAAGTAAATTTTTGGAATATAAAATTTTTTAATTAATATGAATTAGTTCTTTATTCCTATTTATTATTCTTGATAAAAACACTTATGCGCATTTCACTGTTTGCTTAGGTCAGATCATCAGGAAACTATATCTAAAGATTTTAGAAAAACTAAAGATATTATACAAATAAAACCGATAAACGAATAAGAATTATAAGCAACAATTTTACTTGTAACAATATCAAAGCTTAAACAAAAACAACAACAATAAACAGTGGGTTTATCTTTTCTTACGTTCCTTACGACAATTGGTTGGAATTCTCCCAACATGCAAAGCTTTAATTAAGAGAATCGGTTTTAAATGAGCTCTGATTTATTTCAAAATTAAAAATAAATATTGTGTTTAAATAATAGTTAATATACACTAACATATTCAAAATTAAATTCTCTATAAGAAACTACATTTAAAAAAGAAAAACAAATAAAAAAGAAAAACAATTAAAAGAATAACTTAAAATATTAATAAAAGATTCTTGTGTTTTAAAGTTTTTTTTTTGCAAATCAATTTAAATACATACCTATAAATAAAATTAAAACAAAAATAAAGAAATAAAAACACTAACAAAATCAACGTAAATAAAATAAACTCTAAGCAGCTCTCAGAAATTATAAACAAGTAAACTTACTTTTGTAATAATAACAATAAAAGCAAAGGAAAAGAATTTAAGATCAAACTCGAATAAAAGAGATTATGCATCTACGCTTAAAAATGAAGCAAAGAGTGTGTGCTTGTCTCTTTATCCTACTCGTTTGATGGAGTTTATGGACAAGAGGTTTGAAAAACAGTTTGAACTCTTAACTACAAAAATTAAAGGAAGTGAAGATAGAATTCTAACACATTTGAATAAAAAAATAAATGTTGTCGAAAATAGACTCTTAACTGAAATAGACAAACGTATGTGCGATATCATGAGTGAGATTCGCACTGTTAACGAACGGGTCTCCTACTTAGAGACACAATGCAATGAAATAAAATTACTTAAAACCGAAATTAATACCTTTAAGAGCCACTTTTGGGTTAGAGATTAGCGATTAAATTAACTTTAATCTCCGTATTTACTTTTTGAGTTGTATTTTTTTAAACTTTTTTTGCTAGTTTAAGCGGCCATTGATGGTGGTTTAAACCTTAACTTAAACTGTCAACATACATATGTTTAGCATAAACAATTAATGCAAAAATATAAACAAAAAATTATTTTAAAATAAAATACATATATACTTTTATATAATTTTTCCTTTCTATATTTTTTCATTAATATATTTTTTCTTTAAACGTAAAAATTTCTACCTTGTAAACAATATTAAATTCGCATATTTTCTTCTTCTTCTTTGAAAACATCCGTCTTGCTTTGATAAAAAGTTTACATTTCGTCAGGTTATTATTGTTTTAGCCTATAAGCCATCAAGTCGGTTTTGAGAAAAACGATAAAATAGGTTTACAATCAATTTTCTCAAAAACTACTCGATAGATTTTTTTTAAACGCTCCTAATTGATTGCTACGTACATATGTTTTTAACAAAACTATACATTTTCATGAATTTACATGCAATAAATCCAAAGTTTTAATGGTTTTTCTACAATAACATATTGTTGTTTTGTGCTCCATATGAAATTTTATTTTGTATTATGATGTTTTCTTTGACGTGGAGCAAAGTAAGTCTATGGCAAAAACAATGAAGTTGATAGTTAATAAAGATTGATAAGGACAGGTTGGTATGTTTTAGAATGGTGATAATTGCTAAACTCTCTTCTATAAGCCCCGAACTGCAGATGCAACATAATTTGGAAAAAAAATTATTTTAACAGGTATGTTCTGAAAATCACGTGATTTCAAATCACATGTGCTTTTAAAATCACACGTGTGATTTTGTGGTGTTCTGTAAATCACATCGTTTTTGTGTTTTTCGGTGTGATTTTCAATTGTCGAAAGCACATGTAAACACAAAGGGTTTGTTTTTCAAAATTATAGCTAATTTTTATTTAACGCTTTTTATGTTATTTTTCGACAATTTGTTTTTTAACCGATTTAGCGATATCAAATTAGTTTTAGTGTTGTTTCAAATCTTGTATTTTTTGCGAATTTTAGCCATGTTCGCGATAGAAGCGATTTGTTCCTGTAAGTTTTCGGATTTTTTTCAGCTTTAACGATTTATATTAAAAAGTAGACTCTGCTATCATGCCGCTGTTAGCAAATTTTTGCAAATTTCCGCTAATTTAGCAATTTTTACCGAATTTTTGCCATTCCTTACAGTTTTAGGGAGTTTTAATCAATTTTATGGCTTGTTTGAAATATAAAATTTTTTCGCAAATTTTCGCTATTGTGCAAATTTTTTTTGTTTTATTTTTCGACATTTTGTTTTTTTAATCCATTTAGAGATTTCAAATAGATTTTAGGGTTAGTTTCCAATTTTGCAATTTTTTGCGAATTTTAGCCATATTAGAGATAGAAGCGATTTTTCCCTGTGATACTTTACAGCTTTTACGATTTTTAATAAATATTAGACTTTGCTTTCATGCCGCTGTTAGCAAAAAAGCGAACTTTAATTCAACTAAAAAAAACAAACCTGAAATCACAAAAGCAAATATCATTTTGTAGTTTCATCGATTTTTCTTAACTTTAAACGATTTGTTGTAAATAAAATAGCTTCTTGCATAAAAAATTAATAAACAACACATGGAATATTTTATTTAAGAAATTTATTGTAACGGCCAACTAACAATAGTCGCAAAAATAACAAAGTGATTTCAAAAAGTTGTTTACGTAGCTGAACGTTTTGAAATCACAAAATAATATGCCCAGAACACCTTTCTTGTGATTTGGAGTCACTTTCAAAAAATGTGATTTTCAGAACAGGCCTGTATAAATAAATATTATAAATTTTGCAATATTTTTATTTTATTAGCAATATAACAAAAAAACAGTTCTACTGTTATGATTAAACAAAAAGTGTAATAAGTAACAGATTTTGTACTTAAGCCTTTTTTGAGTAAACTATAATAATTATATATGCATAAATATAAAAGTATCAAAAACTGAAAACTTTATGTAAATAGTTTGTACTTAAATTCTTAGTAAATTTTTGAAATATTCTTTATCTTCAGATGGAAGGAATATTAGCAAATCTTTGATATCTTCTTTCTTTTCATTTGAAATAGTTACCGATGTTAATACATTTAATTTTTGTTTAAACACATTATGCGACGTTTTTAAACATTTTAGGGTTGCTGATTTTATTATTGCTACGTTTTGGAATTGTATTTCTCTTACTGAATTTTTAAATTTGATTCGAAATTCGTCAAATTTTTCATATACTAATAATTTTATTTTGGAAAATGGAATTTTGGTAAAATCCAATTTATTTGCCACAACAGAGTATGCCTGAAAATCCGATGGAAGCATTTCTAAAATTTTTAATTGTGTTCTATTAGATGGAATACTTTTAAGCAATTTTAAAAGATGAAGTGGACTATGAACTTCAATATTTTTTAAAAAACGATCTATGACTCCATGAATGTAGTGTACTTCTTGAATAAGAGAGTGCCCGGGTTCACATTGTGTCAAATAAATTTTAACTATTGTGACGGTTTATTTTGAGCTACGGTGTTCATTATTCGAATGGCGCAAAGCAATAGTAAAGTATAATTTTGTTATGTTTGTATGCAAAATTTGCTCCATATGCAAAAAATTGTCATATGTAGCAATATAATGTTTAATGAACCTAAAAAATGTGGATGTAGACCAAAGTCGATGCTGAATATCTCAGATTCTCTACGAGATATCAAAAAATGGATTTTGGAATATTAAAGAGAACATTGATGCCATATATAATCCATTCCTAACTCATTTTTTTCCATAATCACCTGATGATTTGCAAAAAAAATATTGCCATTTATTTGTGCTCAGTATGGTAGCACTACATGGTTTAAGCCACAACCAGGGTTTCGAACAACTGCTATAAGCAGTCGAAATTTGCTAAAAAATTTCATTTATTTTCAGCAACATGCTGAAAAAAAATGAACTGTATTTTATTTGCATCACACTCATACTTAAATCAGTTGAACTGTGTGCGCACAGTTACTGAAAAAACAGTAACAGAATTTACTTTTTTTTCAGCAGTCAAAAGAATCAGCAGCCGACTCACTCCATTTCATACACACACACTGCTGAACTTGCGACTGAAACACAGCAGTTGATGTGTTTACAGTTGACGTAAACATTTTTTTTTAGTTTTCAAAACAGCGTAGCTAGAAACTGGCAGTTCGACTGTATAGTCGCGTAACACAAATTGGCTGGTGACTATATTGAGTTCTGTATAGTTAAAAACACATTTGTTTTGTTTTTGAAAAGAAAAGAGAAATACAATTACATACATTTGTATGCATTAATAGAATGAAGAAACTTATTTGTAATGTTTGTAATGTCAATTATAATACTTTTTATTAAAAAAAAAAAATTTATTTTTGCTTTATTAAGGTACATATTTAATGAAAAATTAAAAAAATGTTTTTAAGATAAAATGAAAATAAGATTTTGTATAGAAAAAATAGTAAATATAATAATTGTTTTCTGTTAGTTTTAAATATTATAAGTTTCTACTAAAATTATTTATAGGTAGTAATCTAAGTTTTTTTTTGTTTTGTTTATATGTACATACATACATATGTAGGTATTTTAATTATTACACATTTATATTGATTTATGCCTGTAGAACATTGTCCTTAAATTAGTTAATTAAAAAAAAAATTATTTAAGTATTATTTTCAAGATTTAAAAACTTTTTACAAAATATTATTATAAAAATTATATTTAAATAGGATTATTTCTCATATAACTAATAAAAAAGAAAAGACTTAAAGTTAGGTTTTGATGTACTAAATTCCATAACAAAAGTATGCGACAATTTATTAAATAGAGCTCAAGCTCTAATAAAAGGACTATTAAATAAAAAATTAAAACGATGCAGTTGAATAAAAAACATTTTATGGACACGAAGATTCCTGCAGGGAACGTTAAAATCAACAATTTATGTGTAAATAACCAATTTACTTAAAAATAAATGTGACAGTAGGTAAAATTTTTGGGTAAGAAGATGTGTTTTATTGATGTCTTAATGAAACTTTACCATTTTATGGTAACTATTTAACGTAAATTTGTCCTGCCACAATGCCTTTATACATTTTTTGCAGGCAAACTCAGGTGCGCATTTGGTATTTTGTAAAAAGTTATGATATACCATTAGGTAGAATAAAAATGTATGCACAGATATTTGAATGAATTGTCCTGTTGCTTTTTCTTATTGTACATTTTTCTTAGTATTGTGGTTACATGATTATCATTGTGGCAGGCAATAACTGTAAAATATTTTGCACTGGCAATGCAAAATATATACATATATTCATATAGGTAGATAGTTTTTACTGAAAGCAGTTCATAATTGGTGATTGACGACGACGAAAATAAAACACAGTTTATTAAAAAACAGTGCGTGCACATTAGTGTGGCCGCAAGTTATATGGACAATTTTTTTTCGTTTTTTCACTTGGCAAGCCCCTTAGATTGATTCCAAATTAGAAAAAAATAATATATAAAAAAATTTAGATCGTTTGCATAGTTATTGGGCGTGCCTTGAGCCCACAAAGTTTGCTAAAAATGCTATTTTTCTCACTATGTGTCGCTTTAATTATTGATAACTTCAGTAATATTTATTTTAGAGAAAAACCTTATTCACAAATATTCTAGGGCTATATCTTATGAACAATGTTGTTCTGTATTAGTTTTCTTTAACATTAATATTTAATCCAGAAAAAGCCAAATTAAAAAATAACACCGAAATTTTCACATATCTACGCATTCTTTGCCTTGTGATTACACTACGTGACAAATTTTCAAAAAAAGTCGTGACCAAATTAATCTAACAGCTAATCTCTATGTAAAACTTTCCCCTGAATCCGAAAATGAAGTCAGAATTGTCAAAAGTAGAACAGGTTTTGAGATATTTCAAAATAACCGTTATTTGTGTTTTTAAAAAAGATGATGTGACTGAAATGCAATTATCTTCAAAAATTTTAAACGGACTATGTATTTCTTTCTTTTTATTGAGAGGTTATAAAATTTCTTAAACAACCATGGACAAAACTTCAAACTTCATCATAAATTTTATGATTTTGTTCAATTTTGCTCTTTTCAAGTTATTTATTTGTCCCCTGTCCCGTGTAACTCTGTCATTTCTTGAACAATCTTACCCGTGATATTATATGTAGGGAAAAATCCCCATTCGTAGGGATTTTCTTCAAAAAAAAAATAGCCATAGGGAAAAAGGACAGATTATTTTAAATCATTAAAATGTAGGGACTTTTCAATAATGTTGGAAAACTATACGTTTAGTAGCTTTTTTCGATTTGTGATAGCATACTAATAAATTTGATAATACGGCAGCAATAAAAATTGTTAAATTTCTTTGAGTCATCGCTTGCCGTCATTTCAGCTTTGATTTTAACCAAATTTTGTGATAAGCTCTTTTAGAAGAAAGGAGATCTGTTAAACCTTATTTTCTAGAGCAAGAAATATATAATACATATCGATGGCTAAATATAAAAAAGGCGTAACTCGATTTTTTTATGTTTACAAGGGAAGGAAAAAACTAATTAAAATCCATATAATTTTTGATTAATAAAAAGTGTTAATGCAATAAATAATAAAAAGATGCAACAATTTTTTTATACTATAGCCCCCGAAACCTTAAGCAAGTTGCGTTTGGTATTTATCTACCAGAGTAAACGAAAACTCTTTTTTTGAAAGAAATTGACTTACGCCTTTTTTATATTAAGCCATCGATATGTAAAAGATGGGAATCAAAAAGTTTTGGAGTAAAGTCGAAATAGTAAAGGGAGTGTGAGAAAATGGTACCCTAGCGATGAATCACCTCAAAGAATAACTTGTGATACAATTTTCTGATCTCTTTTTGAGCACTTTAATGGTAGTTTGATAATTATTAGTGAGTTTTTATCATCTAATTTTTCAATCGTTAATTATAAAGTTTTTGATTATGTTTTAAATAAATTTTTAATCGTCATGTTTTTTATTTTGAACAAAACAACAAAAGTTATAGGGATCGTGGAAATAAAAGAAAAAAACATTCGTAATTTAATTTATTTTCATTAATTAACAATAATTTTTGGGCTTCTAGTTTCGCCAATCTTTTTATTTCTTCGTCAATGAATTATATATGAATCCTTTTTCAATCGCTGAACTGATAAATCAGTTTTTAATCAACAAAAATTATCTGCGAAGACTTATTCAGGTGATTTTTATAAAAAAATTATCATCCAAATGCTTTCTGGGAACAACTTTAAATAAAATTTATATCCATTAATACAAATGGATTTATTTGTTTTACTATATATCATTTGAAAGTTGTAGGGATTTTTGTAGAGAAAAATAGGGTTTTTCTGGACTGCGTAAGAACTTTTCAAAAAAGTGTATAACATCACTGATCTTCACTAGCAATCCATTGTTATTTTAGTAATTTTATTACCTCTCAGTAAAAAGAAAGAAATACATAGTCCGTTAAAAATTTGTAAAGATAATTGCATTTTAGTCACATCATCTTTTTTAAAAACACAAATAACGGTTATTTTGAAATATCTTAAAACCTGTTCTACTTTTGACAATTCTGACTTCATTTTCGGATTCAGGGGAAAGTTTTACATAGAGATTAGCTGTTAGATTAATTTGGTCACGACTTTTTTTGAAAATTTGTCACGTAGTGTAATCACAAGGCAAAGAATGCGTAGATATGTGAAAATTTCGGTGTTATTTTTTAATTTGGCTTTTTCTGGATTAAATATTAATGTTAAAGAAAACTAATACAGAACAACATTGTTCATAAGATATAGCCCTAGAATATTTGTGAATAAGGTTTTTCTCTAAAATAAATATTACTGAAGTTATCAATAATTAAAGCGACACATAGTGAGAAAAATAGCATTTTTAGCAAACTTTGTGGGCTCAAGGCACGCCCAATAACTATGCAAACGATCTAAATTTTTTTATATATTATTTTTTTCTAATTTGGAATCAATCTAAGGGGCTTGCCAAGTGAAAAAACGAAAAAAAATTGTCCATATAACTTGCGGCCACACTAATGTGCACGCACTGTTTTTTAATAAACTGTGTTTTATTTTCGTCGTCGTCAATCACCAATTATGAACTGCTTTCAGTAAAAACTATCTACCTATATGAATATATGTATATATTTTGCATTGCCAGTGCAAAATATTTTACAGTTATTGCCTGCCACAATGATAATCATGTAACCACAATACTAAGAAAAATGTACAATAAGAAAAAGCAACAGGACAATTCATTCAAATATCTGTGCATACATTTTTATTCTACCTAATGGTATATCATAACTTTTTACAAAATACCAAATGCGCACCTGAGTTTGCCTGCAAAAAATGTATAAAGGCATTGTGGCAGGACAAATTTACGTTAAATAGTTACCATAAAATGGTAAAGTTTCATTAAGACATCAATAAAACACATCTTCTTACCCAAAAATTTTACCTACTGTCACATTTATTTTTAAGTAAATTGGTTATTTACACATAAATTGTTGATTTTAACGTTCCCTGCAGGAATCTTCGTGTCCATAAAATGTTTTTTATTCAACTGCATCGTTTTAATTTTTTATTTAATAGTCCTTTTATTAGAGCTTGAGCTCTATTTAATAAATTGTCGCATACTTTTGTTATGGAATTTAGTACATCAAAACCTAACTTTAAGTCTTTTCTTTTTTATTAGTTATATGAGAAATAATCCTATTTAAATATAATTTTTATAATAATATTTTGTAAAAAGTTTTTAAATCTTGAAAATAATACTTAAATAATTTTTTTTTTAATTAACTAATTTAAGGACAATGTTCTACAGGCATAAATCAATATAAATGTGTAATAATTAAAATACCTACATATGTATGTATGTACATATAAACAAAACAAAAAAAACTTAGATTACTACCTATAAATAATTTTAGTAGAAACTTATAATATTTAAAACTAACAGAAAACAATTATTATATTTACTATTTTTTCTATACAAAATCTTATTTTCATTTTATCTTAAAAACATTTTTTTAATTTTTCATTAAATATGTACCTTAATAAAGCAAAAATAAATATTTTTTAATAAAAAGTATTATAATTGACATTACAAACATTACAAATAAGTTTCTTCATTCTATTAATGCATACAAATGTATGTACATAATTGTATTTCTCTTTTCTTTTCAAAAACAAAACAAATGTGTTTTTAACTATACAGAACTCAATATAGTCACCAGCCAATTTGTGTTACGCGGCTATACAGTCGAACTGCCAGTTTCTAGCTACGCTGTTTTGAAAACTAAAAAAAAATGTTTACGTCAACTGTAAACACATCAACTGCTGTGTTTCAATCGCAAGTTCAGCAGTGTGTGTGTATGAAATGGAGTGAGTCGGCTGCTGATTCTTTTGACTGCTGAAAAAAAAGTAAATTCTGTTACTGTTTTTTCAGTAACTGTGCGCATACAGTTCAACTGATTTAAGTATGAGTGTGGATGAAAATTGATGCGTCGAACTATTTTCAGTATAGTTGCCTGTCAAAAAAAAAAACTGGCGACTGAATTTTAAACACTGGCCACAACCCAAAAATATCAAATTCAATTTATGCTAGATTAACTTAATTCGCAGATTATCTAATTATAGAATAAAATTAACTTTAATCTCAAACCCAAAAAGTGGCTCGCAAATAAGTTGACAGGAACATGTATCAGTGTCATGTGATTTGCATGTCAATGGTATACCATTTTTAAAAAATGAAAGCTTAAATGAAATTATTAATTTTATTTGTAATGCTTAAAATATTTCTACGACTGCTTACAAATCTATTTTCCGCCTTCAGAACAGACATGATTAAGAAGTAAACTCTCATGATGCTGTAATTCTTGTTAAACTTTGTTCGCCCTATGACAAAAATGTTATATTAAAGTCATTAGCTTATGGTAGGAAAACTTATAAAAGCCAATTGAACCTTCAACATATTGGATTTAACTCACAGGAACATTATAATTAAAAAGTTTACTTGAATGAATATTTAACGTCAACTAATTTCAAAATTTTACACGCAGCAATAGATTTGCGTAAAAGATCTCGATTATCATCAGCTTTTTCTTTATGTGGATTAGTATATATCAAAATAAATCCGTCTGATGAACCGTTACGTATTGAAGACTTAAGCGAACTTAATAAACTTTTTCCCTCAACTAATGAAAACATATTAAACGAAATTCCAAATTGATGAAACCATGATGTCATATGCTTATCCTCTTTAACAATGAAAGAAATATTATGTTTATGTGTCATACATCCTTATTTTAAGTATTTACTAAGGGTATTCATTTCAGTTTTTTTATATGTTGGAAAAATGGAAAAGTGGAAAAATGTAATTTTTGTTACAACAACCACAAAAAAAAAAATTCCACCAAAAGTTACATTTTTATCACACTATAACCAAGTGTAAAAAAGTCAGGATAAAAAGATGTAATTTTCCACTATAAACGTCAAACGAAATGATGCTGCCATTCATAAAAAATTGCTAATTTTTAATACAAAGTACGAAAAATTACATCTCTTTTTATAAATTCTTGAATTGTACAACTCTGATTTTAAAAATTATTACAACATTTTAAACATAACTTCTTTCTCATTTAACTTTCAAAAAGAAAAAACACATATTAAGAATGAGTTCAATAAAAAAAGTTATTAAAAAAGAATTAAAAAAAAGAAATGAAATGAATGAAGTAAACATTTCTGCAATTTAATATTTCAAAGTTTATATTGTATTGTTTTCATGAAAATGTATCTTTACATACATAGGTAGTAAATATTATCAATTTTAGTTTATGATGTGACAATTAAATAAATTAATTAATTCACTTTTTACACTTATTTGGCATATTGAAAATATCAATTACTTCTACGAATTATTTGGCAGATTTTTTTTGACAGTTTGTACTTTTTACAAAAAAAAATAAAAAAAACCCGTTCACGGCAATAAGAGTGTAATTTTTCTTTTTTCCATTTTCCAACCAAAAAAACTTTGAAATGAATACCCTTACTATATTTTTTTCTCATAAAAACAATCAAACTAAAATTTATCATATTAAATGTTTAATCTTATATCTTATTTTCCTAATTTCATCCAAAATCTCATCAACCCAAAATATAAATTTAGTGTTTCATTGTTGTAAAACCGTTGTCTCCTCTGTTATATATGTTTATTGATAAAACTAAACAGAATTGGTTTAATTCTTCCATCAAAAGCCAAATGAATGATCGTGATGTGCTGAACTACATGAAGAATACCGTATAGGTCGTCGAAATATTAATAACAAAATAAGAGATGCAAAATCAAACTATTACGCTACCCGATTAAGAACGGCTGCTGACTCGAAAAAGAAATGGCAAACGATTAAGGAAATTGGAATCGGAAATAAAAAACCTACTACTTGCAATGTTGATGTCACCGAATTAAACCCAACTTTTATCATAATTCCCTCAACTGTATTATTGGATCAAAATCCAACTACTAATCAAACAAATGAGTCTTGCCAACATCCACAATTGCATCAATTTGAATTTTCATCTGTCCTTCCTAATGATTTATTATCAAGTTGTTTATGTCCAATGCAGTCGGATTCGACCAGATACACCCAAAATTCCTAAAACTTCTGCTACTTCGGTTATTAGCTTACATCACCTACATTTTTAACACCATTTTTACCACAAGTCAATTTCCAATTGGTTGGAAATATGCTAAGATCATTCCTGTTCAGAAAACTGGTACTGAATTTCGCCCTATTTCAATACTGCCATATTTATCTAAAGTTTTTGAACGTCTGGTATATAGGCAAATGAATAACTATTTTACTGATAATCAATCAGGCTTTCTGCCTAAGCATAGCTGTATCATAGCGGTCGTAAATGTTTCCGTGGATATCAGACACAATTTTGATAATGGTTTTGTTACGTTTTTGGAGCTCTTGGATCACTCTAAAGCAGGGTTGATAAATGAGAAAACCAATATCGTTCCAACGAACTTTTAAAATCGTACTTTTTCGGCCCCAATAGTACTTTATTTTATTTTAATAACAAAAATTAAATACAACAAAAATAAAAGGTAATTATACAAAATCATAGTTGGGGGTAGTGCACTCATTTTGCGGTTTCAATTACACTTGGTGATAGTGCAAAAATATTGCAATCATTTTTTTGATGTTGAGTGATGAATTGAACGGCGCACAATGGCGCCCGTAGAGCAAACGAGGTTGCAAAAATCAAAATTTTTATTAGCGCCGATGAAGTTTTGAGTAAACCCATGTTATATTAAACTTTTCAACGATTTCAAATATGCCACTCTTAATAATATCACATTTTTAGTTTAGAAGATATAACCGTTCAAAGTTGACCGACTTTCGGTTTTCAAAAAAACACATAATTTTTAGTCAATTTGCTGCGATTTCAGGTGTAATATCACGAAAAACAGGTAATGAATCGCCTTATTTTTTTGTTTGTATGTATTGATGTATTTATTAAATGTATAATGATAAAAAAAATTAACTGTTTGCTTTGTGTTTCTCCTGGTAAATCACTATTTAAAAACTATCCGTTTTTTTCACCATTTTTCAACTGACGGAAAATAAAAAAAATCTATATATTTCTATATTTGCCATATTTGCAAAACCTGTTCTTTGATTATTTCTTTACATAATTCAAAAGGTTTTATCTGCCGGTACCTGCCCGTTTGGCTTCTAGAGGTAGAAAAAGGTTAAAAAGGCTGGTTGCAGAAATTGTATGGCGTCCATCCCTTATATGTTTGACTGACAGTAGTTTGATCTAATAGTTTGAAAAAAACTACTCATTGAAATTAGCAGGTACGTACCTCACTTAAACAATACTTTGGCGTACAAATGGTCAAGAACAATATTGACTTATAGTCCCTACAGGTAGGCACAAATCTAACTTGGACACGTGCATAATATCAAAATTGCATTATTCCTAAATCCATATGTATGCAGGGAACAGGTACATTTTTCGGCATGGTAGCATAAGCCTATTTATTGCAGCATCTTCCGATCCACTTATTTCTTCCCTGCGGCATTTGAAGTCACGAATAGAGTTTGTAAATAATTATAGTTTAGAAATGTTTAGTCTTTCAGATATACCTTCTCTTACGAATTGTGATGAATATTTTACAGAAAATTGAAAAAATAAATTTAAAAAAAACAATTTTGTTTTTAATTTGTTGGGTAATAATTTAAAACATAAAACCCTAAAGAAAAAAAAAATAAAAACAATCTAAAAATGTTAAAATAATTTTTTTTAGTTACCATAAAATTGATTTTTCTACTAATTTTAACTTTGATAACCCATAAGTAGGCCCCTACAAAGCATAGCACCCTTTTCAAACGCTCATTTCATAGGATGAACAGTTATCTATCATATGCTGTTTAAAATGTTCAATTATATTATTCGGTTCAAAAGATATGATTTTTGCAACGAAAAAACTCAAATGGCGCCACTGTGCGGCGGTGCGCAAAATGATCCCAGGAAATATGGCCCCAAAAAAAAATGAAGAATGGCCCCAAAATTTTACATTAGAAGCAACAACACGCAATTTTGAGGTGATTTTTATGTTTTTTGGAGTTTTTTTCATTTTTTCGTTGGGGTGATTTTGCATTTTAAGTGAAATGAAAAATAACCCCAATATCAAGAAATGAAAAATGGCCCCAAATAAAATTAAAATTTTTAATTTGGGCTATTTTTCATTTACTAATATAAAATGCAAATTTAAGGAAATAAATAATGACCCTAAAAATTCAGTGTAAAACTTTTGGGTGTTTTTTCACTTCAACAATATTTAGCATTTCACCAAAATTTACTTTCAAAATAGCTGTAAATGTTGAAGTTCTTTTAAAGAAGTAGTAAGATCAATTAAAAAAAATTTAAATGCATAACCTATTATTAAAAGTGTTTTCGGAGCGAAAGGTTGTGCCAATATTTTAAGAGTTTTTTTATAATGGAGTGTGTTTTTTTTCGGGGAAAAATTCAATTCAAAACTTCTTTTCACTACAGAAGAAAATATGATTTATGAAAAAAAATCTTTTTATGAAGGAGTTATAAAATTTGAATGCTGGCGTAGCGACTGCAAGGCCAGAGTAAATTATATGCCCGATTTAACGTGTTTACCAGCAAAACATAGCCCAGCTCATAATCATAGTCACCAAAAAGATGATTATAAAAAGTTGTGCGCTCTAAATAAAATAAAAAAAGGAAACGGCAAATATTGCAGGAGTTCTTGGAGGAGAACTTAGTGCTATTAGCGGTGTAAGAACAGCATTTAGGAATGTTGCTAAAGTGTAATTATAATTATTCATTTTGTATTTAATAAATACATATTTGTATTTTTTTTAGATTACAAAAGGAAACAACCGATATCAAGTTTCCTCGTATTAGACGTGGCCTGCAATATATTGCCTCCAAAAATGTTGTTTCGTCTCCTCGAAATGCATTAGAGGTTGCAGAAGCATTTAACCTGCAAAATGTCTGGGAAAGCTTTGGCGTATCTCAAGATGCAGACGATCCAAAACTATTTTTTACGGCATGCACTCACGGGGAAGAATATTTTTATTGCATTTTTTCATCGCTCAAAACAATTGAACTCATAAAGGAAAATATAACGTATTCCCAAAGAAAATATTTAATGGATTCTACATTCAAAATACTTCCACGTGGATGTTTTACACAGCTTCTTGTAGTTTATATCCAATATTTTGAAGAGGTAAAAATTAAACTAATTGTTTTATTTGTTATAATTTTTTTAACCGAAGGTATTTCCAATATTTTTTGTTCTAGTGGACAAAAAGAGTACAAAGTCCTACGAAAGTTTGTTTTTTACATTAAAAACAATATATTCGACATGAATCCTACAGTTGTTATAACGGATTATGAACAAGGATTAAGAAGTTCTATTAAAACTGTTTTCCCTAATGCACAATGTATAGGTTGCTGGTAAGTATTTTGTACAATATGATAGAGTTTCTTACATTTTCTGACTGTCTTAATATATTTTTTATTGCAGCAGATTCTACAAAAATATACATACATATGTATATATTAAAACAGTCACATTTTTATGGGTCAGAATTGAAAAAAGTATACATTGGTTATTGAAATTGTGTTAAAAGGTTTCATTACTGTCAAGCTATACGTAGAAATATCAGCAACCGCAAACCTTTGCTACAATACGTAAGATCTTCGAAGGTTGCAGCTTAAGCTTACCATAAAATAATGGCGCTTCCACTACTTCCACCAGGAAAGTTTCTATAGTATTAAATCTGGAATTCTTTTAATGGATAGCGAAAACAAATTTTCAAGTTTTTTACAATACTTTGAAAAACAGTGGATAAAAAAGGTTAGTTTCATTGCTTAAATAATTGTTTTTAATGACAAAGTTTTTATTTAGGTGGGATGCGAAAATTTCAGTGTCTACAAACAAAGTACTCGTACAACTTCTTCAAAAGAAGCGTAAAATGGTGTTTTAGGAAAATGCATTAAAAGTAACGACAATTTTTTTAAATTTACAAAAGCGATTCGCAACGAGGAGTTTTTTAAGAGTAGGCAGTTTGCTTCTTCGGTAGAATGTGGAGGTCTCAGCAAGAAAGGAAGAAGAAAAAGTATAATAACAGCTAACCGTATAAAAGAAGATGCTGATCTGAGGGATTCCGGTAAGTTATCAGTATCAGCTTTCCTTTCCCGAATGGTTCACTCTAGTCATGGTATTTGCAATGGTATGGTACCAATAGAAAATATATTTTAAGAATCACCGGATTCGCGTGAATGTGTTGTTTGTCAAAACAAAATTGCGAATGTTGTTATGTTACCTTGTAAACATTTAAAAATTTGCACTTCATGCAAAGAAAGGCTTTTGATTGATTCAAACGAATTCAGATGTCCGTACTGTAGGACAACCGTCGAATCATGTATAGATGTATTTATTTAATTACTATGAGAAAGTTTAAGAATAAAAAAAATTAAAAGCTGAACAATGGCTTTTTTTAGAAAGCTAAAAATATCATATGTATGGAACTTTAACGCTTAAAATATTATTTCTGTTGTAAAACTTTTTTCTTATTTTCTAATTGAAATTTTAATTATTTTTGGTAAAAGACTTTGTTATTTATTTCTAATTTTGTAAATTTTCTTATAAAGCAAAAAATAATATTCTTGAAGTTAAACCATTTTAATTTACTTAATAAAATGTTAACTACTTTTTCTTAAAATAATTACCCTGTATTCATTAAACATAAAACAGGTTTATAAAAGGGCTATTTATTAAATTTTCAAAGGAAATTTGTTTCATATTCCTTTTAAACCTGTTTAATTTTTTATGAATGTTATTACTTTATAAAACTCTTTACGCCACCTTTAAAATATTTTAATTAGAAATGTATAATTATTTACGATATTAGAATTCAGAATATTAAAATTCAATATTTTGAATTCCGGAGTTTAAGTTTCATATAGCATATGACTCCAATCCGTATTTTTATTATTTTAATATAATTTTCTTTGTGTTTTTTTTTTTTATTTTAAATATTATTGGGGCAAAAATTCATTAAAAATTTTGAGGTAATTTTTCATAACGAAGAATTACCCCAAATTTAGGGTCATATTTCATTTTATCATTAGGGTTATTTTTCATTTTTTTGGGGTAATTTTTCTTTAAAAAATGGGGTCATATTGCATTATGAAAAAAAGGCCCATATTTTGGGCCATTTTTCATTTTCCTTTTGGGGCCATATTTCCTGGGGTCATTTTGCGCACCGCCGAATTGAATATTTGCAGCCTCACTAAACATGAGTGATAGTGATGTTAAAAAATTTCAAAAAAATAGTTTAATTTAAAAAAAAGCAATCATCTGTTAATTGCAACTTTTTTTTCTTCACTAATTTGAGTGCAACTAAAATTGTTGCACTAAATTTAAAATCAAAAACTTATTTTTTCATGATTAAAGCCAATAATTATACCGTTATTGACCAAATTTAATTTTGTTTAATGTTCTTTGATTATGCATATCCTCCAAAAAAATCAAAAACCATACATACAAAGTTAAATTTTTTTTATTTTAGTGAAACAATATTTGTATGCAGCTTTTTTGATTGCAAGTCCAAATTTTGCAGTATTTGAATTGAGTGCAGATTTTTGCATTCAATCTGCGATTAGTGAGAGTGAAAAAATTTGCAATAGTTATCACTAAAAAATTTTAGTGGTAGTTAAAAAATTGCTAAAGCTGGTCAAAAAGTGTGAAAACTAATTTCTTTGCAGTTTTATTTAGTGATAGTGCACTGCTGATTAAAATCAATATTTAGTGCACTACTCCCAATTATGAACATAATAATAGGGTGGGTAAAATTTTTTCGCGTCAAAAGCACATCGCGATTCTTGTTCTATTCCAAGAAACTTTGCCAATGAAACATAGGTCAAAAATTAATTTCGAGCCCCGGATTTGTCAAAATAGTAAGTTTTCCAAAATATTGAAGAATTGAGGCAAACAAATTGTATTTGATCTAGCCAGACCTGTATCATGCGGTTAAGAAATCCATTAATTTTTATTTTTGATTGCCGCCAGAGAGCGTTTTCATACACGTTTCAAAATTAATCGTCGTTTTTTGTGTAAAATTGACGAACACTTCTTAAAATGAAATCTCGAATTTAAAATCTAAATAAAATGTTTAAGCGCTATAAAAATATGTGCATACGAGCATCTTCAGATTGAATTTCCAAATTTATTGTGTTTACAATTTCCAATACATATGAACTGCTGAAACAGGAAAGGAGTAGAAAGTCCGAATATAATAAAATTTAATGTAGCGCTTGTAAAATCTCCTTCAAAATTATTCGGAGTAAAATAATAATGGAGTGGTCCCCACTATTCCAAAATTCTGTTGATTACTTCTTGATGTTACAACCATCTTGTTGACGAATATTTGAAAATATTATGAGTTCGTTCCAAAATAATCTTGAATTGAGAGGAATTCGTCTCTTCTACAATGTAGAACTTTTGCAGAAGTGCTTTCCTATATCTTTTAAAAACTTGCCAATATCATCAGAAAATGCACGCTTATATGCTGCCGCTGATACTGAATTTAGAATGTGGCATAAGCAATCGTTCAATGAACAAGTGCAAAAATCTATTTACAATAGCGGAGTTCAATGTTTCGTGCAAATGGCCTTGCAAAAGAGCAAATGCAAAATATCATAGCTGTTTTGTTAAATCCAACAACAAAAAGTAGTTTCCCCTATGTATGAAGAATCATATAGCCCTTTTGCAGCTCCAGTAACTCTAGCATATAAAAAAGAGGAAAATAGGAAATCAAGGTTATGTATAGACTTTAGAGATTTGAATAAAATTTTTATCCCTCAATCACAGCCTTTTCCACTGATGGTAAAGACTAGGAACAGCAAATATTTTTCAACGTTAGATATATGTAAATTCTGCATTTTGGTCAATTCCCTTAAGAATACAAGACAGACAAAAGACGGCATTCGTAACTTAAGAGGGGCATTTCCAATGGACTTGTCTTCCATTTGGCTTAAAAACGTCTCCGGCCATTTTCCAAAAAATATTGAGCAACAATATAAAGCGGCCCATACACTTGCAATATTATTGTATATGATATTCGTTATATTATTTCCATTTTGCCCTATATAATGCAAAAAGTCGCACAATGGTTTCATTCATTCAATAAAAAGGTGAACATAACCTATAGGAATAACATAAACAGCGTTGTACAATGTTGCCAACAGACACAACTTTCTTTTCGTTGTGCAAAAAAAAACCAAAAGTCTTTTGATTGTTGCCAATATATTGTGCCATCTTGGAATATCACATACACATTGGCGAAGTAATTGTATAATATGTAAAATTGAACAATTTTATTGCAAGTGTATGAGCTGCTTAAGAAAGTACAAACTCTCAGATTTTGCAGTTAATTATATATGTAGATGATATCCTGGTTTTTTCCAAGACTTTTAGGGAACATATACAGCATCTTTCAAAACTACTGGAAGCAATATTAACAGAAGGTCTTAGATCAAATTCGCCAAATGCAATTTTGCTGCCAATTCAGTAAAATACTTGGGACATATAATAGAAACTAATTCAATTAAACCTTTGAAGGACTATTTACTTGCAGTTAAGAAGTTCCCGGTACCAGAAACAAGAAAGAATGTTCGTCAATTCCTAGGAGAAGTTAATTATTATCATAAATGTATTCCACATATAGCTATTATTCTCGATCCTCTACACAACTTAATAAGAAAAAATGTAAAATTTATTTGGTCAGAACAGTGTCAGGAATCTTTTAATAAAATAAAAATATTACTTTGCTCTGAACCTATTTTGAGAATTTTTGATCCAGATTTACCAATTAATATACAGTAGTTTTGACTTAGCTGCACAATCTCCTTTGCACGATTTTTTGTGCATTTAAATCAAAAATGCAGTTATCTAAAGCCTATAGTACACGGAATGTTAAACGCCACATACGCATGTGGTTCTGACGTAATTTTGACGACACTACAAAGCCACAATAGCAAGTTAGTGTTGTGTGATGACGACAAAATTACGTCAGAACCTCATACGCATGTAGCTTTTTACATTCCGTGTCCTATAGGCTTTAAATGCATTTACCTGCCTTAATGTGCAGGTACACAATTGTGGTTACCTGCACAAAAGTGCAGCTAAAATAAAGTGTTTGATTTAAAAGTAGAATAAAAAAATCATTTTTTTAATACATAAATTTATATTTTATTAAAATTTTATTTCAACCTAGGAGCTTACTGGGAATCTCACAAAGAGTCTTTTTGATCGTCGACGAGCTCATTTTTTAATTGTAGACGATTCCTAGCACGGGAGAAACTGTTACACGTGCTGATTCGTATGAGAGATTCTTCCATAACGCAGCGAAAAACGCGTAAAGGGAATCGTTTTTGATGTATGTTGAGATTATCTAACGAGTCTTTCAAAAAGCATGGTAAGAGTCGAATGAGACTCATGTAGGTATTATTTTACAACTCGTGAAATACTCAGCCGTATGACTAAGCTACCTAAATAAGGGCATTAGGCGTATTTTTCATGCCAAAACTTCTAATTTTCATACAATTTCTATAAAACAAACCTTAAGGTCGCGAAATCAACACCATCCTGTCGGAAAATAATTTTTTGCAGATCCTTAGGCCGGTTTGTTTTATTAAAATTGTATTGGCAATAGCATTTTCATACTTCAAAAACTGTCTTATTTAGGTAGCTCAGGAATTGTTATACGATTCTTACAGAGAGTCCCAAAAGGTTAATTTCAAGATTTAAAGACTAGCGTATCAAAAAATAAGTAAAAAAATTAATAAATTAAAAAAAGATTTAGATGTTTTTGTTACTCGTCAGATAATCACCAGAAGATTCTTTTAGGAGTTGTATATTAAACATAATCGTCTAACAAACAGCCTATGCTAGCTGGGAAATAACAGATCATTTTATACATGTATGTATGTTTATTTAATATAAAAGAAACATTAACAAAAAGAATGAGAATTCACAAAGAACATAAAACATAAAACATAAAAAATAATTGCGATTTATATTTTTATAAACAGCTTAAATTGGATATTTATGTGAAAAACTGGCCTCCATGTATTTTTATGTGTGCAGCTAACTTTGATGTTTTGTATGAAAATATTTTAAAGCTGCCCAAAAATATGAAAAATGTGCAGGTATACAAAATGCACGTAAACAAGGATTTTGAAGAATAATTCCAGAAAATATCTATTTTGGGCAGTTAAGTCAAAGTGCAGCTAACTTTGATTTTTTGTATGAAAATAATTTTAAAATGCCAAAAATTTTGTGCATTTACCTTAAATGTGCAGGTATAGAAAGTGCACTTAAAAAAGGAATTTGTATGGAATTAGAAAGAATAATTCCAAAAATGATCAATTTTGTGCAGTTAAGGCAAAAGTGCACGTAAACAAAAGGCAGTTAAGTCAAAACTACTGTATATACGGATGCAGGTAGGTAGGTAGGTAGGTAGAAAGGCTGGTGTGAAGTTTCCTCCACACCTTCACCCAGAGACCAATATGGTCCATTGCGATGCCTTAATTAGGATAGATAAGGTGAAAAGGAAAAGGTAGATGAAAAAAGAGAATGACAGCCCGAGAATAAGAAAATAGATATAGAAATAAAGCAAAGACCAAACCAAAATTCACACTACACGCGGACAGCGCCCCGTCTCCTCTCGCGCAGCCAGGTCATCCCCATTACGAATCCTATAAGACCCTCGAGTCCACACCCCGAGACGTCCCCTAACTCGCCCAGGAATCTACTGCCCAGCCACCTCAGCCTGCTATTCTGGAGCCTGGGACAGTGGCACAGAATATGCTCAACCGTCTCCAGCTCCTCCGGGTCCTCACACAACCCGCACACATCCGATAAGTCGGATCCCATTCTCTCCGCCATCCTGCCTATCATACAGTGGCCCGTGATAATCCCTATCAAGGTACTGACACAGACCCTACTCTTGCCCAGCAGCGATTTCGAATCGGACCTCCTTAGTACCGGCCACAGTGTCCTTGATACACGGCAGTCCATTCGGCTCCCCCAGGCCCGGTTGGTCGCATCCAGAATCCATTCCGTGATCCTTCCAAAAAGGAAGCCAATTGGAGGCCTAACTGCCTCCACCCGGTCAGGATCATCCATCTCCGAGCCCTGTCTCGCCAACTCATCAGCCACCTCATTGCCGATTATGTTGGAGTGACCCGGCACCCAGCATAGCCTCAACGCATATTCCCCTAAGGCTCCCCCAAGAGCCCTCCTACAATCATCAACCAGCCTGGATTTCACATAACAGCCCCTCACAGCCATAAGAGCTGCCTGGCTGTCCACATATATAGTGACCTCAGAGCCCCTAACTATGTTGTCCCTCATCAGTTCCACGGCCCTCGATACCCCCAGAACCTCCGCCTGAAAGAGACTACAGTCGTCAGGTAGCCTATATGACCTTCTGATGTCCAGATCCTCAATGTAGACTCCCGCACCCGTGCCCCTCATCTTCGAGCCATCAGTGAAAATAGCAAATCCACTAAATAATCTGCTCCTACCTGACCAGCTCTCCCTAGAAGGCACTATTACCTCCGGCGACCGCCCAAAGTCCACCCTGGTGCTCACATAATCAGTGGAGCCGGGTAGTCCCAGGCAATAGCCACAATCCTCAATCACACTCAGGATCCGTGAGTGACCCTGCGTGACATTCCCTATCAATCCTAACTCCCTCAGTCTAAGAATGCTCCTGGCCGCCATTCCCATCACATACTGCTCAATAGGCAGAAGATGTAGAATGACATCCAGGGCCGCCTGAGGAGTACTTCTCATGGCACCTGTCATGCCAATTGAAGCACACCTCTGAGCCTTAGACAAAAGGTTCCTTCGACTATCCAATCTCAATGACTCCCACCAAACACAGCATCCATACGTAAGAATGGGTCTAACCACCGAAGTGTACAGCCATCCCACTACTGACGGCCGGAGTCCCCAACTCTTACCTATTGATGATCTGCAAGCATAGTAGGCATTGAGACCCCTCTTTAGTCTCTCCTGAGCATTCCTTCCCCAAGACAGCTTGCTGTCCAGAAAAACTCCCAGATACTTAGCACTATCCGATAGTCCAAGCTCCACACCTCCCAGTACCGGTAGCCTAAAATTCTCCACCTTGTACCTCCTAGTGAAAAGAACAAGCTCCGTCTTCTCCGGATTAACTCCCAGCACCTTATCGCTCGCCCATGCCGACAGTTCGCCCAGCGCCCCTTGCATGACTTCGCTTATTGTCGGCAGAAACTTGCCCGACACCAATAAAACTACTTCATCCGCGTAGGCCACGACTTTCCGACCCATTCTGTCAAAAAGTCTCAGAACGACATTGACGGCCAAGAGCCACAATAAGGGAGAGAGAACTCCCCCCTGTGGGGTCCCCCTAGTCACCAGTCTCTTCACGCGTTCCCTTCCCCAGTCCGAGTGAATCACCCTACTACCAAGCATCCTAGTTATCCATTCGACCAGGAACAGCGGAACCCCCAGATCAACCAGTGCCTGCCTAATAGCCTCTATCCTCAAATTGTTAAAGGCGCCCTCTATATCCAGGAATGCCGCCAAGGTGTATTCCTTGTTTCGCAATCCTCGCTCCACATAACCCACCACATCATGAAGCGCACTCTCAACTGATCTACCCTTAAGATAGGCGTGTTGAGCGCCGCTGATGATGCCGGCGTCAATCTTCGTCCTCAGATAAAGATTAATCAGTCTTTCCAGCGTCTTCAGAAGAAAAGACGATAAGCTGATTGGTCTAAAGTCCTTGGGTTTAGAGTGACCGGTTTTACCCGCCTTGGGTATAAAAACTACCCTGACCTCTCTCCACCCTCTAGGAATGTACCCATTCAGCACACATACCCTAAACAGTTCTACCAACAATAGGAGCGATGATTTCCCGATATTCTGTAGCATCGCCGGAAAGATACCATCTGGTCCCGCCGATTTGTAGGACCCAAAGGTATTTACCGCCCATGTTACCCTATCCAAGGTGATCATATCCCCCACCGTTCCAATTTCCTCACTGCCTGAGCCCAACCCAGGGAAGGGGTCTCCACCCGCATCACGTTCCCCCAGCCCAGGGTCCACACACCCCGGAAAGTGAGTCTCCATAAGCAGACAGAGAGATTCAGAGCCCAATTCTGTCCATGAGTTGTCCGGTCTCTGAATGTATCCAGGGACTACTGGGTCCTTGGATAAAATTCTCCTGAACCTAGACATCTCATTGACAGACTCAACTGACTCGCTAAACCTGATCCACGAGTCCCTTTTCGCCCTTCTTATATCCCTCTTATACTTCCTGTAACTCAATATAAAGTTACTCCAATCCTCTTCCCTACGCGTATACTTCGCTCTATTGAACAGCCCTCTGACAGTGGACCTTAGAGTCCTCAACTCATCTGTCCACCATCTTGGCTGTGTACGTCTGCCCGGAAAATTCAGCGGACAGGATCGCTCATAGCTACTGGTTAGCACCCCCGTGAACATGCCCACCAGCCGCTCCACACCGGTCGGAGTCGACCCCCAATTCGGAGTAACTCTGAGGTTACTCTGCACCAGACCCGAAAAAGAATCCAAATCCGTTCTCCTCGGATTCCTATACGGACACCTTTTCGACCTCCAAAGCCACCTTCCAGTCCTCTACTAATTCCCTACAGTTCGTCAATGTTATATCTATCACTGCCTCCCTATCCCTAGTTCTGAACGTCGGCGTATTTCCCCTGTTACAGATCAAAAGATTGCTGGCAATAATAAAATCAAACATAGACTCACCTCTTTTGTTGATGTCGGCACTACCCCATAGGGTGTGGTGTGCATTGGCGTCACATCCCAGTACCAGTCTCAAGCCATTTCTGCCTGAGTGCTCCACCAACTCTCGTACTTTCTCACCAGGTGGATCGACAGCTTCATATGGCAAGTATGCCGATGCTAATGCCAGGACTGATCTGTCCCTGGCCTCCCCTGTCACGACCGTGAGGTCTCCGTTACTGAAAGAATGAGAAAACATAAATTTGTGCTCAGTTCTTGCCAATATACATGTTCGTACCTTCTCCTCCGAGCGGGATACGAACAAGGTATACCCCGTGACCTTTAATCCAACTACCCGGTTTTTATTAATCCAGGGCTCTTGGATCAAGGCCACGTCCACGTTGTTGTCAATGAGGTGGGTTGCTAGTTCGGTTGAGGCCGCTTCACAGTGGTGCAAGTTTATCTGCACCACTTTCAGCCTCTTAGGGTCTATCATCTTTAGGAAACCTAAATCTAACAGACCCTAACCCGAATACAGCAACCCCTCCCATTGACTTCAGCTTGCCTAGAGACTCTCGGTCTACTGCGAACCGGAAGTCTCTACCTTGGTTCTCCTTACAACCCAGTGAAGCTATCATCTTCCACTGGCCTGTAAGGAGCCCGTTGTTCTGGTTGGCCAGTAACCCCAGTGTGACCTCCACCGGTTTTATAGGTGGAGGTATCCATACCGTGACCACTGGCCTTAATGGCAACTCCGACGCGAGTATGACGTCCAATCTGGCCTCAGGATAAGCGATGCCAAACCTGCCGATTGCAGCCTTTAAAAACTCAAAGGTTTTTTGGTTGCCGCAACTGACAGTTTTGACACCTCTTACCCAGTCAGCCCCTTTGAACGATACTTCGTCCGGCCTTCCCTTAACGCTAAAGATTTCGTCTAGTAGTTTGTCTTCTAGCATCTGCCATTTCTCGACACTGATCCTACCATCGGGATCCATACGATCAATGACAGCCGCTAGAATACCGTCCTTACCCGACGAATCCATTAGCTTCTTTGATGTGGAGGGTTGGTCCTCTCTGGAGCAAGTCCTCCTAATGATCTCCTTTCGGGGATCCTTCCTCTTAGCCGCTGGGGATTTCTGGTCATCACCAGAGCTAACTCTCTTAAATACTCCCTTATTGGGGGCCTTAGCAGAGCTTTGTCGGTGATCACCGGATTTCCCTGCAGATGTTGACTGGTTTGTCTCAGTAACCCCTTTTGTGACTCCCTTTTGGGGGAGTCTGTCGGAGATTATCAAGACTTTACCAGTCCTCATCGCGCGACTAGTCGTGGGTAATTCGTCAACAGGCTTAATTCCCTTAACTGTGACCGTACTGTCAGGGTTAAGAGGACCAGGTGTTGAATCATAACCCTCCTTTTGTTTTTTTGTTACATTTTCCGAGGACACATCCGCAGGGGTTGCTGAAGGTTCGTTGTCTTTGCTGACAACATTTGAGCCCTCAGCAGCCCTTGTTGTGTATCCCGCAGGATAGGGAATGCCTAGGATATCACCGACAGAACCATGGATTCGTTCGAATCTAGCTACGTTTTCCGGTGCTTCCTCAACAAGTGCCTATCCCGCCCAACGTGTAGTGAGGAGCTATTCTTAGCTATCTTATCTAGAAAGGCTAAGGAGGCTCTTACACCACTCTTGGCTTTTTCATAACTCGTTCGGCTTTCTGATGTGACCTGTACTGTCGCATCCTGCCGAACAATAGGTTTGGAGGCACCCGCTGTACCGTTCCCTATCTCGAGTGAGGCCTCCAGAGCCGATGACCCAGCCCTATGGTCCCGATCATGAGCCGAAATCATTGTTATTTCGAGCTCATCATCAGATCCCAGAGCAAGATCATCGTGTCGTTCAGAGACCCCTGTTCGAGGCGGGGAACCGACCGGGGGGTCCATCCCGTCCGTCTCTGTCAGTTCTGTCAGTAACTGACCTTCCTGCAGCAGAATATCCCTGTGAATACTCAGCCAATCGGCGTCTGGATCTGACACCGAAACTGCTGAGTTGCCAGAGACATCCCCTGCATCGACTCCTAGAGTCACGTCCTTTTCGTTTTTATTTAGTTTATCCAGATTTTTGGTCCCACGAGTAAGCCGTATAAAAAAGGACCGTCTCGCGCAGTGACGGCTTGCACGGACTAGGCTAGAGTTACAACTGACCCTTGCCATCGGCGTCAGAGGGAAGCTGTTCGCGACCAGTTTCTTTAACCACTAACTAGCCATTCAGGCCCTCGGCACTGCTGTCAACCACCTTGACCTTAAAAGTGGGGGATATGGGAAATAAAGTTGAAATATAAAGGATTTTAGGTAAAGGGATAGGGGGATGGATGGATGGATAACCCTTGGTCATGCTGGCCTTAAAGCATATGCCTTCCAACTTGTTCCGGCTAGAATTTACCGATTCAAGTTACAAGGCATACACTACAGCCGGCATTTAAGCCACCACATCGCGGTAAGATAGTTATCCAGGTGGTGGTATACGGATGCAAGTATTAAGGGAATAGGAGCTATGTTGAAATAAAAAGATAAAAATGGAAATTGTAACCCAGTTGCATATTTTTCAAAAAAAGCTAAACGATACTCAAAAGAAAAAGAAGGCGATATATCTATAATTGTTGGCAATAAAAGAAGCCGCAAGATATTGGAAACATTTGCTCATTGGTAAAGAATTTACAGTTTACACAGACCATAAACCCTTGGAGAATATGAACATAAAAGCTAGAACGGACAAAAAATTGGGAGATCTTACTTACTATTTATCCCAATACAATTTTAAAGTAATATATAATCCGAGAAAATCTAATCAGGAAGCAGACTGCTTAAGCAGCAATCCTGTTTTGGATCTTTCCGAAAATGGAGAAGATATAATACAAGTTGTGAATTTAGTAAATCTTCAAGACATAATAAATGATCAAAGTAAAAATATAGATCTCAAAACTTATTTTTTTATTTTTTCATTATTTATTTATTGAATCTTCATATATTATTCTTTATTAATTCTTGAGCTTAAGGTCACTTTTATTTAAAATATTTTATTTATTTTAATCAAGTGACCTTAAGCTCAAGAATTAATAAAGAATAATATTATTTAAAAAAAGGTCGAAGAAATTAGAATAAAAGAATCTTCATATATTAAATATGAACAAACAATAAATAAGATTATTCGAAGAAGTCTATTTTGGCGCCTTTGAATTTTTCGATATAAGAGGCCGAGGAAGTGCCCCATAACTGAATATTTTAGCACCAGATTGGCTTTAATATGGAGTTGTAAAGTAGAAGTTTGCAGTTGAGACTAAGGACAGAGTTTCTTCCAATAAGCCAATGAATTTGGATGGCTTTTAGTTTCATTTGAGTTAATTTTGCCTCTATATGGATTTTCCACGTTAAACGGCGGTCTAGATGAATACCGAGGTATTTTACATGCGAATTTTGAGGTATTATTTGATTATTGATTTTAATAGGGGGGCATGATTCCCGACGCAAGGTGAATGTTATATGTACGCATTTCTGCTCATTGACCTTTATCCTCCATTGCTTTAACCATAGTTCGAGTTGAAATATATGATCCTGTAAATAACGAGATGCTTCATAACTGTTTTCGTGGACGCTTAGAAAAGCTATATCATCAGAAAATGTTGAAGTTTGGGTGTAGTTGTTTGTTGGCATATTCGAGGTATATATTAAGTATAAAAGTGGGCCCAGGATGCTTCCCTGAGGGACTCCAGCTTCAATAAGCTGAGGAGAGCTTAAATAATCACCTTTAATAATAAACTTTCGACCAACTAAGTAGCTTTATAACAGCTTGTGTGGGTTTACTGATAAGTCCAGCTTCAATTTATATAACTAGCCTTCATGCCAGACTTTATCAAAAGCTTGAGAAACATCGATGAAGAGAGCGGAACAATATTTTCTTTCTTCAAAGGTTTTTCTTATTGCGTTTACTATACGATGAGTTTGTTCAATTGTGCTATGTTATCTTCTAAAGCCGAATTGGTGGTTAGGAATACATCTATTTTCATTTAAAATTGGGGTCAATTTTGACGCTAACAGCTTCGATATATTAGAAAGTAAGCCTTTAGGCCTATATGACTCAACTTTTGTGTGATCATTTCCTGGTTTAGGTGTCATGGTGACTAAGGAAACCTTCCACTTTTGAGGATAGTATTCAAGGCGTAAAATGGCATTAAAAATTAAAAGAATAATTTTCTTTGCCATACTGGGTAGCTCCAAAAGCATTTTGTTGCTGATCTTATCAAAACCAGGAGCCTTCTTGGGGTTTAAATCACAAATAACTTTTTCGATTTCTCTTATCTCAAATCTTAGGGGAACAGCTGCTCTAGCAGCAACAGGTAACAGGTAACTCGACCGCAATATCGTGAGATATATATGGGGTAAATACGTTTTTTAAATGATTAACAAACAGATTTCCTTTTTCAACATCATTTCTTGCCCAACTTCCATTCAAGTTCCTTAATGGTGGTTTAGAGACAACTTGCCTTTTGAGATTTTTAGGTGTAGTCTGAATGTGGAGTTGCATCACGTTCCTTAAGTATTTTTCCAGAGAAGCCGTTTTCTGAAAAAGCACTATTCCGAACAAAAAAAAGCGTAAAAAAGCACTAAGCCATTTTTAAAAATTTAATTAAACACAAAACAAGTTGCAAATGGCGTTTATTGGGACCATTTTTTTTTTAAGATTAAATAATAAATATATTTACATTTGTATAAAAACATTTTTAATTGTATTATTATTATCTTCAATAAAAATAATATTATCCAAATCATGATGATCCATCAGCTATGTTTGAATTGGCCATTATACCGTTTTAAAGTAATACAGTGCGAGCTCGATTTTTGTAACTCGAAAAATCTTGCCTGTTGCAGTTACAGAAAATTTGCAATGACTGACCATTGTTTATAAAACTTAATGACAGCCTATATTTTAATAAAAAAACTTTATATTTTATCGTTTAAATAAATCTAAATTACAATCGTGCAAAGATTAATAAAACAATTGGCGTATGATATTATCCAATTATTTTAACCTATGCACTAGGCTGGGTCAAAAAAATTTTTTTTCTCTAATCGACTTCTAATAGCGTAAATATGTTGTATTTTTGTCTGAATTAGATCCCTGTACAATATTATTAATTTATTTTTAGTGTAAGAGCCCGCGCTTTTACCTTCAATTTGTTAAATTTTTAATATAGCAACAATAGCATTGTATTGCAGAAAAGCATATTACTGATTTTTAACGACTTTTCGGTTCGTGAAAATAGTGTCAGAAGCATTCATGACTCTTTGCGCTAAAAAAGTCAAGCAATGGTTTAATATAGACGAAACTTGAATCAAGACGAGAGATGCCCGGATTTGACAGTAAACAAGATTTTGTGACCAAAAAGGATTTTATTGTTTTATGTTGTATAAGAACCAAATTTTTTTTTTTTAAGTTTAATTTAAAATATTTTTAGCTTTAATTAATAATAATTGATAGTAAATAAAATATTAAAATTTAAAAAATGGACTTTTTTCAAATATTCTTAATTTTTAGGAGCTCATGCGCGGGCTCAAGACGACACTTTTTTGAACTTTTTTTTTGCAATTTTTATTTGCTTTAACGTAATACAAAAAAATATTGCTATTAGAATTTGATTCGAGAACTTTTATTTTTTCTCATACATCAGTGACCCACCCTACTATGCACGCTTCTGAATGAAAATAAGGTGTAAAATAGAAAAAACATATATGTTTGCATTCTGATACTTAGTCAAACCTTTTTACAATAGCACTAGAGGTAGAAGTGCACAACACGCGGTTATTTGGAGACGAGTGCTGTGCGTTTGAAAACTAAAGCGCATGAAAAATGGCAGGTTACACAACGCTCGTTAAAAAAGCATTTTCTGTCAGCTGTTTTTAATTTATTTAACACTTTGCTTATACTAAGTTACGACTCTTTTTTTTTTGTTTTTAAAGTCTTTGCGTTCTTTTGTACGGTTTCCTACTGCATTTTTTTAACTTTCTACATGACTCAAAATCGATGTTTATTTTTCCATTTACAATTCCTAATATTTTCCAAGCCATTTTCTATTTTTGACAGTGTCTACATCTTTAAAAAAATATTTATCGCAAACAAATACATCGTTTTTATTACGATTACTAAATATGTTGTCATCGCTAAAAAGTAAAACATTTTGTAAAATTTCCAAATTGCTAGGAAGCCTAGCTCTAACCTCGTAAATAAAGTTTTTGGCAAAACGAATGCAACTTTCTTTTATCACTTTTTTATCATTTGAAATCTTAAAATCTTTACAGGCTTTCTCAAAATTGTAATCCAAACAGCAAAGCTCATCTAAATCCTCTAAACCTATAATCGTAGTTTTAAAAAATGGTAGAAAAAAATGAAAATTGTTAAAAGAACTAAATGCACTAACGAAAAATTGAAAAAGCACCTAGTTAGTGTTTTTTCTAGGTTTGGCGCTAAGGATAAAATTTTGGCATTTTGAGACATTAAAAGCACAATAAATAGTGCCAAAAGCACTATGTTGGCATAGCTGCCAAAAATATATGTAGATTACATTAAAGGCACTTTAAAGCACTGTGAGAAATTGTTAAAAGCACTATAAATACCCGCTTTTCAAAAACGGGTATTTAACAAAATTTCGGGTATTGCATAAGCAAAAAAGCACCAAAAAATACCCGAAAGGCACCAAAATGGCAACGCTGGTACTAACTATTGTTTGGGTTAAAAAAATTGAAAAAAAATATTTCCTTAAATTCCGATCTAAATACTACCCTGCAAGAGCTCTCTTCAGGTGTCTAATTTTAGAAGCCCTTTTTTAATGTTTCTGAGTTCGCGGTCTTACTAAATAACCCTTTAAATAGTTAATTCTTAACAAAAATATGGTTCTTAATTTTAGATTAACAAAACTAACACTAATCAAACATAACCTAACAAAACTTAAATCTAATTTGACAAACTGTTATTTATTACTTAACACTAAGCAATACTTCGAATAAACAAAATTTTTAAATTTACAGAAATTACTTTTTCCCCTGGTACACAAATTTAAAATACGATATTACCAATTGTGTAGGTATGAAGCTAGGCTATATACCCCACACTTGGTTTTTTCCTTTTGGTTCTTAGCCCCGCTTATTGAATTCGCCGATCAATAACCCAACTTTTAATTTTCTTTTTTTTTCTTTTGTTCATTTTTTTTTTAAATACAATAAAATCTTTGTTACCTTAAATTCTTTCTTCCTTACTCGGTAAGACCAGGGACCAATTTTGGAGAAAGTTTCTTCCCCGTTCTTCCTCACTGCTCTAAAACCTTTCTCCTCCAGTTATATGCCTATGAACAATTGAAAGAAATATTTTCTTATCAAATCTACAAAATTCCTGCTCAATTCACAATGACAGCAACATTTCCACTTGGTGTTCACAACAAAGAAACACTTTTCTTTAACACTGAAAAATATTAAGTATTTACATATTATTATTTTCCATATTATTCTTATTATTATATTATACTCAACTTAATAACTAAATAAAATTGTTCTCAACAGTTATTGAAATCTGTACACAACTGGTTACTAAGCAAACAAAAATAGACCTCATCTTTAAAAAAAAAACTTTTTTTCCTCTAAAGATGAAACGAAAATATATAAAACACTTTTTTTTTAGAAAAGCCAAAATGGAAGACAAATGAAATTGTTGATATAATTGTGTTCAAAGCTTAATTATTTTAACCAAACTTTTAATTATACCTCCTAAGGCGATTGAATATAACACTAATACTTCATTTCCTGTTACTTACTTGGCTCTGGAGCAGATACTGTTTCATCTATACAAATATAACTCCCTGGATCTCTTTAAACTTTCTCCGGTAACTTCTAAAAAAAAACCCATAAAGATTTAGGACTCAAATGTCCATTATCGCACAAAATTCACTACCACTCACTTTTTTAAACCTCCCAAGAAAACTTTGGAATTTACTTTCAAAAAAAAACTTCTCAATTTGAGTATTACAAAACTTCTTCCTTTACAACTTTTCCTTTATATCTTTCAACAAACTTTAATGACACTTGTTAATTAAAACACTTATCTTTTGCTAATAACCTACACAATTTAACTTCTACCTAACTTAAGGTCAGTTTTGACTAAACTACAATTAACGGACCGAATACACAAACAAAATTATATACAAAAATACCAACCACAACTACAGAAATTTAACATTATATACAGTCATATTTTCCCCAAGAGATCAATGATCGTTTCCTGTGCTTTTTAAACTTTTAATATATAAGAAGAAACTCACCCCTCTAAGGAATTATGACTATCGTTATCGCCCTGTGTTATTCACCCTTATTGTGTTTGGCGTATTTTAAATACGTCAAACACAATAAGGGTGATTAGCTACTGGGTATAGTACCATAATAAGCAACTGTGATTTTTACCTCATTTTATCGTAAAATTGACATAACCAAAATAAACAACACATTTGACAACCAAACGATTCACATGCACTAAAATAGTCCAGCTAAACGTGTTTTATATGAACTAAACAAATTTAAAAATAGCTTAAATTAACTATTTTGTGTGAACATATATAACACTTAACTTAAACATAAAAAATCAAAGCAGAATATATATATTGTTTTTGCTTTTTGATTTTTTTTCTTTTGCGAACAAAACTTTAAATTGCTGTTAGCAAATGTCAGTACTGGCAAATGTAAACGTCATGATATATACCCTACAAGAAATGCATAACCAAAACAAAAAAAATCACTATTACTATAACACTATATTGGTCAACACTACCGGTCATATAACTAGTAAAATGACCGGTAGTCTTCTTGTAGGGTATCTTTTTTTTTAATGACAATTGTTTTTTCGCATTCGTACTTCTTGGACTAATTTGTCTATTTTAAACAAATTGTACCCTTTTGCAAGTTATGCAACACCGATGTGAATGTTATATTACAGTGCCATCTAGCGGTATACAATATAAACTTTGACTGACACTTTAAAACAGGTGTGTTATACAGTTGACAGCTATTTTATGTGAATACAAAATTTTCTTTTGTGAAACTGTATTGAGAAAAGAAGAAAAATTAAAAATAATTTCTTAAATTCATTAAAAGTTCTATTAAATGTTTATTGTGTATAAAATACTTTAATTTTCCAGTGATTAAATTGGAAAATTCAAGTGATGTCCACATAAAATGGAATGCATTGAAAAGGAAGACACAACAAATCTGAACTGAAAAATATTACACACATTAAAGTCTACAAAGACAATTTAATAAAAAAGAAATCAAGCTTTTATTTTATATTACGATTTTTATAACATCTTAAAAAGAAAACGGCATCAATATGATGCTCTCGTCGATAAATAATTCATTTGAGCAGGACACTCATGACACGGACGCCAATTGCGATGGCCCCGATTTAGATTTTGTATATGCGGACGTTGATACCTATCAAAATGAAATTGCGGAATTGTATAGCTATACAGAGTTTAGTGAGTTTCAACAAAATGTTAAGTCATTTGAAGACCAAATGGAAATGTACGATTTGCCACCCAACTGGCAGAAATTGGATACAAGTGCCCAAAGAGGTATAGTTATGAAGTTGATAGACCAGTTAGAGGTTTCGAATCGTTCGTTTCGCATGCAAGCGGCTAGATGTATATTGTATTTGGCTCAAGGATGTTGGGCTGAAGTTCAGTCGGACGAAGAACAACATCAAAATACTAGAGACAACGTCATTGTGCTTTATGAATTGGGAATTTTTTCGTCATTTATTGATTTGTTAAATATGGAAATCGAGAGTGCTTGCTCGCCAGATATAGTTGCTGTAAAAATTACTAATGTTACGCTGGCCGATTCGGCAGATTTGCGAGTGATTTTTTCAGTGCTCTATACAATTACTGAAACGATTCGAAATGAAAAGGAAAAGGAGAGTGAAGACTATCGAAAGATAGCAGAATCTTTTGTCCAAGATATAAATAGTCCTTTGCCGGATGGGGAACTACTATCGGTAAAGCTGCTTGGTATGATCACCCGCTTTTGTAGCGGAGCGGCACCACATTTTCCAATGAAAAAAGTAGTTCTGCTGCTTTGGAAAATATCTTTAATGGGTTTAGGTGGCATGGAAGTTCTTAAGAATCTCAAAAACGAATACCGGATCAAAGCTGGTTTGGAGCCGATATCAGAAGACACACTTGAAGTAACGAAATGTATGAGAGCCAGCTCTCCACCCGCCACTGCAGCCGACTATCTGGACAATCAAAATCTAAAGCGTAATGCCTTTAGAAGATCTTTAATGAAGCAAAGATTTTTAGATGAACAGGAGCAGATGGATATGGAGTTGACTCCTGGGAATGAAAGTGCACCAAATGGTGGAAATAATGGTGGTAATGGAACTAATCAAAATGGTGAGGATGATTATTACCGACCATTCGAAGATCCGTCTTCGGCCGCCTCATCTGGTATTTCAACTGCAAACCCAAATAATTTACCTAGCTATAGTGCACAGCCGTCTGTGCAGGCACCACAAGTCACAACTTGTTTGCCCTGGACTCCTAAAGTCCGCCAGAAGGATATCGATCAGTTTTTAGATATATCGCGAAACAAGTTCATTGGTTATTCCCTAATTGATGATCACGAAAGCTTAGCTGGTCTGCCACAGCCCATACATGAAGGTGTTGAGACATTACGGCGTCACATGTACGTAAGTCTTGCTGACATTCAAATTAAGAAGGAGGAAGAAATTGCACGTAATCCTATATCAACACAAGAGGATGAAATTCTATTGACTTCTGCTGAGGTCCTCTACCAGGCAATACTACCAAATCTGCCCCAATACATGATTGCTCTGCTTAAAGTTCTTCTGGCTGCTTCGCCAACTTCAAAATCGAAGACAGAGAGTATTAATATTATGGCCGATGTATTGCCCAAGAAAATGCCACTCACTACAACACAATCTACCAAACTGACTGTTGATATGGGTCGACATAAGGAGATCATTGTCAAAGCCGTTTCAGCTATTATACTGCTGTACTTGAAACACTTTAAGCTGAATCATATCTACCAGTTTGAATTCATGTCTCAACATTTAGTTTTCGCTAACTGTATTCCATTGGTGTTGAAGTTCTTTAACCAAAACATTATCGAATTTGTCAGTATGAAAAACACAATTCCATTGTTGGATTTTCCATCGTGTGTGATTGGTGAACAACCCGACTTGTCGGGTGAGAGTTTTGTTTATAGTGGCGATGTCACAGATAAACCATATTCATGGCGGAATGTGTTTTCATGCATTAATCTGCTTCGTATCCTTAACAAACTAATAAAATGGAAGCACTCTCGTGTCATGATGTTGGTGGTTTTCAAATCGGCACCTATTCTTAAAAAGACTCTTAAAGTTCGACACGCAATGATGCAGCTATATGTTTTGAAACTGCTAAAAATGCAAACAAAATATCTCGGACGTCAATGGCGCAAATCGAATATGAAGACGATGAGTGCCATTTACTCAAAAGTACGTCATCGGCTCAACGATGACTGGGCATTCGGCAATGATTTGGAATCGCGACCTTGGGACTTTCAAGCTGAAGAATGTACTTTGCGTGCGTGTGTGGATCGGTTCAATTTGAGAAGATATCCCGAAGCTACTCAAAAGTGTGGCGCTGGAGGCAACAATGGAAACTCGGCCAATAATTCAGATAATTCATCGTCTGGCAACGTTGCTGGTGGAAACGTTGATGGTAATGGTGGTGGAGGAGGCAGCGGAGTTGGATATTCTTCGGGAGCAGTAGGCAATGGTATAGTTTCTGGGGTCGGTGGTCAATTACAAGACTATGGCATTGAAGGTGGTTTTCCAAGTGATGAAATTTTAACTCATTCAGACTTTGCATTCTTCGGTCATTCTGGCTGGTGGGACCGTAAAGTTGAATTAACTGACTATTTCAAAGCAAATTACTCGCTTTGGCTGGAGGAGGAAGTGTATAACAATCAAACCGATTGGGATGCTCTCTAAAACAAACACACAATATAAATGTGAGTACATACACAACTCTTATTTTAAAAATTGAATTTTTTTTTTGAATAGTGACAAATATCTCTTGTTAAGACCCAATACCAATATAAGTGAGAAACGCGATTGTTAATATTTAAATAAGTAATTTAATGGAAAGTTTAAACGATTATTTTAAATTTAATTTTTGTTCAAATTATTTATCGATATGAATTAAAACAAATACTTTATTGGCCTAAATTCTTTCAAAACTTGTCCTTATTGCTACTCTGCATTCATTGCTAAATTCTGCTTTAACTAAAAAGCAAGCCTTCAAAACGGACCAAGTAAAATGCCAACAAAACTAAACAAGCCTTTTCATATATGGAATTTGACATCAATTGTATTGTGTTATACTCTTGATATCAAATTCAATTTAATTCGAACCTGCTACAAGCTTATAAAATTGATTCGCCTTAGTTGCACATTTCATAAAATGAATTTGTCATTTTGGAAATTGAAAGACAGACAGACGAAGTTTGTGGGCGAGAGAGGAAAACAGTAAAGTGTATCAAGCATACAGCATCGCCCCTTTGCCGACACACTTCTTCTGTCTGTCTTTTAATTTCCAATGTGTAAAAGTGGTCCTAGGAAAATCAACAGAAAAAGTTCGACAGAAGTTTTAATACAGTAAAAACAAATTTTATTCAAATCAACATTTTAATACAAACCGACAACCGTATTGCGGAATAAATTCGTTTAAAAACCGAGTCGATCACCATAATATTTTTTTGTTAGGGCCAGCACTGTGGGGATGACCCCTACTAATGAATTACATTTTGTTGGAACTAGTAAAATAGATTATGGGAAAGAACTTAAACTTGGTTTGAATTCTTATTGTATTGCACTATTATTTAAATTTATAGCCAATTAACATGCTATCATTGAAGGGATTCACAATGGACCTCATTGGTCTCCGAGTGGAAATGTGCCATTAGGCACATAACCCTACTTAACCTTACCTAACCTATATCCAAATAATATTAATGAAACACGTACCAAAGCTTCTATTATAAAACTATTTTTTATATTTTATGTTTTAGTTTTATGTTTTGCTAAAAGTTAATCCGTTTACATATTTTAAGTTCTATAATGGCTTTTTACTTATCTCTAACGTAAATCGTACATAGAGTACATTAATTGTGTCTTGAACTTGAAATTCTACTTTTAAGTTTCTGTTAAATTCTGTGAGAAAAAAAGAAAAAGTACTTCAGTTGACTTAAGCTAATTTTGAGTTAATGGCATTTTTGAGATCTTTACGTTCAAAATTACACACGGGCAAAGTTTTAATTATGTTGTACAATTTTCCAGGAAGTAATGACAAAATTACTTTTTGCTTATGTTTTTTTAATGCCCAATTGCAAAAAAATCATCGAATTTGGTCTGGTCGTTTTCAAGTTTTAAGCAGTCGAACATACCACGATTCATTTTTATTGAACTGTATTTTAAATAAAAAATTAAGACGTTAATTTAGAAACAGATTTAAAAATCGGTCGAAATTCATAACATATTTTAAACGCGATTGTTTTGTTTTCTATTATAAGTGTAGAAAAAAATTACCTGCATATCTGCATTTTGCAATTTTTTATGCAGTTTTAAAAAACAAAAATTACGAAATTTATAAACAAAAGCTTATAATCATATCCGACGATTTAAAACATAATACCGTTGCAGTTTATGAATACCAGAAGATAATACTAATGGTGTTTTCTTTTCTACAAAAAAATGTGCCTTTTTTTTTAAAAAAAATTCAATTTGGTGTCTTTTTCTTAAAAATTTTGCTCCCGAAAGGGTGGCTTGTTTTATTCTAAAAAACTCATGCTTTTCGGGAGCAAAATTTTTAAGAAACAGACAGACACCAAATTGCATTTTTTTTTTTAAAAAAAAGGCACATTTTTTTGTAGAAAAGAAAACACCATAAAACACCATAAATTATCTAAAATCTAAATTTACAGTAGAGATTGTATGACACGTTTCGGATGGGGTTCGTCCACATTTAAAAACAAATTTAAAAAAGGCAATAAATAAGGAGGATGAAGACTGAGTATTTGAAAATTTACAATAAATAAAGTGTGAAAAAGTGTTATGATATAAATGATATTTTAATAGATTACTTATTTTTATACCCAAACCACAATAGTGGAGAGGGTATTATGCATTTGTACTGATGTGTGTAACAGCTTAAAATATGGGTCCTGGACCCACATTAAAGTATGCCGATCGACTCATAATCACTTTCTGATCCGACCTTACGATGTCCGTCCGGCTGATAACTAGAGTTTTTTTTCCCGGAGTTTTTCGATTCCCGGGAAAACGGGAACATTTTTTAAATTTCCCGGCATCCCGGGATCCCGCTCCATATAAATAATTCAAAGTAAATTTCTTTTAAATTAATGAAAAAAACTTTTTTTTTAAAAAAGCGTAAGAGAACTTGTTTACAAAGTTTGTAAAAGAAATGCCTAAATACTCCCAAAAATGAATTAAAGGTTGAAAGGAGAACTTGAATTATTATTACCTTACGCTTTTATATGTATGTACATTTTTCGTATCATTATGCTGTAGATACAAGATAAAAAGATAACATAAACATAACAATTTAATTCATAAAACAATAATATAAACAAACAAAAATTATGGTACTCAAGTTTTGAGATCAAAAAGTAAATTTATAAAATAGATAAAATATTTTAAATAAATATGTTTTATAAGTACATATATATATTTTAAATAAATATATTAACATTTTTTAACAGCTTAGGAAAAAACATTAAGACACACTCAATGCGCTCAGAAAGTCGGCAAAGAGTATATTTCTTATTTTATTTACTTATTACCATGTTTCCGAAAAATTTCAGAAGTAATTTTTCTTTTTTATAAACAACGTCTATATCAGTCAAATGTATGACAAGGTTGATGCAAAAAATAGCATCAAACGGACTTCTTCTTACAAGATCCACCTGTAATATTTAGGACAATGTGTTTTTAAAATTGTATGTTGTAAAATCTTACACGACTTTCCATAGTTTTTTTTGTTTCTGTTTCCCAGCACTTCCTGGTTATATAAGAAGCTGTCAAAAAATGAAACAAATTTATGGGGGTAATTTTGTTGTTCACTTCACCTTGCGTTGAGAAAATTTTCATATAAAATTTTTAAAATTTTTGAAAATTCAAAAAATTGTATATGAACATTTTCTCAACGCAAGGTGAAGTGAACAACAAAATTACCCCCTATGTTTATCACCTTATAAACATATCGTCATATCTCAATTTTTTTTTAATTTTAAGTTAATTAAGCAAAGTGTTCCTTCTACTTTCTCGTAACAAAACATCGGGTTTTATCTCAAACTGAACCAAAGTTATAGCAAAATATATGTATCTTTAAATCGGTACATTTTAACTTTAATCGCATTTTGCCATTTTGTAGATATGCCTTTGCTGCAATTAAGGAGCGATATTTTTGGATATCTCCTATTTGTAAGACTTGTCCATGGACAATTAATATTTACTGCCTGCATCTTATTTTGAATTTATGTTCTTTATAAACTCTTCACTTCACTAAATTTATTAATTATCAACTATTGCACGGCACATTCTGCTTTTGGTAGAACACATTGATTTACGAACGTACTCACTTCTTGTTATTGATCTAATCGACAACCCATCAACAGATGCTAATTTTTAGAGAATAGAAAACTAAATTCCAAAGTATAAATAGTTTTTTTCTGAAACTATGAGGAACTTTTATTTCCCGGGATCCCGCAACAAAAATCCCGGGAAAACGGGAAAGAAAATCATTGAAATTCCCGGGAATTCCCGGGACGGGAAATCTCGGGAAAAAACCCTACTGATAACGTACCTTGTGTCAAAATGGTGTACCGTTCTGTTGGTTCTTGGGAATCTTTACTAAATTCTATAATTTTAATTTCTTTTAAGTTATTATATTTCAAAGCACACAATTTAAAATTAAAAATAAAATTAAATATTTGTTTCAATATTTGACCCAACGTTAAAATAGAATGAAAGATGTGTCAATGAAGTTTCTAAAACAGGAAAAAAATTTTGCCACGCCCCAAAATACAGCACTTTTGATTTTTATATGTAGCGCTTCCATTTAAAGTCCAATCTTATCATATCGCATATCGTTGTTCATGGCTTCATAGTGGCTTCATGTTTTCCTTTGGTGACTTTTCAATCCGACCTCAAATTCTGGGCGCCACAAAAAAAAAATCCACCAGCGACTTCATGGATTAAAAGTCTTATTTATTAAGTTTCAAGAGCTTATAAAATATTTTACCACGCCCTAAAATGCAGACATTTCTCCTTTATACACACATGCATATATAGAATGGCCAATTGTAGTCCAATCTCATCGTATCGTATATCATTGTTAATGGCTAGAATTTGTCCTCATTTTATTATTTAGTGCTTTTATTATCGGCCACTTTTGGGCCGATCACAGTCGCCAATCAGCGTCGATACTTTTTTGAGCTTTATTGTACCGAAATTACATTTGTTTTATCTATTATTTATGTATTAAAACGTTAAATAGTACATTTGTACTGTTAAATGAAAGAAACAGTTCGCTTTAACCAAAACACTAATGAGGGACAACATTGAGAGGGGCTCTGAGGTCACTATATATGTGGACAGCCAGGCGGGTAATATAGCCGTAAGGGGCTGTTATGTGAACTTAAAGCTAGTTGATGATTGTAGGAGGACTTTGGAGGAAGTCTTAGGGGAGTATATGCTGGGTGCCGGGTCACTGCGACATAGGAGGAAATGAAGTTGCTGATGAGTTGGCAAGACAGGGCTCAGAGATTGAGGACCCTAACTGTATGGAGGCGGTTAGGCCTCCAATAGGCTTCTATTTTGGAAGAATCAGGGAGTGGATTCTTTTTCTTTTTTTGAATCGTCAAAACATAAACCCCGGATCTCTTTATACAAGTACCATTAACGCTTCATCGATAACCCTGGTGACGGAATTATAATTGGTTTGTCATCGAAACTGGTATTGTTACTCAGATGTATGTTTTCATTTATGATGGCTGAATTCGCAAACAGTTTACATTACACTGGTGACTGAGCAATAAATACAAAGTGATGATACTTCGACATTCCAATTAAAGTTTTATATTTAGTGGAGATGTATTCGTCCTATTTTCTCCACTCAACAACAGGCTCACTTGAGTTTGGAAGTCGAATAGGTACAGGAACATTAAATCCATTACGAGATGATTTTTTAACACAATCAACTACATCCGTCGACATTAGTTTGGGCATATTTTGATTTGAAAACTCCGAATTAACGATCAGGTGAAAACTTTGTATGCCCGCTTAACAAAAAGTTAAATTCAACTGAGTCACATCTGGAAGTATCGACAAGGTGTTGTAAATATCGTATAATCGCATTGTTTTTATTTTGTGAAACACAGTTATCAGCGAATATCACTAATTTTTTAGTTGAATGCACTTATCGTAGGTAGTAATCAAGCATTGATATTACTGAATTCGGACCTTTTCCAATGGAATCGATTTCGTCAATACAGAAGATGTGTTGAACATTTTGACGTTCGTTTGTAATTCCAAAAATTGCTGTTTTGCGACCTGATTTAAAGTATGCAGTTCCTATTTGCGGTAGACCCGACTGAAAGCTAACATTTTGAGCATACTCCATAGATATTACTAGATATTACTCCTCTGGAATACCTGGATACATGGCATTTGGATCAGGCTTGACTAATGTTCTCAAGTCGTTATAGTATTCTCGCTGAGTGCTGGCAGATTGCAAATGATCAGAATACACCTTCAATGCTGCTTCTTTTTTAACTTCAGTAACGTTTACTGTATTAACAGCATCTTTTGCAACATTTAGACACAATTCGCACAAATCGTATGCCGGCTTCATAGTGGCGATGTAGGGACAATATTTCTTCCACAGCGTTTGGAAAGTGCGAAGTTTTACGATTTCACCACCCTGTTCGACGCTGTTGGTGTATCTAGTGTAAACAGAAGTCTTACTTTCAGTAGTTGAAAGTTTCAATAAACGATACTCACTATGATTTGGTTGACGTCCAGGTAAAGTGATAGCAACTGTTTCAGCAAAACGGCAGACAAATGAAACAATTTCTTAAATTAGATTTTATATCTTTTTTTTCCAAAGTAGTTAAAGCATCTGTACGATTAATTTTATTCGTCATGCCATGTTCGCGTGGATAACACCATTTTTGTCATAATGTTCGATTAGATTTTTGTAGCGTTTAATTCCCATTGTATACAGGAAGAAGGACATATCACGGCATATCGGCAAACGTCGAAAATAATATATCTGATTGTACCGATCTTGGGATTCCTCATCTTAATTCATGAAAGACGTACGAAAATCCACAGCCATCTTCTTAGGGATCACTTCATTGCATTGATTTGAACAACATGGAGGAATTTTTGAAGCATACAGTCGAGCAACTACCTTTTCTTCGCGTAATTCAAGATCAGATTTATCAAGGTACATATTATCGGTATCATCTTCAGAGTCAATATCCGATAATGATCATCCTCGTCATCAGGGAAGCGATAAAGTGAATCTACTTCTTCGAATTCGTTCACCATTTCATCTTAAAACAGTCAGTAAGAATGTTATTAGTTTTAAATTATTTTCGCGAATAACATAATAAGGTTATGTGAAAAAATGTTCGTACTAACAGAGTGATATTCACGATTTAAAAGAATTATAAATGAGTATTTATTATAATTTACAATTAATAATTTCAGAAAATAAACCTGGATTCGAAAAAACGCGAGCAAAATTGATATTAAACTCATTAAAACAGCGCGCTAGGTAGAAAACAGTAAAAACCAACTACACAAAACAAGAGGTAGGGACGACCTTCGCGCGTTTTCAAAGTTGACCAACACGGTCCTGACGTCATGAGATGTGTCGCTTTGAAATGAGACCAACACCAACACGCTCAGTGATGGTACACCAAAGACACACGTATTTAAATCTTTCAAATGGCTCTACTGAACAAAACCGGTTTTTACCCTTAGGTGCCTTTCTATTTTGTGCGTCACATATGCAGTATTTGTATTGTATGTTTATCCCAACAAACACATTTTGAATAATATACAACTACATATGATGGGCTTAAAACACAAGGGGAAACGATCTAAAGAAATCCTCCCGTCCGGCTGACTGTCTATGTAAACCTTGTACGCAAAGTTTAAGCCCAATTTTGAAGATAAATTACAGAAATTCGGTACATAAGTAGGCGCTAATTGTTCTTAGAATCAAGCCTATGGCAAATGGTGAGAACATTGACCTGAATCTTAACTTAATAATTTAATTTGTTTTCCTTGGTCCATGATTGCCCATTGGTCCCAAATAAGGTAACTCTTGAAAAGTTGTCTAAATGTTGTGGTGTGGAGTATAATAGGGCCGGGATTGACGGCCTATACTTTCTTATTTGTTAAAATTTGATATTTGTAACCAAAAAATTAAATTGTTTGTTGAAAAACGATATTTGTAACCATCGAAAAGATATGAAACAAAATATTCCATCGTTTCTCGAAAAGTGAGAAAAAACTGTGTCTGTAACTCATGTCGAAAACTATCAAGAGACTACGTCGTTACGTTATAAATTTATAAATGTCTTAACATTGCACCCGAAGCCGCTTTGACATTGCAGACGTTGTGCACGTCAGTAACACATAGTTGACGGCGACAAAAATTATGTCAAATTGAACATTTTTTAACGACGGCGGCGAAAATACAACCGTTGGCTATACCAAATAATGTAAAGTGCGACTTTAATGTTTGTTGTTTGCAAACGAGCTTTGAAAAAATTCGTATATTTTGTAAAAATATTAAAAGCAAAATAATTTAACAATGGAAAAATGTGCCAAGAACAAAATGTAATTATTCTTTGCATTTTAATTTTTAATTGTTTTTAAGTGTAAATTGGCGAGTAATTTCCTTACGTGGCAGCTAGTACTCGCCAAAAAAGTTATAGACACAGTTTAGTAAGAAAAACACCTGTTTGTTTCAATTTATGGCATTTTTGTTCCATTTCACACATTTAAATCGAAAAGTTTCTCGACGCGAGAGTTACAGAACATGGGCACAGAAAAATAAATAATTTTTTCCAATAGATATTTGTAAACAAAAAATTACTTAGATTATCAACAACCAAAAAAAATAATTATAATTATAGTATTTATTTTCAGTCCCTTAGTTATTTTTTGAATAAAAAACAAAAAAGTCCATTTAAAACAGTTATTTTTTGCAACCTAAAAATAAAAGGTCAAATGTAACTCTTAAAAAGAGAGTTTTATTAAGACATACATAAATTAAGACGTCATAAATTAAGACATACATAAATAAAACTCTTACAACCGGAATTTTATTCAGCCGTCAAAAAATAAAACTCATTCACACCCAAAGCTTTTCCCTGGTCATTTCACTAAAATTTGTAAAGCAGTTTTATCTAATCAGCTTGCGCTGCAATTAAACTAATCGTCATTAAAAAAGAAGAAAAACAAAATGATTGTTATTTTAGAAGTAAAAATAAAAATCCTGAAAAGAGTTTTATTTGTTGACGGCGAAGTGAGCTTTATTTTAGGCCGAATATTTTATGACTGCGAAATAAAACTTTCTTTTTAAGAGTTCAACCGAACTTCTATTTTTTCGGTGACAAATTTTTAACTGTGGAGTTGAGATCGTTTTTTCTAGATCACCATAGGTTCTTAAAGATAACTTTAGGACGAACCTATGTATGTGTATAGGACAGTATAGGTCTCCGTTGACTCCAATATTTATAGTTTTTAAGCTAAAATCCGTGCAATTTACCCTGAAGTGTCTGGTGGCAAATTTATATTTTTAAATACGATTATTTCAAAAAGTAATAAACGGTGCGGAGGGAGGGTGGCGCCGTTGGAATTATCGATTGTGCGGATATGTCAATCACGATGTCGCTGAGGTCGAGTGGGCACCGCACATTCGCTGTGGAGACTTTTTTTGAGGGTAATGATTCTTACGTAATTGCTCGTCGACAATTTTGTTCAAAGTTAATTTTCACTTAAACGGTCACGTCAACAAGCAAAACTGCCTTTACTGTTCTCCAAGAACCCGCAACCCTCGATTGAAACATAAAAAACAATTACATTGCCCCAGGATCTGTTTGGTGTGTGTGCCTTATCCACGCATGCCATAACTGGATAATATTTTTTTTTAATTCTCGAAAAACAAGGCTCCGTTTTGAACAGTGGGTTCAACTCGACAGAAGACATCTGGATGACATACTCTTTTTTTAAAGCATTAGGTAATGGTTAATTGTTTTGCTTATTTTTATCATTAAAAAAATGTTTTATTGTGTTTAAAACAGTAATTTTAGTTTGCCGATTTTTTTAATTTAAGTTCCAATTTAGTTTTGAAAATATGCCGATTTCTTACCAAAACCATCTGGCACCCCTTGTTGAGATCGTATTCAAGTGTTTATAAACTTTCTTATTTTCATCAACTCGCCAACAATATTTTAATATGCAAAAGATAACCACAGACATTGTGGAAATACTTATGGTGACAACAGATATTTGTAAGCAAAAAAAAAAATGTTATGCCATACTTAATCCAAAACCATAAGAAACTGTTTTTGTTTTTAAGATATGGTGAGTGGGCTAAAGTAAAACCATAGATTGCAACAACAAAATTATAATCGTAGCCCATGTAAAATATTTAGTTTTGGCCAAAAATTTGAATTTTGGGACCTTAGTGCTTTGGTGAGAACTTCTCGCATCAAAGAGATGTGAAACAAACTATTCCAACAACAAATATTAGATGAGAACAAACACGTGTTTGGCCAAAATGTCAAATTTTGACCCACACTAACTCAGAGACTTGTTAAAAAATGGTGTCCGAACAATTATCCGATAGGACTAACCTTGGTGCAAATTTCATCCCGGACATAAAGCCCCCCATATATAGATTTACTTTTGTGTATTATCTTGTACAAATGAGTGCAAACATACATACTATGTACATATGTTTTATTGTTATAGATATTTTTAATATGATAATTTTAAACTTCTGAAAAAAAATTAATTTTAATAAAATTAATAAGATTTTGTTTGTCGTGCTTAATTTCTAATTTTTATTCTTGATAAATACACTGAAATTTATTATTTTAGTAAAAGCTAGTTTCTATGCGCATTTCACTGGTTGCTTAGGCCAGATCACTCAGGAGAGACTTAAGAGGGGTCTTAATGTCTACTATGCTTGCAGATCATCGATAGGTAGGAGCTGGGGACTCCGGCCGTCAGTAGTGGGATGTCTATACACTTCGGTGATTAGACCCATTCTTACGTATGGATGCTGTGTTTGGCAGGAATCATTGAGATTGGTTAGTCGAACGAACCTTCTGTCTAAGGCTCAGAGGTGTGCTTCATTCGGCATGACAGGTGCCATGAGAAGTACTCCTCAATCGGGCCTGGATGTCATTCTACATATTCTGCCTATTGAGCAGTACGTGACGGGAATGACAGCCAGGAGCATTCTTAGACTGAGGGAGTTAGGATTGATGGGGAATGTCACGCAGGGTCACTCACGGATCCTGGGTGAGATTGAGGCTGGTGGCTATTGCCTGGGATCGCCCGGCTCCAGTGATTATGGGGGCACTAGGGTGGATTTTGGGCGGTTGCCGGAGGTAATAGTGCCTTTTAGGGAGAGCTGGTCGGGTAGAAGCAGATTATTTAGTAGATTTGCTATTTTCACTGATGGCTCGATGATGAGGGGCTCGGGTGCGAGGTCTACTTTGAGGATCTGGACATCATAATGTTATATAGGCTTCCTGACGACTGCAGTGTGTTTCAGGCGGAGGTTCTCGAGGAACTGATGAGGGACAACATTGATAGGGGCTCTGAGGTCACTATATATATGGACAGCCAGGCGTCTCTTATGGTCGTAAGGGGCCGTTATGTGAACTCTAGTTGATGATTGTAGGAGGGCTCTGGAGGGAGTATGAGGGGATTATGTGTTAAGGTTGTGCTGTGTGCCGGGTCAAAGCGACATAGGCGGCAATGAAGTGGCTGATGAGTGAGCGAGTCAAGGCTCAGAGATGGAGAATCCTAACTGTATCGAGGCGTTTAGGCCTCCAATAGGCTTCTATTTTGGAAGGATCAGGGAGTGGATTCTGGGCGCGACCAATCGGGCCTCGGGAACCGAACCGACTGCCGGGTATCGCGGTCGCTGTGGCTAATGCTTAGGCAAGTGTAGGGTTTGCGCTAGGACCATGATAGGAATTATCACGGGCCACTGTATGATGGCAGTGAGGATGGGATCCGACTTGTCGAATATGTGCGGGTTGTGTGAGGACCCGGGGGAGTTGGAGACAGTTGAGCACATTCTGTGCCACTGTCCCAGGCTACATGGCGTCACAATGGCCCATATTGGGATTTGGGTGAAGGTGTGACGGAGACTTCACACCAGCCTTTCTAACAACCTCGCAAAAAAATTTAGAAAACCCAAAATTATAAGCAAACAAAACTGCAGAGTGAATGAGAATTGCAAACACTCAAAAAGTCTTATTTGCAACGATATCAAAGCTTAAACAAAATACCAACAATAAACAGTGAGTTAAGTGTTGCCAATGAAATTTCGAGAAAGACACATTTTAGTTTCCAAAAAGATACACTTTTTCCCAAAAAGATACATTTTGAAAAAAATTTGAAAATCCATTTGTAACGTTTAGCATTTATTAACATAACATTTTTATTTCATATTTAATGAATATTGTAAGGAAAATTTTATCATATAAATTCATTTTTATATTTATATAAGTCATAAATGTTGAGAGATTTTCAGCTAATTGTAGTGGGGAATGTAAGATGAGATGAAGCCACTGTTTATTGTTGATGTTGTTTTGTTTAAACTTTGATATTATTACAAGTAAACTGTTGCTATAATTCTTATACGTTTAACAGTTTTATTTGGTTTAATATCTTTAGTTTTTCTAAAATCTTTATGGATGAAGTTTCCTGATGATCTGGCCTAAGCAACCAGTGAAATGCGCATAGGAATAGCTTATCCCATCAACAATAAATTTCAAGTGGTTTTATCAATAATAAAAACTGGGAATTAAGCACGAATAACAAAATCTTTTGATAAGGCATAAATATTAGTAAATACAGTTATCAAACTTTAAAATTTATTATATGTAACTATCTTTGGACAAATTTATTTTTGTAAAAATTAACACATACATACAAAAGAACAAGGTACATTAACACAAGGTGGTGCTTTATAAAAATACCCGACTTTATATAGAACAAAAAAATTTAACGCACACATGTACAAATTTTGGTTCATACATACGAATTTGACAATTGGGGTTTAATGTCTGCCCGCTTACGAGTCTTCTTTGTGTAAATGTAAATAAATGTACGAAAATAAGCAGAAGACAGAACAACTTAGAAAACCCAAGAACAAAATACATGTTTTTTTGTATTAAGTAGTCACGGTATTTTTTTAGTATTCATAACGAATAACAGCCACCAAGTCGATTTAATAAAGGAGTGGATCCTTTTTAAATCAGTGTTAGAGAGACAAGTTTTATATCCAAGGGTTCTTCGACCAAACAGTCTAAGTCTTAGATAACCGAATGCGGGGCAATGACAAAGAAGATGTTCCGTTGACTCTTCCTCCACCTCGTCGCCGCAACTTTCACGTAGGTCATAGGTAAGGGAGCCCTAGCCTTTGGGCGTGCCTCCCAATGGGCCAGTTATAACCGCAATATGGTTCCTCAGGTGATTTCTCTACAGCTGTAATGCCCATCTAATCCTTTTTTCATCAATGATGGGCCAGATTTTTCTGGCTTTCCCACAGGTGGTTTCATCAAGCCATCTTCGACCGGCAGCAATATGAAACCTTTGTGCAATAAGTTGCTTACTCTTATATCGCATGTTGAATCATTTTGATTCTAAGTGCTACCTGCATGCGCCAACGAGTCAGCCATACAGTTTCCATGTATATCCCTGAGTCCGGGACCCACTTAAGGGTATCCACTGAATGTCTCGCTATCTCCTCCGGAGACATCCGGCATTCTTGGACAATTTTGGATGTGATGAACACATTCTCCAGGGATCTAATGGCTGCCTAGTTTAGCTGCTCGGAGAATATGCCAGAGCTTACACCGTATAGTGTCTTAGACCCGTCATTTTTTTTATTTTTTTTTTTATTTTAGTTAACGTGTCTAACAATATATATAAGAACGCTACTCCAAGTGGAGCTTCTAGCGACCCGTCATTGAACATCTGAATTACATTCGCGGGAATTTGTTGGTCATCATAGTGGACCATATTATCCAAAATGCTTATGGTGAAGCCCGGATCAAAGATTGGCTCAGGTGTGAAATAATCAACATCAATGCGCCAATTTATTTCAAACAGTATTTAAGCATGTCCGATTGTGTTACCGACGTGTTTGCGGCTAGCCTTTTCGCCAAAATGTATGGTGGTAACCAGTTCAGGATCGTAAACAATGCCTTAGAGGGGGTTTTTCTAATGTCACCTGTTACCGTTATCGCCACCATTCTCATCGTACTTTCAAACCTAGTTTGATGGCTCCTCACCTTGATCGCCGGCCACCAAACAGCTGCCCCGCAGAATATAATAGGTTTTATGACACAATTGTATAGCCAGTATCCATTCCTCGGGTTAATTCCCCAGTTCAGCCCAATGGCCTTTTTGCAGGAATATAATGCAGTTGCCGCCTTAGAAGTCCAGGAAATGGTGTTCATTTTCCAGTTCAGTTTGCTGTCCAGTATTAGCCCAAGATAGTTGGCACTGTCGGACAGTTCCAGTGAGACCCCCTTTATACTCGGGGTATAAAATTTGGGAATTTTGTATCTCCTTGTAAAGAGTACCAGTTCTGTTTCGGCAGGATTTACATCCAGTCCACATCCCTGCTACCATTTTGTTAGGACGTCCAATGCGGACTCCATAAGTTCAGACAATAGTCTGAGATCCTTACCCATAGCCACAACAGCAACGTCATCCTCATACGCAACCGTTCTGCAGCACGTCCTTTCCATGGCCCTGAGTAGGGTATTTATATTCAGATTCCAAAGTAAAGGTGACAGTACACCACCTTGCGGGGTGCCCCTATTCGCAACCTTGGAAATGTTCGAGGCGCCTAAGTTAGATTCGTTACGCCTGAAGTGCAGGATACTGCTGACAAATTGAATGATCGCAGGGTCGATATCCAAAAGTCTTAGCTTTTGATAGCCCATTCCACACGATGGCGAGTTATCGGAATATAAGAGATATCTCGAGCGCCACTAATTGTTTCCCCCCTAGGCACATCATCAATGCAACCTGGGAAGTGTGTATTCATCAGGACCTCAAGAGTGTCCCGACTGTTTGTGGTCCAGGATCCATCTATCTTCCGTATATATGATGGAATAGCTGGTTTTGAGGATAAAATCTTGCTTAGCCGACTTGTCCCCGAGGAGTTTTCTACGTCGCTGAAGAATTTCCTCCATGACTGTCTCTTGGCCTTCCTAATAAGATTTTTGAATCCATTCACTGAGGACTTGTAATTGTTCCAAACACAATCACGTTTTGACTCATCAAAGAGTTTCCTGATTTCTTTGCGTTTTTCAGCAATTTCCGCATTCCACCATATGGGCTTAGTCTTGCACTTCCTGTTGATTCTTTTACAGGACTCGTTTGTTGCCTCAATGACACCGCTACGCAGTCGAGCATGGACACAATGTATATAAGAACTGGGCACACCGTTAGTTTGTCCTCGAGTACACTTGCACAGTTGGTCTTTCTTCTGTTCGTATAAGTATTAACTGTACCAACTCCTAAGGAAAAATTGAAATCAATGTACATATGATCAGATAAGGAACAGTTCTTTGACACTTTCCAATCGCTAATTATATATGAGAACCTATCGCTAATAAGCGTAACATCGAGAATTTCTCTTTTGCTAGTCATAATAGTTAGTTCATTTTCTACTATGAAGTTTAAAAGCGACTCACCTCGTATATTGATATCCGAGCTTCCCCAGACGGTGTGATGTGCATTAGAGTCAGCACATATTATAAGGGGGATGTTGCGCCTGTTGGCCTGCGACATCGCCTTCCTAGTTAAGGAGTTTGGAGGATTATCACTCTGGTCATGTGCCAGGTAGCAGCTTATAAACCACACTGTCCGCTTAAATCAGAGAGAATAACACCTTTAAGGATGTTTTTGACCATAACACATGTTCTGGTCTGGCTGCGTACAGGATACTTAAGCCGTCTAAACTGAGTACGCAAACCCTATTGGATAGAATTTCTAACTATGGCAAGCTATTTGAAGATTTTAAATGTTTGGACTCTATAAAATCTCCTGTTCAGTCGTCACCCAAAAGGCGTAAATCATCTAGAATAAACAATCAAGATAAACAAGATGACCCTCAAACTGACTCCTTAAAATCTGATGCTGCTACTTCTTCTGTTCACTGTATTTCTTTAAAAAATTCTGCTTCAACCTCATCACAAAACCCTACGGCAGTTCGTAATGTTCCATTAAATAATGCTCCATTAAATGCTATCCCTCCAATGAGTAATATTCCTATATCCGATACTGATACTGGATCAACAAATATTGCTGATCTTACTCCTTGTCCATCGGGTTCTGGTGTGGTAACAAATGTTGCCAATTTTACCGTTCCTAAGCCATTAATTGTTGTGCCTCCAAAACGTACTATTTTTATTTCCCGTTTGGCTTCCGATACAACCGTAGAAGACATTGATTATTACATTAAAACAAAACTCGGTTCTAATGTTGATATTGTTATAAACAAATTTTCGTACTCTCAACCCAGAAGTATAACATCGTTTAAAATAGCTGTTGCTGCTTGTGTCTTTGATCAGATTGTTGATACCTGTTTTTGGCCTGCTAATATCATTGTTCGTGAATACATCTTTAAAGATAATCAAAGATCTACAAATATTGCTCGTTTGCCACCTAGAAAACCATTTGCTTCAAAAATTGGCTCTAAGAATCGTTTAAATTTTATTTATCAAAATGTTCGTGGATTAAATACCAAGTTGTCTTCTCTCTTGGTTAATAGTTATGACTTCACCTACGATGTAATTATCTTCACCGAAACCTGATATTTATAATACCGAAATTCTGTCTAATAAATATCAAATATTTAGGTATAATCGAAATGCACGTAGAGGTGGTGGAGTTGTGATTGCTGTCTCTTGTTTATATTCATCAGAAGTTGTAGTTACTGATACTCTTGGTATTGAATTTGTTGCTGTTGTGGTTAAATTGAAAAATAAAAAAATTTACTTCACCTGTTCTTACGTTCCGCCGGATTCTGATAGTGCTATTTATTTAAAACATGTTCAAGCCATTAATTCTGTTATGCTAAATGTTTGTAATGATGACTCCATTTTTGTTGTTGGTGATTTCAACTTGCCCTCAATATCTTGGATAAAAACGTCTGATACACCTTATTTAATTTCAGTCAAAAACAAAAACTGTCACGATGACTTCCTGAATGAAATTCTTGGTTTATCTCTTTTTCAAATGAATAACGTATACAATGACTTTGGTAAGCTGCTTTATTTGGTGTTCGTAAATAATGTAGATGATTGTATTATTACTCGCTCTGAACCTATAACGTTGCCTGAAGATCGTTATCACCCCACTATTGAAGTGAGTTTTTCAATTCCATCAGAAGTCAAATTAAAGCCATTTAAGGTCGATCAAGTTTTTTGTTTCAAACGGACTAATTACAACTTATTAAACCAATTAATAAGAAATACGTGCTGGAGCAACGTCTTACCTTCTCAATTAAACAACAGCTCGGATATTGATGTGATGGTTTCTATATTTTATAAAAAAATTTACGCCTTTTTTGATATTTGTATACCTAAACAATTTGTTTATACTCCAGTTGGACCGCCATGGAACTCTAAACAGCTTACTAGGCTCAAAAATCTCAAGAATAAAAATTATAAAAAAAATCAAAAAGTCTGGATCATTTATTGATTACGGAAAATACTCTGTCAGTCGTTCAGAATATAATCTGCTGAATCGTGCTTTATACAATCAATACATAAATAAAGTGAAAAACAATTTCGTTCGTGACCCAAAATCGTTCTTTGCATTTGTTAACTCTAAAAGAAAATTTAATGGATACCCATCCGTTATGAAATTTCGTTGCCATGAATCTGGAGATTCTGAGGTCATATGTGATATGTTTGCAGATTTTTTTGCCACAACTTATTCTGATGCTGCATACGACGATAGTAATGGTTATCCCTATATGCTCTCATCAAACCATGCAATCTCTTTCCCTACTTTTAATAGCAATGATATTTTGGTTAACTTAAAAAGGCTAAAGATGTCTTTTAGTCATGGTCCTGATCTTGTTCCAACATGTATATTAAATCAATGTGCTGAATCATTAGCTACACCATTAACTTTTATGTTCAATGCGTCGATTATATGTGGTTATTTTCCCGTATTATGGAAAGATTCGTATATAAAACCTTTATTTAAATCTGGTAATAAATCCGATATAACAAACTATAGAGGAATTGCCAAATTAAGTGCTATTCCAAAACTTTTTGAAAAACTAGTTACTGACTTCCTCAGCCATCATACCTCGTCGTTACTGGCAGCATGCCAGCATGCCAGCATGGTTTTAGAAAAGGCTGTTCAACTACAACTAATGTACTTCATTTAACAACTTTAATTAATTGTGCATTTACACAAAAGAAACAAACTTATGCTGTTTATACTGATTTCAGTAAAGCGTTTGATAAAGTTAACCATCGTCTTCTTCTTACTAAATTTGATTTATTAGGTATATCCCGGAGAAGTTTACGCTGGTTAAGTTCTTATTTAATTAGAAGAAAGCAAAAAGTTCAATTCAATAATTGTATATCCAAGTACATTTATGTTTCGTCCGGTGTTCCCCAAGGCAGTCATCTTGGCCCACTTTTATTTTCGCTGTTTATTAATGATCTGCCCAACGTTATCAACTTCGCCAATATATTGATGTATGCTGACGATGTAAAAATTTTCCATTCCTTTAATTGCTTTGCTGATCATTTTCATCTTCAATCGGATCTTAATAACTTCTTTTTATGGTGTAATCATAATATGATGGAGCTGAATCTTATGAAATGCAAATGCATGCGTTTTTATAGAAATAACTGTATTGCTGTTAATTATGCTTTGGGTGGTCATCAACTGGAGTTGGTTGATTCGTTTCTTGATCTTGGAGTCTTACTGGATCCTAAATTAAACTTTGTTTCTCATATTACATTAACTGTAAATAAAGCTCGAGGTGTTCTTGGCTTTATTAAGCGCTGGGCTAAAGAATTCACCGATCCATACATAACGAAGCAACTTTACGTATCACTCGTTAGACCAATCTTAGAATATGGGTCAATCATTTGGGATCCATTTTACAACATTCACGGTTCTCGTATTGAATCGGTTCAAAAACAATTTTTATTATTCTGTTTACGTAATCTTCATTGGAGTTACTCGACAAACTTTCCTTCATATGCTAGTAGACTGGCATTAATAAAATTACCATCGCTCAAAAGTCGTCGTACAATGTTAAATGTTTCTTTTATGGTTAATCTTATTAATGGTAATGTTTGTTGTGATTTTCTGTTAGAGTCTGTTAAATTTAATATATGTAACTTGTCGCAATACGCGTCATTATAATCTGCTTTTTGTTAAATTTTATAGCTATTGCTGATCCTTTTTCGAGGTTATGTAGACAATTGAATTCTCTTTCACAATTTGTTGATTTTTCTTTATGTTTAAATTCCATAAAACATAAAATTATTGTTTCTCTTAATTCGTAAATTTTTATGTACATATATATATTCTGTAAAGTTGTACTATATTTTAAATTGCATATTGTTATTCATTAATTTTAAGGCAATATTGTTATTAGTCAGTAAGGATAATATCCATTGATTAAAAATAAATAAATAAATAAAAAAATAAACCAATGGTTCTTGGAAGCCAATCGGAGGTTGATATATAACTTTAAAAAACTTTGTCCGAGACGGAAAGTTTAATATTTTATTTCTGTCTATTTTGTGTATAGATTCAAAAGATACAAAAAATATCAGGATTATACATGGTACCTGAAGTCATAAAAAGATTGGTTGGAATTAAGCAAATTGTGTTTGTTTTTTCTTAACTCACTCACTTACAACTAAAAATAGTGTTAGGAGAATTATTATTATAATGGATGTATTTTTTAACGTTATTTATAAAAATTAGGGAAGTGCTATAAATTGATTAACCAAAGATCTCAATTAATGAAAATAACGATTAATCAATTCTTCGGCTAATAAGAAATTTAATTAATCAAAAATGTGATTAAACGAAATCTATTAATATTTGCTATAATATAACTAATTAAGATCTTTTTATGCTCATTTCAGCTTTATATGTCGTGTTTATATGGCCCTCAAAACAGTTAAAATATTTCAAATAGATCAACTGTAGACAATTTAAGAGTAACCACTTTATAAGCAATTTTTAATAAACAAACTAAAGTATCAACACCAATTATTTTAATTTGTAATCATCTGTCTGGACACTTACATGGGAGCAATAGTACCACATGGATTAAAACAAATGTGAAGAAATACCTACAAGATGGACAATTCCATTCGCTAACCGTGCAAAAATATATTTTGCATAAATTGTAGCCGTTAATATGGACATCTTTATTTGATGATATTTTTTTTCAATGGCAGCAGCGTAGCCTTGTTGGAGTGATTATTGAAATATTAAACATCAAATGTTTAAAAATAATTTCTTAGTTCTCTTTTTATTTCAACATATTCTTATACCCTTTGTAGACATTTGTATGGCTTAACAATTTATTTTTGATATCATTAAATTGTCGTTAAATACGAGTATTTACATAAAATAGTTTTTATTTTTAAATAATATTTTCAATTGTATTAACAAAATATTAAGGTGTTCACGTCACAAGTTGCACCGATAATGCGAGAAATAACTGCCCTTGCGGTTGTTGTTATGTTTTTGCACTTTTGCTTTTTCGCAAGGTTGCAACTCGTGACGTGAAAACCTTATTGTATGTTTTAACACAACATTCTGAGAGTGAATGTTAATAAATTCAGGGCATGTTTGAAAATGCATCACTGCGCTGCATCAGTAATTTAAAATGTTAATATATATATATATATCAGTGAGACGACGTGGACCAAAAAATTGTCAAATTCTCCACAAAAATAATAGTCACTCAATAAAAAAATCTATAATTATTTTTTGAACGACATTAAAAAAAGTTTGCTTTTCTAATGCATCGCAGTGATGCATTTACGAATATGCCCTTAATCTTACATTGTTTATATTTTAGGATTCATATAAATGTTTGTTTTAGTTTTACATCTCTATCACTATCCATAATTTAAAAAAAAAGTATAAAAAAGTAAAAAAAGTAGTAAAATAATACAAGAGCCACACTGAAAGTCCTTCAAATTTCTATTTGACTTAAAAATTAATAGCGAACCATATACATTATGTAAAATTGTTTAAAAAAAACAAATCAATTCTGCTAAAACAATGATAAAAGGTATTATTAGAAACATAAAAAAAAACAATGGCCATAAGAAAATTGCTCGTTAATTCTGCATTTTTTTTTTCTTAAAATGGTCTGATGCACTACAAAATTACAAATAACTAATGTTTTTTCTATATGTTATTCATAGTTCTCAAATATGTACATATGTATGTATGTATGTATAAAACCATGCTACATATTTAATTTGTTTCTAACATTTTATATTTTTCTAAAGCTACATAAGTATCAAGGTATATTTACACAAGGTAAACTCGTTGGCCCATATGTTTGTCAGCTGTTTACCTAAGTTGGAACACCAATGTCAAATTCCGTGTATATGAGCTAAAATTTGTACATGTGTGCGTTAAATTTATATGAAGACAATTTTGACAATTCCGTTCCACTCGGTTATTTTTATAGAGCAGCATGTCTACACTCCCAAATGAGTCTACCTTGTGTAAATATACCTTGATAAGTATGTTACCTATCAAATATTTGACGGTCTACACCTAGGCAGTAGTTTTATTAAAAAATGCTTGCTTTTGCAAAACGTTTGCTAGATAAAACAATATTTAACAGTTTCTAAATCACATTTTACAAATATGTATGTAAGTAAAAATTTTTAAAAATAAAGCTTTTTTGGATTTTTTGGTCAAATATTTGGAAGGGCTGAACATACAAAACATACAAAAATTCTATAATTTCTATACAATAAAAACAGTAATCGAAAATAAACATTAGCTCGTTTCTTTACTCAACTTTGGGATCCCTCGGGATCCCAATTTGCACGAAAAGCGTTCCCGTACTTTTAATTTGTGTAAATGAGAGCTGATTTGAGAGAATAAAATTCTTCTTCTTGCACGAAACAGCCCAGACTTTTTCTTCGTGCAAATTGTGTAAATTGTCAAACAGCTGTAAAACATAAACTAAACCAAAAAAAAAGGGAAAAAATGCATGATCCAAATTCTGGAAAAAGTGTTGTGGAATAAAACAATGTACTTAAATAAAAAGTTTTAAATAGTTTTTATAGTTTTCTATATACAGGCTTTCAAGGTCATTAAAAATTAAAAAGTTTTGTACTGGAGTATTAGGGAAACAATGTTAGTTATTGTAAAAGTGTTTATTTTGTTTTATTTTTAGTAAAAGTAGTTTAATTCTAGAGCCAATATAAAATTTTTAAAAAGTGGCGCAAATTTTTTTTGTGTTGTAAAGACTGTCAAAACATTGAATTTTTATTTTGTACATAAAATTTTGTTTTTTCTGTTCCCGTACTTTTGTGTTATGTTGTCTTTTTATGAGAACATTACCCAAAAATTAAAGAAACAGAGCTACTAACAATAACTGTTACCCCAGGTCTACACCAAAGATAAATATCTCAGCAATTTGGCAATATTTCTTATTGCTCAGCTTATGTTAAAGGCATGCTAAAACGTATTTATGTTAACTCATAATTTGAAAAAAGAAAACAAGGAAGAAGGTGCAGAGTAAAAACTCACGCCATCTTTCAAAACTTATTTTTATCCTGGTAGCAATACATGCAAACTTTTTCACTAATACATGCACACTTTCCCAACTGTCTTGTCTACTGTGCAGCCAATTTAGCAGACAGTAAAATTGGACAGTGATTTGACATTTGCTATCAGTAATTTGAAGTTTTGTTAGCAAAAGGATGAAAAATCCAAAAGTTAAAAAAAATAAATATATTCTGCTTTAATTTTTTATGTTTTAGTTAAGTTTTATATTTGTTCACACAAAATAGTTATTTTAAGCTATTTTTAAATTTGTTTAGTTAATACAAAACACATTTAGCTGAACTTGCACTGCAACATTCACGTTTGACTTATTTTAAAAAGTGAACTGCTTCGACGCCTACGTCACGAAGACAGTAGTGTTTTTAGCAACTAATACGTATTTTCTAACCGTCTTGCCAGTACTGTCAAATGTAACCGCTGTGTATTAATACAAATTCTTTCTTATTCGACTTTATTATTTAAATGTGTATTGATTTGTATATAAAAATGTTAATTTTATTAAATTTATTTTTTTGCTAAAGTAAAATAAATATTTTTATGTATATAAAAAAGAACTCAAGCTTAAACAAATTAATATAAATCTAATTACATACAGCCCAATTATCAATAATAATTTCCCGAGAGTTTTCACCCTTCTCCCATTTTTTCTATGTAAATTCAATTGTAAAAATGGGAAATGGGAAACACTCCCGGGAAATTTGTATTCATAATTGGGCTGATAATGTTCTGTTTATTGCGATGCGAAATAAAATGGTAGCAAATCTAGCGATTGGTACTCTTTAATGCGTTTGCGCATTTGTCTTTCGCATCTATTAATTTTTTTCTTTTCCCAAATTATCACTATTTATTTTATTTCAACTTTCCAATTTCAAATATTTTTTCACATTTTAGAATTTCATTACTGTCAATCTGCGCCATCTTTCATTTTTGTTGCAAGTATTTATCCATTTTCAAAACATGTTGCGAAAGTGATAGAGATTACCAAGTTGGCATTTATGTAGCTTTCGCAGCGAAATTGTTTTCGCATCGCAATAGAGGTAGACCCCCTGATTAAAAATCATTCGTAATAAATTATCCACTTGATTGGTTTTCGGTGTGAATCTTTTATTAAATAATTACTGAGAAAATTAACACATAATTCTGTTATTAAAAATATAAATAACGCATGCTTACATAATAAAAATAAAATAAATAAATACATAATAAGTACGTGTTCGTTATTATTATCAGTTAAAAAAATATACTCACCTTTTAGAATGGCACATTTATTGAAGCTTATCATTACGTTCGAAGTGGCTTTATTTTCGTGTTTAGAATTGAGATTGCTTAATTCGGCTAAACCGAATCTATAATACCCTCGAAGGTTTACAACTTAACTCAGTTTGGTTTAAAACTTATATACGTTTCCACTTACATGTTTTGGATCACAAAACTAGTTTTGCAGAAAAACAAGTGTTTTGCTACTTGTTTTCCCATACATTTTTCATGTTCGAAAACATGTCGAAAATCATGAATACAACTCTGGGTTATCCATTATTGCTGATTGACAGTTTCGAAAAAGTGACATATTAACCAAAATATAAAGACTTATTAAATAGGTTTATGCAACTCTCCAGCAGATTTATTTGTTTGCAGCTACTCAGAGGATAATGATATCCAGATGCCGATTTCAAAAATTTTTCTAAAGATATTCAATAACCAACCGACATGTATTCACAGGCACATATAGAAATAAGAAGATTTAAAATTCATATGTTTATCTGGATGAAATATTTTCGTTTTGACTCTATGAATGTATGTATGTGTTTTCTAATTTGTAATCTTAATAAACAGATAAAAAATGTATCGAAATGTTCTTATTTTCCTTTAAAATAAAATGTTTTCTTTGAAAATGTTGCTTACTGTTTGGGGGTTGATTTTTTATGGTTCTTCTTTCTTATTTTTTCCTTTTAATAAAAACACCTTTTTTATTTTTGGTTTTTATATTTTAGTTTTATTTAATTTTTTGTTGTTTTTGTTTTATTAAATCTTTTGGTTCACAATTTTCTGTTTCTAAACTTTGTTTTTGTTATTTATTTTACAATTCAATTTGTCACTTGTTTTAATGTTTTTGTTGGGTCACCATATAAATGTTTTTTTTTTTACTTTGTTAATTTACTTGTTCTTTGTTTAAAGGTTGAAACTAGAATGAGTTTTAATGATTGTAAAAATGATCTTGCAAGTTCAATTAAGTACAAGAAAAATAATGTAATGACAAAATGTGAAATAAATAAATAACAATTTAAGGACCGTTAGTATTTTACAGGGTGCTGAAACGAGTCATCATTAAACATTCCGGCCCCCATGACTTGGTGCAGTTTACCAACGGTCCATAAAACATGTTACATTAGCTCTGTTTCTTTACTCTACTTTGGGATCCCTCGGGATCCCAATTTGCACGAAAAGCGTTCCCGTACTATTAATTTGTGTAAATGAGAGCGGATTTGAGAGAATAAAATTCTTCTTCTTCTTGCACGAAACAGCCCAGACTTTTTCTTCGTGCAAGTTGTGTAAATTGTGAAACAGCTGTAAAACATAAACAAAACAAAAAAGGAAAAAAGTTCATGACCCAAATTCTGAAAAAGGTTTGTTGAATAAAATGTATTTAAATAAAAAGTTTTGTACTGAAATATAAGGGAAACCTAATGTTAGTTATTGTAAAAGTGTTTGTTATGTTTTATTTTTAGTAAAAGTAGTTTAATTCTAGAGCCAATATAAAATTTTTCAAAAGTGCCGCAAATTTTTTTGGTGTTGTAAAGACTGTCAAAACACTGAATTTTTATTTTGTGCTTAAAATTTGGTTTTTTCTGTTCCCGTACTTTTGTGTAATGTTATCTTTTTATGAGAGAAATTAATGCTTACTCTCATTTACACGAACTTTACCCAAAAAGTAAAGAAACAGAGCTATTGTAGCAAGGTGTTGTGATGAATTTGACACATATGGCATTTATACAACTTCGTGTGAAGTTGTATATGTTGACGGCAATCAAATCTGTTGATGAGAAACTTAGAATTGTTTTGTGGGATGTTATACCTGTAAGTAGGAATTCAATGTAAATTAAGTTGGGAAAATTTTAAAAAATGTTAAGTACATATATTTTAAAACAAAACCACAATTTTTGTAATGGGTCTGGTAACGATCCCATTTTTTATCTGGATGTCGACAACTCTACAGTGTTGATCAGTACCAATATTAGTCTTCGTGATTCGGCCCATTTGCCACTCATTGGGCGGCAAATTGTTGTTTTTGATGACCACCAAGTCGTTGACTTTAACATTGTCCCTTTGAGTCTTCAATTTATATCTGCGATAAAGTTCGGCCAGATACTCGGATTCCCATCTTTGGCAAAATGAGTGGTAGATGACCTCTAGGCGTTTCCAGCGGTTAATGAGGGTCAGGTTTTCGCTGCTTACCTCGGGTTCGGCTGGGGTCAATAATGGAGTTCCAATAAGGAAGTGTCCAGGGGTCAATGAGTTAAGGTCATTTGGGTCATCGCTAGCAGGACTTAAGGGTCTAGAGCTTAAACACGATTCTATGCGGGTGAAAATTGTTCAGAGGTCAATTTCATATCTGATATCATTTTCTTTAGGTGGGTTTTGAATGATTTTACACCGGCTTCCCAGAGTCCGTCTTCCAATAAAACGGGAAAATGCAGCTAAAAATGCTTGGGTGGATAAATCACTTACTGGTTCTAAGTGTACAGCTTTAGTGCCAAAGCATACAAATATGCAGACGTACCCTTTTGTAATAAGGCAGGCTCGACCAGTAAAGTTTCGAATGAGAAAGTGTTGTGCGCTCTGGTGGTAAGGAAGCCATGATTTGACTCAATGTGTGTTTTTTGTACAAACACAAGTTTCACAATTATTAATCACCATTTTTACTAAGGGCCTCAAACGAAAAATCCAAAATTCCGTACGAAGTACTCGGACCTTAAGTTGGTTTCCACCATGAATTATTTGTGGGAGCTTCTACAACAAAACTTAAGTTTTAAAAATAGCAGAAGTATACAATTAGTTAAGAATAATTACTAAAAAGAATATTAATTTAAAAATAGCAAAAGTATAAAATTAATTAAAAATAAGTACTGAAAAGAATAATAGTCGAGAAATGGCAGAAGTATACAATTAGTTAAAAATAATTACTAAAAAAAAAAAAAAAATATAACATAAATTTTAATAAAAAAAATAATATGTTTAATTGGGTGTAGAGTCTAAATTTGTCTATATTGGTAATATTCGGAAAAAAATAAAAGTTACGTTCGAGAATAATACTGAAAAATGTTCCTCTTAAAATCCAATGCGTTGCTTGCTGCCATAATGTTTGATGGGAGAGTATTCCAGAGAAGTATAGTGGGTATAAAAAACTGCCATTCTGATATGAGTGTTTGGTATCTCATGGGTATTATTGTTTTGTTCCTTTCAGATCGGGTGAAATTGAGACGATTGCACATTTCTTCGTTGATGTGTGTTGATTATTTTTTATTTTCATAAGGTCATCGAGAGGAACCCCGCAGATTTTCCTAGAGTAGAAACTAATGTGCTGACGATTCCCATAGGATTTGAGGCCATTAACAATATAACAAGATATTGTTAAATGTCACGTTTAGTCTCGATCTGCTTTTTGCATCACAATGTGAAAATATTTAACAGGCATATATTAATATATATATAGGAATCAAGTATGTTTTAGCCAGAAGCAGTCGGATCCTAAATGGAGTACAAAATTGTGTTGGCCACAAGCTACGGAGCATTGAGAACGTTTTCCACAGGTTATTGAAATGTGATCTGACCAAGTTAATGTGTCATTGAACGTTATACCCAAGTTCTTCACTTTTCGTACGACTTAAATTTTTTGGTTGTCAATGTAGAGTCTTGGTGCTTCAAAATTGCGATACGACCTTTTATGAAGCAACATACATTTAGATTTTTTTGGTTTTAGGCTAAGGCCTTTTCTGAGGCGTCGCTAAAGCCATGTATTTCAATATTTAAATTAGGGCTGTACTGGATCCAACGAGGAATTTTCAGGGTATTTATTGCAGGGCAGTTTTAACAAATTTCTGCCATTTGAAGTGAGTCAAGGGTTTTAGGTTTTCATCCCAGTCGTCTTTATCTAACCAAATCTTTTGCATGATTAACTTGGCATCAACAATTACTGGAGCTATCCATCCGCAAGGATCAAAGAATTTGGCAATTGTAGATAGAACTTCCCTTTTTGTGTAATTTTCTTTCAATTCAACACCCATTTTATCCCGAGCGTCTTGGTTCCGGCGTTCTCGGATAAGTTTAACCTGTCGAGCGGTAGTAGGGTCTCATTTGGCAAATCTTGAATAACTCGTCGATCATTTGTTGTCCATTTTATCAGATCGAAACCGGCAGATTTTAGAACAGTTGTAAGTGGTTTTCGTGATTTAATGGCATCGTTTAATGTGTGACCACCAGCTAAGACGTCATCTACGTACATGTTGTGTTGTAAGATGTTTGACGCCAGGGGGTGAGTTGTCCTGATATCTTCGGCTAGTTGAATAAGGGTTCTTCTGGCAAGTAAGGGTAATCCTCAATAGGATCAGTCTCGGATTTCCTAAACAATATCATTTGATATTTTGTTTGCGTAGAGTCAATGAGTATCTGGCGATACATTTTTGTGACATCTGCGTTGTACACAAAACCGAAGAATCTCCACTTCAATATTATGAGCACTAAGTCTTGTTGAAGTATGGGTCCTGGATACAAAATTTCATTTAAACGTCTCTTATTTGAAGACGGGCTCGATGCGTTGAAAACTACTTTAATCTTCGAAGTCAACTTTTCTGGTTTTATTACTGCGTGATGCGCCAGGTAATAATTTTGGTATTTATTAATTTCCTGGGGATAAATTTTCCTCATATGTCCTAGCTCGAGGTATTCTACAATAACTTGGTCGTATTGTGTCTTAAGTTCTGGCTTTTGGCTAAGCATGCGCTCCATTCTCAAAAATTGGGCCATGGCAATATTTCTAGATACGCCTATTTCTTCGCCATTTTTAAAGGGTAGGGTAACAATATATCTACCCGAATCACTTCTACGGGTTGTGGACTTGTAGTGATTTTCACAGTGCGTGTCCTCTTCTGACCTCAAAACCTTTTTTGGGGTCTCCTCTACCTTCCAAAAGCGTGTGAGGATTCGGTCCAGGGACGATGTGTTTAGTAAAGATATCGTTTTTCTAGGTGAAGTTGTTGTACAAATTGGTCCCCCACAATCCAGCCAAATACTGTTTTTGTTCCAAAAGGGATCCAATGGACCGCATCGGTGTTTCCATACTATATATTGAGGAGCCTTAGTCGAGGCCTAGGCCGAGGTCGACTTTGATGAAAGTGTGGGTCTGCAAGTTCTAGTTTTGCAGCCTCTGCGAATTGTTCTGCGTTTAACGTTTGGGGCGGTAAATTGCACGGAAGGGTCTTCAAAACTAGTGCCCATACCTCTAACTTAAACGGTGTGTCCATCCTGGAGCAAAGGTTAAACAAACCGGCTTTGGTCGATGTTTCAGAAACTGTCTGACTCAAGCCGGAAACGTGTACTATATTACGTTTTGTAGGTAAGTTTAATCGGTTTTTCAACTTGTCCGGTATAAACGTGGATTGGTATCCAGGGTCGATGATTGCTCTTGCCTGGTATCTTGCGCCTCTAGTTTCGATTTGTACTATTGCAGTAAATAACAAAGTTTCCTTGTCTACTAGTCAGGTTAGGAATACCTGATCTGGAAGTGGACTGTATGTATTGCGCTTGCGCTGCAGCACTTGTACCAGCTTGCTCGTCAGCGTTATTTGGTGGTCAGGCGCGGATTCAGGGGGGGGGGGGGGGAAATATTTATTAAATTATAAAAATATGTTTGGTTTATCTCGATAATACAAGAAATTCCAATAATAATATTTTTTTATATTCACAAAATTTTAGGAAATCCCAGCAAGGTTTTTTTTTTGAATCTAACGAAATATTCAATAAGTATCCAAAACTTAATTCTAATAGTTATTTATTAGATATTTCCAATGAAACATCCAGTTTACTGTATTCAAATACTTAGTATTCTACATTCAATCCCAGCAGGTGGCATCTATTTATATCCAAAGAATAAACGTTTGACTTGAAAATGCGGTTGAATTATTAATAAGCCTTTATTATATGAATCAAAATTCTATTCGATAATTTTTGACGAAAACACAGATTTTTCGAGGAAAACCCAGATTTCCTTATCTTAAAGATATTTCAACATACAAGAAAAAAATATTAGGAAAGCATTTATTGGCTTTGTTGTAAACACATTTGAAGAGGCTTCAAAGGATATTCATAATGTTGACACATCACATTGATTGATTGACGCGAAGGCACCAGTGTTCCCAGTTTTGGGGATTTATCCCCAAATTGGGGATTTTTTTTTTGTAATTGGGGATAACAATTTCGTGAAAATCCCCAGGGGATTTTTTGGGGAAAAGCACTTTTTTCGCTGGGGATTTTTGGGGATAATATATTATTTTAAATATCATTTTTCCAATGGCAAGACCGATTTGGTCAATATGTGGGTACAAATTTTAGTCTTTTCCCGGTTTTAAACTATTTTAAGAACTTGTTGAAATAGGTTTAAATATGCTTTTTGTACCAACAAGCGTTTCTTCTGTTGAACTAGCTTTTTTCTGTAATGAATACAACCAAAATCAATATTTGCAACAATATGAGTTATTAGGAGCTCTTCTTAGAATAGAAGTTTGTACACTTTAAAATAATGCAGCTTGCTGTTACAAATTTATTCAACAATCTTAAATGCACTTTTTAAACAAACAACATGTAAAACAAAATTGCATTGGCTTATGACTTAGAAGATTATGGATTCCCAAGTTTTGGAAATGATAAATATGTATTGACGCATAATTATTTTTCTTTTGCGTTTTTACGTTACCTTTGTTACATTCAATACATGTAGATACGTAGAACTCAAAGAATAAAAACCATTAGTTTTAATTATATTACACAAATGGATTTATTTATATAAATCGGTGTATGCATATTTTTCCATTGACATAATATTATGTATTTTATTTTTAAGAAAATGTGGGGATTTTTGGGGATAAGAAAATGGCTATTTTGAGGATTTTTGGGGATGAAAAATCACAAATTGGGGATATAGCTTAAAATAAAACCGGGAACTCTGGAAGGCACTTTCATCAATAGTTCTAAAAGTTTTGACAAATTTTAGTCTTGACCTAAAAAATTGTGTAGGAAATGGAACAGATGGGTGTCCTCTAATGTCAGCAGAAAATGGAGCTGTTATAAAATTCTGGACAAATGCAAAGCGAACGCCTTGCTATTCCCATACATCAAACAACTCAGTTTTAAAAAGCAACAAAGTGCCATTAATACAATAAGTTGTATCATTTGTTAAAGAAACGACAAATTTTATTAAATATAATAATACCAAGCGAAACGCAGTTTTAGCAAAGTATTTGGGAGCCAAACTCTCTACATTATGCGAGACAAGATGGTTGGATCGTCACGACTCAATTTTACACTTTGCAACAAGTGTACATCATATACTTAGTAGAAGCTTTGGAAAAAATATCTGAGTAAAAAGGTAGAGATACTTCATCAAAAGCCTTATATTAAGGAACTCGCTTAGTAATTTTGAATTCATTTACGGAATAAACATATTAAATGTGATACTTATTGTATCACAGCCGCTTAGTATCATTTTACACAAGCACGATATAGATCTTCAAAAAGGATCAAGCCTTATCAAAACTACAATCCTTGAAGAGAAAATAAATAAAGCCGAAGAACTATTTAAAGCGATTTTTGAAAAATTTAAAGTTATCTGCGTTCAAATCAAGGTTCAAATCACATTCAAAATGTTGAAGATTACTACCGAGTTGTAGGTTACATTCCTCTTATTGAATTTATTTTAGCAGATCTCAAAAACACGTTTCCCAATAGATATCCTAAATGTATTGAACATACATATCTAAACTTCTACCTCAAAGTGTAATCAAGTCAAATACCGATACAAAACTTTTAAAATCACAACTAGTTGATGAGCTGATTATGTTTGATTAAAGAGATAGATAAACACCTACTAACTTCTAAACTTGAGTCTGACCTGTTGCATTTGCAACAAACATGGGAAATATCTGAAAATCTATCAGATAACGTTGTAGATGCTTTAATAAACTGTGATGAAGATATCTACCGAAATCTAAGAAAAATATATAAAATTTTCGTTTCAATGTTCGTCAGCAGGGCAAGTTTAAAATGGTACGAAAACTGGTTAAAAATTGCTGGCAAAATGGCACGAAATTCTGTTTAATAAAGAAATATTTTTATAATATTTGTCATAAAATTTTTTTATCAGGGAATTCTTATCAAAGAACGACGTTTAAAATTCTTACGTTTTGAGTCTTCGATTTCTAGAATACCCCTGATAATTTCCTGTTATCAAATAAAACAGTTCTATAAATGAAAAACAATCTTTCAACGGCGCAAGATGTAACTGGAGCATATTTGAACACTAAAAGTTCAGATGGAGAAAAGTTGTCAATAAATTCATCCGTCTCACTTTCATTAAATCAAAATTGTGAGAAAATCGATTAAAACACTTTTTTAAAATTGAAATGCCAAGCCTTATAGATTTTTCAGGAGTATTGATTAATTTACCGACAACTTTTCAACAAAATCTTTTTTACTGACATCTTGTTTTATTTTCCTTAGCACTGTCAATTAAGCCAAAGCTTTCATTCATAGAAATCGCTTTCGTTTGTAACTTCAAGAAGCTTAAGCAGATGCATTGAAAGTGCTTTTTACGTCCAATTTTTGCATTATTCAGCTAGCATTTTTAATAGATTCTGCCTCATATTCGCTAAGCTTATTTAAAATTTTTTTTCTAGGTTGCAAAAAGCTATTCTTTGGCAAGCTGGACCAAAAATTTCTATTTAAAAATATATGTGAAGGAATGGCAAAAATGGCATATGCCATAAAAAACTTGCCCTACTCTTCAGTAATGCTGCGAGAGAGAGAGGTCATTTCTTACCCGCCGTCTAATAAAAACATGGCTCAGATCAACAATGACAGAAGAAAGACTGTACCATCTAATTTTGTCTCACGAGGAAATCATAAATTGCTTATTTAAAAAAATCAATTTATAACCTTATATAGCCTTATTGTTGAGTTTTTTTAATATAATATACACATATTATTTTAATAAACTTTTAAAACCAAATTTTTTACTTTTTTGTATCAAAAAAAAATTCCCCCCCCCCCTAAGGCTCGAGCTGGATCCGCGCCTGTTGGTGGTAAACTTATAGGCTGGGTCACCGTTGCCTTGTGCAACAAAGTGTTATGTTTTTGTTTGCACAGCCTACAACTAGTTATATTTGCTTCACATTCACATTTTTTTCTAAAAAGTTAGGGCAGGATCGTAATGGGTGAGGCGCTTTACAACGTTGGCAATTGTGCGTAGAGTCTTTTTGTCCTCCCTTTGATAGAAAGCGTTTCTGAATTTTCGACTCGTTATTGTTTAGAGTCGCGTTTGTTTGAAAACTGTGAACCTGTTTTTGTTTAGTGAACGGTTTGGAACTTTCCTTTTTTGGTGGGTAGGGTTTAGGTTATGTAATGGCCGCAATTGACTCTAAAGTCTTTGAATGGTGAGTCAAAAAAGTGTTAAATTGTTCCCACGACCTTTGTTATTTCTTGAAGAGAGTTTTCAAATTCTTTCAAAAGTGTACGGGGGAGCTTAGTCGAGCAGAGATATACCAGGAAGAGGTCCCAAGTACCAGTTTCTACCCTTAAAGCATTTAAAGCTTGAATGCAGCCATTAACAGTTCGTTGTAGAGTCCGAATAGATTGGCCGCAATCTTCGGTAACTATCGGAAGGTCAAATAAAATTTTCAATTGTTCGTTGACCTGAATCCGATTGTTCTCGTATTGAAGAACAAGATTTTTCCAGGCTATATCGAAGCCTTCGTTGGATAATGTGGCATTTGAAACTATGTTCCTAGCGTCTCCTCCAGTTTTTTGAAGCAAATGAAATAATTTTTCAATTTTACTAAGTCGTGAATTATTTAAATATAGGGCAGTAAAAAGGTCGCGGAAGGTTGGCCATGTCACCTAAAAACGTATCTATGTCGCAAGGTGGCAGCCGAATAGACGAAACGTCGCTGTTGCCTAAAATTGGGGTTTCGGCAGACGAAAAACGCTCGTGCTTATTCATGTCATCAGTTGAGGCAGAAAGCGCCAGAATTTTCGAGTTAAGTGAGGCCAAACAAGTTTTGTATGCAGCCGGGGCCTTTTTGTACCGATCGCGAAGTTTCTGCCTGTCTATCGGTTGTTCGCCCGATTCCGGTTTCTTGTCCCTACACTCTTCATAAGTCCTTTTGATTTGCTGCCAAAGTGAGTCTAGTTCTACTCGAAGAACTTCTAAACTATGAATGTCCTCACCTGCCTTTGATTCTGAATACTCGCTTTCAAAATCCAAAAGGTCATTTGTACAATTAACAAATTTATCGAGTACCATTATTTATTGGATTAACAAGAATCGTGAAAAAACTATTAAATTGAGTCAAATAAGAACCTGCTAGCGATTTAACAACAACAAGTATCGAAAAAATTATAATGATTTAAAAAAATTTAAGAGTCCCACAAAGCGATTTGTTTCCCCGGTATTTTATTAAAATGTGATGGGGGTGGTAGCCCTGTTGGTTTTTTCTTATGCTATAAACACATTCGAGACAGCAAGCTACCGACTTCAATATGTCAAAAATAGAATACATGTGTGTCTATGGAAATGATTAATTTCACGACGACACGGCTACATGGCTGCAGATTGTTGTCTGTGCTTATTTTGTCGTTGTAGTCAAATTAAACTAATTTCTATTTTTGTCCACTACAAAACAGAAAAAGTGCTGCTGATATAAAAAAATATTTTAAGAATAAGTGCTGAGAAAATTTTTTGTTTAACAGAAAAGAATACGCTTGAAATTGAAAAAAACATTTTAGTATCCTTAAAAGAAGCTCTATAGGAAGATGTTTTTCGCGCGTACGCTGTCCTAGTTTATGAATTATAGGTCGTTAAAGTTGCAAAATACGTTATCTATATTTATTTAGCTATAAAATTAATCTTTACAATATGGGAAACATTGGAAAATGCTTCAAAGTGTTTTTTACATGGCGTTTAAAGCATACCGATTAATTAATTAAGAGCCAATTTAATATCTATATTCGTACTCCGTGGCTGATTTTTATTTTTACAAAATTAGCTTTATCTTAAAATTATGTCGATATAACAATTATTATTTAACCTTTAGTTATTTGCGTAATAAAGTTTTTCTGTGTTGCGGGGTTTCGGCCTTGCGGAACACTTATTAATTATGTACATACATATAACAATAATTAAATTTGTAACTAGTACATAAATTATTACCACATATATATTTTAACTCAAACTTATAAATAAATTTAGTAATTTTCCAAAATATAATTTTTTAAACCTTAATAAATTTAAAATTTTACATGATGGAGTTACTAATAATATGTTTGATTAAATATATCAAGAAATATTAATATTTGAAATTGGTTCTTAACGGGCTAATAAATCGGAATTTTTAATCCATCATGTGAAAGACATTTCGAAGTAGTTTCTTATAATACCAATACTTTTTAGATCCAGTTTTTAAAGTTATTGTTGAGGGGAACGTTCGTATATGCAGTTGTTGGGTGTCCCTTGCGCAGAAGTAAAGTTTAATGTTCATAAAAGCATTACTTGTAAGAAACTTGGCATCACTCTCATATGTCAAAAGTTTTTTATGCAGCAAATTTTTTTCTGATGCAATAAATTTTGACAAAAGAAATCGTTTTATTTTTCTTTTGTGATGCTTTTTCTTGTAATTTATAAGAACACTGTCACTTTTTGTTTCAATATTTTCAATAGAATTTGCCATCGTTATTGTTGATAACATTTTTATTATTATTTTTTGTTATTTAGTTTAATAAACTCTTGAAATTTAGCTCGTGTTCAAAATTTAAACTTTGCACAGCTGTTCGTCAGTAAAAAAGTATCAGCATCACAACTACAACTGTTAATCACGCATCAGCAACAACATTTTGCATCACTGCATAGCTTTTATGCATTTACGTACGTACCCAACGAATTCTGAAACTCTTACGATTTTTTTATTTTAAAAGCAGTTTAAATTTTTTTATTTAATCTGTCGTTAAAATTATATTGTTTATTAGTTCCAAAAAATAAAAATTAAAAAATTTTAAATAATTTTTAATAAAATCATTTCTCTACGCTATAAAATGTATTATAAATAAGTATTTATATATTTATTGGCTTTAATTAAGTGTGTGTACTAGTCTTGAATTATACATGTTTTTCCATTTTAAAAAAGTAATAAAAAAAAATGATAGTGGCACCACTGAAATAATAAAAAAAACAGCTGTTTATAATTTTTCAATTGTAGCTGTCGTCTTCAAAATAATTCAGTAGCTGACTACACGACTATAATTGCACCCAGCAGCATTTGTGTGTTCGTGTAGCCTGCTGTCTCGAATGTGTATATGCATCAAACTTCGTCTGTCTGGAAAGAAATGTCCGCATTGTTAATTATGTCTACAAAAAAGTTGCACATATGTTTACAACAGTGTTGCCAAGTTAGGGATTTTCACCCTAAATTTGGGGTTTCCTTTGCGTTTAGGGTCAGTTTTAGGGACTAAAAAGTAGTTAGGGGGAAATTTAGTGTGTATAAATAGCATTTGGGGATATTTTAGGGTTATTTATTAAATATTTTCAAAATTCAAAAAAAAAAAATGGAAAAAACCAAATTAATTTAAAGGTGATTATTTAATATAAGTTTCATTACAAGTAAATGTTCAAATATTAGTAGGATAGCATCTGCGTTACTGGCACTACCATTTTCGAACCCAACTGTCGAGCGAGCATTCTCAATGTTTAGTATTATAAAAACAAAAATAAGAAACTAACTGGCAACTTCAACAGTTGAATGTAATATTTTAAGAGTTAAGGCCTAACCATAATATGCATAGCCTTGCTTAACTTACTCTCAAAAATTAACAAAAAGTCTCTCAACCTTGCTTGAGCAAATGACAGGTTCATTAAACTAAGCAAAACATTTCCTTAAGTTCAAAATGGTTAAAATGTATTCGCCAACTTAAGCACATTATGGTTGGGCCTTTAGATATTCTTTAAGCAATGAATCTAAATTTTTGTTCCGTCTTCTGAAAGCTTAAATTATTTAATTATGAAAGCATGCACGTGGACGAGTGGGATGCAAATGTACTAGACGTTTTTAATGAGTTATAATAATATATCTTGTTTTTCTAAAAGCTTTTTTTATGTAAGTACATATGTATATGTGACAGCGCATAGAGAAATGGACCTAAGGGTAAAAAAAATCAATGAGACCCTTTTATGAAATTGAAGTACACCAAATTTACACGTATTTAAATCTTTAAAATGGCTCTCCTGAACAAAACCGGTTTTTACCCTTAGGTCCCTTTCTATCACATATGTTAAAATATAGTTACATACATACATATGTAAACAAATAAATTAAATAAAATTATTCGTTTTATTTTGGGGTTTTTTTATTTTTTCTCAGTACAAATTTAGGGGGTATTTTTTTGATTTGGGGTAATTGCTTTAAATTTACTTGGCAACACTGGTATACATTAAAGCCCTGCACGAATGCATTTGAATGCCGTTTCAAAACATTCGTTTGTTTTTCAACTACTGATTGTCGATTGCTTTTTGCTAACCCGGCGTTTCCACATGCAAGTAATTACTTGCAAGTAGTGTATACATATTATGAACGAAAAATCGAGGAAACAGCCGATTGGCTGCAAATACAAAAATTATGTGAATGTTAGTGAAAAAGTGTGAGTGTATTGAGTTTTTCGAACTTGCACTTGCATGTGGAAACGGGGGGTTAGTCTGTGTTTATACGGTTCATTCTTTACTGAAAAGATTGCTACTTTATTGGCGAGAGGGGAGAGGGGAAAAGAAACGAGTACACACATGTCTGTACTTTCCTTACGCTTTGCTTTTTCATTCGTTGTTTAATTTTGTTTTTGTTTTCAATATCAAAAAAGCACACATGCATACGCACGACTATACAAAATAAAAAACATGGCGTAAACATGAAATGAATAATTTGAACGCCAATTCTTGTTCAAAGAAGAAAAAGGAAGAATCTTTTCAGTAAAGAATGAACCGTCTAAACTCAGACTAACGAATCAAATTCTGTATTGTGAAAAACACATTATGCTAGGAACACAACTGAGACGAACGACGAATTTTTGGCCGCGAATATTCGTCGCCAAAAATAAAAAATATTTGTGTATATTAAAATGCACGCAATCAGGGCGCCGACGAAAATTCGCCGGACGCTGCAAACTTTAAATAGATTTAGGCCCTAATTTTGTAAAACACAACGCACGCCAAAGAATTATATTGAAAGCAAAAACAAATTCATAAATATTTTGTAATTTTGTTGTTGCTTTGTACAGAAATTTATTTACCGTTTTAAAATTTTCAACGCCACAAGCAATGAGGCGTATGAAATCTTAAAAACCAATGAGAATTTATGTTAGAGGCAACAACAAAATTACACAATATTTATTAATTTGTTTTTGCTTTAAATGTAATTCTATGTCGTTGCGTTGTGTTTCACAAAATTAGGGCCTTAATTCTAACAGGCTGTTCAACGATTTCGAACGTCAACGTTCGCATAGAAAACTACATTTAAAACAAAAACAAATTGTCGAATATTGTTTTTGTTTTACATATAATTTTCTATGCGAACGTTAACGTTTGAAATCGTTGAACAGGCTGTAATTCTAACGCCGGCGAACGACGAACAAATCAGTACCGGGTATTGTTTGAAAATGGTAAGTGTTTTAGTAAATAAAGTTACTTTTTACTTTAGAAATTGTAAAATTTTAACTGAATATCATTTTAAATACAAATTGTAAAAAAAATTGACAATAAAAAAGTATTTTATTACGAAGTGTAAAGAGCACGGAATATACTCCACACAACAACGAAACAAACGAATAACCACCCTACAAAAAATGAATGAGCGAGTAGTCACATTTTTCATATTGGTGTTAAGAAAATGATATAAAAAAATGACAGAATGTGACCGATAACTTGATTTCGGTCATTTCTTTCTATCATTTTCTTAACACCAAAATGAAAAATGTGACTACTCGCTAAATCATTTCTTGTAGGGCAGGGATGTTAGATGTGACGATTTTACGTCATTTTGACGATTTTTTTCGATGAATTTACCAAAATGACGATTGACGATTTTTGATGTAGACTACATCTTAGTTATATTCTAAAAATGCTTTATCAAATACATAACTGAAATTTAGCTCATTGAATAAATTCGAAAAATAAAAAATGTTGAATATAATATAAAGTAACCTTTGTAGCGAACAACTAAATTTGTAATAAGCTGTTTATTCAGGATCTGGCGTTTACCTAGCATGCAATAACCTTCCGGCTTCCATCTCGTCGGCAAATGGTGTGGATTCTTTTAATTTGCTAAATCCTTTTAAAACCAACTACAGACAATTATATTTTAAAAGTTTGCATGCTTACAATGAAAGAAAAATTAGAGGACCAGACGGAAAGATACGAAAGAAACAAGCAATTTATTAGATAAAGTTGAGTATAATTTTACTGACGTGCGTATTGGTGTAGTACGCAATTACCCCACCCAGCCGTGATCTAGCTATGCTCACTGCAAAAGGAAAAAAACCCACACATGATCCCCATCAAAACTAACCTGATCTATAGTATGTCCAGAAATCAGAATTCAAATTGACTTAGAATTTTATGATTGTAATATTTTTTAAAAGAAAGCAAGTCTTAATCATAGACAATTCAACTATTTAGTAAATATAAATTAAATTGTTTAATTCCCGAAAAAATAATCTTAATCTTTAATTAGCGAAATTCATAAACATAATAAAAAAATGTCAAAATTAGCAAAAATCCCAAATAAAACTTTAAATGTTACATATTAAGGAGTTAAGTGCAGTTGGAAAAGTGCATTTCTGAATTATGCTCATTTTTAGCTATTTTATTGAAAGAGAGAAAAAAAATCTTAATGATAATTAAAAAAAATAAGTTATCGTGATCGGCTTAACTAATTTTGTTTTCAAAAAAAAATTAAGATCGACGTTTTTACGATTAATATAAGCGATTTTCGCTGCGTTATGGAAGAATCTCTCATACGAATCAGCACGTGTAACAGTTTCTCCGGTGCTAGGAATCGTCTACAATTAAAAAATGAGCTCGTCGACGATCAAAAAGACTCTTTGTGAGATTCCCAGTAAGCTCCTAGGTTGAAATAAAATTTTAATAAAATATAAATTTATGTATTAAAAAAATAATTTTTTTATTCTACTTTTAAATCAAACACTTTACTTTAGCTGCACTTTTGTGCAGGTAACCACAATTGTGTACCTGCACATTAAGGCAGGTAAATGCATTTAAGATAACTGCATTTTTGATTTACCTGCACAAAAAATCGTGCAAAGGAGATTGTGCAGCTAAGTCAAAACTACTGTACATATATAAAAAAAATTGAAATAAAATAAAAAATAAAAAAAAACCATATGAAACAGGAGTCAAACCCAGGCTCACGGGATGATAGGAACGCACGTTACCCTTATACCATGGGTGTGTTATGCAACTTTGTATAATTTAAAACTTTTAAAAAATTTCACGTTTAATATTTGTAGTGGTGAATGTATGATGTTTTAAAATTTTTTTTCTTGGTAGGAACACCGTTATTTCATTTTATATTATTTTTATAATTAAGAATTAAGGCCCTAATTTTGTAAAACACAACCCACGCCAAAGTATTATATTGAAAGCAAAAACAAATTCATAAATATTTTGTAATTTTGTTGTTGCTTTGCACAGAAATTTATTTACCGTTTTAAAATTTTCAACGCCACAAGCAATGAGGAGTATGAAATCTTAAAAACCAATGTGAATTTCTGTTAGCGGCAACAACAAAATTACAAAACATTTATGAATTTGTTTTTGCTTTCAATGCAATTCTTTGTCGTTACGTTGTGTTTTACAAAATTAGGGCCTAAATCTTATTTCTATTATCAAAGTTATTTTCGGGAATACAAAATTTATTATTAATACGATTTCCGTATGACGTGCTAAATTCCCAGTTTTTCATATTTGGTAAATACACTGAAATTTATTGTTGAGGGAAAGCTTCTATGCGCATTTCACTGTTTGCTTAGGCCAGCTCATCAGGAAACCTTTTCCAAAGATTTTAGAAAGGCCAAAAATATTATACAAATAAAACCCTAAAGCGAATAAGAATTATAAACACTCAAAGTCTTACCTGTAACAATATCAAAGCCAAAACAAAACACCAACAATAAACAGTGAGTTTATCTTTTCTTGCATTCCCCTACAATTGGTTGGGTTCTTTCCGACTCGAATTGTAGTTGTAAGTCGGTAAAAAGAAAAAACAAAATTAAAAACAAACTGCTTCATTCTACTGTCTTCGTAAGAAAACAACACAAAAACCCAATTTGACAATTCAGTTTTTTTGCACGGGCACATGCAAGTAAAATTTCTAAATAAATGGGTATATACCTATTAAACAATCATGAAAACTTACTATTCGTCGGAATTATACCAAGGCGTAAAATCAAGCTATTCTCCAACATGTAAGGTGACAGAAACAAAATGAAAGATCGTTTTCTAGAATATAAGGGTATTTATACCTCTTAATCTATTGGAATTAAAACGCTAGTTCAGCACTTTTTCTTCGTTCGTTTCTGAATTCTTACAGAGTAAAAAAACTCACACATGCCACTGTAGACATAAAACAACATAATCACTGCCCAAAGTTTTCAACTGTAAAGATACCGCATTACCATTTGTCGCTGCAATAAAAATAAAATGTAACGTGTTTTGTCATAACCGAATTTAATTGTCTGTTGTATTCTTGTAAAAGGGTGTAATATCTGGTGATGTTAATAAAATAAATAAAAACATATGCAAGCGAATCCGAAATGGAATAAAGTTTGATTATACATCCTACCGACATCCATCAATGAAAATATTTTAACAATTAACCGAACTTAGTGTTTATTTTAATATTTCCTTACATAAATATACATCAATTAATATAAACATATAAACACATACATGTATATACATTAACACATGTATATAAGTTTATATATACACGCATTTATATACATCTTTACATATCGAGTCATTACCGCAAAAAAAGCTTAAGTGACAAAAACAAAATTTTACAGGAGAAGGTTTTTTTATTTTTTTTCATATTGTCGCTTGCAAGGTATATTTATAGCAGGTAGCCGCGAGATTACAACAATTGTACAATAAAACAAACAACAGGGCTTTTTATTGTTGTTTTGCGATACAAACTGTCAAAAAGCAAAGGGGCTGATAAGAGACAAAAAAGACAAAAGATAAAGAGAAAAAACTTGTTTACTTGTTTGCTATACAACATTTGACAGTTCGTATCGCAAAACAAGCAAATAAAAAATAAACAGCTGGCTTTCCGAGACTACCTGCTATAAATATACCTTGGTCGCTTGAGATAAAATTGTTTTTGCTATAAAATCGTAACGGTTCCTTATGTGACCATGACATTTTAGGAGATGATCCAAGTGTTGCCAATAAAGTCGTTTATTAAAAAAACGAAAATTTAAATGGAGCTACTTGAGCTTTTTTTGCGGTTATGCCTCGATATATGTCATATATACATATATACATTTGATTGGATACGGTAAAAGAAAAAAGTTAACAACAATACAAATTGCCAACATAAGACGCTAGCCAATTCTAGATTGTCCGGTGCCATTTAAACAAAACTATTATGATCCTATTCTGGCTAAAAGTGCCCTACACCTTCGGAAGGAAATAATTCCCAGTTTCTATTTGTTAAAATTGTTGAGTTAAATACATTCAATTTATAAAGTATCACTATCCAGTGTGACACAAAGAATGCTGACGAAGGCCGTAGCGGGCCAGAAAATGCATTACATTCTACTGGTGTCTAATAATTGTAAATTTTTCTTTACATACAATATACCTTATTGCTTTCCAAAGGAAAGCTAAGGTAAAATGTAACAAGAAAATACAATATAATAGTCTGGTAGTGTATAAAGTCATTTCTGAAAAATTGAAGGAATATGACTATTACAAAAAAGCTTTATAAAATACATAACTGAAATTTAGCTCATAGAATAAATGCAAAAAATAAAAAATGTTAAAATTAATATTTTTTATAAAAAAGAGACCTCAAGCTTAATAAAATAATAATAATAATAAAATTTTTACTATTATTTTTTAAGTTGTGTGTGTTACGTTACATTAATTTCTAATTTTTAGAAACAAAAAGACGTATCATCAACGAAAGTATATTAGTAGTTATTAAAGTTAAAGTTAAAAAATTTATTGAGCCTTTTTTAGAAATATAAGTATACAAATATAAAAAAACAAATTAACAAAGAAACATTTAAGATTATATAATGTAATGTCTTAAAAATATAAATATGCAAATAAACAGTACCAAACTTGATTATTATTGATTTTTTTGTTTATAATAAGTTATCAGCAAATGCCCTTGCTCCCGGGGCGAACAGTGTCATGATAGTTCAAATCTTATAAAAAAATATAAACTTAAAACTAATACTTAAAAATACTCTTATATTAAAAGTACACATTCTTAACATTTTACAAACCATATGTTGATAATACTTCATGTAATAGACTCTTACATTCGGATATGGCTTGATCTTTTGACATTAATTTGAAATTCTTCATAAAGTTCATTATTCTAATTTCTAATGTGTCTGGTTCACATAAGATCTTGGCTATATTCAAAAATTCATTTACAAAGTTAGGTTTATTAGAAGAATTATTATTAAAATGGCTTGCAAAAGATCGATTGGGGTCAATAAAATTTGACTTAATAGCAAAGGAAATGTTTGGCAGTTGAAACAAATTCTGACTGAACTCACATTTTCCAGGCTCGTGGTATGAAGAGCACTTAACACATGCATAAGAGCGATTGCAATTCTTAGACATGTGGCCAAAATTTTGACAACGATAGCATTGAACAACTTCTTGGTTCTCTTTTGGTTTTTCCTAAGAAACAACCTGATTTAAAAAAAAACGGTGCCAGTCAAATCGCTTAAACGTTTACCTTCCTGTTTAATGATGACTCGTCCCAAACACAGCACCCTGTAAAATAATAACGGTCCTTAAATTGTTATTTATTTATTTCACATTTTGTCATTACATTATTTTCCTTGTACTCAATTTAACTTGCAAGATCATTTTTCAATAATTAAAACTCACTCTAGTTTCGATCGTTAAAGTGCAAACATTAAAAAAGTAAAAAAGTAAAAAACCACAAAAATTGTATTGTGACCCTAAACAAAATTGTGAACAAAACCCAACAAACACTTGAACATAAAAATAAATTTGTTAACTTTAAATTAAATAAAAACTTATTATTAAAATTTAAAACCATAAATTTTGAAGTCTTTTTATTTACAAAATAAAAGTTCGACCCCGAACATTTTGGTCCTCGCGAACCGGATATTTGTGAAAGTGAATTTTGTAAATAAAAATTTAAAAAAAAGTGACTGAAAAATTTAAATACCTTCTCTTAAGAAAAATTTGAATTCAATTTATAAAACCTAAAAAAGTTAAAAGGTCTGACCATTAAATAGTGAACGTTGTGCAAAATTATAAAAAAAAACTACTCGTTAATAAAAAACAATTTCAAAAAAACATTGACATTTATTTGACTCCCAAAAATAAATTTTACAAAAACTAATTTTTACAAAAAAAGTTTATTTCGAAAAACAAATCTTAAACAAAAAGAAAAAGATTTTAGAAAATAAAATTATTAGAAAGTGAACAATTATTAACGGGACACAAATTTTTGAAGCCAACAAAAAAGAGAAGGCGCAGTAGCAGCAGCATCAGCAGACACACAACAACAACAACAACAACAAAGAAGACCAAATCTACAAGCAGTGACACAAAAAACAAAAGACCCAACAACAACAAGTAAGTCAAAGTATACAACACAACAAGAAATAAATATTCTTGCTTGTTGTGTTACTCTTTAATTTTTTGACGCTGCAATTTTTAAGAGAAAAACCCGTGACGTCACTACCCAAATAAATAAAAACCGAGTTACCGTTGCGTCCATTTTTGAAAAATACCGGGAAAACAAATCGCTTTGTGGGACTCTTAAAATTTTTTAAATCATTATAATTTTTTCAATACTTGTTGTTGTTATATCGCTAGCAGGTACTTTTTTGACCCAATTTAATAGTTTTTTTCACGATTCTTGTTTATCTAATAAATAATGGCACTCGATAAATTTGTTAATTGTACAAATGACCTTTTGGATTTTGAAAGCGAGTATTCAGAATCAAAGGCAGGTGAGGACATTCATAGTTTAGAAGTTCTTCGAGTAGAACTAGACTCACTTTGGCAGCAAATCAAAAGGGCTTATGAAGAGTGTAGGGACAAGAAACCGGAACCTGGCGAACAACCGGTAGACAGGCAGAAGCTTCGCGATCGGTATAAAAAGGCCCTGGCTGCATACAAAACTTGTTTGGCCTCACTTAACGCGGAAATCCTGGCGCTTTCTGCCCCGACTGATGACACGAGTAAGCACGAGCGGGTTGCGTCTGCGGAAACCCCAATTTTAGAAAACAGCGACGTTTCGTCTATTCGGCTGCCACCTTGCGACATAGATACGTTTTTAGGTGATTTTGTGACGTGGCCAACCTTCCGCGACCTTTTTACTGCCCTATATTTAAATAATTCACGACTCAGTAAAATTGAAAAATTATTTCATTTGCTTCAAAAAACTGGAGGAGACGCTAGGAACATAGTTTCAAATGCCCCATTAACCAACGAAGGCTTCGATATAGCCTGGAAAAATCTTGTTCTTCAATACGAGAACAATCGGATTCAGGTCAACGAACAATTGAAAATTTTATTTGACCTTCCGAAAGTTACCGAAGATTCAGGCCAATCTATTCAGACACTACAACGAACCGTTAATGGCTGCATTCAAGCTTTAAACGCTTTAAGGGTAGAAACTGGCACTTGGGACCCCTTCCTGGTATATCTTTGCTCGACCAAGCTCCCCCGAACACTTTTGAAGGAATTTGAAAACTCTCTTCAAGAAATAACAAAGGTTCCATCGTGGGAACAATTTAACACTTTTTTGACTCACCATTCTAAGACTTTAGAGTCAATTGCGGCCATCACACAACCTAAACCCTATCAACAAAAAAAGGAAAGTTCCAAACCGTTCACTAAACAAAAACAGGTTCACAGTTTTCATACAAACGCGACTCAAACCAATAACGAGTCGAAAACTAAGAAACGTTTTCCAGCAAAGGGAGGACAAAAAGACTCTACGCACAATTGTCAACATTGTAAAGAGCCTCACCCATTACGATCCTGCCCTAAATTTTTAGAAAAAAATGTGAATGACCGAATTCACATAGCAAAAGTCACAAATTCATGTTTTAATTGTTTGTCAATAAATCATGGTGTCAAGGACTGCTCAAGCAAATATAGTTGTAGGCTGTGCAAACAAAAACATAACACTTTGTTGCACAAGGCAACGGTGACCCAGCCTATAAGTTTACCACCAAATAACGCTGACGAGCAAGCTAGTACAAGTGCTGCAGCGCAAGCCCAATACATACAGTCCACTTCTAGATCAGGTATTCCTAATCTGACTTCCTTGACCCTGCGGGGAAATAATCAGTCCTCGACACAGCTAATAGACAAAGAAACTTTGTTATTTACTGCAATAGTACAAATCGAAACTAGAGGCGCAAGATACCAGGCAAGAGCAATCATCGACCCTGGATCCCAATCCACGTTTATATCGGACAAATTAAAAAACCGATTAAACTTACCTACAAAACGTAATATAGTACACGTTTCCGGCTTGAGTCAGACAGTTTCTGAAACTTCGACCAAAGCCTGTTTGTTTAACCTTTGCTCCAGGGTGGACACATCGTTTAAGTTAGAGGTATGGGCACCAGTTTTGAAGACCCTTCCATCCAATTTACCGCCCCAAACATTAAACGCAGAACAATTCGCAGAGGCTGCAAAACTAGAACTTGCAGACCCACACTTTCATCAAAGTCGACCCATCGACCTACTAATAGGCCTCGACTTAGGCCCCTCAATATATAGTATGGAAACACCGATGCGGTCCATTGGATCCCTTTTGGCACAAAAAACAGTATTTGGCTGGATTGTGGGGGGACCAATTTGTACAACAACTTCACCTAGAAAAACGATAGCGTTACTAAACACATCGTCCCTGGACCGAATCCTCACACGCTTTTGGGAGGTGGAGGAGACCCCAAAAAAGGTTTTGAGGTCAGAAGAGGACACGCAGTGTGAAAATCACTACAAGTCTACAACCCGTAGAAGTGATTCGGGTAGATATATTGTTACCCTACCCTTTAAAAATGGCGAAGAAATAGGCGTATCTAGAAATATTGCCATGGCCCAATTTTTGAGAATGGAGCGCATGCTTAGCCAAAAGCCAGATTTTAAAACACAATACGACAATGTTATTGTAGAATACCTCGAGCTAGGACACATGAGGAAAATTTCTCCCCTGGAAATTAATAAATACCCAAATTATTACCTGCCGCATCACGCAGTAATAAAACCCGAAAAGTTGACTTCGAAGATTAGAGTAGTTTTCAACGCATCGAGACCGTCTTCAAATAAGAGAAGTTTGAATGACATTTTGTATCCAGGACCCATACTTCAACAAGACTTAGTGCTCATAATATTGAAGTGGAGATTCTTCCGTTTTGTGTACAACGCAGATGTCACAAAAATGTATCGCCAGATACTCATTGACCCTAAGCAAACAAAATATCAAAGAATATTGTTTAGAAAATCCGAGACAGATCCTATTGAGGATTACGAACTCCTTACAGTGACGTTTGGAGTTAATTGCGCGCCCTTTCTTGCCATAAGAACCCTTCTTCAACTAGCCGAAGATATAGGGACAACTCACCCCCTGGCGTCAAACATCTTACAACACAACACGTACGTAGATGACGTTTTAGCTGGTGGCCACACATTAAACGAAGCCATCAAATCACGAAAAGAACTTACAACTGTTCTAAAATCTGCCGGTTTCGATCTGATGAAATGGACCTCAAATGATCCACGAGTAATTCAAGATTTGCCAAATGAGACCCTACTACCGCTCGACTGGTTAAACTTATCCGAGAACGCCGGAACCAAGACACTCGGGATAAAATGGAACATTTCCTCAGACTCTTTTACATTCACTGCCCCAGGTGTTGAATTGAAAGAAAATTACACAAAAAGGGAAGTTTTATCTACAATTGCCAAATTCTTTGACCCTTGCGGATGGATAGCTCCAGTAATTGTTGATGCCAAGTTAATCATGCAACAGATTTGGTTAGATAAAGTCGACTGGGATGAAAACCTAAAACCCTTGACTTGCCTCAAATGGCAAAAATTCGTTAAAAACTGCCCTGCAATAAATGCCCTGAAAATTCCTCGTTGGATCCACTACAGCCCTAATTTAAATGTTGAAATACATGGCTTTAGCGACGCCTCAGAAAAGGCTTATTCTGCGACTCTTTACGTCCGAATACAGTCTGAAAATTCTATATCTACATATTTACTGGCCTCTAAGACTCGTGTTGCTCCCATTAAACAAATATCGCTACCACGTTTGGAGCTTTGTGGATCAGTTTTACTGGCAAATTTAGCCTCAGGAATCCTGCCGAATCTTCAAGCTACGCAAATCGACACATATTTTTGGACCGACTCAACAATAGTACTGGCCTGGTTAAAGAAACCCCCCTGCACGTGGAACACCTTTGTTGGAATTCGTGTCTCAGAAATTGTAGATAAAGTCGGCAATAGTCATTGGCAACATGTCGACTCAAAAGAAAACCCTGCAGATATAGCCAGCAGGGGATGTACGCCCCAAGAATTAGAGACCCACAACTTATGGTGGTATGGACCTTCATGGCTAAAATTACCCAAACATAAATGGCCAAAATCCAGAAGTCCAAATGACACCAATTTAGAAGCAAAAACTGTAAAGACGTTAACTACTACTACTCAGGAGGACCCATTGAACCGTTTCTCCAATTTGTCGCGCGCTTATAGAGTATTAGCTTATGTCCTACGTTTCTGGAGAAACACTGGTGTAAACAGAACCCGCCTTCGGATATCTTCAAACGAAGTTACACCAGAAGAAATAATCGATGTCAAAACACCACTCATTATTTGGACTCAAAAACAACACTTCCCAGAAGAATATAAGCAGTTGAAGCTCAAACAAAGGATTCCGTCTTCCAGCAGTATTTTGACCCTCAACCCGTTCATAGACCAACTAGGCGTCATACGAGCCAACGGACGTCTGGTTCAATCACCAGCGCTCACATATAACGAACGACATCCAATATTGCTGCCGTACAACCCTAAGTTCACCAGATGGCTGACCGAATTCACTCACAAATTAACTATTCATGGGGGAAACCAACTTATGGTCCGAGTACTTCGTACGGAATATTGGATTTTTCGTTTGAGGCCCTTAGTAAAAATGGTGATTAATAATTGTAAAACTTGTGTTTTGTACAAAAAACACACTTTGAGTCAAATCATGGCTTCCTTACCACCAGAGCGCACAACACTTTCTCGCCCTTTCACCACAACTGGAGTCGACTACGCTGGACCCTTCAACATTCGCAACTTTACTGGTCGAGCCTGCCTTATCACAAAAGGGTACGTCTGCATATTTGTATGCTTTGCCACTAAAGCCGTTAACTTAGAGCCAGTAAGTGATTTATCGACCCAAGCCTTCCTAGCTGCCTTTTCCCGTTTTATTGGAAGACGTGGATGTCCAGCAATCGTATACTCGGACAACGGCACGAACTTTGTCGGAGCAGCAGAACTCATCAAAAAAGATCGTCTAGCATTTATAAAAACTCTTCAGTCCCAAGTTACACACAACTATAGCCATCAAAATATCATTTGGAAATTTATACCCCCTGGTGCCCCACATATGGGCGGACTCTGGGAAGCCGGTATAAAGTCATTTAAAACCCACCTAAAGAAAATGATACCTGATATGAAATTCACCTTTGAAGAGTTGTCAACAATTCTCACCCGCATAGAATCGTGTTTAAACTCTAGACCCTTAAGTCCTGCTAGCGATGACCCAAATGACCTTAACCCAGAATTTACAAAGAACATAAAACATAAAAAAACAAAATAATTGCGATTTATATTTTTATAAACAGCTTAAATTGGATATTTATGCGAAAAAGTGGCCACCAAATATTTTTATGTGTGCAGCTAACATTGATGTTTTGTATGAAAATATTTTAAAGCTGCCCAAAAATATGAAAAATGTGCAGGTTACAAAATGCACGTAAACAAGGATTTTGAAGAATAATTCCAGAAAATATTTATTTTGGGCAGTTAAGTCAAAGTGCAGCTAACTTTGATTTTTTGTATGAAAATAATTTTAAAATGCCAAAAATTTTGTGCATTTATCTTAAATGTTCAGGTAGAGAAAGTGCACTTAAAAAAGGAATTTGTATGGAATTAGAAAGAATAATTCCAAAAATTATCAATTTTGTGCAGTTAAGGCAAAAGTGCACGTACACAAAAGGCAGTTAAGTCAAAACTACTGTAGTTATTAAGTAAAACAAACATTTAAAATATTAAATATTTGTGTTAAATTACCGGAAAAATATAATATATGTATATATGTATGATAATCGCGCGATTAATATGTAGCATCATTAGGTTTGCGTCGACATGGTAAAATTAGTTTGCTTTTCTGATGCAGCGTAGGCAGTACTGCATTTAACAATGTGGAGAATTTATATTATAATAGATATTATGACATACATATGTACCTATTGTGTATAATTTTTTATTGATTTTAATTACTTATAAGTAGTGGTTTTAACTATAAATGTACTTTATTTAATTTAGCTATGAATCCTGCAGATGTTGCCATTTATTCTTGGAAATTTTTAGCATTTGGGAGTGCAATGGGGTAGGCTGCACAATTTCAAAATTTCTAACAGTCCTATGTGGAATAAGCTGATAGTCAAACTTATTATAGGTTTTACTTTACATACATACGTACATGGATTCGGTTCTTATAATTTTACAGCACTTTTTAATTTTTTCTTATGCAATACTGAAAATTATTATCTGATCACTAATTCCACTAACACCGTGGTTATAAAACAGATTACCCAGTTTTGATGTTTAAAAATATTAAGGTGTTCTTATAAAAAGAATTATACATTATGTTGTTTAAAATAATTATATATGTATGTATTTGATGATACGTAATTTTTAATTTTGTAAATAATTTGGTTATTTTTTAAGATAGAAGTTTAAAATTTAATAAAAATATGTAACGTGAATCGTAATCAACAAAACAATCCAATTAAATTTTCCAATAGTATCTACATTGTTTTGCCGTTAAGATAACGATAGGTGTTTTGTTTGTGAAAAAAATTCTTTGATGCCTGATAAAGGGTCCCTTTTTCTTTCGTTGAAAAGACGTACCTAAATGCAGAAATTTTTAAGAAAAAAAAACATAGCCACAAGAATTTGTTGGTATTTTGAGCTTGTAAAAATATTTTGGTTTCTGTACCAATCGCGTCGGTGGATTTTTTCTTTGAAAACACTTTTCTTAAGTGAGTAAAAAAATTTTAAAAACAAGTTAAAAAAGTCTTGTTTTGCTACAATATAAATAAAAGCAAATGTGACAGTAGGTAACATTTTTGGGTAAGAAGATGTGTTTTATTGATGTATTAATGAAACTTTATTGTTTCGCACTATTTTTATTGCTTACTTTTTTATACTACAATTATATGACCGAGCCCAAAGAGTTAAGGCTCAACCATAATATGCATAGCCGTGCTTAACCTACTGTCAAAAATTACCAAAAAGTCTCTCAAATGTATTTAAAGAAACAATATCAAAAACAATCTGATTCCGTACGGAATGTGCGATCAGTTTCGCACTGCTTTATTTTGCGCTGAATCCGAATATGAAGTCAGAAATTTCAAAAGTAGAACAGTTTTTGAGACATTCCAAAATAACCGTTATTTGTGTTTTTAAAAAAGATGATGTGACTGAAATGCAAATATCTTCAAAAATTTTAAACGGATTATGTATTTCTTTGTTTTTTTTTATGGTGACAGGTTATAATATTTCTAAAATAACCATGGGTCGTTTGTGAAGATGAGTCAATAAATGGCAGAGTTATAGTGGACAAAATTTCAAACTTCATTATAAATTTTATGATTTTTTTTTGCAATTTTGCTCTTTTAAAATCATTTTTTTTTAAACAAAAAATAAATTTTTTTTTAAGTTTTATCACTTACGACATTGGCCTATTTCACTACGAACATTTTGTGGCCAATAGGATCCAGATCGGTGCAAAAATGACAAAGTTACAGAAGATTAATTGAATTAACCCACGTTTTGATTTTTATAAAATCAAAGAAAAACACAACAAATAAATGTACGAAGCTAAATTTTTAGTAACAATAAATATTAAAAATAGCTTAAAACTTTTGAATTTCTATGTGGGTTTATTATCTAAATCTTTTGTAGCTTTCCCATTTTTGTACCAATATATAAAGGCGTAACTAACTAATAATTAAAAATCGAGTTTTTTATTGATTATTCACCCACATCGTGAATAATTTTTCCGTCGTAATTTTTTTACCTTTTCACATATTAGCGTTGATAAAAGACTCCCATGAAAAATAGGTAATTCAAAGAAGAATAATAACGTGAAAAATTCCCCTTATCGTGCAAAGTTTTTTCCCTCGTAATTTTTTCACGTTTCCCTTAGATTTTCTTACTTTATTTTTGTAGGGAACAGAACATTTATGTAAGTACTTCCTCATATAAATCAAATATTAGGTGCTAGATCCCTTAATACTAAATATTTTGCTTTAATATTTTAACTTTCTTTAAAATATATACATACGTGTATATATATGTATGTACATTTTTAATTTTTTTTATTTTAAAATTTTTTCTCTTGAGTTATATTGCCAGGGTATCATACAGTTTTTGGTGCTTCAACCACAAGTACTTGTTCGACCTAGACCTTCGTATCAGTAAATCGTCTGAGTTATATATGGTTCTCCACCAGTCACATTAAAAAATAATAAGGCTGATCGACGGCAAAAACTGTAAATTGGTACAGTTATACGACGCCGAACCATTAACCAATGAGGGGCAACAACGCAAAACGCACGAAAAACAGACAAACAGGAATGAAATGTTTGTCCTTAAGAAATAATGACAAAAAGCGCGAACTTCTTCTCCACTCAGAGCAGTTTTTTTACATTCACTGGAACTGATAGCGTGAACAATTTTTCACATGAGATTCACGATTGCTTTTTCCCCTTCGAGTGGAATGCAAATTTCATGGGAACATAAATTCCACTTGTTATTGACGATAGGGGTGAATTCAAAATCGTTTTTGTGGTTGAGATTTTTATTCCAAAATTACCAATTTTTTTTGTAAAAAGTACAACATTCGCAATCTTGTGGTACTGGTGCAAAAATTTGGTTATCACCCTAATGCACATATGTATTAAATACATACTTTCATAAGTTCTGGTGAACGGGTTTAAAGAAGTAAAATCATTATGAAAATGTATTTTTATAACTATATATATATGTTCCCGAAGTCCTATAAGGAGCATAGGGCCCCAACAAAATCTATCCACTTTGATCTATCCATCGCAATTCTTTTCACTTCGTTCCAACTGGTGTTAAAAGTTGTTGCTTCAGCTATGCTTTGCAAGACGGTCATTTCTATACCCTTAAATTAAACTTACAATACTTATATGTAACACTTTTTAAATTAACTTCATCGCGTTTAACTCATCAATTAAGCCTTAAAATTCTAGAAAAAAACATCTTTTGGGCAAAGAGAATTAATGAACTAGGAAACGAGTTTAACATATGTTGGCAAATGAGCACAACATCAGACCAATGGATCGAAAATCAAAACTATTTCCTTACTGCTTTGGAAATTAAATACCATAACGGACGCCTCATGAGAGCCTCTCAAAGCCAAACATTTTATAAAAACCTAAGATTCACAGCTGGACAATTTTATTTTATGATTTTGCATGACCAAAGTTATGTAACATTGATTCTTAAAGCTCGAAGTGACTTAATAAATTTAAATGGCGCTAGGCTCTCAAGAAGCATCAATAAAGAATGCTCCTTGTGCAATACAAATGAAATTGAATCAGTTCAGCATTTTATATGCCGATGCCCTGTTCTAAATTACTTCAGATTCCAACAGTTTCATACCATAGCAATACCAGAAGAACATTTTTTAAAATTACTAAATGGCGAACTTTATAATTGGGAAACATTAGCAAGATATATTACCAACGCTTTAACTTATCGAAATTTTTTAATAAATGAATTTAATCATTAATATAGTTTATACAGAACATTTTATATCTTCATATTAAGCCTATTCTTCCGGCTGACGACAATGTCAAAGCCGTACGTAAATTTCTTTTATTTTATTTATTCTTTTATTATACATACATATAAAAATAAAAATGTTTGTAATGAATTATTGAAAAAATAAAGAAATTACTGCTACTACTACTACTACTACTACTATGGCTTGTCTTCTCCATGTATGGGCCGGACGTCCTCTTCTACGACTACCCTGTGGGTTCCACTCTATGGCGGTTTTAGCAATGTCTGGATGTGTTTTTCTTATCGTATGACCTATCCAGTTCCATTTTCGTCTACGTACTTCAGCGGTTAGAGGAGATTGCTGCGTTTCGAACCATAGCCTTTCATTGGATAACGTTTGTGGGCAATACACCCGAAGTATTCTTCTCAGACAGCGGTTTATAAAAACTTGCATTGCCTGAATGTCTGGAGGGGCCGCATTCCATGTTTCACAGCCGTATAACAAAGTAGAACGAACATTAGAATTAAACAGTTTAATTTTGATACCACGAGAGACTGTGGAAGATTTCCATATGTAATTGAGTTGGCCGAAAGTTTGTGATGCTTTTTTAATTCTGTGACAGATATCTGCGCTCGAGCCACCAGTTGTTGTTAATATAGAGCCGAGGTAACAGAAAGAGTCTTCATCCGCCAGTATATTATTACCAATTGTAAATCTGCTGCTGGTTTCAGCGTTTATTCACATCACCTTGGTCTTGCCAATGTTTTTTTTAAGGCCAGCATTCGAGGCCAAGTCTGAAAGAGATGATGAGAGAGGAGGCAAATGTCATCGGCATATTCTAAGTCCTCTAATCTTCCATTGAACCCCCAAGAAATACCCCTATTATCTGCCATAGATTGTTTCATGACAATATAACTATATAGTTGTATTTTATTTTTAAAATATTTCAGAATTTATTAAAATTTTTGCCTTCCGGCATGACCAAAGTCTAAAAGGCAATTCGGCTATCGCAGTGCGCACTACTGTCATAGAAATATTATCTACTGTTCGGATAAGGGCAAGCTTTAGAGATTCCAAATTTGGATGAAATACAATTTTATAGTATATACCCAATTATCTCGCAAGGCATCAGATGTCTTTCCAAGAGTTCAAAGGGGCACTATCGCACTTCAGTAATGATATGGGGAATAATAATGTGAACAATTGTTCACGGGAAAAATTCCCCTTATCGTGAAAAGTTTTTTCCCTCGTAATTTGTTCACATTTCCCTTAGATTTTTTCACTTTATTTTTGCTAGGGAACAGAACATGTATGTATTAGAGGTCTGCATGTGTGCGATTAAACGACACATGAATTCACATATCAAACTAGCAAGTAGTGTGTTGTGTGTTATTTTTGAATCACACACAATTAATTGTGTTGAGAAATACCCCCTGTTCTAAATTACTTCAGATTCCAACAGTTTCATACCATAGCAATACCAGAAGAACATTTTTTAAAATTACTAAATGGCGAACTTTATAATTGGGAAACATTAGCAAGATATATTACCAACGCTTTAACTTATCGAAATTTTTTAATAAATGAATTTAATCATTAATATAGTTTATACAGAACATTTTATATCTTCATATTAAGCCTATTCTTCCGGCTGACGACAATGTCAAAGCCGTACGTAAATTTCTTTTATTTTATTTATTCTTTTATTATACATACATATAAAAATAAAAATGTTTGTAATGAATTATTGAAAAAATAAAGAAATTACTGCTACTACTACTACTACTACTACTATGGCTTGTCTTCTCCATGTATGGGCCGGACGTCCTCTTCTACGACTACCCTGTGGGTTCCACTCTATGGCGGTTTTAGCAATGTCTGGATGTGTTTTTCTTATCGTATGACCTATCCAGTTCCATTTTCGTCTACGTACTTCAGCGGTTAGAGGAGATTGCTGCGTTTCGAACCATAGCCTTTCATTGGATAACGTTTGTGGCCAATACACCCGAAGTATTCTTCTCAGACAGCGGTTTATAAAAACTTGCATTGCCTGAATGTCTGGAGGGGCCGCATTCCATGTTTCACAGCCGTATAACAAAGTAGAACGAACATTAGAATTAAACAGTTTAATTTTGATACCACGAGAGACTGTGGAAGATTTCCATATGTAATTGAGTTGGCCGAAAGTTTGTGATGCTTTTTTAATTCTGTGACAGATATCTGCGCTCGAGCCACCAGTTGTTGTTAATATAGAGCCGAGGTAACAGAAAGAGTCTTCATCCGCCAGTATATTATTACCAATTGTAAATCTGCTGCTGGTTTCAGCGTTTATTCACATCACCTTGGTCTTGCCAATGTTTTTTTTAAGGCCAGCATTCGAGGCCAAGTCTGAAAGAGATGATGAGAGAGGAGGCAAATGTCATCGGCATATTCTAAGTCCTCTAATCTTCCATTGAACCCCCAAGAAATACCCCTATTATCTGCCATAGATTGTTTCATGACAATATAACTATATAGTTGTATTTTATTTTTAAAATATTTCAGAATTTATTAAAATTTTTGCCTTCCGGCATGACCAAAGTCTAAAAGGCAATTCGGCTATCGCAGTGCGCACTACTGTCATAGAAATATTATCTACTGTTCGGATAAGGGCAAGCTTTAGAGATTCCAAATTTGGATGAAATACAATTTTATAGTATATACCCAATTATCTCGCAAGGCATCAGATGTCTTTCCAAGAGTTCAAAGGGGCACTATCGCACTTCAGTAATGATATGGGGAATAATAATGTGAACAATTGTTCACGGGAAAAATTCCCCTTATCGTGAAAAGTTTTTTCCCTCGTAATTTGTTCACATTTCCCTTAGATTTTTTCACTTTATTTTTGCTAGGGAACAGAACATGTATGTATTAGAGGTCTGCATGTGTGCGATTAAACGACACATGAATTCACATATCAAACTAGCAAGTAGTGTGTTGTGTGTTATTTTTGAATCACACACAATTAATTGTGTTGAGAAATACCCCATGTGTGCAAAGCGTTCAATTGTTTTTGTGAGTGTTGTGAGAGAAATATTTGATACAGTAAATACACTTGTGTAACGATGTACATATTATTAGGTGTGTTCCACAAGATCTAGGGCAAGTTCGGACTAATGAGAGTAAGATGAAAATTACTCTCTAAATTTGCCGAAACTACCCAAAATTGCTGGAACGCAAAAAACCATTTTTCAACATCTTCAAATACTAATGCTGCTTACTTTTCAAATTAAGATCTATTTAAGTGATTTAAGACGCTTAAAAGTCATAACATTATAAAACTAAAACATTTGCATCATTGTAATTTTTTATATTTTGTTTTTTTATATTAAAGATTAAGGGAAATATGTATGCAATAACGTTTTAACCACTTTCATTTTTCACAAAAACCTTACATTTTGCTTTTTAATATGTTTTTTAATTAAAACTAAACTTTTCTTTTGCTTGTAAATTTCCTGAATTATTTATCAGTTTCATTTGTAAACAAACACAGCTGATTTTTTTTTCCTGTCCGAACTTACCCAAAGAAAAAGTACGTGCAAATTTGTACAGGAAATGAAAAAAATTACTCTCTCAATTACTCTCTTTATTGCACAAAAATTGTTATGTGGAACGCTTTTGGGTAACTTTGTGCAAGTTCGGACTGTTTCGTTATGCATGTGGAACAGAGCTATTGTATTCCATCAGTATCCATCAGTATCCACTAGTATCTGCTTTTGCGGTTTGTTGCGATACAGACGCGTATTCTTAATCCCGCATACAATTGAATTATTAATTACTTTTGATATTTTAATATAACAAATTAGCGAATGGACGCATTTTTTTTAAAATAAATCTTTAACATAAAAGTGAACAATAATCAAAAACGAAAAATTTAATAAAAAAATATATGTATAAATGTACATACATATGTACACATATACTGTACAAAAACATTTTGTTTAAAATTCTTTTTTGGTGTAATACAATAAATAATAAAAATAAAAAAGCACAGTAAAACAGTGAAAAACAAAAACAACTTTTTGCATGAGTAGTCACAATGAAACAACAATAAAACTAGATGAAAGAAATGCATACGTAACAGTTAATGCTAAAGAATGCAATACTGAAATAAATAAAACAAAACAAAACAATATTAACTACCTAACGGCTAAACCAATTGTTCGTACACGTTCCCTTTCGCCCTCTGTTTTTATAAGACGGTTGATGCTGAGACATTAAAAAATATTAATCTCTCGCTAGTGCCTGCAAGTGTTGCCGCTTCGGCAAAAACAATTTTAGTTACAAATGTTACCATGAATTCAAACACAGACGCAATGGAAAAATCTCAAGTAAAAAGTTGTCAAAAGCCTCAAGTAAAAGTTGGTATGGACAGGTACATAACAGTGCTTAAACGTGGTCGCAGCCCTACCTCTGCAGCAGTTGCTTCGGCCTCAAAAGTACCATCTTTTGATAAAATAAATTCTCAAAATCGTTTTGCAATTCTGGAGGATGAATCCTCTGAAGCACCAAACGTCATAAAATCGTCAAAGACTCCCCCGATATATCTTAGGGAGCAAAACTCAAATGAGCTTATAAAGAGTTTAATTTCGTTGATTGGAGAAAATTCGTTTTATGTAGCTGCTATCAAGCGTGGTAGTATAAACGAGACTAAAATACAAGTCAATCATGAGAATGATTTTCGCAAAATAATAACCAAATTTGAAGCACTTAAAAAAAACTTTTATACATACCAACTGAAGAGCATTAAAGGTCTACAGGTAGTGATTAAGGGAATTGACTCATGTGTGGACCCTGAAGAGGTAAAAACATTCCTAGAAGAAAAAGGCTTCAAAATAAAACATGTAGTAAATATTAAAAATAGAGAAAAAAATCCCCAACCACTTTTTCGAGTGAAGTTTGAACCCGGCGACGTAAAGCTTAAAAAAAACGAAACGCATCATATTTACAATTTGAAATATATTCTCTATAGAAGAGCCACATAAAAGAAATGGTCCCGTTCAATGTTTAAACTGTCAAGAATATGGTCATACTAAGGCATACTGCTATTTACCCCCTGTTTGTGTAGTATGTGGTGAATTACATGGTACAGTTCTCTGCGATAAGTCTAAAACCGACCCCAACGTAAAAAAATGTAGTAACTGTGGCGGCAATCACACTGCCAATTATAGAGGATGCCCTGTATATACTATCGTCAAGCAGTCGGCTGGACCGAAAACTAATCCCCCTCAAATGCAGGTACCAAATCAAGTAAACACAAATGCAATTCAAGCCCCCCAGCCTGGTAATAACAGAACCTCTTACGCTCACGTGCTAAAATCAAACCATGTGCCAATGCAAGGTGCCTCGCCAGGTAATGATGAAACTCCAGTTTCTAATTTAAGTCGTTTAGAAAAAACCATGGAACCATTAGTGCAAACAGTAAATAATTTTACAAACACAATGGGTAATATGATGCAGGAGATTCTTAGAATGCAATCGATGTTATTGCAAGCTGTACTTAACAAACCATGAACTGTTTAAAAATTTGTTTTTGGAACGCAAACGGCATCCGCCAACATAAAAATGAATTAGAATACTTTCTTAAAAATAAACAAATTGATGTCATGAAGGTTTCTGAAACTCATTTGACCTCAAGAAATACGTTTAAAATTAATGGTTATATACTATATGATACCAAGGACCCTCGAGATAGAGCTTGTGGAGGTTCTGCCATTTTAATAAAAACCAGAGTCAAACACTACCTCATGGGTGATCATTGTGAAGATTATCTTCAAGCAACAAACATTTGCGTTGAAGAATTAAATAGAAACGTAGTAATCTCATCGTTATACTCCCCACCTAGATATTCAATATCTGAAGGCCAATATTATAATTATTTTAAATCATTAGGACCTTGTTTCCTGGCCGCTGGCGATTATAACGCTAAACATACCTTCTGGGGGTTCCGACTTATAACACCAAAGGGTCGTGTTCTATTTAATACTATTTCTAAAATGGATTTGAATGTGATAGCAAAGCGGAGAACCAACATATTGGCCTACTGATCAGCAAAAAATACCAGATGTCATCGATTTTGGCGTGGTTAAAAACATTCCCTTAGAAACGATTTATGTTGAAGCTTCCTTAGAATTATCTTCCGACCACACACCAACAATTGTTACTTTAATGAACCCCAATAGAATTGTATCTCCAACTGGTTACTTAGCGACGCCAGCTACACAAATAAATTGGCTGAAATATAAAAAATATCTCAGCACCCATTGCACAGAAAATATTCCGCTTAGTACACCGGAGAATGTAGATCGCTCTATAGTTAATTTTGACAGTTTTCTGAAACTAGCTGTGCAACATTCTAGTACTGCCCCCAAAAAAACAAAAAATATTAAAATATTTTCCACAGATGTCGAGCGCCTTTTGTCTGAAAAAAGGAGAGCTCGAAGAGAGTGGCAATTGCACAGATCCCCTCAACTTAAGAAATTACTAAAAGAGTGTACAAAAAGGCTAAGAAAGCTATTGCAGACGCAGAAAACAGCTTCTCTTGAAAAATATCTTAAGGAACTTGATGCAACTCCACAATCAGACTACTCATTATGGCGTGCAGCTAGAAATCTCAAAAGGCCAGTTGTCTCTAAGCCACCATTAAGAAACTTGAATGGAAGTTGGGCAAGAAATGATAGTGAAAAGGGAAATCTGTTTGTTAATCATTTGAAAAACGTTTTTACCCCAAATTTATCTCACGATATAGCATTAGAGTTACCACCTGTTGCTGCTAGGGCAGCTGTTCCCCTAAGATTTGAGATAAGAGAAATCGAAAAGACTGTTTGTGAATTAAACCCCAAAAAGCCCCTGGTTTTGATAAGATCAGCAACAAAATGCTTTTGGAGCTACCCAGCACAGCAAAGAAAATTATTCTTTTAATTTTCAATGCTATCTTACGTCTTCAATACTATCCTCAAAAATGGAAGGTTTCCTTAGTCACCATGATACCTAAACCAGGAAAGAATCACACAAAAGTTGAGTCATATAGGCCTATAAGCTTACTGTCTAATATATCAAAGCTGTTTGAGAGGCTGTTAGTGTCAAAATTAACTCCAATTTTAAGTGAAAATAGATGTATACCTAACCACCAATTCGGCTTTAGAAGAGAACACAGCACAATTGAACAAACCCATCGTATAGTAAACGCCATAAGAAAAGCCTTTGAAGAAAGAAAATATTGTTCCGCTCTCTTCATCGATGTTTCTCAAGCTTTTGATAAAGTCTGGCATGAAGGCTTATTACATAAATTGAAGCAAAATTTTCCAGCAAACACACACAAGCTGCTAGAAAGCTACTTAGTCGGTCGTTAATTTATTATAAAAGAAGGAAATTTCTTTAGTTCACCACAGCCAATTGGCGCTGGAGTCCCACAGGGCAGCATTCTGGGGCCTCTATTATACTTAATTTATACTTCGGACATGCCAACGAGCAACTACACACAAACTTCAACATTTGCAGACGATACAGCTTTTCTAAGCGTCCACGAAAACAGTTATGAAGCATCTCGTTACTTACAGGATCATATATTTCAACTAGAAATATGGTTAAAACAATGGAGGATAAAAGTCAATGGGCAAAAATGCGTACATATAACATTCACCTTGCGTCGGGAATCATGCCCCCCTATTAAAATCAATAATCAAATAATACCTCAAAATTCGCATGTAAAATATCTCGGTATACATTTAGATCGCCGTTTGACGTGGAAAAGCCATATAGAGGCAAAATTAACTCAAATGAAACTAAAAGCCATACAAATTCATTGGCTTATTGGAAGAAACTCTGTCCTTAGTCTCGACTGCAAACTCCTACTTTACAACTCTATCTTAAAGCCTATCTGGTGCTACGGTATTCAGTTATGGGGCACTGCCTCGGCTTCTAATATCGAAAAAATTCAAAGGCGCCAAAATAAACTTCTTAGAATAATCACAGCTGCCCCTTGGTATGTTAAAAATTCAAATATTCACAAGGATCTCAATGTTTCATTAGTTAAAACTGTGATTACGAAATATGCAGTAAAATACTTGAAAAGGCTCGAATTGCATCCGAACCCACTAGCTCGAAATATTTTAAATGATAGCGGCCACACTCGCTTAAGAAGAAGAGACACTGCAGCACTTGTCCAATTAGATGAGCGATAAACACCTACATACATATGTATATAAGTGAACAGAACCCGTGATGAAAAAATTTTTGTCTGGCACTGGCAGGACATAAAATAAAGTATTAGGTTAAGATTTGATTAATTATTGTTAGTTCATATTAAATGTATGAAGATTCAATAAATAATATTGAAAAAAAAAAAAAAAAAAAAAAAAAAAAGATATTAACAGATATGATACTCTCTTTCGCTTTTTTATCAACTTACATCCACTCTTTTACAAATCATATCAATATCAACTCATATCAGAAACTTAAGATCACTCATCCATACGCATCCACTTTAGAAAACACACAGAAACAGATATAAAAAGATATATCTGTGCAGGTCTTTAGTACGAATTCGGATTAAAACAATTTTATAATTTTTGAATGAAGCGTATTTTGCGATTAAGTCAATCTTAGTTTTACTTAAATCAATCTCAGTTTCGGATTATTTCAAGTACGAAAACGGGATTGAATATGGATAATTTAAGTATTTTGGAATTAAGAATCCGTACTTGAATCAATCTTTCTGTACTTGATCATCTAATTATCTTATTATGTTGGTATATAGATTAAATTCGACCCAAAAATATTTTACTGCAAATTTACTTCTTTTCTTTTAAATGCTAACGTTGATAAACAATTTAGCGGCCTAAAACCCTTTAAGACAAAAAATCTCATATGGATGTTAATATTTAAATAATATTCGGCACAAATAACTCTTATATGAATTTTAACCTCTTAAAATATCTTTGGTCTTGTGAGCCGATCGTTTCCAATAGGGTAAAATTTAGAAAATTTTTAACAATTTTCAGCGCATATTTAATGCGCATAAAACGTGTTTTTAAGAGCATATTGCTGGTTTCCCTGGTTATTGCACTATTTTAAGGTCGTTCTATTTACAAGTAATTAGTAACTGTTTGTATAAATAATTGAAATGAACATTTTTTGCAACAGTATGTTTTCGATGAAAATAATTTAATAAATACATATGATTGTTTTTTTTTTTCAAAATGTTCCTGTTTTTAAAGTTGTCCCTTTTTTCTCAGAATTCCCCTTTTTGTGACCCTTTTTTTTTTTTTTTTGAAAAATCCCCATTTTGTGCCCTTTTTTGAAAATTTTGAACGGAAACGCTGGCCAGGTGTAATTAAAAAGAGCCAAAGCTGGCCCCTTAATAGCTAAGTTGGCATCACTGAACACCGCACATGCTCTTAAAGGCCTATTAGACACGCATACTTGTCTAAAGACATGTATGATGGTATACTTTGGGTTTAAAGTGGGGAACAGAATAGTCGCTGTAGTACAACGTTGCGAATAGCGCTGCAAGCTGTCAAAAGTTAAAAACGAAAGTTTTAAAGTACTGTCAACAGAATACGTAGTTGTAGTAGTCGTTGCAGTTGAAGTACAAAATTTAAATTTTTGAACTTTGTCGCTCTACAAAGCATTCGTCAGTTTCAGCTACTACTACAACTTCTTTATTCTGTTCCAGGCCTTACACTGTCGACCGCTGACGGCATACTTCAGTACACAGAAATTTTTGAAGCGAAAACATGGCAGTGAAGCGGAAAGTTGTACGTATAAATCGTCTACGCCTGCTCCAGATTTTTCAGATTGGCGAACCTTTTTGAGCTCCCTCCGGTAGCAGCCACGTAAATTATTTATTTATTTTTTTACCATGTCAATAGTTGCATTTTTTTCTATTTCATTTTTTTTTTTCATTTTATTTTGTGCTTTGTTGCGATACAGACGCGTATTCTTAATCCCGCATACAATTGAATTATTAATTACATTTGATATTTTAATATAACAAATTAGCGAATGGACGCATTTTTTTTAAATAAATCTTTAACATAAAAGTGAACAATAATCAAAAACGAAAAAATTAATAAAAAAAATATATGTATAAATGTACATACATATGTACACATATACTGTACAAAAACATTTTGTTTAAAATTCTTTTTTGGTGCAATACATTAAATAATAAAAATAAAAAAAGCACAGTAAAACAGTGATAAACAAAAACAACTTTTTGCATGAGTAGTCACAATGTAACAACAATAAAACTAGATGAAAGAAATGCATACGTAACAGTTAATGCTAAAGAGTGCAATACTGAAACAAATAAAACAAAACAAAACAAAACAATATTAACTACCTAACGGCTAAACCTATTGCTCGTACACGTTCCCTTTCACCCTCTGTTTTTACAAAGACGGTTGATGCTGAGACATTAAAAAATATTAATCTCTCGCTAGTGCCTGCAAGTGTTGCCGCTTCGGCAAAAACAATTTTAGTAACAAATGTTACCATGAATTCAAACACAGACGCAATGGAAAAATCTCAAGTAAAAAGTTGTCAAAAGCCTCAAGTACAAGTTGGTATGGACAGGTACATAACAGTGCTTAAACGTGGTCGCAGCCCTACCTCTGCAGCAGTTGCTTCGGCCTCAAAAGTACCATCTTTTGATAAAATAAATTCTCAAAATCGTTTTGCAATTCTGGAGGATGAATCCTCTGAAGCACCAAACGTCATAAAATCGTCCAAGCCTCCCCCGATATATCTTAGGGAGCAAAACTCAAATGAGCTTATAAAGAGTTTAATTTCGTTAATTGGAGAAAATTCGTTTTACGTAGCTGCTATCAAGCGTGGTAGTATAAACGAGACTAAAATACAAGTCAATCATGAGAATGATTTTCGCAAAATAATAACCAAATTTGAAGCACTTAAAAAAAACTTTTATACATACCAACTGAAGAGCAGTAAAGGTCTTCAGGTAGTGATTAAGGGAATTGACTCATGTGTGGACCCTGAAGAGGTAAAAACATTCCCAGAAGAAAAAGGCTTCAAAATAAAACATGTAGTAAATATTAAAAATAGAGAAAAAAATCCCCAACCACTTTTTCGAGTGGAGTTTGAACCCGGCGACGTAAAGCTTAAAAAAAACGAAACGCATCCTATTTACAATTTGAAATATATTCTCTATAGAAGAATAACTATAGAAGAGCCACACAAAAAAAATGGTCCCGTTCAATGTTTAAACTGTCAAGAATATGGTCATACTAAGGCATACTGCTATTTACCCCCTGTTTGTGTAGTATGTGGTGAATTACATGGTACAGTTCTCTGCGATAAGTCTAAAACCGACCCCAACGTAAAAAAATGTAGTAACTGTGGCGGCAATCACACTGCCAATTATAGAGGATGCCCTGTGTATACTATCGTCAAGCAGTCGGCTGGACCGAAAACTAATCCCCCTCAAATGCAGGTACCAAATCAAGTAAACACAAATGCAATTCAAGCCCCCCAGCCTGGTAATAACAGAATTTCTTACGCTAACGTGCTAAAATCAAACCATGTGCCAATACAAGGTGCCTCGCCAGGTAATGATGAAACTCCAGTCTCTAATTTAAGTCGTTTAGAAAAAACAATGGAAACATTAGTGCAAACAGTAAATAATTTTACAAACACAATGGGTAATATGATGCAGGAGATTCTTAGAATGCAATCGATGTTATTGCAAGCTGTACTTAACAAACCATGAACTGTTTAAAAATTTGTTTTTGGAACGCAAACGGCATCCGCCAACATAAAAATGAATTAGAATACTTTCTTAAAAATAAACAAATTGATGTCATGATGGTTTCTGAAACTCATTTGTCCTCAAGAAATACGTTTAAAATTAATGGTTATACACTATATGATACCAAGGACCCTCGAGATAGAGCTTGTGGAGGTTCTGCCATTTTAATAAAAACCAGAGTCAAACACTACCTCATGGGTGATCATTGTGAAGATTATCTTCAAGCAACAAACATTTGCGTTGAAGAATTAAATAGAAACGTAGTAATCTCATCGTTATACTCCCCACCTAGATATTCAATATCTGAAGGCCAATATTATAATTATTTTAAATCATTAGGACCTTGTTTCCTGGCCGCTGGCGATTATAACGCTAAACATACCTTCTGGGGGTCCCGACTTATAACACCAAAGGGTCGTGTTCTATTTAATACTATTTCTAAAATGGATTTGAATGTGATAGCGAGCGGACAACCAACATATTGGCCTACTGATCAGCAAAAAATACCAGATGTCATCGATTTTGGCGTGGTTAAAAACATTCCCTTAGAAACGATTTATGTTGAAGCTTCCTTAGAATTATCTTCCGACCACACACCAACAATTGTTACTTTAATGAACCCCAATAGAATTGTATCTCCAACTGGTTACTTAGCGACGCCAGCTACACAAATCAATTGGCTAAAATATAAAAAATATCTCAGCACCCATTGCACAGAAAATATTCTGCTTAGTACACCGGAATACGTAGATCGCGCTATTCTTAATTTTGACAGTTTTCTGAAGCTAGCTGTGCAACATTCCAGTAATACCCCAAAAAAAACTAAAAATATTAAAATTTATTCCACAGATGTTGAGCGTCTCCTGACTGAAAAAAGAAGAGCTCGAAGAGAGTGGCAATTGCACAGATCCCCTCAACTAAAGAGTTTATTAAAAGATTGTACAAAAAGGCTAAGAAAGTTACTACAGACTCAAAAAACGGCTTCTCTGCAAAAATATCTTAAGGAACTTGATGCAACTCCGCAATCAGACTACTCATTATGGCGTGCAGCTAAAAATCTAAAAAGGCCAGTCGCCTCTAAGCCACCATTAAGAAACTTGAACGGAAGTTGGGCAAGAAATGATAACGAAAAGGGAAATCTGTTTGTTAATCACTTTAAAAACGTATTTACCCCAAATATATCTCACGATACTGCGGTCGTGTTACCACCTGTTCCTGCTAGAGCGGCTGTTCCTCTAAGATTTGAGATAAGAGAAATCGAAAAGGCTGTTTGTGAATTAAACCCCAAAAAAGCCCCTGGTTTTGATAAGATCAGCAACAAAATGCTTTTGGAGCTACCCAGCACAGCAAAGAAAATTATTCTTTTAATTTTCAATGCTATCTTACGTCTTCAATACTATCCTCAAAAATGGAAGGTTTCCTTAGTCACCATGATACCTAAACCAGGAAAGGATCACACAAAAGTTGAGTCATATAGGCCTATAAGCTTACTTTCTAATATATCAAAGCTGTTTGAGAGGCTGTTAGTGTCAAAATTAACTCCAATTTTAAGTGAAAATAGATGTATTCCTAACCACCAATTCGGCTTTAGAAGAGAACACAGCACAATTGAACAAACCCATCGTATAGTAAACGCCATAAGAAAAGCCTTTGAAGAAAGAAAATATTGTTCCGCTCTCTTCATCGATGTTTCTCAAGCTTTTGATAAAGTCTGGCATGAAGGCTTATTACATAAATTGAAGCAAAATTTTCCAGCAAACACACACTAGCTGCTAGAAAGCTACTTAGTCGGTCGTCAATTTATTATAAAAGAAGGAAAATTCTTTAGTTCACCTCAGCCAATTGGCGCTGGAGTCCCACAGGGCAGCATTCTGGGGCCTCTATTATACTTAATTTATACTTCGGACATGCCAACGAGCAACTACACACAAACTTCAACATTTGCAGACGATACAGCTTTTCTAAGCGTCCACGAAAACAGTTATGAAGCATCTCGTTACTTACAGGATCATATATTTCAACTAGAAATATGGTTAAAACAATGGAGGATAAAAGTCAATGAGCAAAAATGCGTACATATAACATTCACCTTGCGTCGGGAATCATGCCCCCCTATTAAAATCAATAATCAAATAATACCTCAAAATTCGCATGTAAAATATCTCGGTATACATTTAGATCGCCGTTTGACGTGGAAAAGCCATATAGAGGCAAAATTAACTCAAATGAAACTAAAAGCCATACAAATTCATTGGCTTATTGGAAGAAACTCTGTCCTTAGTCTCGACTGTAAACTCCTACTTTACAACTCTATCTTAAAGCCTATCTGGTGCTACGGTATTCAGTTATGGGGCACTGCCTCGGCTTCTAATATCGAAAAAATTCAAAGGCGCCAAAATAAACTTCTTCGAATAATCACAGCTGCCCCTTGGTATGTTAAAAATTCAAATATTCACAAGGATCTCAATGTTCCATTAGTTAAAACTGTGATTACGAAATATGCAGTAAAATACTTAACAAGGCTCGAATTGCATCCGAACCCACTAGCTCGAAATATTTTAAATGATAGCGGCCACACTCGCTTAAGAAGAAGAGACACTGCAGCACTTGTCCAATTAGATGAGCGATAAACACCTAGATAAGTGAACAGAACCCGTGATAAAGAAATTTTTGTCTGGCACTGGCAGGACATAAAATAAAGTATTAGGTTAAGATTTGATTAATTATTGTTAGTTCATATTAAATGTATGAAGATTCAATAAATAATATTGAAAAAAAAAAAAAAAAAAAAAAAAAAAAATTTTTTTAAATTTGTGATATGCACACAGCAGCGGCAAAAAGCAAAGTCTGCTTTTACACGTTTCATCTTTTGATGCTCAACTCTTGTGTTTTTAGGTGAGAGAAGAAAGAAGAAAGGGGGTTAGTACGGAGATGCCTGTACTCGGTCAGTACGCTTTGTGTTTTTATTCGTTGGTATATGCACAACGATGGCTGCATGTAATTTTTTTCTTTTCGTTTTCTCTTTGATTCGCTATTAATAAAATTGTTGTTGTTTTGTACCTAAAAGAGTTGAAACCGATTGCTGCGTGTGAATATATTGGCATCTTTAAAAGGGAATTGAATGGAAGTTGAGCATCAAAAGATGGCAGATTGGCATCTTTAAAAGGGAATTGAATGGAAGTTGAGCATCAAAAGATGAAAGTGTAAATTCAGACAAACTGAATTTTCGTATGAAGTATGACGGACACGCTATTAGATGAGTATGTTGGTATGCGACAGACATAAGAAATTCAAAAATTTTTGAAAACCAACGTACATGTCTGACATACTCGACATACATGATATTACACAGTGAGATTTGGTATGCCATCGGAAATGTCGTAAGACAAGTATGCGTGTCTAACAGCCCTTTTACACTAATAAAGAGAGCATGAGAAAATAATGCCTCTATTGCGGTTCTCCACTTTTGTAACAGTTTGGTTGTCTTCGGTAAATCCACTTTGTCATTCTCAACTCAACAGGTAGTTGGCTATTCGGTTGTGTATGTTTTTTCTCATGGTTTTGCCGTTTTCAACTATGAAAAAGTTTGGTCGACAAAAATGTTAAATACACACAACTGCTAAAAAGTAGTGTTATTGGCAGTCAAAGCTTATTTTTTTTTAAATTCGGTAAAAATCTAAAACAAAATGGGGAAATCGTATATCGTAAAGTTATTTTCGGGAATACAAAATTTATTATTAATACGATTTTCGTATGACGTGCTAAATTCCCAGTTTTTCATATTTGATAAATACACTGAAATTTATTTTTTTGGTTAACAGAAAAAAATACGTTTGAAATTGAAAAAATTGTATAAATTTTTAGTATCCTTGAAAGATGTTCTATAGGTAGATGTTTTTCCTAATTTATGAGTTATAGGTCGTAAAAGTTGCAAAATACTGTATCAAATTTATTTAGCTATAAAATGAATCTTTACAATATGGGAAACATTAACCAATTCGGATCTTTATTCGTACTCCATGGCTGACTTTTATTTACAAAATTGGCGTTATCTTAAAAAAAACTTTATAATTTGAAAACTGTAAACATGACAGAAAACATGCATTGATTATTCGTCCATGGAATTCTTTAAACAATTTTAATAGGAAACCATTTTAATTATATTTTCTTAGAAAAAATGGGTTATTACGTAATTTTGCATTTGTAAAATAAACACTCTTGTAGTTACTTCCCTTTGTTATACTTACACCACAATAGTGGAGAGGGTATTATGCATTTGTGCTGATGTGTGTAACGCCTTTATTGGCACAAGGACCAAGCCTATTGAAAATGGGCCAAATTGTAGGACCACGAGGGAAGATAGGGGGAAATTTCTTCCTCCTAGAAACTATCAAACCGATATAAATGAAATTTAAAACATAGATAGAACCATATCTTTTGGACATAAAAAATAGGACCACGAGGGGAGATAGGGGTAATTTCTGCCTCTCAAACCGATTTTAATGAAATTTAAAACATAGATATATCCATATGGACACAGTTTTTCAAAAATAGGACCACAAGGGGAGGTAGGGGGCAATTTCTGCCTCTCACAAACTTTCAAACCGATTTTAATGAAGTTTATAAACATAGATAAATCCATATTTATATGAACATATAAGCATTCTGTGGTTTTAATACTATGGTGTAGGGTATCATATGGTCGGGCTTGACCGACTATACTTTCTTACTTGTTTTTATTAATAAAAGAGAAATTTTTGATCGCAGTAGTGTAAAATTTTGTCAAGATATGTAGTATAATGGCATTCATAATCACCCCTATCGTAAATAACTAGTGGAATTTTTGTTCCCATGAAATTTTCATTCACCTTTTGGCTGGTAAAAAAACCAAAATTTTTTTACAAAAACAAAATACGAAAAAAACAAAAAGCCAGCAACATAATTTTACACAAACATAACTTATACAAAATATAATAGCGGTTTTCACTCTTAGTAGTGAAGTATTCTTGTAGACCTTGTTGATCTTATTTGCGTAGTTTAAATACTAACATTTACAACACTGCAACAACAAAATGTATTGAATAAAATTTACTAAGCTGTGGTTAAAATCCTACAAAAAGCTGAAGTAAACACCTGTATTGAATTTACCAGAATAAAACAATTGACGTAACTCCATCCCTCTCTTTCTCTCACTCTGCAGATTCACTAATTTGCAATACATACGAAAATGTTACTCACGCTTTGTGGAATAAAATCGTATTAAATAAAACAGAGATGTACAATCAACACGAAGGGTGAATACCGCTAATTTTTTTCTACAGTATCACTACAATTGTTCTGTTTTTTAAACGAAGAACAGAACAGTATATAATAGTCGGCTCTTTCTTGAAAATAGTTACGAACGGTATTAAGGGTTGTGTTCGTCCCCACAATCTCTAAAAAAAAATAGATATCGTTCTGGGCGCATGAGCCGAACGCTAAATAAACACTGGTCTAAAGTACATACATATACATACATACATATGTATGTTTATATGTAGCAATTATTTATGAGCTGGTTAATAAAAAGATTGTTTTACTTGAAACAATGTAGATAAATGTAAAAATTCCAATAAGCACTTTCATTTCATGCTTGAATACTACGTATGTATATGTATCGTCTATGATTTCAAAAAAGCGCTTAGTTACAAAAAATTCAAAATCGACTTTTGATCAATTATGATCAGCTTTGGGCAAATTCAAAATGAAAATTCAAAAAGAGCAAACGATAAAACCAACAAATGCAAACGTAAACAAACCAATACAATGCCACACATGAAAAGCTTTCAATGTAGTGGTGCCGTACCTTCCCTGCAAATAATAGGACCAGTCCAAACACGCGTGTAAAGAGTAGCCCACAAGGGACTAGGACTAGTTCAAAAGTAACCCAAACGTATGGAAAAAACATGGTCGATTTAACGCTTTAACGATGTCCTAGGGCAGGCCCATATAACCCAGCTTTGGATTACAATGGAGTAGTCTTAAAACTACTCCATTGTATACACAAGAGTATTAGTTTTAACTTCGTTTAAAAACGAAAACATTTCGTTAAATAACGAAGACATGTCGTCTTACTACAAACACTTTTTAACAATTACATGGTCACTGCTTGCATTATATCGGACCAGTCCATGGAGTAGTCCATGTCATGAAATTGGATCAGGTGGTCCAATAATATTTGCAGGGTGATTACGTTTTATAAGCCAAAAAAATATACCACATGTACTTCTGAGCTAAAAGAAGACATCTGACTTCAGTAGAATTGCATAGCGATTCTTTTCTTAAAACATATTAGAACTCTAACACTCATCTTAAAGGGTAATTTTTGTCCTTTTTTTTACTTCCACACAAAAGAATACTAAATGTTCGACGAATATTTTATGCATCAAATTTCACTTCGAAGACCAAAAAAGTCGTGCAATGTATGTAAAACGCCTTTTCAAAAAATTCAAAAATTTCGGAAACCCGAGCTAACTTTTCAAAACCCTTTGGCAGATTAGCTCTACCAATAGTCTAGTTACATTTCGCGTTGCAAGTATTGACGCTAGTGGCGACGATTTTTTTTTAATTCATGAAAATCTTTACGGTAGAGTTTTTGTATTCTCCTGTAAAGTTCGTTCAATGTTACTTAAGGCTAGTTTACACTATCTCACAAGTCATACGTATTCCATAATACTTTGTGAGATAGAAATCTAATGAGTTTTGTTGCCATTGTCAAAAAATCTTATTTAATTTATCAGTTTGTGTTCACACCATCTTACAAAGTATGTTTGCGTGCAAGGCGGAAAAAATGAAATAAAAAGAAAATTTGGTGTTTTGTTTATATTTAAAAGAATTTCTTTATTTACCTTAAAGATTCGGTATTGAACTCTTGGTAGTTATGTCGGGAACATAATGGGGTATTATGCTCACCTTGACACTTTACACAACTTTTCTTGCTTGCGCAATCACGAACGGGATGGCTATTCGAGAGGCAGCGAGAACAGTGTCCAAACGTAAGGACATGCCGTAATTTTTTCTCGTGGGCCCACTGACGGAAACGGGAACAACCTCTTAAGGGATGTGATTTCTTGCATAGACTGCAAGGAAGTAATTTTGGTTTTGGTCTTGAAGGTGGGACAGGTGCAAACTCAGTTTTTGAACCCAGATCGTCAACTGGAGCCACTGGGTCATTCTTCGGATCCACCTCCGACAAGCTAGGCACCGCAACTATTGAGGCCGGTTCAGATGACGATCCGTTGATTGCCCCTGAAACCGCTATAGCTGCTGGTGATAATGGTGTCGTTAAGATGGGAGCGGTTACCTCCATTGCTTCATCATACTCCTCAAGCAAGGCATCCTCAAAAATGGTAGATAAGGCGTCCATGTTACTAGGAAACAACTAAGGTTAATACACATAAGATAATAAAATAAAAAATTAACTGGTCAGTACAACCAGCTTTGTAATTGGTCGCTTTACAACCCCGTTTGCCGTTCGTATATCAACAACTCGAACATGATCGTCACACCCCAGATAAGTCTTAACTACCCGTCCTATTTTCCAGGAATTCGGCGCAAGTTGTTCATGACGAATCGCAACTAAGTCGTCAACGGCCACGTCCCGGTCCGGAAATTTCCATTTGTATCTTTTATGCAAATACTCTTCTTTCCATCGTCGACAGAAATCTTGAGAAAATGCCTTGATCTTGCGATACCGATTTAAAATACTCACATGTGTATCCAAAATAGATGGCTCCGGCGGAGCCAATATAGGACAACCTATCAAAAAATGGCCAGGAGTTAACGCTACAGGATCATCAGGGTTGTCAGACATAGGGCACAATGGACGCGAATTCAAACAAGCCTCTATCCTCGCAAGTATGGTAAAAAAATTCCTCAAATGTATATTTGACATTCTGAATCTCCCTACGAAAATGGGACTTAAAACTCTTAACCGCGGCCTCCCACAATCCGCCCATGTGCGGGGCACCAGCGGGGATAAAACGCCACGAAAGACCCTGAATACCAAATGTAGAACACATTCGGGCCTTACTTTCCGCAATAAGCGTACGAAAGTCCCTTTCAATTTCATTAGAAGCTCCTGCAAAATTGAATTGAAATGAACTGCCTTTGTAGAAAAGCAGACAAAAACGCATACATATCCCTTCGTTATTCGACAAGACCTGCCATTAAAACTCTTCATGTCAAAGGGACCTGCAAAATCAACACCCGTTGTGGTAAACGGTCGATCCAACGTAGTTCGCTCGGGAGGTAAGGCTGCCATCATTTGATTGCAAGAACGCTTTCTATCCAATAAGCAGCGTTTGCAACCATTCGTTATCTTTCGCACCAAGATTTTGAGTCGAGGAACCCAATATTCAATGCGAATAATGCGCAGCATCAATTGATTACCACCGTGAATGGAAATAAAGTGCACAAATTCAGCCAATAAACCAATAAAACGACATGAATATGGCAAAATGATCGGATACTTCTCCGTATACGACAAAGACGGTGATTTTTCCAGCCTACCATTTAGTCGCATAACCCCATTATCATCCAAAAAGGGGTTAAGAGATCGCAATGAACTTTTCGGTGAAATTGGCCTCCTTAACAATAGAGCCTGATATTCGTCACCATAGTAGGCCTTTTGAGCCAAAATTACGAGGCGTCGCCTAACGTTAATTAACTCATCACTAGAGATCTCGGCAGAAGTAAACACAGATTTGCCCTTATGCGAAGAATGGGTTCTATAGAAAAACCTAAGAAGATAAGCTATGACCCTAAGCGCACGATCAAGTTTTGAAAATCTATCCAGAATGTCCTCATAATTAGCAAAAATGGTCGCATGTGTCCTTACAGCCCTCGCTGAAATAAAATGGAACCCTGATCCAATGAAAAGTATTATTGCTTAGAAAGTTTACAAAAAGCGATGAAGTCGTATGGGGTCATACTTTTTTTCATAACACAGTACAACATTTTTCAGGTGATTGATTCGGGACACAATTCTTATAATTGTTTATGAAAGTAGACCCAAAAAGAAAAACTTCTGCATCATTAGTTTGGTCAAGGTAGCTCAAATAATAATTTAAAAATTAATTTAAAGTTAGTAAGTATCGTATAGGGGAATTTGTCACGTTTTAGGCTCTTTTGTTTGTCATAACTCGAGAACCACTAGTCCGAATAAAGAATTACAAATTCCTTTAATCTGTTCATACTACGTTTCGCTACATAAGCAACAGTTTCGCAGTTATAAATAAATGTATGAAGAAAAAAAATATTTTTAGCCCAAAAAATTTAAATTTTTTATTTTTAATTCATAAAAAATCCAAAACGGTAAAAAAAAGTGTCAAGTCCTATTACTTTCACGTAAAGTCGCATAACCTATGAACAAAATGGCACATAAATCATGAAAATCGATGAACGCGTTTCGCTTTTATTCACAATTAATTAAAGGTATGAATTTCAAAAATTTGCTCGAGATATCCAAAAAATTCTTTGGAAAAAACATTGATGACTTTTTTTATGATTCTCAGAATTAAAAAAAAGAATAAACAAAAGATTATTTGATTTTTATGATTGCGGTAGCAAAGTAATAAGCGTTAATAAATGTAAGTGGACAATTAAAAGGAAAGTGCACTTTTTTTATTATTTGGGTTTTTCCGTTAGTTACCTGAACGATTTGTTTACAGAAATTGCACCCACATTTATGAATGCTCATGTTTTGGAACGTTTCGAAAACATATTTCATAAGCACCTGCCAGTAAAATATTGAAATATTTGTAGTATTTATAGGTGCTCTTTGATCGGTTTTTGTCATTTAACAAGAGTCGACAAACGCGAGAAGTACAAGTGAACTTTTCCCCGGTTTTTAAAAGTAAATAATAACAAAACATATAATATATATACATATAGTGCCCACAATTGGATAATTTTTTTTACGTTTGTGGACATATCGTCCCAAAAAGAGGCCAACTGGATCGTAAAAAATTGATTACTGAGGAATTCAAAACAGCGTATTGTCATTATTTGATGAAGCAGATTTAAGTGGTGCAAATTTTACGCCGAACACAGTGTGCAAAAATTGTTTTAATACCCTTATAATGTGGATACATGGAAAAGGTGGACAGTTTTCTTTTATGAAGCCAGTAATTTGGGTGGAAGACGTAACTGGAAATGATGAATCCAGGTGCTACGCATGCAAAATTCTCGTGCTGGATTAATCAGAAAAAATTGAAAACAAACGTATACATTGCTGCTTTTACTGCCACACTTCCAGTTGAACGCGCTGCTGGTACCGATACACCTAAGCCTCCGAGTCTGGATACTGTGTCCCTGCAAGCCGAACCCGTTTTCACCAGTCCGACAAATTTGAATGATGCTGATTGGACACCCGATATTGAAAATAATGGACCACAATTGCTAACACAAATCTAAATGGATTACATTGTGGCTAAGATGGAACTTTCACAACAAAACTCCGAAATGTTGACATTATTTTTGAAAAGCAGAAAACTGACACAGCAAAATGACAGCGCAACACAAGCGTCAATAAAAAAGTCATCAATGTTTTTTCCAAAGGAAAATATTCAATTTTTTTTGGCAAAAAATATAATTTTTCTTCATACATTTATTTATAACAGCGAAACTGTTGCTTATGTAGCGAAACGTTGTATGCACAGATTAAAGGAATTCTTAATTTTTTAAAATTTTTTTCAGCTTATTCGAACTAGTGGTTCTCGAGTTATGACAAACAAAAGAGCCTAAAACGTGACAAATTCCCCTATACGATACTTACTAACTTTAAATTATTATTTGAGCTACCTTGACCAAACTAATTATGCAGAAGTTCTTCTTTTTGGGTCTACTTTCATATACAATTATCAGAATTGTGTACCGAAATCATGTGTTGTACTGTGTAATACTTGTAATTTTCATCACACATGCATGTACACTATCAGACTTTTACATATTACTTGAGTTTTTGAAATGTATTAATACAGAGTATAATAGTGTAAACTAGCCTTTAATAATAAGGCTTTTTTGAAATTATATGACGATATGTAAATGGTCACAATGTCACCTTAATTCAAAAGGCTGTAACCGAAACACAATCCGAAGTCGACGTATTGATTGATTATGATGTAGTTAACAAAAATTCATTACAATCAAACAAAAAGTCGATTTTGATGTTTTTGTCGCTAAAGGCCTTCTTGATTTTAGGTGGTGATATACATACTTTAGATATTTGTTTAAATAAATTAAAAAATTATTTTTGCCTTTATTTTATTTACATTAGTTTTTTGTACAAGTTAATAAATATTTGAAATTCATCACCTTTATTCACAATAAAAATAAATTCCAATTTTAATCCAATATTTGATCATTTAAGTTTGTAAATTTTTCTTTAAGATTTCATTTTAATACAACTTTGTATGTAGGTAGGTATGTGTATGAATGTGTATAATTGATGTCCTTATATACATTAAAAATAGAATATATAGGGCCAATTCAAAGTAAGCCTTTTTATTGTTTTATGGCGTATATTTTTTTAGTCAACCCAGTTAGGAACAAAAATTGCCCGGATTTTTCTCTCTTTTTCCATTATTTCTATTTAAATTCAATGGCAAAAATGGTAAAGGGGAGAAAACTGGTCAAGAATTTTTATTCATAATTGGGAGATGAATATGTTAAGTTGTTTTTCTTTTCCGTATGAAAATAACTAACAAAAATTATAAAGTAATATGAAATACACACAAAAAATACAATTTGAATTGGCCTAGAGTAAAAATAAATAAATAAATCTATACATATTTACATGTTTGCAAATTTGAAATTTTAATATAGAATTATATAGAACTTAAAAAAAAAAGAAAATATTTCCGACTCCATAATATGTACGAGGTGTATTCAAAATAAAGCCATCGACGCGTATCGCTTCTTAATGTATGACTGTCGCAGTATAGCAACAAGGAACGTTGAACTTATTGTTGTTCCATGGGGCATGTTTGCAATGTTTTGTTGGTGTTTATGTTGTCACTGTTGCAACTTGGAATTCCTAAAATTTTGTGGGGCGGCGGACAAGCTACATCACAGCGTTCATCAAAATATTGAACGATGCGTTGTAGAACAAATTTGAAAATTTTTTCTTTGCTTAATTCGCCATTCAAAAATGTAATATCTTTGCGATCGCGAAAATCTATAAAATTCTTTTCATAATGCGGCCATACGCACATCTCAAAATATCCAGTTACATCTGGAGGATCATAGGTACGCTTGCGCCGGCGCTCGAAGCACTTCTCGTATGGCAAATGAAAGTGGAATTTAATGTTGCACAGAGTAAGCAATTCAGGTTGGTTGAAAATCATAAATCCTTCGATTATTAGAATGTTGATTTTCTTGTCGCGCAATTGGGCCACCATTTGGGAATTGACGCGCATAATGTGAGCTGTATGTTGATGATTCTGATTACTAAAATTCATATGATGATGTTGGTGGTAATGCTGTTGGTGTTGTACATGATGTTTAGTTTGTTGAGGTTTGTTGGACAAATGTTGTATACTACTGAATTGTGCTGTATGGTGAGCACCAATGTACTGGTTTCCATAGTGTTGGTTTTGTGAACTGGTTAAGTGTTCAAAAGATCCACTGTACGGGGACATGTCATTGGAGAAATCAACGTTATCCATTGGATCGCTAGCCAAATAACGACCCTTCATGGTCCAAGTTATATCAGAAATCATTTGTTTCATATCCATGGAGGTAATTAGCTCAAAATTAATTGCATTTAGTGGTTCGACCCATTTGTGTCGTAAATCATCAACAGGAAGAAAATAGTCATCTTGAGATATTCGTTGGACGTCACTTATTGTGTATGGAGTATTCCATAATTGTACATTGCGTTGATTCAGAAAATATTCGCGTAACTTGTTCGCCAACGTAGTTTTCCCACCGCAGGTGACACCAGAAATACCAATTACTAGCCACTGAGGCATAATTCTTTTTATTTTGAAATGGTTTTTTATTCTTTCTGCAAAAGTCAAATCTCTTTAAACTCTATTAATTGTCTGTTGCTTGTTGAAATCTATTGTTCCTTCTTAAGACTCCAGACTATTCAATTTTCATTCTTCGTCTTAGTAAAATCCCATAAATGATACAGGGTGAACACAACAATTCCACCCAGAAATATTACACCAAATATAGCTGGCAATATAAAAGCGTACTCCAGTGGAGGAAACAACGAATGTATTAGGTTGTCTATTAAAATCAAAGTAAATAAAAATAAAAACATGTCATTAGTTAATTGAATAATTATCAGTACTTATAATCAGTATTAGTTGGCTACAAACTATTCTTAGTTTGAGTGAAATTAAGATTAAAATAATCAAATATATTTCTTTAATTTGCTTAGTTGTGTATGTGCATTACTATGTGCACATCGAGAGCCCATATTTAAAATATGCCAACTCAAATTTGGTAAAAATTTGTTTCCGATGGCAAATTGCTCCCCTGTGCAATACCCATTTGTGCTATAAATTTCAAAGCAAACAAATAAATTGTTCTCGTTTTATATAATTTTTTGTTATTCTGCTATCTCAAAGAAAATTATTTTTATGGTGAAAATAAATGCTTACTCTTACGGCGGTGAGAATGGGATCTGTCTTCTCACATATATGTAGGTTGTGTAAGGTCCCACACTAACCTTCTTAGCGAAACAACTATAACTAACATAAACACCATCTATAACTTCATTAAACAAACCAGACTTCGTGTTTAAACTTTAAAGCCGATAGCCTTTGTAGCTAGTGCTTTTTTTTCTCCTTTAGTCTTAGGATTTATTCATAAGACTAAATAAATAAATAAATAAATAAATAATAAAGGTCCCAGAAGAGTTGGAGACAGTTGAGCACTATCTGTGCCACTGTCCCAGGCTACAGAATGGGTAGTAGGTTCCTGCGCGAATTGGGAGATATGCCGGGCAGCGGGCTTTTGATAATCTGACGGAATTCGTTATGGGAATGACCTTGCTGCGAAGCAGGAGACTGGGTACGTGTAGGGCAGTTTTCAGTTCTGTGCTTTCACTCTTTACTTCTGCTTTTCTTTTCGTACTAGAATGAATCTTTTCAATAACTAAGGCGTCACAATGGACCGTACTGGTCTCTGTGTGAGGGTGTGAAGTTTACTTCGCACTTGCCTTTCTAACCTAACCTAAATGCTAACTCCTATAGTAAATTTTCAAAATGTTTAAAAGAAGTTTATTTATTATAAACTAGCTACACACGGTGTGCTTCGCTACAAGTAAAAGTATACATAACTATACTTTCCCCTTTTATCCCTCTAGTTTTCTACCTATAAACTTCAATCAAGCAATAAGTTGGAAAAGTTTTATCGCAATCGGAGGAACCAGCGTAAAAATAAGATAAATAAAAAATGCTTTCTTTTTATATTTTAGATACATATGTATTTATGAAATGAATTGCGCATCTAGTATTTACTTCTTCATCTGAATTTTTAATAAAATATATTTGAAGCATAGCCGCGTACAACGTTGTTAAAGCCACTTTTTGTAAAATCGGGGTTTTTGCAAATTATCGTTAACATTACTTGCAAAAAAGCAAAAGTGCAAACACATAACAACAAACACAAAGAAAATTATTTACGAACAACTAATTGGCTGTGTGGTTGTTGTTATATTTTTGCACTTTTGCTTTTTCGCAAGGGTGCAACTTGTGACGTGAATACCCTTATTGTTCAAACATCAAATCATCAAAAATTATGCACCTTAATCTAATCCTACGCGCTGCAGGGGCCAAATTAAACAATTTTATTAAACCGCCATATTTGTATGGTACAGCGCACGTAGGATACTCCTAAATGGGTCAAATGTATGTGCAACCCCACTTTATTATTTATTGAGGAATTTCGATTTTTTAAATAATTTAAATTAACTATACTGTTTTTGAGTTACACGAATATATGAAGTGCAACCTCCTACATTTTCGAAATAATAGAGGTAACCTAAAAAAACGGTTACCCTCACTGAATTAAGCGTGGTTAAATTGCCAGATGCCCGGCTTTCTGTTTTTTGCAACTAGCACAGTGTACTTATTGCTCAAAATTTCAATATTAAAATTCTATTTTCAGATTATTTTTTAAAGGTTGCGAAAGAAAAAAAAAATCATATTTTAAAAAAGAAAAAAAACACATACTTCAAAGTTTCAGGATTTTTAAAGAACAGTTTGGGGTATTATATAAAAAAAATAAAAAATAGGTTTTTGACTTTTTTTCAATATATGTTGGTGTGATTGAAGAAATGAAAAAAAGTTGTTAAAATTATAGAAAAGTAGCCCTAAGTATTCTCTTTAAAATGACTATAAAATCATCTTCGTATGTAAAGTAGTTTTCGAGATATTGAAGATATATTCTCAACACATTCGGCGAAATTATGACATTTTGAATATGTATTAAAGGTCTGCGTGAATACATTCAAAAGGCATATGAATACATTCATTTGTTTTTTAAGTAGGTAACGTAAAGTACAACACACGATTTAAGTAAGCAATGCTTTACATTTTGTGTTAAAAAAAACAAATGAATTAACACACAAGGCGAAAGAGAAAAGAAAACAACTGTATTTGAACAGAAAAAATACTACAACATTCAAATAAAACAGACATAATAATATGTGTATAAGTTTCGAATATAATATTATTTAAATGTTTTACTCCTTACATGAATATATTAATATTATGAATATTATGTAATGTGAGCAAAAAAAGTTATCATTATAAATTTCACATTTTTTTTTGTTTATTTCAGTTTTTGGTTACTTATTAACTCTATGCCACACACAACTTATTAAAAAAGCACTTGTTTTCACACAGTTTTTTACTTTGTGATGAGAATATATGTACATACATATGTAAGTACTCATTTTACTATGTAGTATTTCTTGCACACAATGTAAATGTTACCATATACTTGTGTGTGTTGGCATTTTCAAATTGAGTAAATAAATATTCAAAGAAAAAGAGTGAATAGAATGTGTGCCTTTGTTATGATAAGCAGCGATGCCAACTTAGTGCTTTTGGCACTATTTATGGTGCTTTTTGATCCCTCAAAACGCCGAAATTTTATCCTTAGTGCCAAACTGAGAAAAAGCACTAACTTGGTGCTTTTTAAACTTTTCGTTAGTGCCTTTAGTGCTTTTTACAATTTCTACTTTTTTCCTCCATTTTTAATTAATCATGCAGTAACAATTTTGCTAAGTGTACAAACGTTATTTTAGTATGGCAACTCTTTTTTAAGAAACTTACTATAAAATGATATTCAAGCGAATTCACTTTTAAACTTAAATGGCTGGAACTGAAAACCCATTTTAATGTCATTAATGATAAAGGCTATGTTTCTTCACTTCTTAAGGAAATGTACAATGATAACAAAAACTTTATTTATCTCACATACTTAAGTTCGGTTTTAGGAAAAGTGCAAAGGGTAAATTTGGCATTTGAAGCAGAAAATGCTGATCACGTTAAACTTTATAATGATTTGTATCGACTACTAAAACTTTTGACGAACAAAATTATACAAAGCCAAGAAAACTTCGATTATATAGAGGATAATATAGACGATGTTTTAGATGAGTTTTGCTATTTGGGTTACAATTTTGAAAAGGCCTGTCAAGATTTTAAGATTTCAGATGATGAAAAGAAAGTGATAAAAGAAAGTTGCATTAGTTTTACCAAAAACCTTATTTACGAAATAAGAGCAAGACTTCCTAACAATTTGGAAATTTTACAAAACATTGCACTATTTAGTGTTGACAACATATTTAGTAATCGTAATAAAAACGAAGTAATTATTTTTGTTAAACATTTTATTAAAGATGTAGACACTGTTTCAAAAATAGAAAATAGCTTGGAAAATATTAAGAATTGTGAATGGAAAAATAAACAACGAACCGATCTTTTTTGGATAGAAGTCAACGATTTTAAAGATTCAACTGGACAAAATCCATTTTTAGATTTGTCCAATTTTGTATTAAGAATTTTATGTTTACCATACTCTAACGCGGAAGTTGAAAGAACATTTAGTTCGATGAACTACAGTAAATCCAAAATAAGAAACCGGTTATCCTTGAACTCTGTTAATTCAATTCTTCACATTAAATTTGGACTTCGTCGAAATAATTCATGCTGTAATGATTACACATTACCACCTAATGTCTGCAGAGATATTTCTTCCAATGCAACATATAAAAAATCGAAATATTTCTTAAAAACTGTTTTATGGCCCAATCCAAACTCAACTGATGATGATCCAAATGATTTGGATGATATTATTTTTATTGAAGATGATAATAATAATTTTTAATGATACATTTAAAAATTTGTATATACAAATGTAAATATATTAATTATTTACGATAACTTATAAAAACCTTTTTCTAGCTGTGTACATTTTGAGTTCTGAAATAAAATAACAATTTTAATTTGAAGTTTTAACAACCTTATAAATTGTGTTTCTTAAACTTATGTACGAAAATGGTCTCCCAGCAACGCTTTCGAAATTTCTTTTGTAGGTATATAATATTCGCAGCCGAATGTAACTTGTTTTGTGTTTAATTATCGATTAAATCGAAAAAAAAATGCCTTAGTGCTTTTTTACGCTTTTTTTTGCTCCAAATAGTGCTTTTTAGTGCTTTTTTTCAATTTTAAAGTGCTTTTTGCTCTCAAAAAGTTGGCATCACTGATGATAAGGTTAAATACAGACTACACTCTCTTTTATATTTTTACTCTTAAACTCTGTAAACCACTCTTTAATTATATAAATATTTGAATGAATATTGGGATGCTTGTGTGTGATAAACAAATGAATGTATTCTTGCAGCCCTTTAATATGTATGACATAACTTTTGAAAAAAAATTTTTAATTTTTTTTTTCGTTCATATATGTTTGTCCCTTATAGGATAAAAGGAACCTTCTCACCAAATTTCATTAAAATCGAAAGGGGTCGGGTCCCACTCTTGGTCGATTTGACATGGAATTACCCGTATAGTTTGATAAATCCAATGTATAGTGTAGTCGTAAAAGGGAGCAAAAGAAATCAACTTGTCTATTAATATATAATAAATATATAATATATATATGATATGATGATGATTTTTTGGCGCCCTATGCTCCAATGGGAGTTAGAGGAACACATATATATGATGATGATAGGCAACCACTTCTGCAAAAGTTCTAGTAGAAGAGACGACTTCATCTTATTTCAAGATTATTTTGGAATGGAATCTCATATTTTGAAATTCGTCATGAAGATGGTTATTACGTCAAGAAGTCATCAACACAATTTTGGAACAGTGGTATCCGCTCCAGTATTTTTTTACTTTGAGTGATTTTATAAGCGCTAAATTAAATATTATTATATTCGGACTTTCTACTCCAGCTTATGTTGCATAGTGTAAATTTTCAGCTTTTGTTGCATAGTGTAATTGACTAGGAATGTAACGATATTAATAGGATTTTAAAAACAACGAATTGAACATGAATCCATGGAAAAATTAGCAATACTTAATTTATAAACATAATGTTATTAACTGAAAATTATGTATTCCCAAAAATTACTTTGATAATTATTTTTTTAAAGATAAAAAATGTGTTAGGGATTATAAATTTAATATTAAAACAATTTTTATTTGAAAAACAAAGTACATATTCTAAATTTTTGCACAGATATACGATTATGCGAATTTCGTTTAAAGCAGATCTGCAGTGGAAAATAGTCTCTCAGATGCAACAGAACTCATTTGAAAACCAAGTATTTCTGCAACATGTTCTTAAATTTTAGGTATAACATTTTATTCTGGCAGTAAACAAGCGGATATTCCTCTAGAAAAATAAGAAGATCTAAGGTATCTCTAGACTTCTTCTTTAGCTGAACTACAGCGCAGAATCGGCGGAGGATAATCCTTCCCGTCAGTTCTTGTAGACTTTTCAGAACTTTTACTAGGTGTATGGGTGACCGTGTCTTCAACTTTTTCGGAGTGCAGTCATGTTAAGTTGCTGAGTGTCTGAAATTGTTTATTCAATAAAATTGGCGAATAAGTAGGTCACCAATTTTTGGGACTCTGAACTATTCTGCATCTCATTTTAGTAATTTTTTGTATTTTCTAATAGTATTTGCTTATGGATTTTGTAATTTCTTAGAAGTAACCCAAAATTTGTAGAAAAATTATTTTTACAAGTGTTTTCCTAATGGTCGAAATTCGGCCATAAATTTTTCTTTGATATGAAGAATATATAGTATATCTAAATATATTAATTTTTTCCGTCTTAGTGGATCGATTTGGCGTCGGACAAACATCCGGTTCATATGTTGTGTTTCACGTGAGTGGTTGACAAACAAATTAAGATATCGTTCTTAACTGGTTTGCCTGTGCCGATTTATATAGTCGAAATATTCGAAAACCGGTTTCTTGAAAATTTCAAATAACCGACCACCCTATTTTTTTATTATTTGATAATTGAAAAAAAACAAAATTTTTATTTACATATTGTGATTTTTAGGAACTATAAAAAAGTGCCAGTAAAATAGCGCCGATACCGATATATCGGCAAATCCGAAGTATCGCCGGTATATCGGTATTTATCATTTATATTTATACTTTGAAATTTAGTTTTCTATTCTCTAAAAATTAGCATCTGTTGATGGGTTGTCGATTAGATCAATAACAAGAAGTGAAAACGTTCGTATATCAATGTCCACTGACGCAATAAATCTACCAAAAGCAGAATGTGCCGTGCAACAGTTGATAATTAATAAATTTAGTAAAGTGAAGAGTTAATAAAGAGCATAAATTCAAAATAAGATGCAGGCAGTAAATTTAAATTGTCCATGGACAAGTCTTAAAAATAGGAGATATCCAAAAATATCGCTTTATTGCAGCAAAGAATAAAAATCGAGCTTGGCAAAATGCGATTAAAGTTTTCAAAATGTACCGATTTAAAGATATACTTTGCTATAACTTCGGTTCAGTTTGAGATAAAATACCGATTTTTTTGTAACGAGAAAGTATGAAGGAACATTTTGCTTATTTAACTTAAAATTAAAAAAAAAAATTTGAGATATGACAATATGTATGTTTATTTGGTGATAAATTTGATTCATTTTGTGACAGCTTATATAACCGGGAAGTGCTGGGAAACAGAAATAAAAAAAAACTGGAAACTCGAGTAAGATTCTACATTATACAATTTTAAAAACACATTGTCCTGAAGATTACAGGTGAATCTTGTATGAAGTCCGTTTGATGCTATTTTTTGCATCAACCTTGACATACATTTGACTAATATAGACGTTGTTTATAAAAAAGAAAATTACTATTTGTCCAATCTCGGTAAAAAAGTGAACGAAATTTTTCGGAAACATGGTAATAAGTAAATAAAATAAGAAATATACTCTTTGCCGACTTTCTAAACGCATTGAGGTTGTCTTAATGTTATTTCCTAAGCTGTTAAAAAATGTTAATATATTTATCTAAAATATATGTATGTACTTATAAAACATATTTATTTAAAATATTTTATCTATTTTATGAATTTACTTTTTGATCTCATAACTTGAGTACCATAATTTTTGTTTGTTTTTATAATTGTTTTATGAATTAAATTTTAATGTTTATGTTATCTTTTTATCTTGTATCTAGAGCATAATGCTACGAAAAATTTACATATAAAAGCTTAAGGTAATAATAATTCAAGTTCCCCTTTCAACCTTTAATTAATTTTTGTAGTATTTAGGCATTTATTTTACTTACTTTGTAAACAAGTTCCCTTACGCTTTTTAAAAAAAAAAGTTTTTTTCATTAATTTAAAACAAATTTACTTTGTATTATTTATATGAAGCGGGATCCCGGGTTCCCGGGAAATTTAAAAAAGTTTCCCGTTTTCCCGGGTATCGAAAAACTCCGGGGGAAAAAACTCTAATCATAATACAAAGTCAATAGTTTTTTTTTGAATATCTTAATCTACATATGTATGTATTTTGTTTGTACTCTCCACTTTCCACTGAAAATCTTATCTGATTTCCGATGTTTTGTACTGATTTGTTGACATTTTTATTAACCAACATACAACTTCCAATGCTCACGACTGTGTAAAATGGTCGTTTACCCATAAAGATGGTCTTAGGTTTTTATAATTGCATTGCCAGTAAGAATTGACTTTTAAGAGTTGCACATTGAGGCTGAAATTCGGTTTACTTAACTTTTTCACAATTCTACCAAGTTATCAGTTATTATATCTTTTAAATATACACCAATTGGTCTAATATACAAAATTAGAAAAAAGAATATCTTACCTTCATCTATAAGCATGAAAGGCAAAATTGAAACCCAGAAGAAGTAATACAAAAATATTGTCACGGCGATAACAAGCACAATTTCGCCTACTTTAGCATTAGAATCCATATATGTAGGTAATTCGAATTTTTTAAATTTAAATTGCCAAAATATTAACGAACATGCAAATGTAGTAATCAGCAATTTTGTATTCTTTGATCAATTAATAAAATCAGTGTACGTACATCTTCCAAAATAAGCAAACAAGCTGAAGCAATTAAATCCTATTCAATATTAATTTAATCCAAAAGCTCAAATCCGTTTTTAGTTACAGCTGTAATGAATACAAAAAATATTACGACGTGGATTATGAATTAATTTATTATTAATAAATGTTTAACAAATACAACTTATAGTAGATCGAGTAACAGGTGGAAGTAGTATTTAAAATTAAATGAAAACACAAACTACAATATTGACCACATAAATATTTATGTTCATATCGCACTTGTACAACAATACTGTATTAACTCAAAATTTAAACATTTTCAGAAGGAGCAGAACAATTTTGAATTTTACATTAAAGGCATATGCAAAAGAATTTTTGAACCAATCATTTTATTACCAGTTGAAAAAATAACACGATATTTTTACAGCGATTAGATATGAATATTACGTGAAGTGAAGAAATACAAATTTTGAGTTAATACACTATTCTTGAACAAGTTCGATATACATACATACATATAAAACACATTCGTATGCTTATGAACTTATATGTTTGTATGAATGTAGTTTTATATTTGTTGGTAAAATTATAAGCAGTTAATACAAAAAATGTTGTAATTACGCACCTTTTATTTCTATCCCCTCAAGGGTTAGAAGGGAGTTTAGGATTCTTGTATTACGTAAAAAGAAACAATTCTCACGAAAGCCTGCTTTCTACGTTCACGTCAGAAAATATCGCCTGATTTAATTAACTCCTTAAACGCTCCAATGTCAATTGGATTTCATTATTAAAAAAACTATTGCTTGCAATTTTTTTAAACGTAAAATTGCTGAACACTTAAAAGCAAATGTCACAGGCTTTTGTTGTTTATTTAAGATGTTATTAATTTACATTTAATGTCAACAATTTTCTTAAATTTATGTCTCTTGTTGAATGAAAATTTAATTAATGCAAAACTATTCGGATACAGAATTATTTAATGTAAACAAATAAATAACAAGTTTATTGAAATTATGCACGCTGCTCAACTGAAGAAGAAGAACTGCTATTTTTGCCGAACAGCATGAACTGTAAAAAAAGGTAGTGTTAGTAAAGTTGCCACATTTTACAAATCTCGTGACAGAAAGAGCGTATATATTTTCAGTTATTTAATTAATCATTTAAATTTTTGTTGATTATTTTATATTTTAAATTATCCAAAAATATAGTATAAAGTTACCTGAGCGGAATGGTAGAATGACAGTATCTTAATTTCTTAGGTAATATCTGGGGGCTTCGGAAAAACAATTTCAACAGACAGGTGGACGGATGGACAGACGGACAACCGAATTTGAACTTTGCTTTCATAAGGGCCCAGAATATATATACTTTATAGGGTGTAGGATCAATATTGTAGAAATTAAAAACGGAATGACAAAGTTATGTATATATACCCTTTTTACCTTCGGTGAAGGGTACAATTACTCAACATATAAAATTTAACACATCGTGTAGACACAAAAATTGTATGCTAACTTATTTGTTGAAATATCATTTGCTGGCATATGATGAATTTCAAAAATTTAGTATTTTCAGCATATCGTTAGCTAAAATGCAAAAAGGTGCAACTAACAAAAATATAATTTTACAGGTGAAGCAAAAAACTTTGTAAAATGAAAACTATAAACATTTTTAACGAAATTTTTTCTAATTTGTCTTAAAACACAACCGATAAATTTATTTTTAAAGCAAAAAATTTTTTTTTTAATTTTTTGAAGAGTTATGTTAGATGCGCCTTTTTTACTTCTGTTTTTCTGAAACACAAAAAGACGTATCTACAACAAATAAGTTTAGACATATAGTTGAAGTATCTTAAGAAATGTAAAATGTCTATACGAGTTAATAATTATTGATTATAAAGAAATTAGGTTTTCCATTTTGAATTTGAGTTTTTTATACATACATACATATACGGCCTTATTCATAACTTAATTCAGTTATATATTTTTATTAACCTTTTTTATATGAATTATTTTATATGCATTTGTACATATATGTAAATGCTTTTCAAAATTATTTTTGAAATGTAATATTGTAATAGATGTTGCCATTTCTAAAATGAAATTTTGATTCTCTGCTCATGTAATTGGGAAGGTGCAACAAGTGTGAATCTGTTTCCAATTCTTTGTGGAAGCTGTTCGTAATATTGAGTTATATTTGTTTTGAAGTAAATGATTCCAGTTGGATCGTATGCCAAAGTACGGATCATATTGGCAGTTGGATCTCTGGCCTTTTTACCTAAAATTAAATAAAAAGTTTTAAAATTATATTTTTTTTGGAACAAGTTTATGGATTTAAAAATTTTTAGGGTGATAGTTACCTGGTCTAACAGAAGCATTAGCTTAGGAATAGACTCATAATTGAGAAAGTAATTATGATTTATATGTTGCACTGAGCGATTAACACCTAGATAAGTGAACAAACCCCGTGATGAAGAAAATTTTTGTCTGACACTGGCAGGACATAAAATAAAGTATTAGGTTAAGATTTGATTAATTATTGTTAGTTCATATTTAATATAGGAAGATTCAATAAATAATATAGCAAAAAAAAAAAAATATGATGCACTGTGAAAGGTTTAGGGCTTCTCCAAGCAGCTTTTACTTGTTCAACAAGTTGGAATGGTAAATTTTACTGTTTATTTTTAATTTACCTTTCAATCAAAGAGTGGATTGAATAACCTTCCATTTGAGTGAGACCATCTACCAAGTACTTGTGCTCTAATGTGATGTTTTTTTACGCATAAAGAAAGTAAAGCGATAGACAGAACCACATTTCAGGGGATTCAACACTGCATTTCCTAAATAATTTACGATAATTGTTGCAAATGTCGTTGGTACCAGGGGGTCTACTCTCTATTGCGATGCGAAAGAAAATTATAGCAAATCTAGCGATTCATACTCTTTAATACGTTTTCCCATATGTATGTATGTCTTTCGCATCTTTAAATTTTTTTCCTTTTCGTAAATCATCGCTTTTTTTATTTAAATTATCCAATTTCAAATATTTTTACACACTTTGGCATTTCATTACTGTAAATCCGCGCCATCTTAAATTTTTATTGTCACTATTCAGCTTAATTTTCAGAAAATTTTGCGAAAGCGATAGAGAGTACCAAGTTGGCATTTAGCTTTCGCATCGAAATTGTTTTCGAATCGCAATAGAGAGTAGACCCCCAGATTTCCTTCTGTTTCATCCCAAACATAATCATTGGAGTCATGATTTATAATATTATAAATTGTGAAATTATGAACTTGTAATTTCATTTTATAATAAGCGGTATAAGCTTCACTGCTTGCATATAAATGCAAAGTAGTAGACTCAACCCAGATTTAGCATTTTCAATATCGTTTTCCTTCTCGATCCTCATCCTGTGAGATATTTTTCCATTTGTATGATAAATGTCGAATTGATCGTTTCGTGGTTTGAAAATAGAGTAATTACAAGTTTTTATTAAATTCATGAAATCCGGAAAAGAGACTGCCACAACATCATTATCTTCTTGTTCTGTGCTTGCCTCGGTATAGAGATCATATATTTGTGTATAAGATTTGAAGTATAGCTGGAAATATAATTTGGCTGTATATTGTCGACGATAATGTGATTCCAATTTTGGAACGTCTTCCAACCATTTTCGTAGAAAGCTATGGCTTTGAATACAGGGTCCGCCAAATAACTTTTTTTTTTGAAAATGCTTTAAAAAAACTACTGAATATTTCTTCAAATTTCTTTTTTTATTTGAAAGTAAAATCCTTCCGGTTAATAAGGGAAAATAATTTCATTCAAATGGCTGCCTCGGCTGGCCATGCAGTAGCCTACACGATCGTCCAATTTTTAAGCACATCATCGATTGTGTGCAGCTGTATTTCACCAATGGCTTCACGAATATTGTACTTTGAATTTTGCTTGTTAACATATCCACCAAGATCAAAATGAGCTTCATCTGAAAAGATGATTTTTTTTTTGGCAAAATCGGCATCTTCTGTTAGTCGATCGCAGATCGACTGAGCGAAGCGAAAACGCATATTTACCAGCGTTGTTCAAGCGTATACACAACCATATTCGTTCATCGGAGTATATAACGGACCCGTTATATACTTGTCCTTGGTTTGTTTCTCTCTTTGCTTGAGTTTTAAGAGTTGATAAAAACTATTTTGCACACAATAAAATACGATTTGTATTGTGCTTCAATCTAATCAGGTTATTACATAAAGTCTTTTTTGGTCACACGTCATCTTCCAGAATATTTAAAAAATTTCCTTACGTAAGTCTTCCGAAAAATAGGAGCAGTGTCGCTTTTTTCGCAAAATTTAGAGCTGCACGCATTCCTTGATTTTTTCAAATTATGAGTTAATTATAAACGTAGATTTATGTTAGAAATGTTACAAATCATAAATGTACCGACAATGACGAGAATTAATTTTAAGTCTGACAATGAGAATGTAGCACAAAATTATAGAAACGGAAGTTAAAAATTTATTTTTATTATAATAGATCAAGTTTGATTTGAAAAATATTTTTGTATTTAATTGAACATTTTTTTAATTTGTCATTTTATATTGTTAAATAAGAAAAGAAAAAAATCCCTGAAGAATGCACTCAAAGAAGTGCCGAAATATTGGTTAAAATAAACGTTTAAAGTTTTTTTTATATAAAATTAAAAAAGACCTCAAGCTTGAAAATTTAGTTATATTACATATTATGAGTTAACATAAATACGTTTTCCCATGCCTTAACACAAGCTGAGCAATTAGAAATATTTCTCTGTAATTCTGCCGACGTTATTGCCAACTTGCTGAGATGTTTATCTTTAGTGTAGACCTGGGGTTAAAAAGGTAACATATGTTCTTCTTAGTACTTATTTTGAATTTTAATACACCTTTCCATTGTTGGAGGCTGTTATCTATAAAGTTGTTTTATATGAAGTTCGAGTATTATGTATAATTTGCAATTTCTTTAAGCATAAATATATATGAATATAGTTAAAGTAAAAGCTTAAACCGACGTTTTTTTTTGTCGTTTTTCGGTTTCGGTTTTTAGGCATTTAAAACCGCGGTTTCGCTTTCGGTTAAAACCGAACAGCAATCCCTTCCGCCAAACAGTAACTCTTTGTGGGTGCATTGGTTTTCGACAATCACTCTTGCATTATCATTCGCAAAATGCGGCAATTTTGCTTTTCTTCAAAAAATTGCCGTGTAATTTCGTATTTGTTAGGATAACTAACATACTTTTTGTTTTGCACTCTGCTTATAACTACATTTAAATATCGCTCACACACTGGTACATATGTTTGAATATTATCGTATTTGCACAGGAATGCCATGGTTTAATTCACCTGTTGTGTTTCTATAATATGTTGATTTTCACTAAGCTGATATTTAGTGTTTGGTTCGGTACGATATGCTTGGACTTTTTGTTCACTGTCCATTGATTACTTTAATTTCTGAAGAAAAAGAGCCCCTATCTTAAAGTTGAAGGGTACTAATAGCTAAAGACCTAAAACTACGGCTTTAAACTTAAACTGCATAAACATACTACCTACATATTGTGCATGCCCATAATTTATCGTTTTAATTAGATAAGATTAAAATAACAAATTGCAAAAATTTTGATAAAAATAAAAAAATTTATTTTAAAAGCCCAATAATCGATTTCAGTATAAAATCGCATACGTAAATTCGATTGCAAAAAATCGTTTTTTTTTACCACAAAATCCATTTTCGATTGGAATCGAATTCCCTATCATTCCCTACCAATATCTACAGCAAATGTAGACTGTATTTTTTTCAAAATTTAATTAAAGCAAAAATAATGTTAGAAACATATTAGAAATACCAACTTTATGTGTTATTTTACGAACAAAAGACTTTAAAAAAAAATAATAGCGATTTTAGAAGCTTTAATTAAGCAATCAAAAGATATGACATTTAATTTAATTAAGATAATGTTCAAATAAAAAATGTATGTGTTAATATGACACATGTTTAAAAGATCTTCGAATATGAATTTTATTTAAGTTATTATATGTTGTGTGTGTTTTTTTTAGTAAGTTGCTTATTATATTATATTATATTAAATTTAATTAAATTTTTGTACCTTTAAATAAAACTTTAGCACTTTTTAAAAAAAAATTTTTTTTTTGAGAAAACAAGTTTGAATCAAAATGTGGAACAACCACCAAAAAAAATTGGTAATTTTGTTACAAAAACTAGCATAAATAGAGACGAAATGAATATAGCATAAGCCAAAAATACCAAAAATTTCGTGATGATCAGTCCATAATTAACTATAGGAGGCTCAATATAAAGTCCACTCTAAAAACACACTTTATTCGTACGCATTAAATTGTAACAATTAATGCAATTTTAAAAAATTTTTGTCTTGCACTTCGGTCCATAATTAACCATACCCAGTGTTGGGCAAAATACATGGTTTGCGGTATTTAAAATACAAAATACAAAATCCTTGCTGGTCATGTATTTAAAATACAAAATACTTTCAGGTTATGTATTTAAAATACAAAATACAAAATATTTACACATCTGTATGTATTTAAAATACAAAATACTTCTATTTATTGTATGTGTTTAAAATACAAAATACTTGCTGGACACGTATTTAAAATACAAAATACTTGCACGTCATACGTATTTGTATTTTAAATACGTATTTCAAATACATGTATTTCAAATACTGCCCAGCCCTACTCTCGGAAATTTTTTTAAGTACGGGTGATAAAAGCCTAACATTATCTGCAAGCAACGAACAATTGTGTTGAAGAGTTTAATTGAAACATAGTAACTTCATCTTAATACTCTCCATTTTCATTTTCAGAAAGTCAATATTATAAATCATTATGACCCTGTGTTGTGTCTTGTTTTGTTTAATACAATTTCTAAAATGGATTTGATAATAGTAGCGAGCGGACAACCAACATATTGGCCTACTGATCAGCAAAAAATTCCAGATGTTATCGATTTTGGCGTGGGTAAAAACGTCCCAACTGAAAAGATTAATGTTGAAGCTTCCTTAGAATTATCTTCCGATCACACACCTACAATTGTTACTATTGTGAACCGAAATAGAATTGAACCTCCGTCTGGGTTCATAGCGACGTCAGCCACACAAACTTATTGGTTAAAATAAAAAAATATCTCAGTACCCTTTGCACAAAAAATATTCCGCTAAGTCCCAATTCACATTAAACGATTTTTGTCGTTGCGATTATTGTAGTTTCCTCTTTGAAGTCGGTCTGATGTTTACATTGTACGATTTTAGTCGGTACGACTTTTTCTTTTGCAACCGAACTTCAATATTCGCTTGTGTACCCCTTTTTATTACTCTCTCCCCTCTCGTCCATAAGGTAAGAATCGCAACGACAAAAATCGTATAATGTGAATGGGCACTAAGTACACCGGAGAGAATGAGGATCTCGCTATAGTTAATTTTGACAGTTATCTTAAACTAGCTGTTCAACATTTCAGCGTTACCGTCCTAAAAATCAGAAATAATAAAATATATCCTATAGATCAAGCATCTCTTGTCTGAAAAAAGAGAGCTCGAAAAAATGGGCAATAGCACAGAACCCCTCAACTTAAGAATTTACTAAAACAGTATACAAAAAGGCTAAGAAAGTTTCTGCAGACTCAGAAAACGGCTTCTCTGGAAAAATATCTTACGGAACTTGATGCAACTCCCCAATTAGACAACTCGTTTTGGCGGTCAGCTATAAATCTCAATAGACCAACTATCACTTAGCCACCATTAAGATACTTGAATGAAAGTTAGAAAATAAATGATATTAAAAAGGCAATCTGTTTGTTAATCATTAGAAAAACATATTCACCCCAAATATATCTCAATACAGTAGTTTTGACTTAGCTGCACAATCTCCTTTGCACGATTTTTTGTGCAGGTAAATCAAAAATGCAGTTATCTTAAATGCATTTACCTGCCTAAATGTGCAGGTACACAATTGTGGTTACCTGCACAAAAGTGCAGCTAAAGTAAAGTGTTTGATTTAAAAGTAGAATAAAAAAATTATTTTTTTAATACATAAATTTATATTTTATTAAAATTTTATTTCAACCCAGGAGCTTACTGGGAATCTCACAAAGAGTCTTTTTGGTCGTCGACGAGCTCATTTTTTAATTGTAGACGATTCGTAGCACGGGAGAAACTGTTACACGTGCTGATTCGTATGAGAGATTCTTCCATAACGCAGCGAAAAACGCTTATATTAATCGTAAAGGGAATCGTTTATGATGTATGTTGAGATTATCTAACGAGCCTTTCACAAAGCATGCTAAGAGTCGTATGAGACTCATGTAGGTATTATTTTACAACTCGTGAAATACTCAGCCGTATGACTAAGCTACCTAAATAAGGGCATTGGGCGTATTTTTCATGCCACAACTTCTAATTTTCATACAATTTCTATGAAACAAACCTTAAGGTCGCGAAATCAACACCATCCTATCGGAAAATCCTTTTTTCAGATCCTTAGGCCGGTCTGTTTTATTAAAATTGTATTGGCAATAGCATTTTCATACTTCAAAAACTGTCTTATTTAGGTAGCTCAGCAATTGTTATACGACTCTTACAGAGAGTCCCAAAAGGTTAATTTCAAGGTTTAAAGACGAGCGTGTCAAAAAATAAATAAAAAAATAAATTAATTAAAAAAAAGATTTAGATGTGTTTGCTACTCGTCAGATAACCACCAGAAGATTCTTTTAGGAGTTGTATATTAAACATAATCGTCTAACAAACAGCCTATGCTAGCTGGGAAATAACAGATCATTGTATACATGTATGTATGTATGTTTATTTAATATAAAAGAAACATTAACAAAAACAATGAGAATTCACAAAGAACATAAAACATAAAAAACAAAATAATTGCGATTTATATTTTTATAAACAGCTTAAATTGGATATTTATGTGAAAAAGTGGCCACCATATATTTTTATGTGTGCAGCTAACTTTGATGTTTTGTATGAAAATATTTTAAAGCTGCCCAAAAATTAAGTCAAAGTGCAGCTAACTTTTATTTTTTGTATGAAAATAATTTTAAAATGCCAAAAATTTTGTGCATTTATCTTAAATGTGCAGGTATAGAAAGTGCACTTAAAAAAGGAATTTTTATGGAATTAGAAAGAATAATTCCAAAAATTATCAATTTTGTGCAGTTAAGTCAAAAGTGCACGTAAACAAAAGGCAGTTAAGTCAAAACTACTGTATATAGCAGTCGAGTTACCACTTGTTGCTGCTAGAGCAGCTTTTTTTCTAAGATCTGAGTTAAGAGAAATCGAAAAGGCTATTTATGACTTAAACACTAAGAAGGCACCTGGTGTTTATAAACTCAGTAATAAAATGCTGTTGGAGTTACCTCGCATAGCAAAGAAAATTATTTTTAATGCTATTTTACGCCTGAATACTCTCAAGAATGGAAAGTTCCTTTAGTTACCATGATACCTAAACCAGGAAAGGATCACAAAAAGTTGAGTCATATAAGCTTACATTCCAGTACATCAAAGCAATTTGAGAAGATGTTAGTTTAAAATAAACCTCAATTTTATATGAAAATAGATGTATTCCTAACCACTAATTCGGTTGTAGAACTGAACACAGCACAATTGAACAAACCCATCGCCATAAGAAACACCTTTGAAGAAAAAAATATTGCACAGAACTCTTCATCGATGTATTGCAATCTTTTTTTAAAGTCTGGCATGAAAGCTTATTATATAAATTGAAGCAAAACTTACCAGCAAACACACACACGCTGTTAGAAAGCTACTTAGTCAGTCGTCAATTTATTATTGAAAAAGCCAATTTTTTAAGTCCCCCCCAGCCAATTGGCGCTAGAGTCCCACAAGGCATCATCCTTGGCCCTTTATTATACTTAATTTATGCTTCGGACAACAAACAACTACATCCAAACTTCAACATTTGCGGGCGATACAGATTTTCTAAGCGTCCACGAAAACCATCATGAATCATCGCGTTTCTTACAGGATCAAATATTTTAAATAGAAATATGGTTAAAACAATAGCCGGAAATCATGCTCCCCTATTAAAATCAATAATCAAAAAACACCTCAATATTCGCATGTAAAATATCTCGAAATACATCTCGATCGGCGAATTACGTGAAAATGCAATATAGAGGCAAAATAAACTAAAAGCCATTAAAACCCATTGGCATATTGGAAGAAATTCTGTCCTTACACGTAGAGAAAAATCATGGTTGAAGAATGGTTAAAAAAAACATATTATGGTCCCTGCAATGGCAACAAAAAAACTTTTTTCACGATTGATAATATTTTGTCCTATTTAACAATAAAGTGTTTACCTCCCTTGAAACTTCAAATATGGTTGATTTAACAATATAATGTTTAAAAAAAATAAAACTTCTACCATACACTTGAACATATTATGGTTACCTTAACCATATTATTATCACGGTAACCATATTATGGTTAAATTCATCCATCCAAAAGCTATAACCATATTATGGTTAATATTTAATACCAATAATATGTTCGAAATTATAATATTTTAAAACATTGTATGATTAATTTTAAATTTAAAATAATATGTTTAAAAAGCAACAACATTCTGGTCGTTTGCATTTTACTTGGTTTGCTTAAAATTCTCATTAATTTTATTTTAATTATTGATCAAAACACATAAATTTACGTAGAAAAAACAAGTAAGAGTGCTTTATTCGGCTGTGCCGAATCTTATATACCCTTCACCATGGTGCAATAAGAACAGAAAACACCAAGGGATTTTTGGAAAATATTAGAGGTAGTCGTGGTTTTTTGCTCATAACTCAGCCATTTTTTAACCGATTTGACAGATTTATATACCGACGTGTTTAAGAAGGAATTTACCATTTACTTGAGTTATAAAGCTTGGACTCAGGGAGATCTATGGTTCCCGAAAGTGGGTATTTAAAAAAAAAATTAATTTTGGTCATAACTTTTTTGTATCTGAACCGATTTTTCTGAATTTTTTTATAAAATATGTTCTACTTTCGATATTTTGGTATATAAGTCATATCCATGGGACATATGGTAGCCCTAAAATTTAGGTTTGTATACAATTTTTAATTTTTTTTTGTACGGGAGGTACCACGCCCACTTCTCCAATCCCGCCCACATTTTGTAGGATGGTGTGTATTGGCTGCCTAAATGTGTGTACCTAATTTGGGAACTTTGGCTTTTGCCGTTCCCCAGATATACAGCAAAAAGTAATAAAATTACAACAACCACAAGGGATTTTTCGAAAATATTAGAGGTAGTCGTGGTTTGTTGCTCATATCTCAGCCATTTGTGGATCGATCTTGCTGAATTTCAATAGCAACCGATGGTAGACTATATGTGACATAAATGTAAAACAACCTAGCCGCTATCATGTCTGGAGTCTCCGGAAAACACATATCAAACGTAAAACGGACAGACGGACGGACGGATATCGTTAAATCAACTTCTCTCCTCATAAGGACCCAGAATATATATACTTAATAGGGTCTAAGGTCAATATTGTAGAAATAACAAACGGAATGACAAACTTATATATACCCTTTTCCACCTGTGGTGAAGGGTATAACTAGTAGAACAGTAAATCGTAATATGAAGGTTGTCTATGAAGGTTGTCACAGGCTAGAATATGAACAAAAGAGGATTTTTTTTATAAAAGTGAAACGTAACACCTATCAAGAATATAAAATTAAATAACATTTTTAATCCAAATTTTCAATATTTTTAACCAGGCTTAAGTTCATCAAATTTAATTTTCATTAAATAATTTTTATGAAGAAAGGAATTTTACAACATGCCTCAGGTCAGTCAAGAATGAATTTTAATTGATTTTCATGTTGTAAAATTCCTTTCTTAATAAAAATAATTTAATTAAAATTAAATTTGATGAACTTAAGCCTGATAAAAAATATTGAAAATTTGAATTAAAAACCATAAATAGTTCAACAAAATTACCACAATACTAATTATTATTAAATAAAATTATACACGTGATTTCAAATCACATGTGCCTAATAAAATCACACGTGTGATATTTTAGTGTCTCGTTTTTGTGTGTTTTGCTGTGATCTTCAATTGCCGAAAGCACACCGAGAAACACAAAACCGGTATGACCTTCAGAACACCACAAAATCACACGTGTGATTTTCAAAAACACGTGATTTGAAATCACGTGATTTTCAGAACAGGCCCGATAATATGACACTTAACAAACAAATTGAAAAAAATGGATTAACCACAATATGATTAGCATTCACCATATTATTGTTAATCCTGACCATAAAATGGTTACTTTTCGCAAAATTCTGGGAAATTTTTACTTTTGAACATAATATGTTTAGTTTTGACCATTATTATGGTTAATATTGACTCAAATATAGTAAATTTTTTACTATATTATGGTTGATTTAGTAAAAATTTTGTTGATTTTAAACATACTATGGTCATATTTAAACATACTATGGTCATATTTAAACATAATATGGTAACCTGCAAACATAAACATTGTTAAAAACCAACCATAGTATGTTGCTCTAAGAATATGGTTGCCTCCAACCATATTTTTTTCTACGTGTAGTCTCGATTGCAAGCTTCTACTTTACAACTCTATCTGGTGCTGCGGCATTCAACTATGGGGCACTGTATCGGCCTCTTACATCGAAAAAATTCAAAGGCGCCAAAATAAATTTCTTCGAAAAATCACAGCCGCCCCCTGGTATGTTAAAAACTCAAACATTCATAAGAATCTCAAAGTGCCATAAGTTGAAACTATGATTACGAAATATGTAGTAAAATATTTAAAAAGGCTTAAGGCCTAACCATAATTGTGTCAAAAATTAACAAAAAGTCTCTCAAATGTATTTAAAAAAACAAAAACATAATAAAAAACAATTGATTCCGTACGGAATGTACGGATTAGATTCGCACCTCGCTTAAGCAAATGACAGTTTCATTAAACTTAGCAAAAAGTTTCTTTAAGTTCAATATGGTTTGCCTCATATAATTAACATGTATCGCACATTTGCTAAAGCCAACTTAAGCACATTGTGGTTGGGCCTTTATTCCTTTTTTCCTTTAATTACTGTTTTCGTTCGACATTTGTTGTAAGTATGTAGTATATTGATATTTTAAAAAGCCGATTAAATATTCCTTAATATATTTCTTTTATATACAAAAGTGCTTACTTTGCATTTACCGAAAAATACACTACAGTTCAACTATTAGGTAAGACAAACATGTTAAAATTATCAAAAACCATAGATATCTTTACACAGCTACACATCTGTTTGTAGAAATTACGGGCCAATAAGTTTAACTTTTATTAAGAAACCTGATTTCATTGTGAAATAGTTTATCATTAATTTTGGTCTTGAAACAATTAACCTTTTGAACAAATTTTTTCAAACGGAAAATTCGACAATCAAAGTTCTTCTTAGGATTCAAAAAGTTAATTAACAAAGTTTCGTTTAAATGTGCTAAATTCCCATTTCACACTATTGATAAACTAAAATTTGTTGTTGATGGGATAAGCTGTTCCTATGAGCATTTCACTGGTTGCTTAGGACAGATCGTCGGGAAACTTCATCTAAAGATTTTAGAAAAACTAAAGATTTGTGGACATTTATGTTAATGCAATACATCAATCAGAATTAATGAAATACTCGATTTTAAATTATTTTCCAGTTAGAGCCCTTTGCTTTTTTAGGTTACGAAATGTAATGCTGGCAGTGAAACAATGGACTGACAATTCTTTTTCTGCCAACGTTGTCAGTTGTCAGCCAAAAATTACCAGTTCACACGGTTGTATGACAATAACAGCACGCATTACTGATAATATCGTTGGATCTGACAACCGTCTGCAAGGAACTTAAATATTCGTGTTCCTCTCTATAAAACATTTTATTTTTTATCAAGCGATTTTTCTCATAATCTTGTATCATCATTAAGATTTCAAACTGTGAAACTTGTAAAGAGTTTTGTTTTAATTTAAAAAAAAAATGTCTGTTAGTATGGCACGCGAACAAAAAGCCTTTGCTTTTTGGCTAAACATTCTAACAGAAACATTGGCCGCAAAAAAAGAAATACAGTAGTTTTCCGATTTAACGAACTAGTACTTTGTTAGTTAGGCCTGAAAAGTTCGTTATATGGCATACTTAGGTATGTCTAGTACCCGTACCCAAGTAATAAATAAATAAATAACTACAACTTATTTGTCGTATATTTTAAAACATGTTTTGAGATCTGTATACATATTTGACAAGCAAAATAGAAAAGGACCTAAGGGTAAAAACCGCTTTTTTTGGGGCATGGCATCGGTCTCATTCGATGCTCAGATGTTGTCCACATCAAAAAAAAAATTGATTTTTTTTTAGCCTTAGGTCCCTTTCTCTATGCGCTGTCACTTTTATTAAAAACAATAAAAAAAGGTGCAATTCGTTACACTGGTAGAGCATAAAACCTAAAATAATTTTAATGAAAAATAAATTCAAATTCATTTTCAATTTCCTTGAAAATTTTACATAAAAAACTTGTTTGTTTTTTTGGAACAAAAAAATCTTGTTTTATGGTATCTTCCAGAAGTTCTCTTAAAAGCAATAAAGTTGACAAATTAACCTTATTTTGATGAGCCTTTTGAATACAAATTTCGAAGCTTTCGAAAGCATCTATGTGGTTTATTTGTTGCTCCAAATGTTTTTCATGATCGAAAGAATATGCGTAACTGATCATTGCAGCATAATTAAACAAAAATGCTACATAAAAAGCTTGCAGCGGTCCGTTTTTTTTTACTCACTTTGTTTTAGTTAGAAATGGTGGCATGTCATATACTGGGAAGATTTAGCTAGCGAAGCCGGTGTTTATTATACCATAGAGAAAAAAATCCTTTAGCCCAAAAGTGTTTTCGTTATACAGTAGTTTTGACTTAACTGCCTTTTGTTTACGTGCACTTTTGACTTAACTGCACAAAATTGATAATTTTTGGAATTATTCTTTCTAATTCCATACAAATTCCTTTTTTAAGTGCACTTTCTATACCTGCACATTTAAGATAAATGCACAAAATTTTTGGCATTTTAAAATTATTTTCATACAAAAAATCAAAGTTAGCTGCACTTTGACTTAACTGCCCAAAATAAATATTTTCTGGAATTATTCTTAAAAATCCTTGTTTACGTGCATTTTGTTTATCTGCACATTTTTCATATTTTTGTGCAGCTTTAAAATATTTTCATACAAAACATCAAAGTTAGCTGCACACATAAAAATATATGGTGGCCACTTTTCACATAAATATCCTGTTTATAAAAATATAAATCGCAATTATTTTGTTTTTTATGTTTTATGTTCTTTGTGAATTCTCATTGTTTTTGTTAATGTTTCTTTTATATTAAATAAACATACATACATACATGTATACAATGATCTGTTATTTCCCAGCTGGCATAGGCTGTTTGTTAGACGATTATGTTTAATATACAACTCCTAAAAGAATCTTCTGGTGATTATCTGACGAGCAACAAAAACATCTAAATATTTTTTTAATTTATTTATTTTTTTATTTTTTTTTTTGACACGCTCGTCTTTAAACCTTGAAATTAACCTTTTGGGACTCTCTGTAAGAGTCGTATAACAATTGCTGAGCTACCTAAATAAGACAGTTTTTGAAGTATGAAAATGCTATTGCCAATACAATTTTAATAAAACAGACCGGCCTAAGGATCTGAAAAAAGGATTTTCCGATAGGATGGTGTTGATTTCGCGACCTTAAGGTTTGTTTCATAGAAATTGTATGAAAATTAGAAGTTGTGGCATGAAAAATACGCCCAATGCCCTTATTTAGGTAGCTTAGTCATACGGCTGAGTATTTCACGAGTTGTAAAATAATACCTACATGAGTCTCATACGACTCTTAGCATGCTTTTTGAAAGACTCGTTAGATAATCTCAACATACATCATAAACGATTCCCTTTACGATTAATATAAGCGTTTTTCGCTGCGTTATGGAAGAATCTCTCTTACGAATCAGCACGTGTAACAGTTTCTCCGGTGCTAGGAATCGTCTACAATTAAAAAATGAGCTCGTCGACGATCAAAAAGACTCTTTGTGAGATTCCCAGTAAGCTCCTGGGTTGAAATAAAATTTTAATAAAATATAAATTTATGTATTAAAAAAATAATTTTTTTATTCTACGTTTAAATCAAACACTTTTCTTTAGCTGCACTTTTGTGCAGGTAACCACAATTGTGTACCTGCACATTAAGGCAGGTAAATGCATTTAAGATAACTGCATTTTTGATTTACCTGCACAAAAAATCGTGCAAAGGAGATTGTGCAGCTAAGTCGAAACTACTGTAAAATTAAAATTATTCTTTTAAAAGCAAAACGGCAAGAAAAATGTTATGGCTAAACAAGTTGAAAAATGGCTAATGGCTAAAGAGCGTGAAAAATGGCTAAATCTAGCAACTAAATGGCTAAATTGGCAACACTGATCTCGAGAGTCCTTGGTATCATATAGTATATAACCATTAATTTTAAACGTATTTCTTGAGGTCAAATGAGTTTCAAAAACCATAATTTTTATGTTGGCACATGCCGTTTGCATTCCAAAAACAAATTTTTTTTAGCGTACCTGGACACCAAACTAATTCGAAGGAAAAATTCCATAATTTTTGACTGGTTCGCTAAGGAGACCTCATCAGGAAGGATAATGAATTTCCACGCAACCCAACCGAAAAATCAAATAATTAACACTGCTAAAAATTTCATCTCAAGGATTTTACACATAAGCGATGAACTTTTTCACACTAAAAACAAACATATAATTTTTAATATCCTTAAAAGCAATAGTTTCCCAAACAAACTTATATCAACACTAATAGAAGACACAATTACGCAAATAAAAAACAAAAATGATAACAACCCCACTAGTATAGAAAAAGAACAAAAATGTTTTTACAGTGTAAAATACATCCCTGGACTAACTGATAATAAAAACATACGAACGTCAATAGAAACAAATAATATAAGCTTTGCTTACAAACCAAATAAAACACTCAGCACTATATTCTCTGCAATAAAAGCTCCAATAAACAAACAACAACAAAACAACATTGTGTACGAATTACAATGTAAAGGGAATAACGAACAAAGTTGCGAACTCATATACATTGGAACAACAAAACGATCCCTTGAAACTAGAATGGGAGAACATATGATGGATATACAAAGGAAAAAAGAAACGACAGCATTATCAACACACATTTTAAATACACAACATAAAATTGTTTTTGAGGGGGTGCGAATACTAGATAAAGTAAGGGGGGATAAGAAGAGATTTACAATTGAAAGTCTAAGAATACAAGAAAACATAAAGAAAACAATGAATGTCAAAGAAGACACTAACAATATTAGCGCAAATTATAGGGTTGCAATTACTAAATAGTTACAGTGATACTTGTTTTGATATGTGTTTAACTTTAAATTTATGTTTTATGTTTATATGTTTAATGTTACATGTAAAAGGAGAAATTTAATTTAATGTGAAAAGCTCATATTGTAAGTTTAACTTTTTTAATGTAATTTGTTGTATTTATGTTAATTTATATATTTTTTAAAAATTTTAAATAGACGCTCCCTTGAAAAAGTCGACAAAAAATCGACGAAACGTCGGGAAAACTGTAATAAAAAATTGCTTTTTATTTACATTAATTAACCTTAGGCCCTATTAGCTTAAATAAAAAACAAATCAATTAAACAACAAATTGGCCAAATATCAAAAATAAATTTTTAAGCAGTTCATGGCTTGTTAAGTACAGCTTGCAATAACATTGATTGCACTCTAAGAATTTCCTGCATCATATTACCCATTGTGTTCGTAAAATTATTTTCTATTTGCACTAATGTTTCCATGGTTTTTTCTAAACAACTTAAATTAGAAACTGGAGTTTCATCATTACCTGGCGAGGCACCTTGCATTGGCCCATGGTTTGATTTTAGGACGTTAGCGTAAGAGGTTCTGTTATTACCAGGCTGGGGTGTTTACTTGATTTGCAACCTGCATTTGAGGGGTATTGGTTTTCGGTCCAACCGTCTGCTTGACGATATTATATACAGGGCATCCTCTATAACTGGCAGTGTGATTACCGCCACAGTTGCTACATTTTTTTACGTTGTGGTCGGTTTTATACTCATCGCAAGAAACTGAACCGTGTAGTTCACCACATACTACGCAAACAGGAGGTAAGTAGCAGTATGCCTTGGTATGGCCAAATTCTTGGCAGTTTAAGCACTGAACAGGTATATTTTTTTGTGCGGCTTCTCAATTGTGATTTTTCTGTATAAAATATATTTCAAAATAAAAAAGTGATGCGTTTCGTTTTTTATTTAACTTAATGTCGCCGGGCTCTAATTCTACTCGAAAAAGTGGTTGAGGATCTTTTTCCCTATTTCTAATATTTACCACATGTTTTATCTTGTTTTTTACATGTTTTTATTCCAAGAAAGTTTTAATTTCCTCTGGGTCTACGCATTATTCAATTCCCTTAATCATCACCTGAAGACCTTTACTGCTCTTGAATTGGTATGTATAAAAACTTTTTTTAAGTGCCTCAAATTTGTTAATTATTTTGCGAAAATCATTTTCATGATTTACTTGAATTTTCGTTTCATTTATACTACCTCGCTTTATTGCGGCTGCATAAAAAGAATTTTCACCAATCAACGAAATTAAACTCTTTATTAGATCATTTGAGTTATGCTCCCTAATATATATATCGAGGGCGGCTTGGACGATTTTATGACGTTAGGTGCTTCAGAGGATTCATCCTCCAGAATTGCAAAGTGATTTTGGGAATTTATTTTATCAAAAGATGGCACTTTTGATGCCGAAGCAACAGCTAAAGAGGTAGAGCTGCGATCCCGTTTAAGGACTGTTATATACCTGTCCATACCAACTTGGACTTGAGGTTTTTGACAACTTTTTACAGGGGGGTTTCCATTGCATTTGTGTTTAAGTTCATGGTATCATTTCCCACAAAATTTGTTTTTGACGTCGCGGCAATACTTGCTGGCCTGGCAACACTTGTCACCAGGTCTAGTTTTAGTTTTTTTTAATGAGTCACTATCCACCGTTTGTGTAAATACCGAGGGTGAGAGGGAACGTGTACGAATAATTGGCTTAGCCGTTAGGTAGTTAATATTGTTTTGTTTTATTTATTTCAGCATTATTTTCATTTGCATGAACTGTTACCAAGGCGAATTCAAACAGATAAACTCATCTCGTCAGCCGTTCATCAGCAGTGTTACCGTTATGCGACTAAAGTCGCATTTTTGCCCTTTTTTGACTGCCGTGCCACTTTTTTGACCCCTTTGTTTTAAATCCCCTTTTGTATCATTTTGTAGTTTTTTGTGCCCCCTTTTGAACCAAATTTTTTTTATACTGTCAATCAATGAATCCGAGCTCAATTTGAAGAGAAAATAGCATCTAATTTGGAAAAAATTTAAATAATTCAGGATGGGATATCTATTAATAATAAAATTTACCTCAAATTTCTAGTATATGTATTAAATATTATGAATAAATTTAACCTTAATTTTCAAAGCGAATCATCACAAATTATATATTTAGTTTCATCCACGAAAGATATTGTATTAGAAATTTTTAAAAATTTTTTAAAAAAAAGAGTATGTTATGCAAACAAATATAGAACAAATTGATTTTGTTGATGTTCTGCATATAAAAGAAACTCTTAATATATACATATATAGGCCACGAAGCCGAGCTAGAAATATGTACTAACAACATCTTAAGTAGTGATATTGTAGAAATTAAAAACAACATTTTACTTTTTTACCAAAAGCTGTGCAAAGAAATTTTATCAAGAATTAATATTAGCGATAAGAGGCTGAGTACATTAAAGGTTTTAGATCCAGTATTTATTAAGTCAGCTGAAGACATAAATTACTTTGAAATTGCTACCGTTTTTATTGATATAATTACTAACCCAGATGATTTTGTAAAAGAGTTCAAACTTTTAGAAACCAGATCAAACGATAAAACTATGAAGCAATTTTTAAAATATCTAGCCTGAAACATTTTGGTACGAAATTGGCAATTTAAAAAACTGTTTGGGTGACAATTTATATCCAAACTTGTATAAATTTGCTTCGTATGTTTTTACTTTACCACATAGTAGTGCATCCGCTGAGCGGATTTTTTCTAAGTTAGCATAATTAAAAAATAAAGTGACAAATAGACTGAAAGTAGATACCTGTCAGTCTATGTTATCCGCTTTTAATTTGTATCAAAATGACTTGGAAAATTTGATTCCAAGTAATGAATTGATTAATAAAAATAGATTTACGTTTTCAAAAAAATAGATACTTAATAGTTGAAGAAACGACATAACACTGCAATTTATAAAAAAATGGATCTGTACCTGATATTAACTATCTTCCTATCAATACTTTTATATGCTTTTTCCTCGAGGTTTTTTCGTAACTTAATTTTTTTGGTAAAAAAGTAAAATAATCCAAGTGCCAAATATTTATGTACATATACTTACATATATACATATCTCTCTCTATTTAAATGTAAAGTTTTTTTTGTATCAAATCATATTATGAACTATTTTTTGTTTTTGTAAGTATTGTTATTACACTATTTTAAGCTCGTTTTATATACAAGTAATTAGTAACTGTTTTTGTATAAATTATTGAAATAAAAATTTTATGCAACAGTTCATTATCGTTTACTTGCAAACAAGACATGTATTTTCACTATGTATATATGTATATATATACATATATATATATATGTATATATATATATGTGTTTTTTCCAAACAATTTGTATTATATACCTATAATGTATTTTTTTTATAAATATGAAGTTTATTTTTTGTTATGTTTAGTTTTCGATGAAAATAATTTAATAAATACATACGTTTTTTTTTAAATTTTTTTGTTTTTAAAGTTGCCCCTTTTTTTCTCAGAATTCCCCTTTTTGTGACACTTTTTTTGAAAATCCCCTTTTTGTGCCCCTTTTTGAATAATTTGAACGGTAACACTGTTCATCAGCTGTTTCCACGGCGAATTAAAAAATATGGTCAAACGTCAAAATATGATTTTGTTTTGAGAAGAAGTTGAATGAAAAGTGTTAAAAATACTATTTTTATAATAAAAAAATTTCAAAACTGCGAATGATTGAAGTGAATTTATTAATTTCTTTTATAAAAAAGTGATAATTTTAATTTGCAATAAAAAAATTTTGACAACCAACCAGAAAATTGTATAAACAATATACATGGGGCTTTTTGTAGTTGTAGAGATGAGTTTACCTGTTTGAATTCGCCTTGAACTGTTACATAGCAATTTCTTTCGTTGAGTTTTATTGTTGTCTCATTGTGTTTGCTCAAACAAAATATTGTTTTTGTTTTTCACCGTATTCTGTGCTTTTAATATTTTTGTTATTTTTTTTGTACTTTACAAAATTAAAATGTTTTTGCAAGATCATTTATTTTGCGTTCATTCGCAGAATGTTTATACAGTCGAACTTCCCTATAATGAATCTCCGCGGGGACAGACAATTATTTCACTATATAGAAACTTCATTATAAAGAAATTTTGTTTTTTTGTTTTTTATTTATTTAAAATAATCAGGTATTTCTGTTTGAACTACATACATATAACTGACTTGTTTTTTAAAATGTTTGATAATGTACTGGGAAGAATTCCAAACTCTTTAGCTATATCTTTTTTCTTTGGTGTCCCTTCTTCAACTTTATTAATTACTAATAATTTTTTTCAAGAAATTGCTACTCCGGTGCGTCATTTTTGTTCACTGAACTCGGGCGACTGGTGTTAAAAGTCAAATCATTAACTTTTTTGTTTTCGTTTACGGTACATTTCTTATTTTCTTAATAAATAGTGTTGCTAACAAGTGTAAAATAAAGCTGCAAAAAATAGTTCACTATATGGAGGCAAAAACACACGTAAAATGTATTTTTGGTTCCAAAATTTTGTTCATTGTAAAGAAAAATTCACTGTATGGAAATTCATTATACGGAGATCAAAATACATTGAAAGTGGAACGAAAAAGTTGTGTTCTTGATTTAAGTTCATAATAAGGAGAACTTCATTGTAAAGAAGTTCACTATAAGGAAGTTCGACTGTATTAAATAAAAAATTAAATTATAAATTAATTCAAATTGTATGCGGGTTTAATAATACACGTCCGTATCACAACAAAGCACAAACTATAAATTTAAAAAGCTAAAAAAATGTTTTTAATTATACGAATTTTCATTCAGAAAACACTTTTGTTAACGTTTTTAAAATTTTGTTTTTTTTTAATTTAATTAATTATTTGATTAAAATAATTTTTTCACCCAATTTTTTTTTTAACTTTTTTGCTATTTTATCACGACCTAAGATGTTTTGACAAAATGCTACCGATATGTATATTAATTATTAATTTATCTTTATAAAAATGTTATGTTTTGTTTTATAGAAATTTGAACTAGTTTGAGTTAAATATCATTATTCGTAACAGTTTTAGCCGAATTTAAATGATTTTCAGAAGGGGAATTTATATTGGACACATTGTAAATTACAGACCAATCATTCATATCAAAAACATAAATTTCAATACAGCGTTGAAATTAGTTTTAACTTTTACAGTGAATTTCAGAAGGCTGCTAAGTATGGGATCTTATGTAAATTATGTTATGCTAGAAGCTTCACTTGGAGTAGCGTTCTTATAAATATTGTAAGACACGTTAACTAAAAAAAAATAAAAAAAAAAAAAAAAAATATCACAAAATTACATGACATTTTTTCTGGTCTTATGAAGTTTAATTGGAAGACATTTTACCGCAATATATGTATGTGCTACGGTTTAAGGCGTATTTAATTAACATACCAGAGTGGGCTTTTGTATGGGGCCTATAATAAATTATAAAACTGTGAAGTATAACATTTTCTTCTGATAGCAATATTAATTGCGGTTTTAGGCGTACTAAACTGTTTTATTGGGGGAGGGGGGCTTATATGGGTCCTAGGGTAAATTATGGACGGATCTTCACGAAATTTTACAGCGTGATTTCGAATAAAACGAATTTTTGCAAAACCTTATATCATTCCGTGCATTGTTCCACTATTTATGTTAGTTTTTGTAACAAAATTATAAATTGTTTAGGGTGGTAGCTCCACATTTCGATTCATAGCTCTAATCCTTCCGAACCGATTTTGCTGGATTTCAACCCGAAACGGCTTAGGATAACTAGAAGCAATTTGACACCTAGTTTTGTAATTTCTTTTGAGTTTTCGAAAGTGAGCGTGTTTTCAACAGACGGACAGACTAAATCGTCTTAGAATTACACAAGGAACCAGAATATAAATATTTTATGGGGTCTGAGATGAATAATAAGAAAGATTCACATGGAATGACAAACTAATGCCCGTAATTTCTACAAAAAGAAAGCTGGTTGCGTTCGTACCTAACCTATTTCCTAACCTATTTCAACCAACGAGTTTAAACCGTCAGTTTGCTTTTAAAATATGGCAGCTTTTACACCATAGATTTATACTCATAGCTAGATTTCTTTTTGCAGAAATTACGAGGATTAGTATGAGAGTTTTAAGTGTCTGCAAAATTCAAAGGGTAAATTTTTCTTAGCGAAGATCAAAAATAGGTTACAATGGTGAAATACATTCGCATTTCTATGGTATAGTGTCCCACTTTATTAATCCAATATATACATTGTAATTATTTAATTACAATAAAAAAGCGTTAAAAAATAATGGGAGAGATAACATAGCGTTTAAATTTGACAGTAATGGCAAGACAGTAAGAAAATACATATCAGATTCCAAAATCACTACCCTGCAAATAATAGGACCAGTCCAAACACGCGTGTAAAGAGTAGTCCACAAAGGACCAGGACTAGTCCAAAAGTAACCCAAACGTATGGAAAAAACCTGGTCTATTTAACATTACGATGTCCTAGGAGAGGATCATATATCCCACCTTTGGACCACTAAGGAGTAGTTTTAAAACTACTCCATGGTATATAACCCACCTTTGGACCGCTAAGGAGTAGTTTTAAAACTACTCCATGGTATACTCAAGAGGATTAGTTTTGAAGTCGTTTAAAAACGAAAGCACGTCGTTAAAAAACGAAGACATGTCGTCTCACTACAAACACTTTTTAACAATGACATGGTCCATGCTTGCATTACATCGGACCAGTCCATGGAGTAGTCCATTTTATCAAAATGGGTCAGGTGGTCCAATTTTATTTGCTGGGTACTAACTATCTTCGTAACGTAGGCGTCCATACAGTAGTTAAGACAGTTCACTTTTAAAAATATGTTAAAAATGAATGTTGCTGTGCAAGTCCAGCTTAACGTGTTTTATGTGAACTAAACAAACTTAAAAACAGCTTAAAAAAAACTATATTGTGTTAACAAATTTAACACTTAACTAAAACATAAGAAGTCAAAGCAAAATATGTTTAATTTTTTTTAACATCTTGATTTTTTCCCTTTTGCTTACAAAACTTTGGATTACTGTTAGCAAATGTGAAATCACTGTCCAATTTTATTGTCTGCAATATTTGCTAGACAGTAGACAAGACAGCTGGAAAAGTGTGCATGGTTTAGTAAAAAAGTTTGCAAGTATTGCTATTGTCTTGCCAGTACTGGCAAATGTAAACGCCATGTAAATGAAAATATAATACATGAATGCAGTTTGAATCATGGAGTATTTGAAATTGATGGGTTATTTTTTTAAATACTTTTTTTCTACAAAAGAGCCGAAATTTTAAAAGATAACCCCAAAATGTATTCAGAACTCATTTCGTTTAATACTATAAAAAAATCAAGTAACATAAGGCTTGCAAAATAGGAAAAACTTGAGAAATGGTAACGCTGCTTTCAAACCAAATGCCATTTTGTCAGTGATGCCACAATAATAATAGAATTTATTGCTATTAGGGTAGTGCTTCCACATTCCAAATCATAACTCTTATACTACTGCACTAATTTCGCTGGCTTTCTGTCCATACTGCTTAGGATAACTAAAAGCAATTTGACACCAAGTTTGTTCATTTCTTTTAAGTTTTTTGAAAGTGAGCGTATTTTCAGCAGACGGGCCGAAATACGGAAACAGAATATATCAGAAACTTGGTTTACCCTCATTCACCACTAGTGGTGGAGAAAATAATTATATTAAGACTTTATTAACCAGGGGGGTTACTATGTATGTAACTCGATTCGATAGTTAAATATTACGGATACGGATTTTTCGTACCAACTAACTCGAATTCGTAAATACATTTGCTACTTTCGAGTTGCCGTATCCGATTATCGGATACTCATACTCTACTTTCGGATGTGCATCACTATGTAATTCGAATGTAGATGTCAAAGTCGATCGAAAGTTGGCATTTGTACTCGTTTGATTTTGAGCTAACGGATGAAATATAAAAAAATTAAATAAATCAAAACATCGACACCAAACGCTGAAAATGTAAGTATTTGTTAAATTCATGTATATTAATAGATACAAATTAATACAAGTTTTTTCAATAGGGAAAATGCTATGAAAAATATTAATACGAAGCAAAGGCAATTTGAAATTATACTCAACTTTATGACAGAGCATCGGCAGTTGGCTAAGGGATATATAAAAGCTCCGGACGCTAGACAAGCCACCAACAATTTATGGACACGATTGGCAGACCGGCTGCAGTCCACCAATGCGGGAAGTGGTCGGTTGGAAAAAAGTAGTTAATATATAGTTTACCCATAAATGGAAATAATTGTTTTTTTGTTTAGGTTTGGGCAGATCACAAGACACATCTTAAGGCCAAATTGCGGAAGAACCGCATTAATTTTTCGGGCACAGGCGGTGGCCCGGCAAAAATGTGTTCATTTACCGCACTCTAAGAAGGTGTAATTGATTTACTTGAAATGAAGGAGGCGGTTGATGGTATGAGTGGCGTCCGGAAATTTGGTGTGAACAACAGTACCCCTCCAACCAACAACGACACTGGTACGGCCACAAGCAGTAACGACGTCGAGGAAGATGTTGCACATATGCTCAACTGTATAACAAATGATCTAAGGGAGGCGGATGAATTGGTGTCTGCTCCTTCCCCACCGCGTTGTTCGTCAGCTGCCCCCATGCCCATCTCCCGACGATCACCATTCAATCGCGCAGTGCCAAAAAAGCAGACATTGCTGGAAAAGCAAGTGTATGGTCAAATGGAGTACCACAAGCGTTCCATATCACTCTTGGAAGATGTCAACAGCAACTTAAAATCTTTAGTTAGATACAAAAGAAGACAAGTGGATATAGAAGAAAGAAATTATGAGCTTGCAAAAAGAAAATTCGACCATGAAATGAAGTTGAGCGTAGAAAATCAAAAACTTAAACTTGCAAAGCTTGATTTAAAGAGAGAGATGCTAGAAATTGAAAGAACACGAAATTTATAAGTTATATACATACATACATACATATACCCTTGTTGTATAGTATGTACGTATGTTATATTATTATTTAAGCTTTTTTTCTTTCCTAAACCCACTATAAATGAATTAGTAAAAACTTCAGTGGAAATAAATGAATGAACATTTTATAAATTGTTTTTTATTTGATCTCTTAAAGCTTGGGCTAAGGCTAAGAACTGATTTCTGCCTTCAGAATCTAAAGCAGTTGTTGAGGCCAATTCCAATTCCATTTCTTCTTCATTATTTACTATTTCTGGAGGTAGTTCGACATTATGCTCTAAACAAATATTGTGTAATGCACAGCACACATTCAATATTTGTGCGACCTTTTCCGGTACATAATGTAATTCTCGTGCTGCGAGCAAACAACGAAATCTTCCCTTTAATACACCAAACACACGTTCAATTATTGATCTTGCCTTACAAAACCGCTTGTTAAATCTGCTCTCCGCAGAATGCTCATTGGCGCTCCTGTACGGTGTAAGTATCCATGGCTCCAATGGGTACACAGAGTCTCCTACGAACAAAATACATAAAAATGAAGAATTAAATAATAAAATAATTGAATAACCTATAATCCACGATGACTTGTCGCCATTAATATATGCATTTTTCAGAAATTGACGCTCGTCCGACAGGCTCCATACGTGAGAGTCATGCGATGCTCCTCCATAACATCCATTCACTGCTCTTATGAGCATTGTATGATCACATATCTAAAATATCAAAGAAAGTGGCCGTAAAAGGTTGAAAGATCTCCTCCCCTTAAAAGAACAGCTTATAATAATACATATTCTACACACGGTGTAAGTATTAATGGCATTATTATATTTAGGGGGTGATATCATGTTGGAAATACTTACGACCATTGCATTTATGCTGTGTTTGAGTTTCCGGTTGAAAAACAAGTGCTCGTTTTTAGATGGCCGGACTATTTGTATGTGAGTACCATCAACAGCTCCTATTATCCCTGGAATTCCAGACGTGGCATAAAAGAAATTTTTGGCAGCTCGTTTTTCTTCTTCGCTCATGACGAAATTTATGTGCTTGGGACACAACACCTTCTCTATAGCATTGCACACTTCTTTGATGCAGTTTGACACAGTTTGTTGTGCCAAACCAGCAAACCGGTCTTGACCGATTTGGTGTTGGTACCCACCTTGTCCAAGGAACTTAAGTGTAGCACCTAATTTGATTGATGGTGTTACAGCAGTCGATCTCAGTGTTGTTGGCAGCTGCGCACTAATGCTCTCCAATACATATTTAAAAGCTTCCTTGTTAAGCCGGAAATTTCGCACAAACCTACAAATAAAAATATTTAGTTACATACAACATATTAAATAAATTGTTACTTACATTACATCCGTCAACTGCATAAAATCTACACCATCGCGTAGGATTTTCCATCCAAAGGGCAACAGTATCCATTTTTATAACGAACAAATATTTCTTTTTTACTTTTTTTATTTTTATTTTCATTGTTTTGACATTTTGCGTAATAAATGCTGCCAATGTTGAATAATACATTCGAAAGTAGTGCCAAAATTATTTCTATTAGTGGCGGCACTTTTCGCTCGATCCGAAACTGTTACATGGTAAGAGTTTAAATTCGGATCGAATACAACTTTCGAGCTGTTCATACTTTCGAATCAAGTTACATAGTAACCCCCCAGGCTATAGAAACTTAAGGCCCAACCAGAGCATGCATGTATTAGCTTAAGCAACTGTCAAAAATTAACGAAAAGGCTGTCAAATTTATAAGCAAATAAAAAAAGACGTTTAGGTGGCCATAATGTACTTAATATCTGTTTAACCATTGTTACATATTTGTGCAATATTTTGTTTTTTTGTGAGTACTTTAAACTAAAAAGTACCAAAAAGGCCAACCGTGTATTTGTATATTTAATGCCATTTAATTTGTAAAGAATTTAAAAATAGATAATTTGTGAGTGTCTTAAAAACAAATGGAAAATAAATTAAAATATGTTAATTCGTGTTCTTTGTCCATTTTATTTTTTATTGTTATACATACACAGCTGTTTTCGTACGGAATGTGCGTTCGGTTTTTCACTTTGCAAATGACGAAAAGCATCATTAAGTACATTGTAGCTTGCCATATATGTTTTATATGCATTCGCACAGCTACTTAAGTTGACTTAAGCGACCTCATTCATGTTCTGGTTGGGCCTTTAAGGCAAGCTACAATGCACCTAATGATGCCTTTCGTCAAGTTTCGTCAAATGTCATTTGCTTAACACAGGGTCTCCACGTGAGATAAGATTTAAGATTTTTATATCAGCAAACGTCAAATTCAATCGCAGAGAGTATTATCTTACGTATAGACTCTGAAATAGTGTTAATATTAATATTATAATAAATATTATAAGACAATTGTTATGAGAAAACTTATAACAACTATCTTATAAGATGAGCTGTCAAAAATACACATACATGCATACATATAAAACAAAAATAAGACGCATTCATTAAATTGTTTAATTTTTTAGTGCAAATAGTGAAAATCTTGTGATAAATGTTTAAAAAAACAATATTTTTAACTAAAAAAATAGAAAAAACTAAAAAAAATAATAAAAACGACACAAGTTTACTGTAAGAAAATTATTCGATTATGAAATCTTATAACATATGTAAGTGTTCCCCTTGTTTAAGATTAACATGAAGAAATTTGTTCTCTCATTCTGCCGACGTTCTCTCACGTATTATATTAGATATTATCTCAGGTGAAGACCCCATGTAAGCAAAGTGCCAAACTGAACGCACATTCCGTACGAAAACAGATGTGTATGTATAACAATAAAAAATAAAATAAATTAAAATGCACCTTTACATATTTTACTCGCAAAAAAACAAAATATTGCACAAATATGCAACAATGGTTAAATAGATATTAAGTACATTATGGCCACCTTAAAGTCTTTTTTATTTGCTTATGCATTTGACAGCCTTTTCGTTAATTTTTGACAATTGCTTAAGCTAATACATGCATGTTCTGGTTGGGCCTTTAGACTTTCAGCCCGCTGAAGTGAAACAGCCCAGAGTATCTGGGTAAAATAGGTCTATTATTTCACATAGTCCCAGTGCAAATGTCCTTCCGATATACAAATTTTTTGGACTGCATCGTCTTAAAGAAGTTTTTATAAAACTTACTGGCATATTTTGTATACTTTTGGGCGAACATTTTTTCCTTTTGTTTTAAAGTTTTTGGGTAAACTGGAAAGTATCAAAAGCAATAATTTATTTATTGCAAATAAGAAAAAACCTAAATGTTTTTATAGAACAGTTATGGTTGAGAGCTTACGTTCCGATTCCAGAAGAGGTATGAGCCAAAAACCTTATACAGATTTCAAAAATATACATGCATTATTTTTTTTTTTTTTTCATTGTTTATTTATTGAATCTTCATATATTAAATATGAACTAACAATAATTAATCAAATCTTATTCTAATTCTTTATTTATGTCCTGCCAGTGCCAGACAAAAATTTTTTTTTCTTCACGGGTTCTGTTCACATATATAGGTGCTTATCGTTCTTCTAGTTGGGTAAGTGCTGCAGTGTCTCTTCTTCTTAAGCGAGTGTGGCCGCCATGATTTAGAATATTTCGAGCTAGTGGATTTGGGTGTTGTTCAAGCCTTTTTAAATATTTTACTGCATATTTTGTAATCATAGTTTTTACTAATGGCACATTGAGGTCCTTGTGAATGTTTGAATTTTAAATGTACCAGAGAGCGGCTGTGATTATTCGAAGAAGTTTATTTTGACGCCTTTGAATTTTTTCGATATTAGAGGCCGAGGCAGTGCCCCATAGTTGAATACCGTAGCACCAGATAGGCTTTAAGATAGAGTTGTAAAGTAGAAGCTTGCAATCGAGACTAAGGACAGAGTTTCTTCCAATAAGCCAATGAATTTGAATGGCTTTAAGTTTCATTTGAGTTAATTTTGCCTCTATATGGCATTTCCACGTTAATCGCCTATCCAGATGTAAACCGAGATATTTTACATGCGAATGTTGAGGAATTATTTGATTATTGATTGTAATAGGGGGGCAAGATTCCCGGCGCAAGGTGAATGTTATATGTACGCATTTTTGCTCATTTACCATTATCCTCCATTGTCTTAGCCATATTTCTAGTTGAAATATATGATCCTGTAAATAACGAGATGCTTCATAACTGTTTTCGTGGACGCTTAGAAAAGCTGTATCGTCTGCAAATGTTGAAGTTTGGGTGTAGTTGTTTGTTGGCATGTCCGAAGTATAAATTAAGTATAAAAGAGGGCCGAGGATGCTGCCTTGTGGAACTCCAGCGCCAATTGGCTGAGGTGAACTTAAGAAATCTCCTTCTTTAATAATAAATTGACGGCCGACTAAGTAGCTTTCTAACAGTTTGTGAGCTTTGACATATTTGATAATAAGCTAATAGGCCTATATGACTCAACTTTTGTATGATCTTTCCCTGGCTTTGGTATCATGGTAGCTAAGGAAACCTTCCATTCTTGCGGGTAGTATTCAAGCCGTAAAATAGCATTAAAAATAAAAACAATAATTTTCTTTGCTATGCGAGGTAGCTCTAAAAGCATTTTATTACTGATCTTATCAATACCAGGTGCCTTCTTAGTGTTTAAGTCACAAATAGCCTTTTCGATATCTCTTATTTCAAATCTTATGGGAATAGCAGCTCTAGCAGCAACAGGTGGTAACTCGACCGCAATATCGTTAGATAAATTTGGTGTAAATACGTTTTTCAAGTGACTCACAAACAGATTTCCTTTTTCAATATCGTTTCTTGCCCAACTACCATTCAAGTTTCTTAATGGTGGCTTTGATATAACTGGCCTTTTTAGATTTCTAGCTGCACGCCATAATGAGTAGTCAGATTGTTGAGTTGCATCAAGTTCCTTAAGATATTTTTCTACTGAAGCCGTTTTCTGAGTCTGCAGTAACTTTCTAAGCCTTTTTGTGCACTCTTTTAATAAATGCTTAAGTTGCGGGGATCTGTAAAGTTGCCACTCTCTTCGAACTCTCCTTTTTTCAGTCAAGAGCCGCTCGACATCTGTGGAATATATTTTAATATTTTTTGTTTTTTTGGGGGCAGTACTAGAATGTTGAACAGCTAGTTTCAGATAACTGTCAAAATTAACAATAGAGCGATCTACATTTTTCGGTGTTCTAAGCGGAATATTTTCTGTACAATGGGTACTGAGATATTTTTTATATTTTAACCAATTTAATTGTGTGGCTGACGTCGCTAAGTAACCAGTTGGGGATACAATTATATTGAGGTTCATCATAGTAACAATTGTAAGTGTGCGGTCGGAAGACAATTCTAAAGAAGCTTCAACATAAATCGTTTCTATGGGGATGTTTTTAACCACGCCAAAATCGATAACATCTGGAATTTTTTGCTGATCAGTAGGCCAATATGTTGGTTGTCCGCTCGCTATCACATTCAAATCCATTTGAGAGATTGTATTAAACAAAACACGACCCTTTGGTGTTATAAGTCGTGACCCCCAGAAGGTATGTTTAGCGTTATAATCGCCAGCGGCCAGGAAACAGGGTCCTAGTGATTTATAATATTCACAATATTGGCTTTCTAATATTGAGAATCTATGTGGAGAGTATAAAGATGAAATAACTATGTTTCGATTTAGCTCTTCAACACAAATGTTTGTTGCTTGCAGATAATCCTCACGTTGACCACACATTAGGTAGTGTTTGACTCGGGTTTTTATCAAAATGGCAGAACCTCCACAAGCTCTATCTCGAGGGTCCTTGGTATCATACAGTATATAACCATTAATTTTAAAACTATTTCTTGAGGTCAAATGAGTTTCAGAAACCATCATGACATCAATTTGTTTACTTTTAAGAAAAAAACAAATTTTTAAATAGTTCATGGCTAGTTAAGTACAGCTTGCAATAACATCGATTGCATTCTAAGAATTTCTTGCATCATTTTACCCATTGTATTTGTAAAATTATTTACTGTTTGCACTAATGTTTCCATGGTTTTTTCTAGACGACTTAAATTAGGAACCGGAGTTTCATCATTACTTGGCGAGGCACCTTGCATAGGCACATGGTTTGATTTGAGAACGTTAGCATAGGATGTTCTGGTATTACCAGGCTGCGGAGCCTGTATGCCATTTGTGGTTACTTGATTTGTTACCTGCATTTGGGGAGGATTAGTTTTCGGTCCAACCGACTGCTTGACGATATTATATACAGGGCATCCTCTATAGTTGGCAGTGTGATTACCGCCACAGTTGCTACATTTTTTTACGTTGGGGTCGGTTTTAGACTTATCGCAAAGAACTGTGCCATGTAATTCACCACATACTACGCAAACAGGGGGTAAATAGCAGTATGCCTTAGTATGACCATACTCTTGACAGTTTAAACATTGAACGGGACCATTTCTTTTGTGCGGCTCTTCTATTGTTATTCTTCTGTAGAGAATATATTTTAAATTGTAAATAGGATGCGTTTCGTTTTTTTTAAGTTTTACGTCGCCGGGTTCAAACTCCACTCGAAAAAGTGGTTGGGGAATTTTTTCTCTATTTTTAATATTTACAACATGTTTTACCTTGAAGCCTTTTTCTTCTAGGAATGTTTTTACCTCTTCAGGGTCCACACATGAGTCAATTCCTTTAATCACTACCTGAAGACCTTTACTGCTTTTCAGTTGGTATGTATAAAAGTTTTTTTTAAGTACTTCAAAGTTGTTTATTATTTTGTGGAAGTCATTCTCATGATTGACTTGTATTTTTGTCTCGTTTATACTTCCACGCTTGATAGCCGCTACGTAGAACGAATTTTCCCCTATCACACTCTTTATGACCTCATTTGAATTTTGCTCCCTAAGATATATCGGGGGAGGCTTTGACGATCTTATGACATTTGGTGCTTCAGAGGATTCATCCTCCAGAATTGCAAATCGGTTTTGAGAATTTATCTTATCAAAAGATGGTACTTTTGAGGCCGAAGCAACTGCTGCAGAGGTAGGGCTGCGACCCCGTTTAAGCACTGTTATGTACCTGTCCATACCAACTTGTACTTGAGGCTTTTGACAACTTTTTACTTGTGATTTTTCCATTGCGTCTGTGTTTGAATTCATGGTAACATTTGTTACTAAAATTGTTTTTGCCGAAGCGGCAACACTGCAGGCACTAGCGAGAGATTAATATTTTTTAATGTCTCAGCATCAACCGTCTTTGTAAAAACAGAGGGCGAAAGGGAACGTGTACGAACAATTGGTTTAGCCGTTAGGTAGTTAATATTGTTTTGTTTTGTTTTATTTATTTCAGTATTGCATTCTTTAGCATTAACTGTTACGTATGCATTTCTTTCATCTAGTTTTATTGTTGTTACATTGTGACTACTCATGCAAAAAGTTGTTTTTGTTTTTTCACCGTTTTGCTGTGCTTTTTTATTTTTATTATTTATTGTATTACACTAAAAATAAGAATTTTAAACTAAATGTTTTTGTTCAGTATATGTATACATACATATATTTTATTTATTTTTTTTATTAAATTTTTCGTTTTTGATAATTATTCCCTTTTATTTTAAAAATTTATTTTAAAAAAAATGCGTCCATTCGCTTAATTGTTATATTAAAATGTTATTAATAATTAAAATTTTATGCGGGGTTAAGAATACGCGTCTGTATCGCAACAAAGCACAAAACTGCATTATTGAAAAATAGAAATAAACAAGTAAGAAAGTATAACCGGTAAAGACAGATAATATGATGCCCTACACCACAGTATATACAAACTATTTTACGCGATTGTACCCTAATTGGAACCCATGGATACGCCAGAACAAAATAATGTTATGAGGTTAAGATTCATATAAAAGTTCTTTTTGCCGAATATTATTTACACAGATATCTTCATCTATATGTCCGAGTTTAGACGAGCAAACATTTGGATGGAAAACATCTGGAATTCTCTTTTGTTTTTCATTCGCGGTCATATAAACGAGCATGTTGCTGGAAACATTTGTTACTATTGTGTCCAAAAACAAAGTTAATGTCAACAAAGAAAAATGAGCGAACGAAACTATCCCAGCAAAAACTTTGCTTACAAAATAAGCAGAAAAATAATGAGAACTTGACGAGCCGAGTACTTACTTTTCTACTAGAAAAAGTACTTATTTTTGTTCGCGATGCCCCAAAAGTAATCCCTTATAATTTGGCCAATTATAACCTAAAAAATATGTTTTTTTTTTACTTAAAAGTTTTATAAAAATATATAGTTACAAAAAAAGGACAAAAATAAGTTATTGCAAATTAATTCAAAAAGGTTAAAACACACTAAATATGATTGATTTAAATATGCATGAAAGTGTACACAATAATAAATTTTTCAAAATGTAAGAACACATTTAATAAAGAGTGTTTTGGCTGCACAAAATCATTTATTGCTCTAACACTGTAATAGCAATGTGTGTAATGTAAATGTTATGTTGTTCAAAAATCATCGTTTACGTTAGATCGATATAACTACTAGTGTTCTAATAACAAAAATATACTGTGGGGGTATTTTTGGAACATTTTTATGTAGGGTAAGTGTTCCAGTAGTCGGCACTTTAACTTTTTTTTTTTCAAGCTGGTCCCCTTAATAATGAGTAAATGCTGTGGAGATGATATTTAGTTATTACAATTCTGTAATTGGTTTTTTTTTAGGCATACCTAACTTTTTTAAAAAAAAATATTAAGTTATTAGTAATTTGCATGTTTTTCAAAAATCATGGCTTTTCCCTATAGTCGGCATGTGTGGTCCTAAGTTCGGCATAAGACGATCCTATTGTCGGCATCGAAATTTTTTTTAAGAAAAGGTAACACCATATAAGAATTAAAAGTACTTTTATTAAAATTCAATAAAATAATAAGCTTATAAAAGTACGAGATCGTTTTTTTTGTTTCAATGGCTTATAATAAAATAATAAAAACTAAAAAATATAACAAATATACATATGTAATGTAAAAAAAAGGACACTTATTCGATATTTTTTTCAATTCCTTAAACTAATTATAACGCTTATTATAAACTAAAAATAAAAAAGAATTCAATTCATAGGAACATACAAAACTGAGATCATTAAATCGTTACGGCTTGAAAGTTTTAAAAAGTTTAAATATTATATATTTTCAGTCTGCTTGGTTTTACATGCTTCGCACACAAAATCCATTAATACAACATCCTCGTATTTCATTTCTTTGAAACAAGTACATTTCATGTGAAACCATTTGGGGCAACTATCACATCCTATGTTTTTTAAAGCGTCATCCTCAGCATCACTATCCAAATCTTCTTTACATGTGCTACAAAGTTGCTTTTTCCCTTTTTTACGTTTTCGGGCTTGTTTTGACAACTTTGGAAAGTACAAATGTTTTTCAAATGATGGTGACATGGAAATCGTTTGCGTTCCGGTTAGAGTAGTGCCTATAGAATTTAAGGAATACAAAATTTATACCTACATACCTGGTAAAAATCATAAATTAAATAGAATTTTTTAGTTACCTGAATTTGGGGAATTGCTTAAGGAATTCAATATGTTATTTTGTAGACTTTTTATTGATGAGGTAGGAGAAAGGCAGTCTATAGTTGATTCAAACATTTTGACATTGTTTGGAAGAGCAGCTGGGATTGGGCTTGAACTGTTTATGGGTAAAAAGGAATTATTTCTAGCATTTGTTGGAGATAAACTTCTAGGAGGCTCTGGCGATGTAGTTGGTTCTTGTATATTACTTGTTTGTAGTTGCAAAATTCCTTCTTCATTAATTATGTACGTTCCGGACTGAATTGTGACATCTCCTAAAATTTCAACCGTTTGGTCATTTTCTTTATCCTTTATCAAACGGATTTCTTCAACAATAACATCAGAATCGATGCCACGTTCGCGCAATTTTAGAGCTATTTTATTAATTACGTCGATAGCTACATCCAAATCCGTTGCCTTATGTGTTGAATCGGTTTCGTGTTGCTCCTTGGCCAATAAATCTGAATGATTTTGAACGCATTTGGTGTAATCAACGTTCTCTGGATTAAATGGGAATAATCCACACTTCCTAAATCCATTTTTGATTGTGTCTTCCAGACTTAGACTAGATAGAACCGTACTGAGTAATGGACAAAACGTTAATTTAGAAATAACTTTGTTGTAATTTTCCGGTTTCAATTGCCATTCCCTCACCGTTTTCTTCCATTCCGATTTTAACGGTTTAAATACACTTACATCAGCAGGTTGCATTATGTGAGCATACAGAATAATACCGTTATCCTCACAAAATTTACTTAATTCCAACGTCATATGGGATTTATGACCATCAACAAACAAAAGAATTGGTCTCTTAACATTATGGTGATTAAGCCAACTATGAACCCCATTGGCAATATATTCGAAAAAAGTTTCGCTTACCATCCATCCAGTTTCCGATTTACCTAAAAACCAATTCTCCGGTACACTATTTATTACGTCTTTAGGTGGTCGCACGTACGGAAACACAACCATTGGAACGATTGTCTGACCACATGCTGAGAAAACCAACAGCACAGTAATTGTTTCTTTTTCATTGCCTTTTTGGATATTGTAAACGTTTTTATATCCCTTTGATGCCAGGACTTTTCCGGTTTTAGGACACAAACTGAAACTGGTCTCATCACCATTAAATATACGCTGTGGATCATCCAAAATGTCCAAAACGTGCTGTTCATTTAGGAAGTTTTTTAAATCTTCGAACCATTTTTGTATATATTCTTTCGTTATCACGGCCCTCCCTTTAGTAATACCTTCCGCTTCTCTTAGGCTAATGCTGGGATTCCTTTTCAAAAACCCCAAATACCACTTCCTACCAGGACGACCATTTAAAAATGGTGTGGGTCGTTGATCTTCTTTGATAATTGCTTGAACGGTGTTAAGCAAATCTTCAACTTTTAACGGAAATCCGCATCGTGCGAGATCTTCGCACCATTTTACAAGACGTTGCTCTTCTGCCTCCAATAAAATAGTATGTGGACCCATTTTTCTGGCTTCATCAGCAACACGGCCATGAATTCGGTCTTGTATTGTAGAACGCGGAACGCCATATTTCTTGCTTGCACCCGATATTGAAGATGTGCCTTCTCTAATTTCTATTAAAGCACTTTTCAAGGATTCTTCAGAATATTGGTGCATGGCTCTTTTTCCATTGGTGGACATATTTAAAATATTTTATCTGAAATGCCAAGAAGAGCCTACCAATTATCTCTACTGAATCACTTAATGTTATCCTGTTTTGGGATTTCCAGTAATATTAATGCAAAAGAGCTGCTGCCGACTTCAGATCACTAATTTCCTATACTCGGCAGGTCTTACTGTTGTCAACGTAATCTATGCCGACTACTGGATAAACTCACTTTTTACTCATTTTCTTTGTAACAAGTGGCAAGACAGATTAATGTCTAATAATCTTGTGAAGTTTGAGCTAAATCTGATTCCAGTAGTCGGCACCCCCCTGCCGACTATTGGAAATCATAGAAATTTTTGTTCCTAATGTCGGCAGCAATTTAAATTGTCGAAAAAATCATTTTTTATTTAATTTTTTACTTTAAATATAATAATTCACTGGTTTTTTTATCATTTACAATACTTATTGTCAAAAAATAATTCAATTTAACACAAATACTTACTTGTCTGAGTTGGCACTAAAACTAAAAAATCACTTAAAAAACTGGCACAACCGCACGTGCTGAAAAACTGTTACTGAATGAGGACAACCACAGAGCAATAAATCATTATACGCAAATTTACTCATTTCATAGAGTTAGAAAACGATATTTCCAATGAAAACTAGATCTTATTTAAATACATAACTGCCGTTATTCTTATTTATTTACATTTTAATTCAAAAGCTGCCGACTACTGGGACATGCCGACTTTAGGAACACTTACCTATATAGTTACATACATTTGATTGATTTTTGGATCTTTCATGGATTTCAAATCAAAATTATTGTTAACATTTTATAGTATTACCGAATGTCTAACAAATATAATATAATAATATACTATAAATTGATTTAAATAATTATTTAAAATCGTATAATGATAGCTTATTTACATCATTGTATTAAATTTTTTTTTTGTAATGTATAATTATGACTTATTTAAGATATAGTAATAAAGTTATTATTTAATATATAAATAATAATCCAAAAAGTTGCGAATAAAGCTACAAAGTAATGAATTCAGGAAGTCATTAAAAGTAGGATTGTAAGTAAAGTTTTTGCTGGGATACTCTTTGCCCCACCCATAATAGGCTACCAAAATAAATGTTTTCCTTTCAAATGGTTACCTTGCAATTTGTTTGCCTTTAAGAGATTTTAGGAAGGGGGCTTATATGGGGCCTATGGTTAATTTTGGACCCACCAACACAACATAGAAGGTATCGTAAAAGTCATTGTCGCCAATTTGTATGTTAATACTAACATTAATAAGGAAGTTATGGCATTAAAAGCTTTTTTCGGAAAAAGTATTTGCATGGGAGCAATGGTCAAATATGGACTGATTCCAATAAAATTTGGTCAGATGCTTTAGATTTCAATCAAATAAGCTTGGACCAAATTCCGCAAAGAAATTTTTATGAGGCTACGGGACCGATTGTCATTATTTTCAATTCTTCTGTACCAAATTTATCTCCGAAATTGCTACCTGTAATTAGCGCATGTAAACCTGGACAGCCAGTCAGCCGGACGGACATTGTTAGATCGAGTCAGAAGGTGATTCTGGGTCGATCGGTATACTTTAAGGTGGGTCCACGGCCGCACAAACGCATAAAACTTTAAAAACTTGCCAAACAGAAAACCGGACTTTAAATAGCTCATATTAACGCACAAAGTTGAAAAAGATTGAAGGATTTCGTTGCATTTTCATGGCATCTGCTGTGGATGTTATCTGTGTGTCTTAATCTTTGTTTGACTCTGAAATAATTGACTCATTTTTTTACTTGCCAGGCTTGAGATTATTTCGAGCTGATAAATTGACTGATGCTGGAGGTGTGACAATATATGTCGGGTATGATATAAACGCTAGTGTAAAACAAAAATACAATCCCTCTAGTCAAATTGAATATATTTTTTTGGATTTGATAATAAGGCAGAAGAAAACAATTCTTCTTGTTTGTATTTATCGGCCACAAATTAGCATAGATATTACACACTTATGGCATTTTTCTCAACACATGATTATCTTTTTTCCCAACGAAAAACTGCACATTAAAGAAGTTTGGTTTTCTCAATGTCTCATTCATCTGCCAATTATTTATTTTCCTTTTATTTGCCGTACAGAAAATAAACAGGTGGCTGCACTACGCCAGATGACGAATTTTTGCTCTTGCATTGTTTGTCTAGGTTTATGTCAAAGTTTTGTTTGTGTTTACAGAAAGTCCACGTTTTGTGCTGTAATTATTGTATTTTAATAAAGTTTTTGATAATTTTAAATTAAAATAAATAAGATATTGACCATAATTAAATAAAAATTGGCTAAAAATGTATTTATTTCATCACGTTCAGCGGCACGCTTTGATTTTTGTTTAAAGTATTTTTTGACGTTAACGGTGATATAATTTCCATTTTTGTTGTAATGCTGTATATGTTGCCGTAACGATGCCACCTACTTATTCCACTATACAGATAAATTTAACCCACTGACGCCCAACTTTAACATGTGTTTTGAGAGGTGCTGCCAATAGAAAACAATGTTTTTTGTCGGTATATTGAGAAACCCTAAATTGTTAACAGACAGTTTATTGGTTTTACGCCAAATTTCACCAAGTTCAGTTAAAACTTACCTTTAATTGAAGTTCCAGTTACCAATATGTTTTGACAGCTATAACCGATAGTTAATTATAACCGAAATTGGTGAAATTGGCCGTTATAAATTTATGTTGACTTTTATGCCCGTAATATCTACAAACAGATATCTGGTTGTGTTCGTACCTAACAGTTACCTTTACCTATCCGGTAAAACTATTTTAGTAATTTCAACGTTTACTTTGCCTACGTGTTTTTTCCTTTAAGTTTTCTTTAAAAATATGGCAACATTTGTATTTTTATCAATTTTTTGAATAAACTGTCAAAAATCGATAGTGTAAAATACACTACAGTTCAACCCATAGCACAGTGGATCCGCTTGTATGGAGCAGCGGCCAAAAATGCTTTGAGTGGGAATATCGTAATGAAATTTTCATGAAATTTTTTTTAAATTATTTCCAATATATGACAAAATTTTTAGCCAGGTCGGATAACTATATCATATAGCCCCCATAGGGACGATCGGATTTAAAATATTATTTTTTGGCCAATCTCTGCCAAATTCACACAGTATGCATATAATGCCATATTCGATACCCAAACCAAATTTCATTCAGATCGGACTTCTATATCATATAGCTGTCATAGGTCATGTCTCCATACGAGTTGATCTACTGTACATAGCGTCAAATAAAATGTAAGCCCCTCTTAACAAAACATTTTATTTTATATTAAAAGAGGAAATAAATTTTAGAACAAAATATGTATTTTCATGAATTAAAAAAAAATATAACAAAATGTAAATTAGAAAAAAGCAGTAAATTAAAAACTATATAGTTGATTTTGGTTTTTTAGGTAGTTGTCTTTGTCCTGTAATAAATGGATCTGATCTTAAAATTAAATTGTTAATAACATCTGTATTTGAAAGTGTGCGTGAAATTTTCCGACTGTGTTGAAGTCTACATTTTTTATTTCCTTATTATTGAACTCGGCAGCTTCCTCTGATAGCTCTCCAATCGACAGTAATGCATACTGTATTACAGCAGAACCATGTATTAACACCAGTTATTAAATCATTTGCAGTATCCAGTGCGTAATTGTTAAATTTTTATACAAATACAAATATTTATACAAATTGGGAGCGACAAGTAAAGACAAAAACAAACACACAAAACAAATACAGAGGCTCTGCTGGGAAAGTTTGACATTGAAAAAATAATAAGATGCGTTAGATTATTGAATATTTCTAACACATCTGCAAGTTTCTGCAGCTGATTTAAACACTTTTATTAAGTAAAAACTTAGATTAATACAATGAATATAATATCTATGGGGGAATCAGGGGGGAACACAACTAAAACTTTAAGTAAACATAAAAGCCATGCCCAAAAAAGGAACAAAAACTAAGGTTACATAAAACATTAATTTTAAAAGGATAAATTCACAAAATAGTTTTTAATTATTTACAAAAATAAAATAAACACCTTTAACTTCAAAATCCATTGATAAATTATGTAATTTTGTTCACAACAAGAATATGCGATCCACTTGAAACTGACTTTCGCTTCGAATGTTTTTGCAATTGCTAAGCTTTGCGTTACAACTGAACACGTGTTCGTGCGTTTCGTTCTATTTTTAGGAAGTACCGTTATGTTTCCAGTAAAAACCGGTTTGCCATTGCGAAGATTGAACATTTTAGAGACAATTTGCTTACAAATTTTTTTTATACGTTGTGACAATATTTTTTGATTTTTGGCCTTTGGCGGAACCACTGTGCATAGGTAAGATATACGTGTTAAGATTATGAAAATATAGTTACACCATAGATATCTACACTCAGCTAGATATCTCTTCGTAGAAATTACGGGCATTAGTAACAGACAGTTTAGATACATTGAGAAAATAGCCATTAATGACTGAAATTGAATCGTTATCATTATTTTACAATGATGTTACTATTGCTGGCGATCTAAACAGTAATTTACTTAATGCCAAATCGTTATCTGTTGATATGCAAGCACTTTGGCTTCTGCCAGTGAACAGTGTTGTTCCCACTCATTATCCAAATAAGTGCAAATAGCTTGCTTGACGTTTTCTTCGTTAGCAACCGAAGGAAAATATTGTTGTATGACCAAGTATCTGCTGCAATCTTTTCAAGGCACGACCTTATTTTCAATATATGTATATGATGCCCTTACCAAAACTGAAGATGTTTTTTTTATAGTTACCGAGATTTTAAGAACATTAATTATAATATTTTATACCAGTGTATTGACTGTATCAGATGGCAACTCATCTATAATATTGACGACGTTTTTTCAAAATAATGTTATTGACTTATATAATGAATTTGTGCCGGTAAAAACTAAAATTGTAAATTCTAAACAGCTGCTGTGGTTTAGTTCAACCATAAAACGCTTAATCAATGATCGGGACTAAGCTTACGCTCGTTGGAAAAAATATAAGCCACTAGAATTATTTGCGATCTTTAAATCTGCAAGGAAAGATGTCGTTAAATGCATATCTACTGCGAAGTCCACGCATTTTGGATTGAAATTCTCATCGGCCATAGGAAACAAAGAAAAGCGAACAAATATTCGTGAAATACGTATTGGAAAGGGTAGAAACATTACTTCTGTTTCAAATGTGGACGTAAACGAATTAAACAACAACTTTGTCAACGTCCCAGCTAAAAGACAAACAGTAAACAAGTATTCCCAATTTAACATCGTGCCATTCGAATACAAGTTTTGCTTCAGATGTGTTATCAAGCGGAAGTTGAAAAAAGTGTATTTAGCATTAAATCAAATGCTGAGGGCAGGGCTGTCGTATATGGCGATTTTTTTGCCAAACGTGGCGATTTTGAAATGTGTTTGGCGGCCAATTTCCAATTGGCGACTGGCGATTTTTGATATAACTGGCGATTTACTTGGCTATTTTCACCCTTATTGTGTTTGGCGTATCTTAAATATGTCTACGACTGTTTGGTAATAGATTAAAGAGAACGTGAACTTATTACCTTTAATCTATTACCAAACAGTCGTAGGCGTATTTAAATACGCCAAACACAATAAGGGTGATTATTTCAGCGAATTTTTAACATCTTGTCATTTTTTGTTACCATAACTAACATAAAAAAAACTTGCAACTTTTTGTCACATGATTTTTGTTTTGTTATCTTTTTAAGTGAATTTTATATTCAGTCACTATTTAATTCTAATAGGTCAAACATCGGTGAGGCTGAAGTGAACCATCTTATAGACTTGTGTTCTTAATTTTTGTTTTTTAACCAAATATATGATCTTAATTTTATGTTATTTAAAAAAAACAGAAACAAAACTAAATTTACTTTCGGCGACATTTTTGTATTTTTCCTCAGTTTTTTGCGATTTTTGGCTGCAAAATTATACTTGCATTTTTTGTATGCAGAATTTAATTTAAAACAAAAATTAATTTGATAAAAATTTTTTTTACGAAAACTGAACAAAATTGACGTTTGGCGATTTCTGACATCAGGTTTGGCGATGGAGCTCAAACAAATCTGACAGCCTTGGCTGAGGGTCTAGATGGCATAAATCCTAGATTTTTTAAGTTTGTTGTTCATAAACTCTTGGCGTTTTTACATATTTGTTTAATTCTATATTAATTTAGTCAGCTTTTCCTGATACGTGGAAAAAAGCCAAAATTATTCAAATTTCCAAGAATAACAGTGATATCAGACCTTTTACAATACTCCCATTCCTGTCAAAATATTTGGAAAATATCATGAAAACTCAAATTTATGAATATCTGAGTAAACAAAAGATATTAACAGATTATCAATCTGGATTTAGACAGAGAAGGAGCTGTATTACTGTTTTAATCGACGTGGTGGAAGAACTAAGGTCTTCTCTTGTACTTTTAGATCATAGAAAAGCTTTTGACACTGCTAAAAATCCATCAGATCTTATTATAAAAACTCAAAAAGTTCTTATTTTTTTTGCCATACAGCTAGTAAACTGATTCTTTCGTATCTCCGAAATCGGAAGCAAACCATTTTCCTGAATGGCTTAATGTCTAATTGTCTTGAAGTTGACAGAGGGGTTTCGCAGGGTTCCGTTTTGGGTCCCCTGCTATTTTCATTGTACAGGGTGGCCCAAAATTACCGAAGGGGTTTGAATTGCTTATAACTTTTTTATTATAATTTTTTTTTTTTTCAGTTTTTTGTAAAGAAGACTTGGGGAATTAAAAATGGAGCAGTTCTCAATTGAACAACGTGCCCAAATTGTTGAGCTTTATTTTTCAATTCAACGATCCATTGTTTCGACTCAGCGCTCATATCGTTGACCCGCAGAGTCAACAATACATCGTCTGGTTCAGGGCTGTCAGATTTTTTTGAGCACCATGGCCAAACCTGATGTCAGAAATCGCCAAACCTCAATTTTGTTCAGTTTTTGTAACAATTTTTTTTTATCAAATTTATTTTTCTTTTTTTTTTAAATTAAATTTTGCATACAAAAAAAGCAAGTATATTTTGCAGCCAAAAATCGCCAAAAACTAAGAAAATATACAAAAAAGTCGCCGAATGTAAATTTAGTTTTGTTTCTCTTTTTTTTTTAAATGACATAAAATGAAGATCATATATTCGGTTAAAAAACAAAAATTAAGAACACAAGTCTATAAGATCGTCCACTTCAGCCTCACCGATTTTTGACCTATTAGAATTAAATAGTGACTGAATATAAAATTCACTTCAAATGATAACAAAACATAAATCATGTGACAAAAAGTTGCAAGGTTTTTTTATATTATTAATGATAACACAAAATGACAAACAGTTAAAAAATTGCTGAAATAATCACCCTTATTGTGTTTGGCTTATTTAAAATAGCCTACGACTGTTTGGTAATCGATTGAAGGAAATAAGTTCACGTTCTCTTTAATCTTTTACCAAATAGTCGTAGGCGTATTCAAAATTACTCCAAACACAATAAGGGTGAATATAAATGGTAAAAATAGCCAAGTAAATCGCCAGTTATATCAAAAATCGCCATAAAAGTCGCCAGTCGTTAAATGGAAAATCCCGCCGCCAAACACATTTCAACCTTCCTGGTGCTGGCAGAAGACGAACGGTGCACACGGATGACAAAATTGAACTGGTATAGAGGAGTATTCGGGAAGATGGAGAAACATCAACCAGGAGACGGTCGACAAAACTTGTCCTCTCACGAGCGTCGCTGCAGAGAATTTTGCACACAAAGGTTTCCATACGAGATTCAGCTTGTCCAATTGGAATTGAAACCGACAGATAACCAGCAACGACTTGATTGTGCAGTTTTTTTCCTGCAAAAAGTAGAAGAAAATCATAATATTATTCATAATAGAATTATGAGCGACGAAGCCCGTTTCCAATTAAGAGGGTTCGTTAATAAGCAAAACTGCAGGATATGGGCTACGGAAAATCCGAGAGTAGTTCAGCAGCGAGAATTACACCCACCTAAGTGTGCGGTGTTTCATCGGAAAGGATAATTGGTCCTTTTTTATTGAAAATGAACACGGGGTCACCGGTTCCGTCAATGGTGTCAGATATCGGACAATGTTGGAAGATTGTTTAAGGCCAGCCGTGGAAAACCATCCGCAAGTATGGTTCCAACAAGATGAAGCCCCAGCGCACACTGCAAGGGACACAATGGCTTTTTTACGGGACATCTTTGGTGAACGAATTACTTCGCGTACAAGTGATTTTAATTGGCCTCCGCGTTCACCGGATTTAACCGCCCAGACTGTTTTTTGGGGTTATTTGAAAGAAAGAGTTTACAGTAATTAGCATAGAACCATCCAGCAATTAAAAAACTATATACGCGACGAAATAAACAACATACCACCTGAAGTTTTGCGAAAGGTTATGGAAAAGGTTTTGAAAAGAGCACGAATTTGCGAAGCAGAAAATGGCCACCACTTGCGAGATATTATTTTTCATAACTAAAGTAAAAATATTCCCCATTTTATAGACTGTATGAAACAAATTAATAATTATTTCTTAAATTAAAAGTTAAAACGAATTCAAACCCTTTCGTTAATTTTGGGCCACCCTGTATATAAATGATCTGCCAGAGGTATTTAGTCATTGTGGAATACAAATGTATGCTGACGATGTACAATTTATTTTTAATGCTGAACTTTCTTGGTCTTACCATATCTGTATTATTGCAGGAAAAGTACAAGAAATGCTTAGGAACTTATGGGTCATTCAATCTTTCACTCCATTTAATATAAGATTGTTTTTTATTAAAACTTATCTAATCCCCGCTTTACTATATGGATGTGAAATATTTGCCAATTGCGACACCTCCGACATTCACAGACTTGAGGTAACCTATAATAATATAGCTACATAGATATGTATTTAACCGTAGGAGAACTGATAGTATTTCGATGTACCCTTTTCAGGTTTATGACATGAGCTTTAGAAACCTATTAAAATTCCTAAGCCCCCTCATGATGCATAAAATAATATACATACATATATGTATACAAGAGCCCGAATATCTATTTAGAAGATTTATTTTTGCCAAATCTCCACGCGGAAAAAATTGATTTCTCAAAAATAAAGATATGTTATCTCTTCGAGACAATTTTTTAACTACACAATTAGTCTCTGGAACAAATTTCCATCACGTTTTCAAACACTAATGGTGTTTTCTTTTCTAAAAAATAATAATGCATTATAATTGTGTAATATATTAATCAGGTTACACGAAACCTTACAAAGTGATATATTTTTCTAAATTACAATGGAACAAAATATACATAAGCTACGTTTTGCACTCAACACTAATGTGTATTTAGCGGTTAAATATTAAATGCAAAGTTTGCAACAAACGCGATATTCCCCACGCTTGCAGCAATTTTCAACATTAATTTTCAATAATTAATGTCAGCACAAAAAAAAATAATTATTAAATAAAAGTAAAACAAAAAGTTTTTATATCCATCACAATATGCGGCCCTTTGTTCCTACTAGGAACCACAGGACATCATATATACAATATAACCAAAAATCACAATATAATTTATGTATGCTGACATAAAAAAGTACTTTACGCAGATGCAAAAAGGGGTATTATCTCACACTCAATTATAACTACAGGTAAGAAATGGAACAAATTTGCCATTTATTGTTGCAACATATTTAGAAAGGAAAACGACAACTTCTAACATTTTTGCATATATTTTTAGAATAGAACAAAAACCCGAGCGAATGGTAGCACACATGGAACATTTTTGTCAGATAAGAAACCACCATAAGCAACACTTCGGTATTTAAGAAGGAATTATTAAAGCATTCTAAAAATCTTTAATATAGCTTACATATATCTCTATGCATTAAATTATTAAACGTTTTTATCCTTTCAACAATAAATTTCAGTGTTTTTATCAATAATAAAAATTGTGATTTAAGTACGACTAGCAAAATCTTGTAAATTTTGTATTCCCAAAAATTACTTTGATAATAAACTGGCAACTGCACGGCTTAAAAAAACTAAACTCTGGCAGCGTGCTTTATTTTTGCGAGAGCAATAAAGCAAGTTGTTTTGGTTTTCATTTTGTTTTTTCTTAACCTACTTACAACTGCAGTTAATATTGGAAGAATACCAATCAATTGTAGTAAGGAATGTAAGAAAAGATGAACTCTGTTTATTGTTGTTGTTTTTGTTAATGCTTTGATATTGTTAAGGCCATGTCAGATAAAACTTCTTCGCTTTGTGTGAAGTTTCTAACTTTGACAGAAAAGCGTAACGCAAAAGGTGTATGTCACAATAAACACTTTGACAACACACAGGAATTGTTTGTTAAAAATAAATAAATAAAAAAAATTATACTAGCAGACTGTCAAAGCGCGCAAAAAGATGAGAGTTGCCTAACTTTCATCTTGGATGTCAAATCGAATCTCTAACGCAACGCGAAGCAAAAGATTTATCTGACATGGCCTTTACAAGTAAGACTTTTGCTTATAGATAATTCTTATTCGCTTAACAGTTTTACTTTTTTAATATTCGCATAGGAATAACTTAATCACTATCCAAATTTTGAACACAGAAAATATAGCTAGTAATTATAGAAATTTATGTGTATATATATATATATATGTATGGGGTTGTGTATATATGTGTATATGTATATATATGTTGTCCTTAGGTCGCGATATGTATATATGTATTGTCAAGTTAGAAACACCCTGTCAAATAAATGTATAAAACAACTCTGTCTTATAGTCACTAAACATACGGCATAGAAGGCGTCTTATGTTTCTTTTTAAAACAAACGGTCATTCGTAGTCGCGCATTAGAACGAGCTAGAAGCTAATCAACATATTTTATAAACTTAATGTATTTTCTTACTTAATAAAAGTCAAAACCAATTTTAAAAACGTTTACTTAATTTACAATTGCTATCCTTTGACATATCAGAAGTGGGATCAGAATTTTTCGCGTCTTGTTTTGATTTTTACGATGGAGAATATACGCACACTAACCGTGAAGAAACTGCAGGCTAAATGCAGGGAAATGGGAATATCATGTTCTGGGAACAAAAAGCAGTTAATTGATCGTATTGAGAATTCCAACGAATTGAATTCTCAGAAATTACTGGAATTGTCAACCCATGGTATGACACAACGAATTCTAACACTGGAGAATCAAGTTGCCAACACGCGTCCGTTGGTCGAAAGGTACAGATCATTCGAGTTCGACTAAGTGGATGCATCATCGCCAGTACAAGAGTTCTTGTCACCGGGGGTATCCCCCATACGTTCCCAGGCACACAAAAATGCAGTAACGTCCCCCGCAGCAGTGAAATCTCGTTATGTGTCTATTGTGCAAGATCGCCCATTGGAGACAACGAACACTGTCTCATCGTACTATAACGTACCACAAATAACGTCAACCACATCTCACGGTAGGAAAATTCCACAAACAACGTCTGTTTTGCCGCAATACACCGTACACCACGAACCGCACACTTCTAATTACATGTATAATGTTCCGGCGGTAAGTGCCGGTTCACACACGTCAAGTTTAACCCGTCAAGTCATGTGCTTTTAGGAGAGAAGGGAAAAGAGAATGCCATTTCTCTTCCCCTCTCTCCTAAAAACTCAAGACTTGTCGAGTCAAACTTGACGTGTGTGAACCGGCACTAACGAACCACAACGCACACCACGTACAGCCAACGAATATGTACGTAGATAATATTCCAGCTACAACGAAAACCATACCGTCATGCTATGATGCAACACGTCCACATCAAGTTAATACTTTCGCCCAAAGTATTCCGTTAAGCACTACTTTTTCGCAACACGTAAATCCAACTTTCGTTCAAGCTGGAGTACCAACCAACGGTTGTTTTCCACAAATGCATCAACCACCAATCTTTACGCAACGTGAACCAACGTATGTTCACCACCAATTTACAACGCCCATCACGACAAATGTAATGTCAACACCGTTTTCATCAACGCAACCTGTTTTTCAACAAAATCAACAAATGTTCAATCCATATGGCCAAGTACGGGAGATTATTTCGCTATTGCCGGACTTTGATCCATCGGCGGACGAGTCTGTTAATTCAACACAGTTTGTTAAACGGGTTGAGCTGTTAAAATCAGCTTATCGATGGGACGATCGTTCTGTTGTATTTGCAGTACAACAGAAAATGAAAGGACCCGCTAAATATTGGGTCGATTCGTTACAGGAAGTATTTTTATCTTGGCCACAGTTTACTAATAAATTCGTTTCAGATTTTCCCCACATTGAAAACGCGGCTGATGTTCATATAAAAATGACAGCCGTGATACGTTATGCACACGAAACTCCCCAGGAGTATTACTATAGAATGTATGCGTTTGGAAAAAAGGCTATCTGGGCGATTCAGCCATAGCACGACACATTGTTAATGGTATTAACGACCACAATTTGAAGAGGAAAATTTCAAACGAATATGCATCGTGCAACCAGCTTCTTAAGTTATGCAACTATAATGACATAAAAAAGACACCAATGAATAACAACAACAAGACGAAGGTGCATACGACTGAGAACAATGCCCACACCGCACCGGCGAAGAAGGTCGATGGTAATCCATTGAGTTAAATTAAATGTTTTAATTGCTCCAACTATGGACATTATTCAGTAAAGTGTCCCAAACCTCAGAAAAAACCTCGTTGTGATATTTGCCACCGAACTTCTCATAAAACGAGTGATTGTAGGTCTAGACAAAACGAATCTGCGAATGTAAACAAAATCACATACGAAACTTCACAGTCGATGGAGAGACTTTCTAAAGCCGTTAAAATAAACAATGTTGTTACTAGAGCGTTTATTGACTCTGGTAGTGACCGTTGCCTTATAAGATAAACATTTTCTGTTGAAATCGGTAATGTCGTGAAGTGCGAAATTGTTTTGAAAGGGTTTGCAGGAGGTGAATACATCTGTACTTCAAAAATTATTGCAGACGTTTTAATGGACGACACAACATGTAAAACGGAACTTCTTGTGGTTGAAGATTTGATGATTCCTGAAAATGTACTAATTGGTCGTGACCTGCAGGGATGTTAGATGCGACGATTTTACGTCATTTTGACGATTTATTTCGACGAATTTACCAAAATGACGATTGACGATTTTTGATGAAGAGTCACTTATGTTTTGACGATTTAATCCCGTCAATAAATTTACTTTAAACTTTAATCTGGCATCAATTTTATAATACTTTGATCTGGCAAGCAGGTTTGGTAGATGTGACGATTTTTCGTAATTTTAACGATTTTTTTGAAGAAAATACAATAATATGACGATTGACGATTTTTTGACTAAAAGTTATATGTAGTGTTATGACGATTTTCTGGCATCGATAAAACACAAGAAATATTTACAATTACATATATTGAAAACAGCCCAAAACTTAAAAATCAATTTTTCGAAATACAAAAATTTTTGGAAATTAAGCAAAAAAAATTCCTCCCCCATCACAAACCAGGTGGATTTCATTAGAAGCATAAGTAATTCAAATTCTACAATTATAGAAATGCCATCGATACTGCAAAAAATATACACTAGAGCCCTAATTTGCGTCTGTTCTATTTGGTCCGCTTTTTAAAAATTGGTTAAATGCGCTTTACGTTTTTATGATTTCGATTTGCGTCGCTATATACGAATGTGAAGAATTTTTCTATTTGTGTGTAAAAAGGCAAATCCCATTTAATTCTGTTAGGTAAGTTACTTTTTAATAAGAAGTTGTAAAGAAAAATGAGTGCAATAAGAAGAAAATGTATTAGTTTGGAACGAATGTTGGACGTAATAAAACGTTTTAAGTCGGGTAAAAAGACTGTTGATATAGACAGAATCCTTGGTTTTTAGCACCTTTAACGATAAAAATAATTTGCAATAGAGATAGCGCTAAAAGTTAATCATTTAAAAATAGCTCGAGTTAAAATCAAACGAGATTTTATTTATTATTTAATTTTTTTCTGAATATGGATAAATGAAATAAGACAATTTTTGTTATGCATTTATGCAAATATATTTTTTCCTATGTATTTCTTTTCAAATGATTTCAGCTCACTTGCTGAAATAAATAGAAAAAAACTTAACCATATCACTTTCTTCATCATAAATAGAATTTCTTGCTAAAAATTTATATTTTCGAACCAATCCATGCAATAAATTGTCTTTAATTTGTAAAATTTATATATTTGACGTTTTGTTGACGATTTTGTTCAATTTTCCTGACGATTTTGACGAATTTTGTTAAAACTTTTGACGATTTTTGAGGAAAAAAGTCTAACAACCCTGGTGACCTGTTGTGCCGTAAAGGGAAACGTACAATTATAGAAGAGGGCAAGTGCTGGCTACAAAATATTAATGCGATAGAGTCTCAGGGAATTTCTACGCCTGATGAGGGCGAGCAGTTAAAAATTATTCTAAACACGCATAAGCAGTGTTTCGCTGGAAGTATAAACGAATTGGGCAAGTGTAATTTAGTGCAAATGGAGATAAAATTAACCACTGAGGAACCGGTCTGTACAAAACCGTATAAGATACCATTTGCAAAACGTCCTGTTGTGGCCAATATCGTTAAGGAACTTTTCGAGAATCGCATAATCCGTAAATCTGATTCACCATACGCCTCCGGAATAGTTCTTGTGGACAAGAAAAATGGGGAACATCGTCTATGTGTAGATTACCGACAATTAAATAAGATAACCGTTAAAACACCGTACCCTATGCCGGTAATGGACGAACAATTCGCCCAACTTTCCGGGAATTATTATTTTACAACATTGGATTTGCGAATGGGTTACCATCAAATTGAGATTCAGGAGGAATCTAAAAAGTTTACAGCTTTCGTCACCTCTGATGGCCACTACGAGTATAATCGGATGCCTTTTGGTTTGGTAAATGCCCCTGCTGTTTTTCAAACGGTTATGAATCGTATTTTAGAGTTTATGAACCCAGGTGAAGTAGGTATTGGCGTACCTCGACGATGTTATAATTCCTAGCAAAACTGTAGAAGAGGGAATAGAACGATTAGATACGTTCTTGGATATACTAGCACACTGTGGACTTACCTTGCGGTTGGACAAATGTAAATTTTTGGCGAGCGAGATATCATACTTGGGCCATACGGTGAATAGAAATGGTATTACGCCTGGAGTCGAGAAGATCAGTGTTATTAAAAATTTCAAGGTGCCAACAAATATTACGGAATTGCGTCGTTTCCTAGGCCTTACTGGATTTTTTCGGAAATTCGTAGAAAACTACTCTATAATTTCACGACCACTAACGGAGCTTTTACGTAAAAATGAGTCCAACGATTTCAAATGGGGCGAGCCGCAGCATAAATCATTTGAAAGCTTAATCGAAATTCTTTGCAGTAAGCCTGTACTTGCAATATATAATGTATCGGCACAACACGAAGTACATACGGACGCTAGCTGTTTAGGATTGGCTGGTGTTCTGTTGCAGTCTAACGGTGATGGTAAGTGGCAACCCGTTTTTTATTTTAGTAGACATTGCTCTGACACTGAGGCTAAGTATCATAGCTATGAATTGGAAGTACTAGTTGTCGTGGATACTTTGGAGCGTTTTCGTATTTATTTATTGGGAAAACATTATCGTGTGGTAACGGATTGCGCAGCAATTTCGAGAACTAAGACGACGAGGGAGCTACAACCGAAAGTTGCACGGTGGCTGTTAAAATTATTGGAATTTGATTGCGAGTTTTTTCATCGGGAAGGTTCTCGTATGGCTCACGTTGACGCCTTAAGTAGATCACCTGATTTGCCAGCTGTTGAAACCGAACCTGCGGGTTTCATAATGAGCGTGGAAGTGGGTAGTGACGACTTGATATTCACCATGCAAATTCAAGATGAGGAACTTATGAACATTGTTAAAATCCTGCGTAGGGAGGTAGAATCTGAGCAGTATCCTCAAGTCCAATCGGACTACGTTTTGAGAAACAATCGTTTATATCGCGAAACACAACTGGGACCGAGACTGGTTATACCAAGAGCTGTACGATGGCGGATTGCGAAATATTGCCATGATGATGTGGGTCACTACGGACTGGAGAAAAGTCTTGAGCGCATTCAGCAATATTTTTGGTTTGCTCGTATGCGGAAATATATGAAGGAGTATATAGCAGCGTGCGTGGAGTGTTGTTATAACAAATCGAAGGGTGGTAAGCCCGAAGGATGTTTACATTATGGCGATTTGGAACCACTACCTTTCCGCCAAATACATGTGGACCATCTGGGACCGTTCATTAAGAGTAAACGGGGCAACACTCACATTTTTGTTATTTCTGATGCTTTTACCAAGTATGCCGTCATAAAAGCCGTACGAAATACAAAATCTGTTCCAGTTATTACTTATTTGAATGAGCTGTCTAGTTATTTTGGGTTACCAAGGCGCATAATTTCTGACCGTGGCACAGCTTTCACGTCAAAGATTTTTGAACAGTATTGCAATGATAACTCTATACAACACATTAAGAATGCTGTACGTACCCCCAGGGCCAATGGACAGGTTGAACGAGTCAACAACACTATCTTGTCGTTTCTGCGTACGACCACCGAGGATCCAAAAGATTGGGACGTGGCATTGTACAGACTACAATGGGCAATTAACTCACAAAAGAATTCGACATCGGGTTTTACGCCGAATGAGCTAATTTTTGACTATAAACTGATTGACGTAATACAGAACCGTATTGTAGCAGCTATACAAGATGATGAATGTCCTGAAACGGTTATACCCATGAGTGAGAAAAGGCAAGAGGCCGTGGACAACATCGATCGGGAACGACAACAGTGGAAGAAAAGGTTTGATGGGAAGCACCGTCGACCTACCTTATATAATGAAGACGATTTAGTGCTGATTGAGAATGAAGCCCAGGCAACCGGTGAGTCGCGAAAACTTCTTCCTAAGTACCGAGGTCCTTATATCGTTAAGCGAGTGATTGGAAATGATCGATATCTGATTGAAGACATACCAGGAGTTCAGATAAAGACTCGAAAGTTTTGTTCCGTTTTTAGTTCGGACAAAATGAAAAGATGGTGTAATGGTTCGCCCGAACTTGGTGATGATGATAATGAAGCCGAGGACGACTTGGGGTCAGGAAAGGCCGAACTGTCAAGTTAGAAACACCCAAATAAATGTATAAAACAACTCTGTCTAATAGTCACTTAATTTACAAGTGCTATCCTTTGACAGTATGTTGTTATAAATACATATGTAAGATTAAAATAAGTTTAGTTAAAAAATGTTATGTGTTATAGGAATTTTTCTTTTTAGTCAAAATATTTTTATTATTGCAAATATGGTTTTTGAATTAGGTTTATAAATAGGAAATTTTTTCAATTTATGTGAATTGTTATACTTTAGTTATATTTTATTTTTGTGATTATGGTTTTTGAAATTGTTTTTATGATAAATAGGTTTTTGAATTTAATTTATGACAAAAAAAGAAAAATTTTTCATAATATTGTTATTGTTTTTTGTTTTTTTATAATAAAATTAAATTTCCTGAAGATGCTAACCAAAGGTTAGCGAAATATTGAAAATAAATAATTAAATATTAAAAGACCTAGAGCTTAATTTAAAAAATAAAATATAATAACTTATTCCTTCAACAATAAATTTCAGTGTTTTTATCAATAATAAAAATTGGGAATAAAGCACGACTAACAAAATCTTGTATTCCCAAAAATTACTTTGATGTTTTTTATTTATTTATTAATTTTGAATGTATTGCATAACTTAATTAAATAATTAAATTTTCATATGTTAAATTGCCATGTAACTTACTATCACTGTAAATTATAAGATTTATATCTTGATGTGATAAATATTAAAATAAATAAATTAAATTAAATAGCGTTTAATATACTATAGTGAAGGGTATATACGGTTCGGCAAAGCCGTTAATAAAACTCTTAATTGTTTTTATTAGAACGCAATTTGAGTTAAAACGTGACTTTTCGAAAAATTTCTGTTGAAGAATTAGAAATATTTTTTAATGCAAAAATATTTGTTTTTGTTTTAAGAAACTTTATTTCGCCCAATACACGTTTCCAATTTTTTTAAACTTTTGTATTTTCATAAACTAGTTTAAACTGATATACGGGCCTGTTCTGAAAATCACGTGATTTCAAATCACGTGTTTTTGAAAATTACACGTGTGATTTTGTGGTCTTCTGAAGGTCATACCATTTTTGTGTTGCTCGGTGTGCTTTCGGCAAATGAAGATCACACCAAAACACACAAAAACGGGATACTAAAATATCAAACGTGTGATTTTAGTAGGCACATGTGATTTGAAATCACGTGATTTGAGTAAAAGTGATTTGCAGAACAGGCCTGATAAACTATTTAAATATTATCAAGACGTTCAAATACATACTTACATACATATGTATGTATACAGTAGTTTTGACTTAGCTGCACAATCTCCTTTGCACGATTTTTTGTGCAGGTAAATCAAAAATGCAGTTATCTTAAATGCATTAACCTGCCTTAATGTGCAGGTACACAATTGTGGTTACCTGCACAAAAGTGCAGCTAAAGAAAAGTGTTTGATTTAAAAGTAGAATAAAAAAATTATTTTTTTAATACATAAATTTATATTTTATTAAAATATTATTTCAACCCAGGAGCTTACTGGGAATCTCACAAAGAGTCTTTTTGATCGTCGACGAGCTCATTTTTTAATTGTAGACGATTAATAGCACGGGAGAAACTGTTACACGTGCTGATTCGAATGAGAGATTCTTACACAACGCAGAGAGAAACGCTTATATTAATCGTAAAGGGAATCGTTTATGATGTACACATGTTGAGATTATCTAACGAGTCTTTCAAAAGCATGCTAAGAGTCGTATGAGACTCATGTAGGCATTATTTTACAACTCGTGAAATACTCAGCCGTATGACAAAGCTACCTAAATAAGGGCATCAGGCGTATTTTTCATGCCAAAACTTCTAATTTTCATACAATTTCTATAAAACAAACCTTAAGGTCGCGAAATCAACACCATCCTGTCGGAAAATCCTTTTTTGCAGATCCTTAGGCCGGTTTGTTTTATTAAAATTGTATTGGCAATAGCATTTTAATACTTCAAAAACGGTCTTATTTAGGTAGCTCAGTAATTGTTATACGACTCTTACAGAGAGTCCCAAAAGGTTAATTTCAAGATTTAAAGACGAGCGTGTCAAAAAATAAATAATAAAATAAATAAATTAAAAAAATATTTAGATGTTTTTGTTACTCGTCAGATAATCACCAGAAGATTCTTTAAGGAGTTGTATATTAAACATAATCGTCTAACAAACAGCCTATGCTTGCTGGGAAATAACAGATAATTTTATACATGTCGCACTTGTTCAACAATAGTGTATTAACTCAAAATTTTTCTCTTTTCTTTTTTTGGAAAAAAACGAAACGTTTTATATGTATTCATATCTAACCGCTGTAAAAATATCATGCTATTTGGTTTACTTTTTGGTAATGAAACGGTTGGTTTAAGAATTATTTCGCACACATGCGTTTTATGTAAAATTAAAAATTGGTTTGCTTCTACTGAATTTTTTAATTTTGAGTTAATACACTACTGTTGAACAATTGCGATGTATGTATGCTTATTTAATATAAAAGAAACATTAACAAAAACAGCGAGAATTTACAAAGAACATAAAACATAAAAAAACAAAATAATTGCGATTTATATTTTTATAAACAGCTTAAATTGGATATTTATGCGAAAAAGTGGCCACCAAATATTTTTATGTGTGCAGCTAACATTGATGTTTTGTATGAAAATATTTTAAAGCTGCCCAAAAATATGAAAAATGTGCAGGTTACAAAATGCACGTAAACAAGGATTTTGAAGAATAATTCCAGAAAATATTTATTTTGGGCAGTTAAGTCAAAGTGCAGCTAACTTTGATTTTTTGTATGAAAATAATTTTAAAATGCCAAAAATTTTGTGCATTTATCTTAAATGTGCAGGTAAAGAAAGTGCATTAAAAAAAGGAATTTGTATGGAATTAGAAAGAATATTCCAAAAATTATCAATTTTGTGCAGTTAATTCAAAAGTGCACGTAAACAAAAGGCAGTTAAGTCAAAACTACTGTATATACTTACTATGTACATACTAGGGCTTCCAATCGGAAAATCCCGATCCCGGATTTTTCGGGATTAGGCGAATCCCGAATCTCGGGATTTCTGATTTTTAATCCCGGGATGTTCGGGATCCCGATTTTTTTCATATTTTGTATTATTTTTACATATTTTTTTTGATAATTTGGATAAATATTTGTTTTTTGGTTTATTTGTTGACAAAATAAGTTTTTGATACACCCTGTTTTTCATAAATAAACAAAAACTATGCTACCTTTCATTTGAGAAAACAATATGTACAATTTAAAAATAACAAAAAATTTTGTTCAAAATATATCGATTGAATAAGTTAAAAGGTTTTTTTATACAATTACTAGCTGACCCAGCAAACGTTGTTTTGCCATATAACTTATTTCTTTCAGATGCTACAGTGTCTGCATGCCAAATTTCAAGAAAATCCGTTGATTAGTTAAGAAAATATAGGGTAGGGGAGCTTTTACCCCTCTTGCTTTATTTCACGCCCTAAATAATAAAAACTATAGGTGTGAAGTACTTTCCAGCTGTAACACTATTTGCCTGCGAAATTTTAAGAAAATCGGTCACTGTGTGTAATTTTTTAACTCATGGCAAAATAACCATATTAGGACAATAAATAACCATAAAGGACAAAAAAAAAAGACCCGTGTCTCCCAGTTTTGCCGAAAGTCATGCACATTTTTTTGGGGTCCTTAAAGATTTAGGGCCTCGATGTCATTTTTGCAAAAAAGTGATAATTTTCTCGAGCTCATATCTTGCAAACTGTTCGGAATTTTGATTAACCTTCTGAGACAAAGTTGTAGTTGTAGTATATAAAATCAAAAAAACTTCATCTTCAAGATCAAAATCGAAAAAACTTAAAAAAATTCGATTTTTTTTTTACCTTTTTTCCACTGTTCAGGTCCATAGGTAGCAAACCGTTAAAAATTCAAGGAAATAATCAACCACAAAACTGTACCTTAGGTCTGATTAAACAACTTTCTCGAACATATGAACTTCCTAAGAATGATTCCTAACACCGTTTAGGTAGCGCTTAGGTAGCCGCAAAAGAGAAAAATCTCCCGAAAATTCAATTTGTTTACGTTTTTTCCAAACAGAAGCAAACCGTTAAAAACTCAAGGAAACAATCAACAATAAAAATGTACCTAAGGTGTCAACATACAATTCACCGACCGCAACATCACAGGCAAAGCAGTAAGCTAATTAGTTAGGAAGATAATGAGAGCTTTTACCCTTCTTGCCCTATTTCACATCCTATTCTTTATTTCCTTTCAGATGTTAAAGTGTCTGAATGCCCAATTTAAAGAAACCCGGTTAATTAGTTAAACAAATTGGGGAGAGGAAGTTTTTACCCCTATTGCCCTATTTCACGCCCTAAATAATAAAAAATTTAGGCTATAGTTCTTTCCAGATGTTATACTATTTTCCTGCAAAATTTCAAGAAAAACGGTCGATAAGTTAAGCAGATATAGGGAGGGAGCGCTTTTACCTCTCTTGCCCTATTTCACACCCTACTCCCTATTTTCTTTCAGATGTTACAGTACGTGCATATACTTTACGACCTAATCTCATACCTAACAAATACACATACATAATTTCATAAAAATTAGTCAAGCCGTTTCGGAGGAGTTCAAATGGAGGGAATTTTGTTGATATTTGTATGGGAATATATAGGAAAATCGTAATGACATATCTGTGGAACCCCTAAGCCGATTTCGTGCAAACTTAACTTAAACCATCTACAGACTATCCTCTATGTACCCTGAAATTTTGGTTGAAATCGGTCGACCCGTTTCCGCACACTTCTTTTTATATACATATAATATATAGATATATATAATATGCATTTTTTGGAACACTAAACAAAAAAAATCGACAAAAGTTATTTCTGGTACCATTTTTTTTGTGGAAGCAAAAGGTGAACCGTTCGCCAAATGTAATGTTTGCAAAAAGATTTTAAAAACCAGTTGTGGTTCGACGAAAGGGCTTTTGACACATCTTAACTCTGTAAGTTATAAACTGTTTTCGTTTTACATATGTTTTTCTAAAAAAAATTTTTTAAAGGTTCATCAGGAAAAGCTCCAAAAAGTTGATAACGATGAGCCACGGCGTAAGGTAAGAAAGATAACCGAATACGGAAATCCTTCTCAAGAGGACTCTCTACCTGCAGTTATTGCCCGAATGACTGCTCTCGATGGGTTTCCGTTTTCAAAGTTCATTACTTCAACAGATCTTCGCAAATCTTTACGAACGCGTGGATTTGAAGTACCGAAGTCCCAAGAAACCATAAAAAGTCATTTAATGGGTTTTTATAAAAAATGTAAGGAAAATATGAAACTTGAAATTGATGACCTCAAGAAAAAAGGTGAAAAGTTTAGCATCACCTTTGACGAGTGGGCATCCACTTCAAACAAACGCTTTATTAACATTATTGTATTTAGTAGTTTTCTACTAAACATCGGGTTAGTAAGAATTAAAAGTTCTGGAACCGCTACCAATTGCATTGAGTATATCGATGAGAGACTAAAAGAATTCGGCCTAACAATGTCTTCAGATATCGTCGACTGTACTACGGATGGGGCTTCTACCATGAAAAAAATTGGGAAACTGATATCACCAATACAGCAGTTATGCTACGCTCATGCAAACTCCAATTACAGAAAACCTATTTTCTGCTGTTTTATTTGAATTTGTAGATTTTTCTACAAAGCCGGGTAGAAATTACTGAAAAGTATAAAATAAAACCTGTAATAGAAAAGGTTCGGAAAATAGTAAGAGTGTTCCGAAAGTCACCAATTAAAAACGATATACATATGTATGTACTACAAAAGTATGTAAAAGAAGACAAAGAGAATTAAAATTATTATTGGATTATAAAACTAGATGGAATACACTGTATGACATGATCCATCGCTTTTCAGAATTAGAAATTCCAATAAAGAAAGCTGTTATTTATTTAAAATTGGAACCATTTACTGATGATGAGTTTCTTTTACTAAAACAAATTACACAGGTCCACAAAAAAAAATTTTTTTTGAGTCTTTTATTTAGTGATTATTTTCTGATTATATAAATGGAAAAGTAAACTGGAACTCCATTAATAATAAATAAAGTTTGCTTTTGTACTTAATATAATGAAAACTAAATATACGGTGGTTTTGCACATATTTTTAAAAGCCGTTGCATTTATGATGCAAGAGAGGGGTGAGAGAGACTGTGGGTGTGAAGTTAGAGGTAGCAGAGTGTCAGGCTCAAGCTTCGTACAGACGATGGTCAGATCTAACAATATTGTCAGTAAAATGTGCTAAAATTATGTTACAACCGTGTGAACTGGCAATTATTGTCGGACGCCGTTGTCAGAAAAAGCATTGTCGGACTATTGTAAGACAACAATATTGTCAGACATCTCACAATCGTGTGAACACCCATCTTTGCAATTGTTAGATCATTCTCAGACGTTGTTAGCTTATTTTTTATTGTCAGATGCGCTAAGTTTGTGTATCTTACAATATGTGACAATGGCATCATCATTTTTGCAAAAAATTATTTCTAGTGGCTATGCTGCAAATACATGTGGTAAAAAAACTAAAAGTGAAGCCATTAGCATCGTAATGGTCAAATACATTGGCAGGTGCATACTTTTTTTTATTTGTTGCTATCAAAAAGTTGTGGAGCACGCAACAGGCCAGTGTCACCTTAATTGTTTTTTCCGGGTTCAGACATATTGGCTTGCGCAGCACCCGGAATCTTGCAGACATGATGCCAAATACATTTTCGATTATACGCCGAGCACGACTTAGACTATAACTGAAGACACGCTGTACCATTGTTAGACCGCGTTGGCTATATGGCTTCAAAAGGGTTTGTCGCATAGCGAATGCGTCGTCAGCAACGAGTACGTGTGGAACAGGCCGCTGCCGACTGGGTAGTGCTTTGGGAGGTGGCAAACATAGCTGGTTAGTATCCAACGCTTGTCCAAATGTGCAGCGATTAAACACACCGCCATCGGAAAATCTGCCATTGTGACCTACATCTACGTAAATAAATTTATATTCGGCGTCTGCAATGCCCATTAATACGATGCTGTGCGTCCCCTTATAGTTATGAAAGATACTCCCAGCATTCGCTGGTGCATCCATCACGACATGTTTTCCGTCCACTGCTCCAATGCAATTAGGAAATTGCCACAATTCATTAAATTTATCAGCAATGTCTGCCCAAGAATCTGCTGTTTTTGGTGTCTTAAAATAAATTTTAATGTACATACATATTTTATGATAGTACGAATGAAGAAATTAAATTTACCTGGATATACGTATTCACAAGCACTTTGTAAACGGCATCTAAAACTTCGGGAATAATGTACGATATTGTTGATGCAGGAATGCGAAATATGTACTGCAGTGAGCGAAAGCTTTCGCCAGTAGCGAGGTATCGTAGGGTTAATACGAGTCGCTCACCTGCTGAAATACTCTTTCGCATGTTTGTTTCCTTCTTTTGAATATATGGAGTCACTAAATTCAAAAGATGATCAAATTGATCGGAGTCCATTCGTAAAAAATTGCGATACAACTCCGGCTCATTACTACGTTGTTGGGTGAGCAATTTGGCATAACATCCTTCCTGCTGGCGTTGCATCACCCAATCCTTCACCCAAATTTTGCGGGGTTTTTTTAAAATTGGTTCTTCATCTTCGCTGCTTTCCAATACATAAGCAGCTAGAATTGATGCCATTGCATTTTGTGGATTCATCACAACAATATTATTTTAACTTTTTCAAATAAATACAACACAAACAATTAAAATTAAATAATGTCTCTCAAATGCTTTGAATTTTCATCAGACAATATCTACAAATATATCCGGCAACTTTTGCCACGCAATTATCAGACATCCGTGTGAACTGACAACTTTTGTTGGTAGATAAATTTATTGTCTCACAACTGTCTGCCAATGAAATTGATAGGTTTTCTTACAATCGTCTGACCTGACAATTTACTTTCGGTGACAATTTTTCTTTGGTACTATATTGCCAGCCAATTGCCACACCTTACAATATCGTTAGATCTGACCATCGTCTGTACGAAGCTTCAGCCTTAAAGCAGTCATTCATGGCTTCCTTGGTAACAAGAAGGCCGAGAATTATGAAGAGCTTATTTCTAATATGCTTGACATCTTCAAAGTCATGGGTTGCAGAATGTCACTCAAACTGCACATGCTACATGCGCACTTGGATAAATTCAAAGATAACTTGGGTGAATATTCAGAAGAGCAAGGGGAACGCTTCCACCAGGACATAATGAACTTTGAACAAAGATATCAAGGACAATATAATGAGAACATGATGGGTGACTACATTTGGATACTCATACGATAAAGTTCTGACGATTACACTAGAAATACTAAAAGTATTCATTTTTGAAGATTCTTTTGTATCATTTTTTTGAATTTGTATGTTTATTTGTGCTGTCTTTTATAATAAAAATTAATTAAAATATATAATTCATAACTTGTTTTAATTTTAAATATGATTTACATTGAAAAATAGACCTTTTCCATAAATGTTGAAATTTCGTTTTGGTATCTACAAAAGCAAACTTTATTACATAAAAATATTTTTTCTTTCTTTAGTTTGGCATAAGTAATAAAAATTAGAGGTACAGAACTCAGACTCAAAAATCGTGTTGACCTGTGTTATTAATCTTTTAAAGGCAATGAAACTTACCCTTGAGGCTCTGTGCCGCAGTGACATGACGCTTTGTAAAGCTGATGCCGCATTTGAAGACATGCTTAATGAAATTTCCACAATGCAAGGTGATTTTAGCAAAGATTTATACAAATCTCTTCGAAAAAGAATTCAAGAACGAAGAACAGTGTTTTCTACTATTCTAAACTTTTTGAAAAATCCAAATAATAAGTCAGACTTAAACAGCAGTTTGAACATGATAAAAATTAAAGCCGAAATAAAACTCTTAATTGCCCGTTAAAATAAAAGAGACTCCAACGATTTTATATCAATCGAAATTTATGAGAGCTCAATAGATGATGATGAAGATGAATTCCAACATATTTCAATTTAACAAAAATTAAAAGATGCTATTAAAAACTGTATGAGCCCTAAAAAAGTAATAACGTAATCTGATGCCGACTTAGAAACACTTGTTAGCTTTATATGACTGGAGGGGTAAGAGGAAAGTACCTACAAGCCACTTATATATATTAACAAATAATTCTACTACCAAAAAGTGTTGAGTGCGAAAGATGTTTTTCAACCGCATCATATCTTAACAACAAAATTCGTTCGAGTTTAGCAGATACAACATTAGATGCTTTAATATTCTTAAGAAGCTACTTGAAATCATAAGATGTATTCTTCTCAACTTAGTATTGAATACACGACTTTTAAAAATTAAACTACATCATTTCCAATTGTATTTGAAAACTTTCCAAATGTATTTCAAACTTATTCATATGTATTTTTAAATTGCCAAACTGTGTATAAACATTTTCCAATTTTTTTTTTTGTTGAAATTGTGCAATTGTATTCTAAAATTGGCCAAATGTTTTCCTGAACACAATTTTTTAAAATACATTTGGAAATGGTGTAATATTTATATCAATAATCAAATATTGATAAAAAAATAAGATTTTTATGTTTTTTGTTTCGTTTTTATTACATGATCTTTATGAATTGTGATCAATTATTACTTTAAGGGCCATTATTACAACTTGCCAATAGTTAAAAGTCGGATTTTGTTGGACCGATAAATAGCTTTGCATTATTATAACTTCCATTTTTTATTGCTGTTGTTTTCAATAATAATAATATTATTTAGATGAAAACATAATCAATGAAAGTTTTATAATGCAAAGCTATTTATCGGCCCGACAAAATCCGACTTTTAGCTATTGGCAAGTTGTAATAATGGCCCTAAGTTTGTTTTTGTTATATTTTTTACAAATAAATAATACCTATGTATATGTTCATAACATATGAGAATTTACTAGAAAATTAAGTTTTTTTCATACAGCTTAAAAAGTATATATATTTGGTATAAATAAAAAAAATAAATCCAGAAAAATCCCGAAAATTTTTCAGAAATCCCGAAATATTTTCTTTAATCCCGAATCCCGGGATTCAAAAAAACCAATCCCGACTGGAAGTCCTAGTACAAACACGTGTATGTACATACATATGTATATGTTCTTAAATTATATTTTTTATGATTTATTTACAAGTTGTGAAATTCTTAAAAAAATTTAATTAAAATATTTTTTAATCTGTTTTTTTATTGTGCTCCATAAGAAATTATACACTTTTACAGCAGATTTAAATTTCTTTTTTTATATTCTCTTTCGTCTTTTTTGTTTTTTTCTGTTATGTATTAATTTCTTATACCCAAATTGTGATTTTTATTCCCTCCACAGCTTGTTGTGAAGAGGGTATACTAAGTTTGTCATTCCGTGTAAAACTTTATAGTCATCACCGATAACAAACTGTAAATTTGTCTAAAGCGGCTTATACACTTGCAATAAAATTGTTCAATTTTACGTATTGTACAATTACATCGCCAATGTGTATGTGATATTCGCTGGTGGAACCATAAATTGGTAACAATCAAAAAACTTTTGATTTTTATTGCACAACGAAAAGAAAGTGAAATGTGTTGGCAGTATTGTACAATGCTGTTTATGTTATTCCTATAGGTTATGTTCACCTTTTTATTAAATTAATGAAACCATTGTGCGACTTAAGGCCCAACCACAATGTGTTTAAGTTGGCTTAAGCAAATGTGCGAATACATGTTAATTATATGAGGCAAACCATGTTGAACTTAAGGAAACTTTTTGCTAAGTTTTATGAAACTGTCATTTGCTTAAGCAAGGTGTGAATCTAATCGCACATTCCGTACGGAATCAAATGTTTTTTATTTTGGTTTTTTAAAATTAATTTGAGACTTTTTGTTAATTTTTGACAGTAGGTTAAGCAAGGCTATGCATATTATGGTTAGGCCTTTATTGCATAATATAGGACAAAATGGTAATAATATGGCGAATATCATAAGACCCCATAAATTATGTCTGTGGCATTTTGACAAAACATCTTAAGGTGAGATAAGATTAAAAAAGGTTTAAAAAAACTCGGTGAAACAAATTTTTTACCTAATAATAAAATAAACCAAAATGAAAGAAAAATTTTGTTTATAATAAAAAAATTTTTGCAAACGTTAACAAAAATATTTTTGAATGAAAATTTGTATTGTAAACAACATATTTTTAACTTTTTAAATTTGACTTACGATGTTTTGTCAAGCATCTGTGGCCTTAGTAATTTTAAGTCGATTTAGCCATGTCTGTCTGTTGAATACACGCTCACTTTCGAAAAACTCAAATGAAAAGAACAATATTGGTGTCAAATTGCTTGTAACTATCCTAAACTCCAAACTGAAAGCCAGCAAAATAAGCAGGATAAGAGTTATGAATCCTAATGTGGACCAATCACCATACAAAATTGATCGTTGATGATTGATTGATGTAAGATTGTGCACACATTCGTTTTATATGGCTTAAAATCATACCACAAAATTTCGTGAACATCGGTCCATAATTTTGCATACCCCCCGTTTAAAGCCCACTTTCGCAAAACACTTTGATACTCGTAAAAGTTTTATGTGACTAGAAATCGCCCTATCAAATTTCTTTAAAAAACCAGTTAAAATATAATTTAAAACTAATTTTGAAAAATTATTTTTTATTTATTATATTTTTTAATGATTAAATTAATATTTACAAATGCGATAAAAATAACAAACAAAATCTATATAAATTGAGCCCGTTTGTTATTAACGACAATTAGCAATCCTTTTTGTGAAAGGACTTAAGTTATTTTTGATAATCTTTACTCACGAGTAACCATCCTTTTACCGAATAAAGGATACAATTTTATTAAGACTAAATTGTGATGAAAGTTGCCACAAGTTGTTTCAAACATTTTTGCTTACAACTAAAGTAATAGAGTTATTAAACTCTGCCTGCCAATAACAGTACAAAATATGTATATGAAGCTAAACAAATAGTTATCAGCCATGTTTTACTAATAACTAAACCTTTAATCAGGAAAAACCACGGTAATTTTCAAAAACAAATTTAACGGGAAATCTCCATCGATTTCAATTTTACTCGAGTTCGATTTCCATAACAAGGCTGTATATGTATGTACTTTTTTATGTGAGTTAAATTAATATGTTCCAATGAGAATTTATGTATATACATATGAATAATTCTACAAAAATACAAAAACAACATCAAAAAAAAAATAAATTGGCTCGAACTGTCAAAGTCAAAAGTCAGCATGCTTTTCTCTGCCACTTGTAGTGAAATGGCCTTAATACATACATACATACATTTTTAATATGACATAAGACTGAACTTTAAATGTTACGTTTTCTTGCTTTTTTTTAATGTAAAAAAAATGAAGTAAAATATTAATTTTTCTTATACAGTAAACCTGGTTAATTACCCCACGCTTAAATGCCTTTCACGCTTATTTACCTTGCGTTTTAAATCCCCGTTTTTTTTCTTCCTTTTTTCAAACAAAAATCCACGTTTAATTGCCTTACGCTTAATTCCCCAATTCGGGTAATTGCCTTAAAAATTAAACTCCCAAAACAAAATTACACCTTAATTTCATTCGTTTAATTGCTTCAGTACTATTTGGCAACAACACAGTAAGAAATGCAACCAAGTTTACATGATAATAATTTGAAAATATACGCTAAACATTTCAAAAAAATATAGCCAAAAATATTCCACAAATTAATATTTGCATTAAAATAAACTTTCTTCAGGGCTCACCAGAATAAAGTTATGTTATAAGGTAATTTTCATATAAGAGTTATTTGTGCTGAATATTATCTAGATACACCAAATATATGAGATATTTTGTCTTAAAGGGATTAAAGGAAAGGTCGCTAAATTTTAAATTATATTAACATTTGAAAAGATGAAACAGCTTGAATATTTTACTCCGACTCCGATAGCTTGAATACTTACCGACTCAACCATATTTAATTTGCAGTAAGATATTTTGGGTAAAATTTAATTTTAATACGAACATAACAAAATGGTTTTTGGAAATAAAGAAAGAAGTTTGCATGGGGACTATGTGATATTATAGAGCGATTCTTACAATTAACATAGGTTTCGTTATTATGACAATTAAATGTATTTACCAAATTTTATCAAATTATCTAAAAACTTTTCTTTCCCTACAAGGTTTACATAAACAGACAACCAGCCAGATGGACGGACGGACACGAAAAGATCAATTTAAAAAGTGATTCTGATTCGATCGGTTTACTAAACGATGCGTCTATATTTCTATGTATCAGAACAAATTTATATAATTGGTTTTTTCCTAATTTTTACATACATACATATATATATAAAAATTTACAGTTTGGAATAACATTTATCTTCTTAGCGAAAACTTGCCTTGGCTTAAAATTGTGGAGTGAAAATTAAATGTAGATGGCGAAATTAAAGAAACAGAAAATGTATCTGTTAACCAGAATTTAAGGCAATTTATTTTATTTAAAGCAAACCGATACCAATATTCATAAAAAGCTCTAAAACGGAAATATATATTGTTTCCGCCTTTATTTGTCGCACAAGAAAAACCATGCAATTGCATATTTACGGTTTCCATGATCATAAGTTTGAATGTATGAGTACGCTTTTGTTAGTAGGATATGACAGGACATCCCAAAAAAGCATTACAGATAAAATTTAAAACAGCAAATCCCATTGCTTTTAATTGCTAACTCTTTAGATTTAGCTGATAAATGTAAAAATTCCTTTGTCTACACTTTTTTCATACATCAAAGTTAAGATATCTAGTAAAAAAATACCTAGTAAATAATTACCTCACTGAGATGTTTAAACGTATTTGCTTAATTACCTCAATGAGGTAGTTAAGCGTATTCGTTTAAATGCTTACCCCGCATAATTACCCAAAAAGTTTCGCATTTTTGTCGAGGTAATTATCCGTGGAATACTGTAGTTGAGTGCATTTTAAAACCGGCCCATTTTTTTTTTAAATACAGGTGGATTTTTTTATTGCCCAGTTATTTGACTCTTGCTCTCTGGCAACCCTAGGGCTGGACCGATTCTCACCATTATCAGTATGCTTCGCCTTTATGGCAATTAAAACTTATGTAACAACGGTAGATCAACTCCGAAAGTAACTCTGTATACTTAACATAACGTTTAGATTTGACAGAACTGACAAGACAGTAAGAAAATACCTATTAATTCCCAAAAACACTACTAACTGTCTTCGTGACGTAGGCGTCCAGACAGTAGTTAAACGTGTTTTATATGAACTTAACAAACTTAAAAACAGCTTCAAAAAATTATATTGTGTTAACAAACATAACACTCAACTAAAATATAAGAAATCAAAGCAAAATATGTTTATTTTTTTTACATTTTGATTTTTCCCCTTCAGTTAGTTGTAAGCAAATGTCAAATCACTGTCCAATTTTATTGTCTGCAAAATTTGCAAGACAGTAGACAAGACAGTTGGAATAGTGTTCATGTTATAGTGAAAAAGTTAACATGTATTGCTACTGTCTTGCCAGTATTGGCAAATGTAAACGCCATGTAAAGGAGGACCAATATTTTTTAGTGTTACATACATTAGGAAAACGCATAATACCCTCTCCACTGTTGTGATGTGAACCACTATTCACCTTCATACCCAATAGATAACCGCATCCAGCAAGGAACACCGTTATCAGTCATCCTATTCTTGATTGCTACTTTGAAAACCGCATATTACTCCCTTTTTTGGATTTCAAATTAAATTAAAAATAAACAATATTTTGAACTAAGCGGTCAGATGTTCCCTTTGAGCATTAAGAACAACTCCTAGTAATAATATGCTCTATGAGTCAGAAACTCTACAAAAAATTGTACTGACCAAACTGTCGCGCACATTTTGCAACAGACTGCTAAAATCTATTATGATGAAAATCAATAATTAAGAATGGACTACAAAGATTGCCATATAAATTTGCTAGAATAAAAACTATCATTGATAAGTCTAAAATCATTTACAAGAAAAAAAAACCATGGTAACTCACAAGTGTTTTTCATACGGGATTTCCCGAGACAAAAATTCCGGGATCCCGCGCATTTTTCGGGAAATTTGTGCGGGAATTTTATTATGACAACTTTACTGCTGATATAATTGTAAATAATGTGTGTCATGAAGTAGATCTTAGCCGTTAACCATAGTATGTTTAATTTAACCAAATCATTGTAACCGACAACCATATTATGGTTAAATTAGTTTCTCTAAAAATAGTTTTGTTGGTTGTGACCATAAAAGATATTATGTAGTAGATATTTTTTTGTATTTAACCTCTTTAGTAATTACGGACAATGGCATGTCATAACGTCCAGTGTCATAGTGTCATTACGTCCACGGACACTGTGACACTTTGCAAATGGACATTATGACACTTACATAAGTGTCATAAGGTCCGTAATTACTAAAGAGGTTAATACACGCTGAGAAAAACATGTATTATTATGGTCACAACCAACAAAACTATTTTAAATAAAACTAGTTTAACCATAATATGGTTGTCGGTTACAATGATTTGGTTAAATTAAACATTTTTTTTTTTTTTTTTTTTTGTACGATGGAGCGGGGAGGTTTCCCCACAGTGACAGGTACCGCGACCAGATTAGGTCTATTGTACCCACTCCCCTTAGTTGGCCAAAAGACCCTCTGCTTCCCATAGGAACCCAACCAGGGCCTTTGCCGGTATATCACCGATTTGGGACGCACACATTGTACCATGCCCCAAGTGCCTCCTCCTGGCCCATGCCAGCGCCGGGCAGTCACACAGTACATGCTCAGTCGTCTCGTCCCCGTCTAGACATAGTCTGCATTCCTGATCCTCAGCCAGGCCCATCCGATAAAGGTGGTATTTGACCGCGTGGTGACCAGTCAAGTAGGCCACCAGCAGTCGCAGATCCTGTCTGCCGAGACCATTCGTCCTCATTACTCTTCCGGGAGAGATAAATCTCCTTGCCTGACGCATTCCCGGTAGCGATACCCAGTATCCTCTATGTTCGCCCAGAGCCCAGTCCTCCATGACGGACTGAACCCCTGCCCAACTTAGTCCACAGAAGGGCTCGGGACCCACCATCTGCGCGCTAGAGCCAGCCCTGGCCAGTTCATCAGCCATTTTATTACCCGGGATCCCTGAGTGCCCCGGCACCCAGCAGAGCGTCAATCTGCTCCTTGTTCCCAGCTCCTGTAGCTTTCCACGGCACTCCGCCACCAGCTTCGAGGACATTCTCCAAGAAGAGAGTGCTTTGATGGCCGCTTGGCTATCAGTAAAGATCACATTACCGCCACCAACCATTCCCCTATCAAGAATGTTGCTGCAGCACACATCAATGGCGAAAATCTCGGCTTGAAAAACACTCGGTGATTCGCCCATTGCCATCGAGAGTCGTGTATTAGGTCCAAAGACCCCTGCACCCACTCCGTGCTCCGATTTAGACCCGTCAGTATACCAGTGCAGTTCACGGTTTCCCCGACATGGATTCCCAATACTCCAGGACCTTTCGTCCGGAAAGATTGCCCTGAACCTTCTGTTGAAGACCAGTTCCGTGGTCATTATGTCTGCCCTTGTACAGACAGATAGACCCGGAGCCACGTCCATCAAGCAAGCATGCCCCTGGACCTCAGCAAGTCCCGATGCTAGCTTGATCCTAAGGAGACCGGACATAGCAGTCCTCCTTATATGGATGTGTAGTGGCAATATGCCCACTATAACCTCAAGTGCTGCCGTGGGACATGTGCGCATTACCCCCGTTAGAGCCAGACACACCATCCGTTGCAGCTTGTTGCACTTCCTCACCGCAGTCTCCTGCCGAATCTTAGGCCACCATACCAATGATCCGTAAGTGATTATCGGCCTGACCATCATAAAGTATAGCCATTTTACCATACCTGGACTAAAACCCCAAGTTCTCCCAAAGAAGCTCTTGCATGCCCAGAAGGCCCTAACTGCCTTTCCGAGGGTTTGATCCAAGTGCGAGTTCCAATTGAGCCGTCTGTCCAGAACAATTCCCAGATATTTGACCTCATTGGAATACTCAACCTCAATTCCGTCCACTACTAACTTCTCAAGCCTGTAGTTGTACCTCCTCGTGAACGGTATCACGACCGCCTTGTTAGGGTTGATGCTCAATCCCCTTTCATGGCACCATCCAAGAACCCTATTGAGAGCACCCTGCATCACCTCTGTGATGGTGCTCTCGAATTTTCCAGTCACCACTATTGCCAGGTCGTCTGCATAGCCAATGGCCCGAAGGCCATATCCCTCGAGCTTGACCAGCAGATCATCAATCACCAGGCACCATAATAAAGGTGACAGCACCCCCCCCTGTGGACAACCCTTAACAGCACTGATGCTGACACTAGTGTCATTCCAGGAGGCAGTAATTTTCCTTCCCCTCAACATAGCCCCGATCCAGTTGACCGTGAGCTCGTCTATCCGCTTCCGCGCCAGAGCATCCGTAATAGAACCGTAGCTCGTGTTGTCAAAGGCACCCTCCACGTCAAGAAATGCACACAATGCGATCTCCCCATTACGTTGTGCCTTTTCTATCTGCGCAACCAAATGGTGCAATGCCACCTCAGTTGACTTACCCTTTTGGTAAGCAAACTGCGTTCGGTGCAGTGGTGTGGAAGCCTGCAGTTTTTCCCTAATGTGCAGGTCCAGTAGCCGCTCAACAGTCTTGAGCAGAAATGAAGTAAGGCTGATAGGTCTATAGGATTTCGGCTTCTCCAGCGGCCTGTTGCCAGCTTTGGGAATAAATACAACCCTGACCGTACGCCAAGTGGTTGGAATGTATCCCCAGGTGAAGCTTGCCCTAAAGAGTCCAATCAAAGGCCCTACTATCATATCAAGACTCTCCTGTAACAATACAGGGAAGATTCCGTCACCTCCTGGTGACTTGAATGGGCCGAACGAGCCAATTGCCCACCGTACCCTATCCTCATCGAAAATCCTACCGGCCAACCCATTTGCCCGGCGAGTCCCCGGGATCGCCGCCTCGACGTTTGTGTGCCCAGTATCACCCACAACAGTTGAGCCCGGAAAGTGTACCCTCAGCAAGGTTTCCAAAGTTTCCCTGCGGTTTGTCGTGAAGGAACCATCTGTCCCCTCCACCAGACCCACTCCATTTGAGTGTCCCTTGGTCATTACCCTGTGAAGTCTTGCCGCGCTAGGGAGGCCCGCGACACTACTGCAAAAGTTCCTCCATGAATCCCGTTTGGATTTACGTAAGGATTTGTTATATTCTGTTAGGGCACCTTTGTACTCCTGCCAGTTTTTGGTCCGTTTCGCCTTGTTGAATAACCTCCTGACATGCCTCCGCTTCTGCTCGAGCGTCTCATTCCACCATGGAGTCCTGCGGCTGGAGCTTAAGGGTCGCAATGTCGTGCTTCCTCGAAAGGAGGAGAGCAATGTTTCTTCAACAAGGTTGGCTGCTAGCTCAATCTCATCAACAGACCCGATATCTGTCATCAGGAGCTCAGCCTTCCGGTTCACAAGGGACCTGAACTCATTCCAGTCCGTTCGTCTGGGATTGTAAGCGCCTCTACGCAAATCCTCCCCCCCCGGTATGTCAAACCTAATATGTTGATGGTCCGACAGCGAGGCCTCATCCGTAACCCTCCAGTTACGAATTGAATCGCGCAAAGCGCCGCTAACCAGTGTAAGGTCTAATACCTCCTCCCTGATCGCATTAATAAAGGTCGGCTTACAGCCGACATTTGCTATGTCTAAGTTCGTACCTACCAGATACTCCAGTAGTAACTCACCTCTTTTGTTGATGTTGCTGCTTCCCCAAACGGTGTGATGGGCATTGGCATCGCAGCCCAGGATAAGCTGCTTTCCATGCATACCACAGTACAGCACCAGGTCCGCCACCTCTTTTGGTGGGGCTACATCCTCTTCGCCGGGAAAATAGGCCGTCGCAACGACGATCTCCGACGACCCCCGTTCAGTGGGTATATTTATCTGTGCTGCCACTAGATCTCTGAAAATAAAATTAGTCAATGGGGTTATGTCAACACAATTGTCGACAAGCAACGCTGCGCGCGGCTTGTCCACTGACCGATCATAAATCAGCTTACTTGATTGGGATTGTAGTCCCCGGATCTGGCCACTATTGATCCATGGCTCCTGCAAAAGCGCAAGACCGATGTTTTCTTCGGCAAAGATCCTGCACAGTGTGGCCGACGCCCCTTTGGCGTGATGCAGGTTTGCCTGTAGCACCCTAATGGTGCCCATCGCCATCCCTAATAGACCGCTGCACTAGCTCCCCCAACCGATTACGTCGGGGTCCCTTCCCTCGCGACCCTCTGGTCGGTTTGTCTACACCAGGGTTGGGTGTGCTACTTTTGGCCGGGTGTTGAGGCCTTGGGACGATTTTCGCCACCTTATCTGCCCGTTTACTCCCGCGAGCATAAGCTGCCCCGCTGGTAGACGGGCCATCATCAAGGGCGGATTCTCCTCCTTTGATTGGTGACGATTTGCCAGCTTTTTTTTCCGCATTCTCCGCCGGCTTCTCGTCTTCTTTCTTGCCACCATTCTTTGAACCATTGTTCTTGAGGTGCAGTCTCACCTGCCCAAAGCAGTAACTGACCTTTCCTCCCATCTTCACAAGCTTCTGGTAGGAGCAAGTATCCACTGCCAGACGAAGATGGAGAAATTCGCCATGTACTTGCCTTTGAGCCACTGCCCAATGAGTTGCAGCTAAGTCATTCTGAGCCGCTATGAAGGCCAGGACCCTCTCATTTGACAGCTCCAGACTATGTGGGAAGTATCCTCTCACAAAGTGTGCGCGGGGGAATTCTTCCTCAAGGACGATCCTACATTCTACCCCTGATTTCTCCTTGATGTAATCAAGGTTGGACTTAGTCCATTCCGCTGTCTCATTGTTGACACACACAAGCATCAACCAGTCGGTGCGCCGTAGACAGCTTTCAAATTGTGGTTTGAAAGTTCCTGCTTTCTCAATAACCGCCTGAAGAATCGTATTTTTGATCCTTTCGATCTGGTCGGCGGTTAGAGACGGAGCTTCAAGTGCTGAGACAAAACCCAGTCTAACGCCCTTTGGCGTCTGGACCTTTTGGGCATATGTTTGTCTCGCACATGCACGCTTTGCCGGAGCTCCAGTAGAGGGAGAGTTTTCCGATCGTTCCCTCTTTAGTTTTGCGACTGCCGGAGCCCTTGTGGCGTCCCTTAAGGCATCTTCCCTCGACAGTCCTTTTTTTAAAGCCGCTTTGAATAGCCGCCGCTCCCTAGAGTTGAGCTTAACGAATCCCATTCCGGATTCCAGGCTCAACGCCTGTAAATTTACGCCTCGCACTGTGCTGCCAGACTTCACCGAGTTCAAGCTGCAAGCATCATCCTGCTCAGCGACTTCGGTGTCAGAACCAGAGGACATTATCTCCTCTTGCGGTATTCTAGGCACTTCGGTTGCGGCACAAGTTGCCGCCTCCGTGGACCTTTTGTCCTCTGCCTGCAGGTTGGTGCCTCCAACTGCTTGCCCAGTGGCGTTGCCATTGTTGTCGGTTGCCGGTTTTTTTGTTGGGTTCTCCGAGCTAGAAGACAGCACCCCTTGCTGCGGATTTCCGATTGCTGAGGTCGTTTCCTCACCTGCTTCAATCACGAACCACCAATTAAACATATTATGGTTAAATTTTTTTTAAAAATGGTTTTGTTGCTTTTTCTCTGTGTGTATACATTTAATATATAACGAAAACACTCATAATGTCCACAACGTAACTTAAAACATAGACGGCCTTTGGCCGGGCTATAGGATTTTTTTTCTCTATGGTATAACAAATACCGGCTTCGCTAACTAAAGCTTATCTGCGTAGTCGGCCTTCGTTCGAAAACAAGGCAGATTTTAGAAGCTTAATTAGCGAAACCGGTATTTGTTATACCATAGAGGAAAAATGCTATAGCGCGGCCGAAGGCCGTCTGTGTTTTAAGTTAAAGGCTCAGTTAGCCGGGAGTAACAGTAACAGTAACCTTACCGTAAAAAAGTAAGACCAATCTTTTTCTTACAGATTGAGACGGTACATCTTACTGCTAACTGTAATCGTTCTAATTGCTTTACATACAACAAAATGAATCAGCTGATTTGCAACGTTACTGTTACTCCCGGCTAACTGAGCCTTAAGTTGTGGACATTATGACACTTTGCAAAGTGTCATAACGACCGTGGATGGTATGTCACTTTTCTGATGGACATTATGACACTTTTAAAAGTGTCACAATGTCCATGGACACTGCGACACTTTTGAAAGTATGAAACTATGACACTGGACGTTATGACATGCCACCACTTTAACAGTCTTATTGCTTCAATATTTTCCAGGAATATTTTCTTTGCACTATCAGAATTTTCGTTTGTATATTTCTGTTACGAGGCTTACTTTAGCTATCTTTGGGCTAGCAATGAAGTTAATTGTACAGAAAATGTATAGAACTATTAGATACCAGCATAATGTAATGCATTTTCTGGCCCGCTACGGCATTCGTCAGCATTCTTTGTATCTTGTCTTAAATAAGTTAAATACATAAAATTTACAAAAAACACTATCCAGTTATAAGATACAAAGAATGCTGACGAAGGCCGTTTGATTTCCAAGTTAAATTTTAAAGTAAAGAAATTTAATTAGTATTGTGGTTATGTTGTTGACCTTTTTATGGGTTTTAATCCAAATTTTGATATTTTCATTTTCATTAAATTATTTTTATAAAGAAAGGAATTTAACAACATCAAGTTAATTAAAATTTATTGATAAAAACCAATGTGGTCAATGGCTGTGAGTGTTAAATGGCAAACCCCTCTGAAGAGATTGAGTGGTTGCAGCCGAAACATTTAAGCGTAGGAATTAAGCACGACCAACAAAGATTTATCGCTTACGGCGTTAGCCAATTACAACTAATTAGTTTAGTTTAGTAAATCCACTTTTCGATTTGTATCAAGTCAAAGAAAAACACATCAAATAAATACATAAACAAAGCTAAATTTTTGGTACCAAAAAATATTAAAAAAGCTTAAAACTATTGAATTTCTGTGTGGGTTAATTCACTAATCTTCTGCAGCTTTGTAATGTTTGCACCAATCCATGTCTTGTTGGGCGCAAAATGTTCATATTAAAAAAATCTAAGGCGACCAGATTTTGAAAATAAAAATTGAGGACAAAAAGGAAAAAAGTTAAAAATGTAAGATTTTTCACATATTTTACTGACAAATTTACATTCCCATATTTATATACATACATATGTTAAGTAAATTCAAAAAAAAAAAAAAAAAATAGCATATCGCAGAATTTGCAAACGTGTTAAATCCAATTTTTAAGTAAATTTTGATGCCGTGTGGTAGAGAAAGATATTCCTTGTCGACCAGCATGTAGTTTTTCTTTAATTTGAGTCTTGAAGTGTGTCAAATCAACTTTATTTTTGGTTTTCCTCTCAAGCAGCAAATAGGAAAAATAAAAAGTTTTTCCTGTAAAACTTGTTGAAAGGGAGTTAGCAGGTTTGCATATTTAGCCAGCGAAATATAAAAATTTACATTTACTTACATATAAAAAAGTAAAATTAGTTTAAAATAAATAACGAAAATTAAAAATTTATTGTAAATATGTACTAACCAGGGACCGTAACTGTTATAACTTTTATCATTAAAGTCAGAAAATAAAAGTTATTTTTTGACTTTTATTTTTTCGATAAAAAATAAAAGTTATTTTTGACTTTTATTTTTTCAAGCAAAAATAAAAGTTATTTTTTGACTTTTATTTTTTTGAGCAAAAATAACAGTTATTTTTGACTTTTATTTTTTCGAGCAGAAATAAAAGTTATATTTTAACAAATAGAAACTGGGAATTATTTCCTTCCGAAGGTTACTTTATATTATATTCAACATTTTTTTATTATTCGAATTTATTCTATAAAGCTTTATAAAATACATAACTGAAATTTAGCTCATAGAATAAATTCGAATAATAAAAAAATGTTGTTATATTTTAACTTTTATTTTTTCTAGCAAAAATAACAGTTATTTTTGACTTTTATTATTTCGAGCATGAATAAAAGTTATTTTTTGACTTTAATTTTTTTGAGCAGAAATAAAAGATATTTTGTGATAAATTCATTATATTTATTAAAAAAAAGGGGTTGAAAACAGAAAAAAAACTTTTATTTCTGCTCGAAAAAATAAATGTCAAAAATAACTTTTATTTCTGCTCAAAAAAATAAAAGTCAAAAATAACTGTTATTTTTGCTAGAAAAAATAAAAGTTAAAAACTAACTTTTATTTTTGATCAAAAAAATAAAAGTTAATAAATAACTGTTATTTTTGCTCAAAAAAATTAAAATCAAAAAATAACTGTTATTTTTACCTGAAAAAATAAAAATCAGATTTTTAAAAAGCATCGCATTTTCTGACAAATTGGTCCAAGACTTTCAAAATGGTATACTTGGTTTCATTCTCCGACATTTCCTTGAGGTTGCTTTTTTCAATCAAAAATTCAAAATTAACAGTTATTTTCGGTCCCTGGTACTAACTTATTCAAAATTGTATACTGCAAGTGAATAAGAGTTTAGTAGGGGAATGAAAAGAAAAAGCACGGTACGACATTTTCCATACGATTCGACAGAAAGAACCCGTGATTTTTTTTTTTTTTTTTTTTTTTATTTATTTGATTACATCTATGGATATTAATCCTTACAGACTACTATATATTACAAGATTATTAACGAAAAAATTTTGTTTAGACATATTAAGTATTTAAAAACAGGATAATATTGCGTTTAATTACTTTTACATTAATAGAAAAATCGATTAAGCTATACAATTCATTGAAATTTTTGCATATTCTCCTCAAAGGATCAGCATCAGCATAATTTGTTTGAACAACAGGAAGGTACAGAGGAATTAGGTGTCGGGTAAAACGTCGTGGAATATTAAAATTTATGTTACGAAGAAGGAAGTCGGAGAGGACATCGCCATTAATCAAATTAATTAGAAATGCAACATTTAGCATAGTCCTTCGGCTTTTTAAGGTAGGTAGTTTAATTAATGATAACCTCGCAGTATACGAAGGAAGATTCCCAGAATAACGACCAAATGAGCTCCTCAGGCAGAATAAGAGAAACTGCTTTTGAACAGATTCTATTCGGTCTATGTGCATATTAATTTCAGGATCCCAGACAATAGACCCATACTCCAAAATTGGTCTTACTAGGGATGTGTATAGTTGTTTCGTAACATTGGCATCAGTAAACTCTTTAGACCATCGTTTAATATAAGCAAGCACACCGCGAGCTTTATTTATCGTCATTGTTATATGCTTGCAGAAATCTAACTTAGGATCAAGTAGAATACCAAGATCTAGAAATTCTCCAACTAACTCTAGTTGATACCCGTCCAGGAAATAGTGTATCATTGAAGTGCAATTTCTAGAAAATCGCATGTGCTTGCATTTTTTTAAGTTTAGCTCCATTTGGTTATATTTACACCATGCGTAAAAACTATTTAAATCCTGCTGCAAGTACGCCCCATCTGAAGATAATTTGTAGCTGAGAAACATCTTAACATCATCAGCGTACATTAAAATATTACAATGCTTCATTACAAGCGGCAAATCGTTTATGTAAAGCGAAAATAGCAAAGGGCCTAAGTGACTCCCTTGGGGGACACCGGAGCTAGCACAAATTTCATTGGAGATGGTATTATCAAGAATAACACACTGTGTTCTGCAGGTTAGATACGACCGTAACCAACTCAAAGCGTTGCTAGTAAACCCTAATAAATTCAGCTTAGTGAGAAGAAGGTTATGGTTGATTTTATCAAAAGCCTTGCTGAAGTCAGTATAAATAACGTCCATTAGTTGTCCATCCTTAAAAGCTCGATTTGTTAGAGTTGTTAGTTGTATAATATTTGTTACTGCAGAACAACCTTTTCTGAAACCATGCTGGTATGGTGATATCATTGAGGATACACTGTGGAAGAGAGAGTCTGTTAAGCATTTTTCAAAAAGTTTAGGAATCGCACTCAATTTGGCAATGCCTCTATAATTCGTTATGTCCGACTTGTTTCCTGATTTAAATATCGGTATGATATAGGATTTCCTCCAAAATTGGGGAAAATATCCGTATTTTAATGACACATTAAACATAATAGCCAAAGGAGTAGCCAAAGCATGAGCACAATTTTTTAAAACGCAAGCAGGGATGCCATCAGGTCCACTTCTCAATGATGATTTTATTGTTTTTAAAGATAAAACAACCTGCGAAGTATCAATAGAAGAAAATGATATTGCCTGATGTTCCATCAGAGAAAACGGGTATTCAGTTGATGTATCGTACTGTTGCTTTGAATATGTTGTTGAAAAAAAATCGGCAAACATATTGCTTTTGATCATATTAATATGGGATTCATTAGATAAATACTTCATAACTCTAGGATAGCCAGTAGATTTTCTTTTCGAATTTACAAAATTATAAAATGATTTTGGGTCACGTTTAAAGTTCCTTTTCATTTTCTCAAGGTAATTTATATACAGTCTCCGGTTGAGAAGATTATATTCCGCTCGAGATACACAGTATTTGCCATAATCATAAACTGTTCGATATTGCTTATATTTTTTATAGCATTTGTTTTTTACATTTTTTAATCGTGATAGATGCGGAGAATTCCACGGTGGTCCTGAATGTTTAATCACGAAAAGCTTTGGCACACATTCCTCAAACAAATTATGCATAGTAGTATAAAATGTATTAATCATATTGTCAATTGAAGCTGGGGTACCATTCGGAATGGATAACAGTTCAAGCCAATTAGTGTTGGTCAAACAATAGTTCAGGTCATCATAATTTGTTTTCTCAAAACATAACCTCTTATCGTTTGTATCATCCTGATTACAAAAGGCATCAGACAACATATTATGGCTAACTTCAAGAGTAGGGTGGTATTCGCCGTGGAATTTATTTTAGTTTATTAAAATAATCACAAATATTGATTATGCTGTTAAAAATAGAGAGGACAAAGAGGAATGATGATAAAAAAGGTGATAAGAGAGGACACAAATTTTATAGATGACAGCCAGTTAAAATAGATGATTGTCCTCTAAAAAAGAGTACGTATGTTCAACTTAACTAATCTAATGTCGTATGCTTTAAAACATTGATGGCCGTTTTCTCTGCTGCATTGAAGAAATTTGGTTTTCTCAATGTCTCTTTTGCATCAATTCTGTCGCAAAGCTAACCAGCAGTCAGGCCTGGAACAGAATAAAGAAGTTGTAGTAGTAGCTGAAACTGACGAATGCTTTGTAGCGCGACAAAGTTCAAAAATTTGAATTTTGTACATCAACTTCAACTGCAACGATTACTACAACTACGTATTCTGTTGACAGTACTTTGAAGCTTCCGTTTTTAACTTTTCATTGCTTGCAGCGCTATTCGTAACGTTGTACTACAGCGACTATTCTGTTCCCCACTTCATCTGCCAATTAATTACAACTTTTACACGTATATTGAGAGGTGCTGCCAAACAATGTTTAATCGGTATATTGAGAAACCCAAATTCTTTAATGGACAGTTAATTGGTCTTATAAATTATCTTGACATTAAGTAACAGACAGTTTGTCGATACATTAAGAAAATGGCTATACGATTTATAAATGCTTGGTTAAAAAAGTAAGTTGAAAAGAGCAGAATTGCAAAAAATAATAAAATTTGTTTGAAGTTTAAACTTTTGTCAAATTACTAAAATAATTATGGGTCGTTTGTGAAGATTAGTCGAGAAATGACAGAGTTACAGAGGACAAAAGTTCAAACTTCAAAAAATCATCAAATTCTCGACTAATCTTCACAAACGACCCATTATTATTTTAGTAATTTAATAATCGTTCTCTAAAAAGAACGATTATTACATAATCCGGTTAATATTTTTGAAGATATTTGCATTTAAGTCACATCATCTTTTTTTTTTAAAACACAAATAACGGTTATTTTGGAATATCTCGAAAACAATTCTACCTTTGACCATTCTGTCTTCATATTCGGAAAATTTTACAAAAAGATTATGTGTCAGATACATTTGGCCAAAAAACTGTCACGTAGTGTTATTTGTGCCGAATATTCGGCGTTATTATGATTATGATGAAAAAGCACTTAGGTTAGGTCAGGTTAAGAAGGGTTATGCGCCCAAGGGCACACCTCCACTCGGAGACCAATATGGTCCATTGTGAATAAAAAAAAGCACTTAACTATAAGAAAAAATAAAATTTTACTTCAGATTTTTTTTCACAAATTAGAGCTTTCAGTACGCATTTTTATGCTTTTCGCAAGTGTTATCAAATAACTATAAATGCTTGACCATTGCAGTCAAAATTTACCTTGAAGTAGGTTCAATAGGCAGCTCTCACTTGGGTCCTTATAGCGGTTCCTTTGTGATTAACTTGATGTAAAAAGCGTCAACAAATCGCCATTATGAAAAAAAAACTATTAATCCCGTTCATTTCGCTCTGACTAACATAAACCAAATCTATTTTAAATTCTAGATAAATCAAATCATGTGAAATAAAGTATTTTCGCGTACTTTATTGTCTTCATAAAGTATATAGTAAAATTAGCGTACTTTATTATAAAGTACGGGTGCCAATCCTAGTTGCTATTGCAAAAAACGCCCTCAGATCGCCACCAAAATGTAAACCAACTTATTTTGTATCAATAGTAAAAAAAAATAGTTGGACCGATATTTTTAAAGTTTTGACAGGTCTGGAAAGAACAATAGGCTATAAAATTTTTCGAAATTTTTAGTGAAAGTGGTTACTCCTATACAAAGTTTATACTTATTTTCGTCAATTTAAAAAACTTTTTGAGCTAGAGCTTTCAACCTTTTTTAAAAAGAGCTCTTACAAGTAAAACTTTTAAAGTCTTGCTGTGCGTAATGGTATCAAAGTGCAAAATGTAGCTTTTATTTGCTTGGTGGAAATATAATCATATTATGTAAATAAACTGGATGGGATCGGAAGGGCTTTTGACCTTATTGCTTATCTAGAAAAGTGTTTAAAGTAGACCTAAGAAACATTAAGAGATGCAGATAATGGTCATCTGCACTTCAAAGGATATACGTTTTATGGTTAAGTTATTAGACTTTTGAAACTTTAAGCTTCTAGAAGAATAGCACCAAAATTCACATATGTCTCGCTGTTACCCCCCGTTTCCACATGCCAGTGCAAGTTCGAAAAACTCAATACACTCACACTTTTTCACCAACATTCACACAATTTTTGTACTTTCAGTCAATCGGCTGTTTCCACGTTTTTTCATTGGTAAAACGTATACACTACTTTCAAGTCATTACTTGCATGTGGAAACGTAGGGTTAATATAGTGAATATCCCAACGGCTGGTCGACCCGTTATTAGGGCCACTCCTGGATACCCTAGGGGTATATACTGATGGTTCGAGGAAGGGGGAAAGAGTTGGCGGAGGTTTATTCATAGGGGAACTGGGCGTAAAAGATTCCTTTCGTGTGCCGGATGGATGTAGTGAGCTGCAGGCGGAAATCTCGTCAACTAGGCGGGCGGCCAACTGGCTAAGGTATTATCACATATCGGGAGATATACAAATATTTTTCTAGCAGGTGTCTATACGACATCTAGGTTAACTGTAGAATACCGGATGTCTTTGAATGAGGTTGCGGAGCATTCGTGGGTAACGCTTATATGGATACCGGGGCACTCAGACTGTACGGGTAACCAGATAGATAGGCCGGGGAAGGTGATTGCATGGAAGACACATTCATTGATCAATTCGTTGGCCTTCAAATGGCTGACTGTAAGTCACTCATCAGGCGCGAGTGTTATAGGATTGTGCAAAGGGGATGGACCTGTGAGTCCACCTGCTCCATATCCAGGGCACTCTGGCCTGGCTATGATGAACGGAGAACTAGATCACTACTAAGCTTCAACAGGGACCAGATCAGGACAGTGGTGTCGGTTGTGACTGGACACTGGCCTATTGGGACTCATGCTTAATGTTGTTGTTTTTTATATAATTTTTATGTATATTTGGAGAACGACCAAAGTTTCCAAATTAGGTGTAAGCATCTTGGTTGCCACAACACAACATCGGACAAAATATGGGTGGGACAAGTCGGCGTGGAACTTCCCATAAGAAGACATTATAGATTTCTATATTTTTGGAGAAGGTTAATATCCAAAGTTTCCAAATTAGGTACAAGAATTCTGGATATTAATACTTTCGACAAAAAATGGGCAATGTTGGACAAGTGGGCGTGGCACATATCCATTAAATATATCTGTATATCGGACAAACGGCAAGGCCCAAGATTTTCCAATTAGGTCTGACGTCTTAAATTTGGACATGTTTGGACAAGTGGGCATGGCACTTACCATACAAACCCATTAAAGATTTCTGTATATCTGAAGAATGGCAGGAGCCAAAGTTTCCAAATTAGACACAAGCATCTTGGGTCCAGTATTATTCCTATTATTCATTAATGATTTACCATCGTGTTTTAAATATTCGAAAATATGAATGTAAAACTTTTCCTTAGCTACAAAGACTCAGCATTGTCTTCCTTACTTTAAGATTTACTAATCAGTTTGAACTTATCGTGCGATGTAATTTTGCTGGATCTGAACACGAAAAAAATAAATTCTGGTGAGCCCAGAATAAAGTTTATTTTAATGCAAGGAAGCCAAGCCATATTTTGTTTTTTGGTCATATATTTTTAAAAATATTTAGTGCATATTTTCAAATTATTAACGTGTAAACTTGGTTGCATTACTTGCTGTGTTGTTGCCAAATAGTGCTGAGGCAATTAAACGAATGAAATTAAGGTGTAATTTTGTTTTGGGAGTTTAATTTTTAAGTCAATTACCCGAATTGGGCAACTAAACGTAGGCAATTAAGCGTGGATTTTTGTTTCAAAAATTCAAGAAAAAATATGGGGATTTGAAACTCAAGGTAAATAAGCGAGCAAGACATTTAAGAGTGGGGTAATTAACCGGGTTATACTGTATTACGCTAAATCGATTTAGAACGGCTGCTGACTCGAAAAAGAAATGGCAAACGATTAAGGAAATTGGAATCGGAAATAAAATAGCTACTACTTGCAATATTGATGTCATTATTGGATAAAAATCCAACTACTAATCAAACAAATGAGTCTTGCCAACATCCACAATTGTATCAATTTGAATTTTTATCTGTCCTTCCTATTGATGTATTATCAAGTTGTTTATGCGTGAAGTCCAATGCAGTCGGATTCGACCGGATTCGACACCCAAAATTCCTAAAACTTCTGCTTTCTCGGTTATTTGCTAACATCGCCCACATTTTTAACACCATTTTTACCACAAGTCAATTTTCTAATTTGTTAGAAATATGCAAAGATCATTCCTGTTCAGAAAACTGCCATACTTATCTAAAGTATTTGAACGTCTGGTATAATCATCTCATTGTTTAAAATTAGTTAGGCTTTCGGCCTAAGCGTAGCTGTTTTGTTACGTTTTTGGTGCTTTTGGATCACATTAAAGCAGTGAGGGGCACACACATACTATCACATTTATGCTTGTTTGGGAAGCAGCAGAAAAAGAATGACGTTCATCAACAAGAAATGACAACGTGTGGTCTGTGGCAATGTACATACGTTCGGCTGTTGCTTTTATTTTTTTATTTATTTTATTTTATTTATTGATGATCTAGCACAACACGATAAATCTTACAAATGATTTATAATTATCAAACTAAAAAAATATTATAATTTTGCGAATTAAAATCAAACGAAAATTAAAATTAATATTAAAAAAAATGTATTAGTAAACATGTTCAAATTTAGAACAAAGCAATTTTAATTGGCATATTTAGTTAACATATTTAAGTTTGACAAAAGTGATTTAGTAGCTCCTTTTTAAACAAGTTTGCGTTGCCTATTAGCTGCATATTATCTGGAATTTTGTTCCAAAGACGAGTGAAATAAATAAAAAAGTGACGGTCTGACAAAGGACTTCGAAATCGTTGTTGAATTATTTTCTTACCACGACGCGATCTTGCAAATTGAATTCTTCTGAATAGATATATGTATTGGTTGTTTTTGAATTATTACTTTATGTAGCAGTATAAGACATTTAAATTTAAGAAGATTTACAAAACTCTTCTCATAAATCCAATATGAAAACAATGCTATGTGATCACGGCGTCCTTTAGCGTAGATTTATCTTGCAATATTATTGTAGGCAACATTTAATTTTTTGAAGTCGGCACTATTACTATTAGCGAACATTTCGCATCCGTATAAAAGGACTGGAATAAGGTAGGCTTCTGCTAACAGGATTCGAATGTTTTAAAGGTGTTGAGAATTTCACTGCCCACAAAATACGTAGCATACCATAAACTCTCCCTACAACAGAGTTGATGTGGGTTGACCAAGTAAGTTCGTTTTTAAACGTTACTAGCTAATTTTTTGAAGACTTTACGAAATTAATTATTTTTTTGTTTATTTTAATTTGAAATTGATAATCTAATGTTGTTTTACTTTTTGAAAGAAAAATACATTCGTATTTCGAAGGATTTATGAGTAAACCATTGTCATTAGCCCAGCTGTTGATGTGATTTAAATCAGTGTTAATGTTATTTACACATGATTGAATGTCAGCGACATTGGTGCTGGCATAAAGTTGTACATCATCTGCATACATGTGTACTTTGGTGTTAATCGTAACTTCTGGTAAATCTTTTATATATAAACAAAATAAGAGGTGGAACGCCTCTGTTGACATCAAGCTGGTTGGAAAGTTCACCATTTAACTGTACGACTTGGGATCTGTTAGTAAGGTATGAAGATAGTACACTACATGCGGAGTTTGCTGTCATTTCTTGTTGATGAGCGTCATTTGTTTTCTGCTGCTTCCCACACAAGCATAAATGTGATAGTATGTGTGTGCCCTTCACTGCTCTAAAGCATTCGATTCTGCACGCAGAGAAAAAATATGGTTGGGCATGGTTACGGCAACAACACTATGATTAACAATTTATTGTTGTCGTACACAAATAATTGTTATTTTTCTTTAATATCAACAATATTATAGTTACTGTAAACAAATCAATGTGTTTATCGCAATTATTAATTTGAGTATTGTTGACCGAAAAATAATTATTTTTCTAACAACTAAATTATGATAACTTTCTAAACATATTACATATATTACTCACAACCATATCATGATATTTAATAGCCATAACATGATAACTTTCTATACATTTATCATATTATGTTTAAGATGCAATCAAACTATTTTTACTCTAATAATATTATGTAAGCGCCATTTGTAAAATAATTTTGTATCTGTTGTGTCATTTATTTTATATGTGAGCGGTTAATCAATTTAAAGATAAATTCCCATAAAAAAATATGTTTTAAGAAATTAAAAAAATTTAAATATTAGCGGAGTTCATTCCGTATTAGTGATTTAATATTGCAAATGCAAAATATCGTAGTTTTTTTGTCGAATCCAAAAACAAAACACACAGAGATTTCGTTAGATTTTATAAAAGTGTTACGATATTTCTGTGGTTTTCATGGGCAACCGCGTATGTCTAAAAACAAATTTGTCAGGAGAGCCGAAAAACAATTATTTATCCTACTATGGGCTAGGTATTGCAGATTTTGAATTTGCTCTTTTGCAAGCCTTACATTGAACTCCGCTGTTTGATTCACATTAAGAAAAATTGTAAAAAGCTACAAAATACAAAATCGATGGAAAAAAGTTTTAATTTATTTTATATTTTTATGGCAGTTATGAAAGGGGCTGTATCATAATATGAGTGCTTCTATATTAATTATGATTAACATGATGATAGTATGATTACTTCTTAACTTAGTATAATTAACATAATAATAATATGATTATGGCAAAAATATTATGATGTAATATTACGAGTATATTTAGTCATAATATGATTCAATAATAATCTTAATATGGTGACTACAATCATAAATTTTATCATAATATGATGCTCTTAGAATATGTTTACCACAACCATGTTTTTTCTTTGCGTGTGTTAATCATGGAATTCTTTGCAATAAACTCTATAACAAATTTTACTTTACTCCTACTGCCGTCTCGTTACTGGCCTCATATCTTACTGTTCAAATAATACTTGAACATGAAGTTACATAGCTGATAAGGAATAAATTACATTTAATCTACTGTTAATAATTTAAGCCGAAGTAATCAAAACTTCATGAGTTTCCCACTAATCCCAATCCTAAACAAAACAAGACATAAGATAGATAAGCCATTTATTACAGGGATTATTTCCAGTGTCATTAGGTATCCGAAATATTGCATTTGTAGAATCAGCAAGGAATCTTGGAATCATTTTTAATAAATCGCTTACCTGGAACAATCAGATTAATTCTGTATCTGGAATAACATTTTAAACATTCGTGTGCTTCTCGCAAAAACTTTTATTATGCCGCAGTAACTAAACGGTTGTGAAATGTTTGCTTATTGTGATTCTGAAAGTTAGAGGAGATTACTAGTAGCGTATAATGCGATCCTTCGTTATGTAAGTTAAGAAACTTTATTTTTTTTTGTTTAAAAAATATTAACTTCAAGATACTAACGGGCGCATATTCATAAATTATCACTAAGTGTTAACTATTTTAAGTACCTATTGAAGTTATTCACAGTTGTATATGTTTATCAGGTCACACGTGTGAGTTTGTGGTGTTCTGTAAATCACACCGTTTTTGTGTTTTTCGGTGTGATTTTCAATTGTCGAAAGCACAAACAAACACAAAGGTTTTGTTATTCAATATTATAGCTAATTTCTTAACGCTTCTTATGTTATTTGCCGATAATTTGTTTTTTTTTTTTTGAACGATTTAGGTTGTATTTTTTTCCGAATTTTAGCCATGTTCGCGATAGAAGACATTTGTTCCTGTACATTTTCTGATTCTTTGCACCTTTAACGATTTATAATAAAAAGCAGACTCTGCTATCATGCCGCTGTTAGCATATTTTTGCGAATTTCCGCTAATTTAGCAATTTTTACCGAATTTTTGCCATTCCTTATAGTTTTTGGAAGTTTTAATAAATTTTGTGGCTGTTTGAAACATAACATTTTTTCGCGAATTTGCGTTATTTTGCAAATTTTTTTTTTGTTATTTTCCGACATTTTGATTATTTCTGGGCAAAATATTAAAAAAGCATCTTAGATTAGCAGTTGTTAATTTTGAGAATATTGACGAAAGAAATTATTTGTGAAAAGAAAATCCGTATTATTATAAAGTTTCATATACTAAAGAACAAAAAACCAAGTATTTCGTACCAAAAGGTCAAACTAATGAAAATTAAGAAGCTTTTAGTTTGAAAATTCCACCTTCCATATATGTATATGATAATGTATAAACAAAGTTTGTATATACATACACATAAGTGCTAAACTATTCCATTAAGCATTAATTTAGAAAAATACATTTAAATAGAATTTTATCAAAATATCTCCTTATTACATCGAATCAAAATATATAATATTAAATTAAGAACCCTTAAGATTTCATATGACGTAGGAGCTTCATAGCTTCATATTAGAATTTTATTACTTTCAATGAAACTTCATTATTTAGATGGACTTTTCGACGTTCTTATTCCTTAGAAATTAATGGATTTATAATGTATTTTTAGAAAAATTTGTACAGAAAATATAACCGAAAACAATTTAAACCTATTTAATTTTGTAAAAATATGGCAATTCGTCAGCTCATTATTATACATAATAGCCCGACAAAAAAGAGACATCTAAAAAAGTAATAAATGCATGGGTTCCAAGGATAATGCACTGTAACATGCAAGATTTTAACATTAGCGTGTCATTGGCGAGAATGGGTTCGCATTAGTAAAACGGCTCGTCATTAAAAGTTCTGGGATGATTAGGATTTTTATTGATATGAAATATTCATTTGCATGAGTGCGAATTAAAACCAAAGAAGTTCAATGATTCTAATACGTATTTTCATTAGTGGTCAATATTAATTTTATATAAAATATTAATTTTATATAAAAAAATAAGGCATTTTGTACCAAAGGTTTCCTTGGGATTCAAAAATTAATTAACAAGGTTTCTTTCAAACGTGCAAAATTCCCATTTCATACTATGTATTAAGAAACTGAAATTTATTGTTAAAGGGATAAGCTATTCCTATGCGCATTTCACTGGTTGCTTAGGCCAGATCGTCAGGAAACTTCATCCAAAGATTTTAGAAAAGCTAAAGATATTATACAAATACAATTGTTAAGCGAATAAGAATTATAAACCTCAGTTTTACCTGTAACAATATCAAAGCTTTAGCATAAACAACAACAATAAACAGTGAGTTCATCTTTTCTTACAGAACATGCTTAAATAGTTTATTAAAGCTTTAAACTTTTCATTTTTAAAAAGTTCAAACATCAAAATATTAATCCTAATGTTATTTTTTTATTAAAGAAACAACTTCAAACATTAAAAGCTATTGAAAATAATTTTTAAATGTGGTATTGATACAAAATTATACATAATGAACAAATCAAAAGTTGATTAGTTATACAGGTTTTATTTAAATCTTCGTATAATTAACAAACAGCAAATGAGTTTTCTTAAATCCATTAAGAGCCAGTTTTTGACATAAAGATCAGCGATTAAATTAGAACTAATCTTTGAAATTCGTTTTTGGGTAGTCGATTATTTCATTTTGTTTCCAAGTTTAAACGCCCAAAGTTGGCGGTTTAAACTTGCGAGAGAACTTTCAAAAGTACGAACAGCTTATGAAAGGAAATATTTTTTATATTTTTTTTATTGAAAGTTTTATTAAATATTCCACCCTCAAGCTTAAATAATTAAAAGTAATTATAAAATAAAGGTCAAATAAGAATAAATATCTATTTATAAATATATAATATTATATAACACAATACAAAATTCTCGCCTTTTCTTCTTCTTTTTCACGTTAAGAACAGTAATTTGATGACAATTTTTGGTATTTGTTTTAAACTGCCATACTTATACATAAAAGTATTGTCAATTCATATGGCAATGCTAAAAGCTTTAATCTTTCACTCAAAAACGCCACAGAAGATTAAGGCTAGATTAATTTTATTATAAGATTAACAAATCTTACTATTGATCCTGTTTTAAACTCTAAGTAAAAAACCCGCTCTAAGTTGTCAAACCTTTTTCGCCTTCTTTTTTTAAAAAAACTATTAAGTATTAAAATTAAATGTATAAATTAAATAAATTTAACTCAACTATTAATTTTAATTGCATAAAATATTCTACCCGTTTCAATCGTAAAAGAATTCATACCAAATTATAATGAAATATTGCAATTCATACATGAGAGTTGAATGGGATTATTGCATGTAATTTTATTGGTTATGGAAAATTTATTATAAGGTTTGTATTTTGAATTCATTTAAGTAAATAAGTGCTAAAGAAATCATGAAAATATTCCCTCTTCTTTTTTTTTGCTGGGAAGAATAATTTATTATATAAAATTAATAATTTTTACTTTTTTGCCCTTGTTATAAACAATTTGATTTAAAGATTTTTCCATTCAAGAAAATCATATTTTAGCCAAGTGATGATTTTTTTTTAACCAAACTTTCTGGCAACGCTATATACAGTTAAACCTCGATTATCCTGTTCTCGTGGGACCGGCACTGATATTCGAAATACACGGTTAATAGAAGTTATATTAATATATACAGAAATGTATTTCTTTTTATTTAAACATGCGACTTATGTAACTACAGATTCAAAAATATGTGGTATTTTTATACAAATCGTCCGTCATAGAGAATGCAAAATCAAATATGTATGTTTCATGAAAAACATTAAAATTGGGATTTTTACTGATAATAAAAAAGCATATGAATGCTGCACGGATAATAGATGTAAAGAACGGTTAATAGAGGTATAAATCTAAAGCACGGATAATACCTCTATTCACGGATAATAGAGCAAAAAAATAAAAAGAACCGCATGCCGGTTAATAGATGTAATCGATTAATAGAGGTCCGGTTAATCGAGGTTTAACTGTATTAATATACTGTATTTTCTGTAATGAGTAATTATTATTTGGCAATTTTTAGTCATTTGAATAAAAAATTATATTCCACAAATCAATTTTAAAACTATTTAAGGTGTGTGCTCGCATTTCTAGGTTAAGTAGTAATTGGTACATAAGTGGTCTGGGCATCATTTTTAACTAGTTCTAAACCGATTTTTTTTATTTCTTTTTTATAAAAATTATGGTATGTTCATTTCGAATTATTTATAATCTAGACTAAAAACTTTTACGACATATAAACAATTTTCCAAAAACTTAAGCAAGTGATTGTTTTGCCTTGTACACACTATTTGACATTTCAATCGACTTTTCTTTACCCAATAAGCCCATTCATTGGCTTTAGAGTTCACTTTAATTTTTATGAACACTTCTTATACACATGAAGTTGTCCAGGAAAATGCAAATTTTGGACTTTTTGTACTATGCTTGCATTAAACTTAGTTGTCTTTTATAGAAAAATTAAGCTCATATTTTTTATTTCCCCAAAAAATCCTTAAGTTTTTTTTAACATCCCCAATGCAAACCCCAAATAAAATGTTCTGTAAATTTAGGGGTCAAGCCCCCTAAACTAGCAGCCCTGCTTAAATCAAGCTTTTGGTACTTGATTTAAGGAAATCCGTACTTACCGTGCTAATTTTTTTTTTTTTTTTTTTTTTTAAATTTTTATTTTTATTATTGAATCTTTCTTATCGAAATTTACAATATGTATTCAAATCTTAATTCTACTTGTTGCTTATTAGTTGTTACCAGTGTAACCACTAACTGCTGTATTCAAATTTTAAAACTGTCTTCTAGTTAGTCTCAAAGTATCGGTTCTTTTTAGCCTCTGGTGACCTTCGAACTGAAGCAGACCCCGAGCGAGGTAGTTAGGGTGGGCCATTAGTTTATCGATGTAGCTTATTGAATATTTTTTAATTTCCTCCTGGATAGTGGGGACGTTGAGATCTCTGTGGATAATATCATTACGTATATACCATGGGGCGCAGACAATTTGTCGTAATATTCTAGACTGTCTTCTTTGAAGCTTTTGGATGTTAGATGCGCATGCAGTACCCCATAATTGGATGCCATATGTCCATATTGGTTTTATGATGGACTTGTATAAAAGAATTTTGTTGTCTAAAGACAAGTTTGAGTTTCCACCGAGAAGCCAATGTAGTTGAGCTGCTTTAAGTTTCATAGCCGTTATCTTCGCTTCAATATGACGAGACCAGGTCAAGCGTCTATCTATATGAATTCCCAAGTACTTAACATGGTTTTCTACCGGAACAGTGATGTTATTTATTTTTACTGCTGGGCACGTTTGTCTTCTGAGCGTGAAAGTTAAGTGAGCACATTTAGCCGGGTTAACCTTTATTCTCCATTTTTCTAGCCATGCCTCTAGTTCGTTGATGTGGGACTGCAGATTTTGCGATGCGACTTTTGGGTCATGGTTAACACTAATAAATGCTGTGTCGTCTGCAAATGTAGAGGTATGCGTGCTCAGGTTTGTTGGCATATCCGCTGTGTATATTATATATAGAAGCGGTCCTAATATGCTGCCTTGGGGGACACCAGCAGTAATTTTTTTGAGGGGGGAGTATTTATCTTGCGACCTTACTATGAATGTTCTGCCTGTTAGATAGCTCTCCAGAAGCTTGTGAGTGTTTTGAGGAAGCATTCGTGTTATTTTGATGAGTAGCCCATCATGCCAAACTTTGTCAAATGCTTGGGAAATGTCTATAAACAGGGCTGAGCAGTATTGCTTTTTCTCAAACGCCGATCTAATAAGGGTGACAATTCTATGCACTTGTTCTATTGTACCATGTTTCGCTCTGAATCCGAACTGGTGATCCGGGATGATGTCGTGTTCATTTAGATGAGGAGTTATACTTAAAATGAATATTTTTTCGAAAAGCTTCGATAGAATTGATAATAAGCTTATCGGTCTGTACGACGCAACCTGGCTAGCATCTTTTCCTGGCTTGGGAATCATAACAATTATAGACCTCTTCCATGAGGATGGGAAGTATCCGACTCTTAATATAGCGTTAAAAATGAGCAGCAAGATTCTGGAAGCAGCCGATGGTAAGTTTCTTATCATTGACCCTGTGATGCGGTCAGGTCCGGGAGATTTTCTTATATTCACTTTTTCTATTGCAGATTTTACTTGAGTTATATTAAATTTTAATGGATTGTTTACCTTATTAGGAATGATTGGGCGACTGGAACAAGTATGTGTATCATGTGGCGTGAAAACTTTCTCAAGGTGACCCGCGAAAGCGTTTAATTTTTCATCTGTGTTTTTGGCCCAAGTGCGGTTTTCCAGTCTTAATGGAGATTCTTGGGTTATAGGGCATTTCATATGCCGTACAGCCTTCCATAAGCTATAATTAGAGTTTTTTGTGGCATCTAGGCTGTTTAGATAGCCTTCTATTGCAGACTCGTGGTTCTGTCTCAATTTGTTGCGAAGAGTTGTCAGGCATAATTGAAGTTGGGCCTTAGTGGTTGGGGAACGACTGTTTTGCCATTGTCTTCTTAACTTCCTTTTTTCTCTGATAAGGGTCTCAATATCCGCCGATGTATTGTAAGGAGCACGTTTAATTGTCCGCTTGATTGGGGTTGCATTTCTTGCTGCAGTATCCAAGACTTCTGTAAATCGGTCGACAGCTATTTGGATGTCAGATGAATTTTTTAGGGGAATGCACTGTGATAGGTGAGAGCTCACATACATTTTATACTTTAACCAATTTGTGTTTCTGTTTGGATAGGAAATAAAGTTTGCAGCTGCGGCGTCGGAGTTACCTTTTAAAATGAGGATTGAAGGTGAATGATCAGACGAAAGATCATAGGAGGAACTAACTAGTACCTGATCGCGCTTGATGTTTTTGATTACAGCAAAGTCAATAAGGTCTGGTAGCTTATTGAAGTCGGTTGGCCAATAGGTAGGCTCACCACTCGATACCACATCAAAATTATTTGCAGTTACGGTATTGTATAGCTGATTACCTCTAGGACTAATAAGTCTGGAGCCCCAATATGTATGTTTAGCGTTGTAGTCGCCAGCAGCAATGAATTTCTGACCCAATGTGGAGAAGAAGTTGAGAAATTTATCGTATACAATTTTGTGCCTCGGGGGACAATAAACGGATGTTAACGTTAGTTTGAAATCAGTAAGATTTATAGATGTGGCCTGGATACAATCTTCTTCGAACTCTGGCAATGGTAAGTGTCTGATGTGTTTGTGCACAATTATGGCTGTGCCACCACAAGCTCGTCCGCTGGGATGTTTTGTGTCATACGTAAGGTATCCATTTACCCTAAAGCAGTTTTTATGAGTAAAGTGTGTTTCAGAGAGAAGAAGTACGTCGATTTCATGCCTATGAAGAAAGTTTGTAACTTCGTGTTTATGTTGGGATAACCCGTTTGCATTCCAGAAACATATTTTTAACTGGTTCATTTTTTGTTGAGTAGAACTTGCAGGAGCATGTTCTGGTTTCGCATCATTTCCTGAAACATGTTCTGCATAGTGGCCATGAAGTTATTCATAGTTTGAATTAAATTTTCTATTGAGGTAGGCATATTTCCAGAAGGCATTTGTAGACCTTCCCTATGAACATTAGCGTATGGAGGTTGCTTTGTGTTGGAAGTACTCGGGGGATTTTTCGCATTAGGGTTTCCTTTTAAGATTTGGGCATATGATTGATTTTGTTTATTTGCTTGTGTAGTACTAGCAATAGAGCCAGCGGCTTGGCTGGGCTCATTTGACGGACCATATTGGGAGTGAGTATATTTTTGAACAAAAGCAGGTTTTTTTAAATGCAAAAAGACTTTACAACCCCTATAGTTTGCCGTGTGATTTTCGCCACAGTTGCTGCATTTCTTAACATTCGGGTCAGCTTTAGAACGATTACATTCGGCGGTTTTATGAGCGTCGCCACAAACCACACATACGTGAGGCAATTTACAATATGATTTTGTATGACCATATTCCTGACAGTTTGTGCATTGGGAGGGGCCCTTTCGTTTTAATGGCTCCTCAACAGTTATTCTTCTGTTGAGTAGGTAGCGCAAGTTGTATATGGGATGAACTGAATTTTTGGTTTTGAGAACCGATGAATCAAACGATATTTCGATGCGGTGCATTGGTTGAGGAACTTTATTTCTGTTCAAAATGTTATGAACAGATTTTACCTCATACCCCTCTAGCTCTACGGCAGTTTTTATTTCCTCTGTAGGAACAGAACTATCTATGCCTTTTATGACAATAATCAATCCCTTAGCACTTTTTAATTGATATGTATAGTAACTTTTCTTTTCTGCGTCCAGGTGTCTTGATATAATACGAAAGTTCGTTTCTGTACTGGCTTGAATTTTGGTCTCTTGAATTTGCCCGCGCCGTATAGAAACGACGTAGAAATTATTCTTACCTACAAGTTGAGTCAACATGTTGACTATGCTATTTGATGTTTGCTCCCGCAGATAGATGGGTGGCGGTTTAACTTCTTTAGTGGCTGTTCCATTAGCTGATTCTGCTTCTTCATCGTCAGGTATGGATAGTACAGAGAATCTGTTACCATTTGTTGGCAAAGAGACTACGTTAGAGCTTTTGTATTGTTTGGCCATGCGCTCCTGTTGGGTGGACCTAGGGCTAGCCTTTCTCTTAGTTATTGTAATATATCTGTCCATGCCTGTTTGCACTATAGTACTTTTTGGCACAGCTCCTGTATTTATTAATGCAGATCGAGATGTTCCAGGTTTTTCGTTATTATTCCTGTGTTCAGACGACTTCACACTTTGAACCACATTTACGGTCGGATCAACACACTTGCTCAGGTTGGGCACACTTGCACTTAAATTGCTGTATGGAAAACCAGTTGCGCTGGCAATTTTTGCACTTAAATAATTTTTATTTAATTCTGGGTATCGAGTGTTTTCATTGCTCACGCTCGGGGAGCTTACCACAATATACGCATTTCTGCTATTTGTGCTGGGCCTACTCTCCTTATTGGGAGTATTTGTGAGGCTCATTCACAAATCTCTTCGGGCACACTAGTTATTGTTCTTTTTTTCAATTATGGATGTATAACAAATATTTTTTTTTTCACCTATTACAAATATTTTTTTTTCACTTCGAATTTTTTTTTATTTTTTTATTTTTCTTATGCACTGATACACGTCCGTACTCGTCAAGAGCTGGTTCGCAACTAATGTGCTAATGACACCGCTTTGGCTTGATTTAAGTACGGATGGATGGATTTGATTTTTTTAGTGTATAAACTAATATTTTATAACGCGAGTTTAACAAAAGACTGCAGAAAAATTTAAGTTGACAGATTGTTACGTAGGTATGTAGATTTTTGTTATAACAAATTTATGGGCTATAGAATTTTTTATATTTAAACAACACTTGCCGCTTTTTTTTAGGTTGGCCTATAAGAGAATTACATTAAAAAAGAGGCCAACATACTTCCGCAAAAATCTTAAATATGTATGTTTGTGTAAAGGTAAGTAAAATATACAAGTAGTTCCGATTTTATAATTAATAGTAAACAAATTATAATAACAAAAAAATAAAGCAGGTTCATTATATGTGTGTGTATGTATGTAAGGAATGTGTATGTGCCAAAATTAGCCAGTGTATAGTATTTGTGGAGTGTTAAAATAAATTTACCACTGACACCGTTTCCAATTAATTACTGAGCAAAAAATAACTTTTGCACATGCGTCACCATTCATAAAACGACACATTATCGACGCCATAACCACTTCTTCTCCACTCCCTCTCTCTCTCTCTCACTGTCTGGTTACGTATCCAGAATTCCGTTACCTCATTGGTATCTCGAAAGAAATTAAAGAATGTGCGAAAATTGTACTCGTTAACGTTTGTATTTACGAGCAAGTTTAAATTTAAAAATATTTATATTTTATTAAAGATATAAATACAAGAGATTAGGTCTCCATTCTTAGTGTATCGCAAATCCTAAATATAAATATCATCCATAAAGCATGCACAGTTAGGGGTTTCAGTAAAAGTTTTTTTTAATGTTTCAAAGAGAAGAATTACTATAATTTTACGCTTTTATCATCTTCCATTTGTTGGTCTTTGTCCTGAGAACAAACATGAAAACATGGGGCTAATTTTGGCAGTAGTGATCGAATGCTTTTTCGATTCGAAAGAAATTATTTTTCTAAGTTTTTAGTCAATGTTGAACAAATCGGAATTATTTATTCAGTCTTGTAAAACATTTATTTGGGTTTTCACAATACTGAATAAGTATTTGATCACGACTGCCAGAATTACATATACATATACATATTACAGCAGAGGCGCCATTAAGATTAGGTACGTATTGTGCATAGTTCGATTGTGCCTGTCGGGTATCTGACAAACCTTTATTAAAGGCAATTTGACAATTTGAAGGACAATATGCAGCATATTATAAAAAATTTATTGGAGCTTACTTTAATGAAGATCTATCTATATTTTTCATATACATTTTTTTGCATTTTTTTTTAACAAATTCTAGCATATTTTCCTCAATAAGTTTTGGCAGCACTGGTTGTATTTGCTATAATCAAGGCGAATTCAAACAAGGTGGTCTTATTTTGAAAACGTTTACAACACTGTAAAGTATTTTAATGTTGTGTCAAAAATAATAGTTGCAACACAGTAGTAAACAATTTAAACAAATATTTCATTTTCTTTTTAAAATTAAATTGTTTGTTTTGAAATTTAATAATTTGAAAAATTTTTAATTTCATAAAAGGTACATTACTATCAAGGGTGAAAACCGCTAATATAATAAAAAGGTAGTAAATTATGTACTGTTATATACGCACATACATATATGTATAAATGTGTATTAAAAAAACAACAAGGAAATTTCATGTTAAAGAAAAATGTTTTTTTTTTGGCTTTCAAGTTTGTTTGCAACATAAATGTCAAATTGATTTCGAAAATTGGAAACCAAAACCAGTTTTACTTAATGGAAACACTTTGACACGTTTTGCTCAAAACAAGTTGTTTTGCTCATAGTGGAAACATTGTATAACACAACACCTGTTCACTACAGTGGCATTTAGCCCAAAATAGTATTTTAGTTCTTAACACTTTAGAACACTATGTGAATTGGCTAATAGTAACTTAAGCTGAATGTACACGACATGTTTTTGTCATCTGACATGTCAAATTTTAAAGTCACATGTAATTTTGCATGTCTGTCAAAATTGCTGGTTTACATAACACTGCCTTTACACATGAAAGTTCTTTCATGAAATTTCTGTATACGTATTATAAGTAAAAATTTCAATGAAATAGATGACTTTCTTGAAAATTTCTTGTTCGATTACACAGGAAAGTGAAAGTTCATTTGAAAAATGTCGTCAAAGCGCAAAGTGGCAAAAATTGTTTTAGTTTTAGAACTAAAAAAACTAGAAATTGAAAACCAAAACAAAAAAAAAGATATGAAAATAAAAAAATCAGTAAATAGGAGGCAGTGGGTTAAGCCATTATTAATAAAAAGATGTGAATTCGATGTGGAAGCGAATTTACTAAGAGACCTACTGTGGGAAGACGACGACAAGGATTTTAATAATTTTTGCAATAGCTTCATACGATTTTTTTTTAATGTCGTTCCTTCTGTAGGATTTGTGGTTCATATCACACAAAATGGGGTGGGATCGGTACAAATTTATTAATTTAATAATTTGTTCATTGCTTAATTTTGCCTCCATTTTTATTGTTTTTCTTATTTGTAATTTCAGAGTTGCCAAGACAAATACTCACGCCGAACTTTAGGCATTCGTTCCAATTAATATTTATTTTTATTTATTTTCCTAATATTTATCCACTTTAATAAGAATAGTTGTGTTTCAAATAATTGTAGTTAAAAAATATATTAAAATTCTTTATATATACGTCCAAAACAAGTTGCTTTTGTAACTATAATTTAACACAATCCTGAAATTTCAAATGCAAATTTTAAATAGGCAACACTGCTTAGTTTATTGTCATTTGTTTTCATGAAATTGTCAAAAAATCGCTTTCTTCAAATTTTCATTGAAAGCAAGCTGAAAGTTGGGCTGAAAGTAAAAAAATGTAAATGTGTTAGTGAAAAATTGTGAGTGTATTGCGACTTTCATGAAATTACTTTCACGTGTAAATGCTGGGTAAGGTTTATAATATTCGGTCACAAACGTACATACATGTAATTTGCTTCTGACATCGTCTCTGTTTTTTTTTCATAGTAATTGCAGAAACCAAGGTAGTTCTCGGTTTGAAAATAACGTGCTGCCGCCGCAAACATTTTTATTTGCGCCCTAAAAGAGTTCAGCCATCTTAAAATTTTTTTCTTGAAATTCGAAGATGCCAATTTTGGATATAATAATGAAACGTTTTTTATATACATATGTATGTATGTACGTTATTTCTATTAAAAGGCTAATAGAACATACATTTATCGGTATTGTAAAATAACAACCTCAGCCGGCTAATGAAATCATCAATAGTGGACGCCGCTGACGGTTTCTTCCCAGCATAGATTTCTGAAGTCAGATGGTTTGTCAGATGAAAATAGAGCACGCTCTAATTGAAATTTTGTCAGATGACTTTGCATCTGACTTTTACAGAAGCAAAGTTAAAAAGGTAACACACGACATGTATGTATTTTGCAGTGGAAAATTTGACATGTCAGATGACAAAAACATGCCGTGTACGGGCGCCTTAAGTTGTCTTAAAAACCTGCAAACAACAAAGTTGGGGAAAAAATAAACAAATGAGGTGCAGCATAAAAAGTGTTGCAAAGTACAGTCGGTCAAGCCCGACTATATGATACCATACACCACAGTATCAGAAAGTGATTATGAGTCGATCGGTATGCTTTGAGGTGTTACACACATCAGCACAAATGCATAATACCCTCTCCACTATTGTGGTGTGGGTAAATAATAATTTTATTTAAAAGAAAAGATATGAAAAATACCTCAAGCTAAAAAAATTAATATGTATATGTATGTACATTTAAGTAAATATTATAATTCCCTACGGAACACCGCACCTCCTTCCTTGATTTTTTTCAAATTATGGATTAACATAAATACGTTTTCCCATGCCATTAACATAAGCTGGGCAATAAGAAATATTGTTCTGTTATTCTGCCGACGTTATTGTCAAATTGCTGAGATATTTATCTTTGGTCTAGACAAAACATACTACCTTAACCGTTTTTTAACATTAACTTATTCATATATAAAGTACTGGTGTTTAATATTTTAAGAAAATACATGTTAATGAAAGTAAATGAATTTATTTGCGTAGGTACACACAACATCAAAAGTGAGTCAATATCAGCGATAGCTAAACACTTCTTTTTACTAAAGTAAACCCATTATCTGAAGAATCATCTTAACTTTTGGTGCCTATAATCACAGTTTAATGGGAATCAATTACATTTTTGACATTAATTTTAAGAAATTTTTAATGGTTATAAACTTATTTGAAAAAAGAAAAATATAAAGTTTTTACCGATGTTGACTCACTTTTAACGCTGTGTGTATGTATTCAGAACCATCGAAATTATTGGGGGATTCACAAGGTGTCATATAGTCATATGCCTTAAGGCCTAATGTATTTAAAAAACTAAATAAAAAACATTTGATTCAGTACGGAATGTGCGATTAAATTCGCACCTTGCTTAAGCAAATGACAGTTAAATTAAACTAAGCAAAAAGTTTCCTAAAGTTTAATATGGTTTGCCTCATATAATTAACACGTATTCACACATTTACTTAAGCCATCTTAAGCCCATTATGGTTGGGCCTTTAAAATAATAACATGAAAAAGACGACTATAGTGAACAACCCCTCATAAGTTAGTGTGCTAATTTGAATTTAAATCAGATGATTTAAAACAAATATAAAAAAAAACTATTCTCCTAAAATCCAAATCTTTTTTTAATTCTAATCTATGAATTAATAAATCAAATTAGATCTTTCTTGACTATTTTCCATTTTTCAGACGCAAACCACAAATAAATTTTATTTTGTTTGTTTACCAAACGTCAGAGTCCTAAGCCGATCTAATTTGACGCCGCAAGTGGTTTGTTGCAAAAATTGCTAGGTTATATTCGGGTGTTAGCCGGATAAAACTATTAAGTAAATTCGGATGTTAGCCGGATAAAACTATACCATCAACGGCGACGGCTCAGCGCAGGTCTCTTCTGCTTATTTACGACAGCACAATAAACATAGCAAGCAAATTTCTATTTATTAAAGACACTTTTTGTTTACAAAACCATTTTTTAACCATTGTAAAATGTTACAACATTATGACAATATAACATGATATCACACCTTGTGAACACCGCAAATAAACTCTAGTTATTCAGAAGAACACTTTAGTTATTTTAATACACAGATGGTAAATAACGACTGCTTTTAGTAATTAATCAGATCATTCATTAAAAAAATCGTACTGATTGTTTTTCTAACAACTAAAGGCCTTTACACACTATCCCACAAAGTCTTATGTATTTTATGAAAATGCAACCCTGTCATGATAAGTTGTTATTGTTTTTTGAATATTTATAAACAATGATTAGATCAGGGAAGTATTTTCATAAAATACGTAAGACTTTGTGGGATAGTGTGTAACGGCCTTAATTGATATAACCCAGAAATGAGCCACAGAATAAAACGTTATTTTTTTTGCTTATTTACTTTTAGAAAATTTAGGTTTATTTATTTCGCCTGCTATGAAAACTGCATAAACCTGGATGTGGTTGCAAGTTTTTACTTACCAGTGCCCGTGTTCTGTAGCTCTCGCGTCGAGAAACTTTTCGATTGAAATGTGTGAAATGAAACAAAAATGCCATATATTGAAACAAACAGCTGTTTTTCTCACTAAACTGTGTCTGTAATTTTATTGGCAAGTTCTAGCTGTCACGTAAGGAAATTACTCGCCAATTTACAGAAAAAGTGTGTCTGTAACATTTTTGTGAGAAAAGTTCCCGTTTTGAACTGTCAAACAAACTCACGAATAAAAATGGGGCGAGAAAAAATTTTAACACTAAAAAACAATTAAAAATGCAAAACACAAAGAATAATAATAATAATATTTTGTTCTTGGCACATTTTTTATTGTTTAATTCTTTTACTTTTAACATTTTTATAAAATATACGAATATTTTCAAAGCTCGTTTGCAAACAACAAACATTAAAGTCGCACTTTACATTATTTGGTATAGCCGACGGTTGTATTTTCACCGCCGTCGTTGAAAAACTTTTCACTCTAGTAAATTTTAGTCGCCGTTAACGATATGTGTTACTGGCGTTTTCACCGTCTGCAATGTCACATCGGCTTCGAGTGCAATGTTATGACATTTATAACGTAACGACGTAATCTCTTTTGATAGTTTTCGACATGAGTTACAGACACACTTTTTTCTCACTTTTCGAGAAACGATGGAATATTTTGTTTCACTTCTTTTCGATGCGGGAAGTTCTCCCTATAGTTACAGAACATGGGTACAGATGCATCAAACTGTCATAAGTCACCAAATAAAAAATTTCATAGCTAATTGTATATTATAAAACTAAAATAATGATTACTTTATACAATAATCAAAAAGAATTAAAATTTCAAAGATTATTTTTAGTTTAGCCACTTAAGCAATAAACTGGCTGTAAACTCGTTTTATAAGTTGTCCCACAAAATCACGTTTTTTCTTCTATCTCGGTTTATATAGCTGAAATGATGTTAACATTTAATTTTATAAATTTTAGAGCATACAATTTGCAACTCATTGGGTTAGTGGTTAGTTATTTTATCAAAATGTTTAACCAAGAACACGTTAAGCGGCTAAACTTTCCATTTTTATTTATTTATTTTTTGATTTTTCTAAAACTTCCAAAACTAAAAACTTGACTAACTGCCTTATTTATAAAAAATAAAACAGGTTAATAAAGGGTTTATGAAACAGAATTTGTATGAAAATCCGATTTATAAACCCTTTATTAACCTGTTTTATTTTTTTTAAATTAGGCCGTAAGTATTTAAAATATAATGCCAAGGTAGCACACGATTTTTTGGATCCACAAATCCTCTTAAGAGGATTATAGGAAAGCGTAGAGTTTCCAGAATTCGCTCCAGAGTATATTGGTCTGCACGAGTAAAACGTCCTGAGCAGCGTTGCCAGAAGATTTAGAAGGAAATCATTCATTTGGCGAAAAAAATTTTATTTTGCAGAGAAAAATCGTTAAACTTTTATAACAAGGGCAAACAAATACATAATTGCGGTATTTATACAAAATTAAATTGTAGGTTTAAATTGTGTTTTTAGTTATATTTTCCATAACATTTTTTCTAAAAAATAAAAAAAAAACATTTAAAGCCATTTAATTTGTAATTAATAAGAACGTCAAAGTTCATCTAAATAAAGAAGTTCCATTGAAAGTAATAAAATTCTAAAATTGGAGAGGTAAACATTTTGGGCAAGAAGACTTTAGTTTGGGAGCTATGAAGTCTTAAGGGTTTTTTTTGATTTTTTGTTATATTCGAAAAATATTGTAAGCAAAACACAAATTTGGTCTGACCAGATCAAGACGGTAATCCTAGGGTTATGTTCTTTTTTAAATGAAACTTTATGAAAATAAGAATAATGATGCATTTTTGTGTATGCTAGACAATGGGTACAAAAGTGTGCAAAACCAACCCTGAAGGAAACCTGGGTACAAGTGTCTCCAAGTCACCAGTTTTGTCGACTATTTTGGTGACTTTGTCTACAAAGTGTCTACACTTCACTACATTTGCCACTATATTTGGCTTTAATACGCAAAAATTTTTATCAATAACAACTGAGAAGTACAATTCCTATAAAAGTTGAAGAAATAATAAAAAAAATTTTGTTATGATTTCGTATTCGTACCAAAAGTGTAGACTACATTTACTAAAATGTACTATTGATTCTCTGGTTCCAATGTCTACATAGGTTCCCAAAGGAACTACCTAGTCAGTACCTAGTCAGTAGTAACAACGTCAGTAGTAGATTTCCAATGACACGCACATGTTAAATGTCTATAGTAAATAACATTGTCTGGGGTATAATAAATCACTAGTACTGGTGACTGTGTTAATAGTGAATCAGTACAGATTCACTAGTGACATTTCCTACAGGGAATTAACAACAAGCTAATACAAAACATCATTGCTGTAAAAATTTATTGTTAAAAATTATTAGTATTGTTGTTATTTTGCTGAACTGTTCTATGGTTTTTTATCCAAATTTGATGAACTTAAGCCTAATTAAAAATATCAAAATTTGGATTAAAAATTGTTAAAAAAAACTTTAAAAAATGTTTGTATGTTGTACAAACTTAAAGTTAAAATCTTTATTTAAAAAAAGAAAAAAATTTTCATTTGAGAAAAAAAAATCTTCAAAACCAAGATAAAATCTTCGTTCTGGCAACGCTGGTCCTGAGTGTTTTATGGTACTCTTAAAGTTACTCTTTAGTTTTTTCCTTGGCTTTTCACCAGATAAAATACGTTCAAATTTCTTGTTTATAAACGATTGCATATGGTTAATGCTGAAATCGCAATAACTGTAACTAGCAGCCTAACCAATAGCTAGTGTAAGGTTAAGCGTACAACGCACGAAAATCAAACACACAAACGTGGCCTGTTTGTCTTTAAAATAAAACGACAAGGGCGCGCGAGCTACTTCCTTGCTCAGAGCAGCTTCCTGAAGGAGCCTTTTTATTTGATTTTTACATATTTGGACATTTCATTATTGTCAATCTGTGCCATCTTTAATTCATTTTATTGCCAGCGTTGCTTCGTTTTCAAAATTTTTTGCAAAAGCATTAGGGAGTAGAGAGTTTCGAAGAAATTCTGTTAACTACGTTCGACCTGTAGCCGAAATTACCACTTGACATTATTTTCGGGAGAACCAGTGCGTTACACAACAAAAACTTACACATGCGTGTGTGTTTGCAAGTACAAAAAAAAAACGAAAACATTTTGAAAACATGTGCGTACGAGTATATATTAAAACGCATTTAAAACACTTAAATTCAAAAAATTTAATTCTATTGCGCATATCTACATACAAATACTTTTAACACGATATATTTTTCATTAAAATCGGTGAACGATAAGATACTTAAAAATCATCTTTAAATTGTTCCCGTACTTATTTATACGTTTACTAGAGTAACCCTGCCCGCGTTGCTGGACAATACAATAACATACGTTTACGTCTTTGTATTAAATATTAAATTTTCTAAAAAGAATAGGCATTTTCCTGAAAAAAGTGCAAAATAATATACATTTTTTAAAGTGAGAACATCAAAACGAAAACAACTTATTGCAGAGCTTGGTGGTAAACGACATTTTTAGTATTGCCATTTTCACAAAAAATTAATAAAGACGACGGCTTTCCAACACGTGAACATGCAACATACAGTTGACCGTGTGAAAATACAGGAAATTCTATATTTATTCCGCAAACTTGCAACGACTGGAGATGCCATTCGTTGCCTTGCTAATTCATTACTTTCTAATCGCTCTTCTTCATCCTGATTAGATCTATTTAAACGTATTTGACATCTTCGTCGCGGCATTCTTAATAATTATTTTTAATTTTTTTTTGATGCAAAAGATTTAAATTTTCACTGAAAAATTACAAATCAATAATTAAAAAATGTCAATGCTCACACTGTAATCAATAAACACACAGAAATTAAATAATTAAATGACGCGAGCAAGCAGACAGAGCCTTATACCGACAAAATGTAATTGTTATAAGGGAAAAAATACATTTTGTGTAGGGGAAACACACGATCATAAAAGTGCGCATATAACGCATATTCGTAGAAATTTGTCGATGTTTTTTTAACCATCAGTAAAAGTAGACCTTTCCAACGCATGTACTCGTTTCAAAATCGGTTGAGTGGTTCTCGAGTTATACAATGACGAACATAGGACAACTTATTTTTATATATATACATATATAGATATACATATGTTCTATAAGATATAAAGTGGTTCCTCGATTTTTAAGAATACAAATTATTTATTGTTAATGATATTTCTATGATGTTAACACTTTATACAAGGTATTCTTCACTGGAAGCTCGGTTGAGCTTCTCTATCTCTGAACAGACGTATGCAAAATATTTTAAAATAAAAAAATCTCGTAAATTTTATGCTCTACAATTTTTATAATAAATGTAAACATCATTAGAGCTATAGAAACTGAGATAATCGCGAAAAACTCATGTTTGGGACCTTGAAGAATTTACGGCGCAGAGACGAGATTTTATGAGACTTTTGAGACAACTTGTAGAAAACTAAAATGAAGATGTATGAAGTTATAATATGACCGGGCTATTTTCATTAAACTTAAAAACTATTTTTAAACTATTCATTGCAGTTAGCAGTCTTTATAAAATAGTAATAATTAAAACAAAAACAACTTTCTGTGAAAATAGAAAAAAATTCTAAAAGTCCTACTCATAAAAACAGCAAATAAATGTTCCTGAAAAACAGAACCCCTTAATTGAAGTCACTACAACGTACTTGAATTTTTTTGAAAACTAAATAATCGACTGACTCTACGAGTGAAAATATTTGTTAGTGATCATTTCGATTCAGTTTAATTAAATTCTCTGTTTTGACTGATATTTTGCTGTATTTGTTGTTGCCTGGCTATAAACTTACTCTCAATGTTTTTAAGTTGTTGTTGTTAACAACGTAGTATTTCAATCACCGGTCAGCCAAATGATCCTGTTCTTAGCCGTGTTGATATAAAAAGCTCTCACCTGAAATTAATGCATTCATTTGTATTTAATATTCATTTATGAAACAACACCAAAAATACTTTTGGACACATTCTACTTTAATTGTTTAATTTATCTCACTTTTGTTTAATTTGTAAAATAAAAAAAAAACTTTCTATTCTCGTCATAGAAAAGTCGTTTATATATTTAGTAACGCTGGATCTAGATATTTTGTGTGTTTTCGAATTGTGGTGTCTGAAATACAAAAAAAAAAAATAAAATTAATTGCATGTTAAGCAAGTGAAAAAAAACAGTAAAAATAAAATTATTAAAAAAAGGAATACTAAATTAAACGTGCAACTATTTAATAAATATTAAAAAAAAAATAACTTTTGTAACAAACAAATTAATAGATCTAAACTATTTAATAGTTTAACTCGAGTAAAAAGTGCTGTGACGCGTTTTATTTAAATTAAAAATGTTTTCAAAGGTGAGTTAAAAAAAGAATCAAACTTATCAAAATAAATACCATTTTCTTAGAGATAAAGTTTTTTTTATTGCAATAGTGGGTTTTCTTCTTTTTAACAAGCGACTAAAAACCCGCTAAAAGTGTATTTGAACTAAAAATAAAATGTTACTTTGTTTGCCTTCGATATATTTATGCATTTCCGTATTTAAATACAGCACGGAGTGAATCTTATACAGACAGACAGACGTTGTTTATTCATTGCGTTACATTTTCAAACTGACTGTCCACAATATGCACATGTTCGTTCATCCATTAAAACTCATTTCATTTCAAGAAAAAAACATGTGTGTAAGAGGGACGTTAGTTACATTTTGTTACATAATTTTTAAAATTCAAATTTAGTGCAAAAGCAAAAAGTAAGATTTAAAAGCAACAAGAAAATATAAATAAAATTAAATTAGAAGTTTTAAAATGATTTCGATGACAAGGGCATGAACAAGGTGGTTTATTTAAAAGTAGAGTATTACCAGCCTTAAGCTAGAGGTCCATACAATGCGTTTATGAATCTAACGAAAAAGTTGATGTGAACAATTAATACCTTTTGTACACTTGCATACATTTCGAAGGAACGCATGGAAGATGTTGAAAATGTGAAACATGCGTTAACACTTGAAACATCTAAGTCGCAATTTACACTATGGACATTTCTTGCCGGACAGAAAAAGTTTGTTGGTAAGGGGGCGACGCTGCTTGCGTGACACACTTTACTTCTTGCCTCTCTCGACATCAAACTTTTTCTCTCCGGCAAGAAATGCCCACAGTGTAAATTGGGGCTAACATCTTCTATCAATAAAAAATGTCACAAATTCTTAAAAAAACTTTTATTTTTTTAAATACTTTTTTCTACAAAAGAGCCAACATTTTAATAGATAACCCCAAAATGTATTCAGAACTCATTTCGTTTAATACTATAAAAAAATCAAGTAACATAAGGCTTACAAAAAAGGAAAAACTTGAGAAATGGTAACGCTGCTTTCAAACCAAATGCTATTTTGTCAGTGATGCCACAACAATAATATAATTTATTGCCACTTTTCTAGTAATGACACTAAAATAATCGGAAGATGGAAAATGGAATATAAATCTAAGGATGTGAAACAATTTTGATTTTTAGCCCCATGCATTTCTTATAAGAGAATTTCAACATCTTTTCAAATTGAAAATTGATGGTAGATGTTAAATGTTGACAAGTGTGAAAAGACTATAAAACCTTTTCACAACATTCTGTTCTGTAAGATCTACTTTAGACCAGGGTTCAAATAATATATAGTTTTTTTACTATTTGCGTTCTTATATGCGATGAGCATTTAAAATCTGTTTAGCCCCGAATTGCAAACATTTTTTTAGGAAAAAATGTTTCACTGCATTAATCCCTACAAATTTTGAAGGACAATTTTTGAAAAATTCAAATTCACCGAATTGCATGATCAAATTGGATCTCCTTTGAAGTTTATAAAAAAAACGAATATTAATTTTCGATATTCTTTAATTAGGCTTGAGTTCATCAAATTTAATTTTCATTAAATTATTTTCACTGAGGGAAGGAATTTTACAACTTGGAATTTTTATTAAAATTTATTGATAATTTTTCTTGGCTGAGCTGGGATTTGAACCCGGGTTGATCTTTACATGTTTCAAGAAACACCACTTTCTATCGTCAGAAGATCTTTGTGTTCTACCCACTGCACCACTGCGGTGCCCGTTAGCCAACAGTCAAACATCAATCTTTAACCAGTAGTACTGGTGGTTCGAAATTTGCTGTTATTATCACTTAAATTTCAAATTACATGTTGCCTCCTTTTTCCTCTGTTTTTCGTATTCTTTCTGTCAAGACTTTGTCTTGAAAACCTGAATACATTCGTTTATTATGTTTCTTTTGTCCACTTTCGTCGACATTTTATTTGTACAAATTAAAGTACAAATGTAAACATTAGAGCTTGTGCCATAGCCATTTCTAAGAACAATTTTGATTTTTAGTTGAACTGTTAATTTTTAATTTTCGATATTCTTTAATTAGGCTTGAGTTCATCAAATTTAATTTTCATTAAATTATTTTCACTGAGGGAAGGAATTTTACAACTTGGAATTTTTATTAAAATTTATTGATAATTTTTCTTGGCTGAGCTGGGATTTGAACCCGGGTTGATCTTTACATGTTTCAAGAAACACCACTTTCTATCGTCAGAAGATCTTTGTGTTCTACCCACTGCACCACTGCGGTGCCCGTTAGCCAACAGTCAAACATCAATCTTTAACCAGTAGTACTGGTGGTTCGAAATTTGCTGTTATTATCACTTAAATTTCAAATTACATGTTGCCTCCTTTTTCCTCTGTTTTTCGTATTCTTTCTGTCAAGACTTTGTCTTGAAAACCTGAATACATTCGTTTATTATGTTTCTTTTGTCCACTTTCGTCGACATTTTATTTGTACAAATTAAAGTACAAATGTAAACATTAGAGCTTGTGCCATAGCCATTTCTAAGAACAATTTTGATTTTTAGTTGAACTGTTAATTTTTAATTTTCGATATTCTTTAATTAGGCTTGAGTTCATCAAATTTAATTTTCATTAAATTATTTTCACTGAGGGAAGGAATTTTACAACTTGGAATTTTTATTAAAATTTATTGATAATTTTTCTTGGCTGAGCTGGGATTTGAACCCGGGTTGATCTTTACATGTTTCAAGAAACACCACTTTCTATCGTCAGAAGATCTTTGTGTTCTACCCACTGCACCACTGCGGTGCCCGTTAGCCAACAGTCAAACATCAATCTTTAACCAGTAGTACTGGTGGTTCGAAATTTGCTGTTATTATCACTTAAATTTCAAATTACATGTTGCCTCCTTTTTCCTCTGTTTTTCGTATTCTTTCTGTCAAGACTTTGTCTTGAAAACCTGAATACATTCGTTTATTATGTTTCTTTTGTCCACTTTCGTCGACATTTTATTTGTACAAATTAAAGTACAAATGTAAACATTAGAGCTTGTGCCATAGCCATTTCTAAGAACAATTTTGATTTTTAGTTGAACTGTTAATTTTTAATTTTCGATATTCTTTAATTAGGCTTGAGTTCATCAAATTTAATTTTCATTAAATTATTTTCACTGAGGGAAGGAATTTTACAACTTGGAATTTTTATTAAAATTTATTGATAATTTTTCTTGGCTGAGCTGGGATTTGAACCCGGGTTGATCTTTACATGTTTCAAGAAACACCACTTTCTATCGTCAGAAGATCTTTGTGTTCTACCCACTGCACCACTGCGGTGCCCGTTAGCCAACAGTCAAACATCAATCTTTAACCAGTAGTACTGGTGGTTCGAAATTTGCTGTTATTATCACTTAAATTTCAAATTACATGTTGCCTCCTTTTTCCTCTGTTTTTCGTATTCTTTCTGTCAAGACTTTGTCTTGAAAACCTGAATACATTCGTTTATTATGTTTCTTTTGTCCACTTTCGTCGACATTTTATTTGTACAAATTAAAGTACAAATGTAAACATTAGAGCTTGTGCCATAGCCATTTCTAAGAACAATTTTGATTTTTAGTTGAACTGTTAATTTTTAATTTTCGATATTCTTTAATTAGGCTTGAGTTCATCAAATTTAATTTTCATTAAATTATTTTCACTGAGGGAAGGAATTTTACAACTTGGAATTTTTATTAAAATTTATTGATAATTTTTCTTGGCTGAGCTGGGATTTGAACCCGGGTTGATCTTTACATGTTTCAAGAAACACCACTTTCTATCGTCAGAAGATCTTTGTGTTCTACCCACTGCACCACTGCGGTGCCCGTTAGCCAACAGTCAAACATCAATCTTTAACCAGTAGTACTGGTGGTTCGAAATTTGCTGTTATTATCACTTAAATTTCAAATTACATGTTGCCTCCTTTTTCCTCTGTTTTTCGTATTCTTTCTGTCAAGACTTTGTCTTGAAAACCTGAATACATTCGTTTATTATGTTTCTTTTGTCCACTTTCGTCGACATTTTATTTGTACAAATTAAAGTACAAATGTAAACATTAGAGCTTGTGCCATAGCCATTTCTAAGAACAATTTTGATTTTTAGTTGAACTGTTAATTTTTAATTTTCGATATTCTTTAATTAGGCTTGAGTTCATCAAATTTAATTTTCATTAAATTATTTTCACTGAGGGAAGGAATTTTACAACTTGGAATTTTTATTAAAATTTATTGATAATTTTTCTTGGCTGAGCTGGGATTTGAACCCGGGTTGATCTTTACATGTTTCAAGAAACACCACTTTCTATCGTCAGAAGATCTTTGTGTTCTACCCACTGCACCACTGCGGTGCCCGTTAGCCAACAGTCAAACATCAATCTTTAACCAGTAGTACTGGTGGTTCGAAATTTGCTGTTATTATCACTTAAATTTCAAATTACATGTTGCCTCCTTTTTCCTCTGTTTTTCGTATTCTTTCTGTCAAGACTTTGTCTTGAAAACCTGAATACATTCGTTTATTATGTTTCTTTTGTCCACTTTCGTCGACATTTTATTTGTACAAATTAAAGTACAAATGTAAACATTAGAGCTTGTGCCATAGCCATTTCTAAGAACAATTTTGATTTTTAGTTGAACTGTTAATTTTTAATTTTCAAATCCCAGCTCAGCCAAGAAAAATTATCAATAAATTTTAATAAAAATTCCAAGTTGTAAAATTCCTTCCCTCAGTGAAAATAATTTAATGAAAATTAAATTTGATGAACTCAAGCCTAATTAAAGAATATCGAAAATTAAAAATTAACAGTTCAACTAAAAATCAAAATTGTTCTTAAAAACGAATATTTTCAAAAGAATTTTAAAACTATGTAGTTATAAGAAGTCTATTCTATTAAATTCCTTATGAATATAACATTTCCGGCTGCATTCATTTAACACATTTTTCTTAAAGAGTTTAGGAATCATAGTCCTTTTCTGCTTAAATATAAGTAACAATAATATACAATACTTTTGACTTTATATAACATTACTAAGGCTGGGTTTTTGAGATCTCAAAAATTCGAGTTTCAGTCAACGTTAAGCTAAGTTTAAACTTATTCACATCTCAAAAATCCGGCCTAAGTAAGGTAAAAATGCCCAAAAAACCTTTTTGAATAATTTGTTTTAAAAAGTTGAGGTAAAATTATGATAAAGTAAAAATATTAATGTGATTGTAGTCCGAATATAAACATCGGGAATTAAAGTTAAGTGTAAAAGCCGTTCCAACTGTTATTTACAAGTCCAACGTTGGCTAATGAGTGAATACTGAGCGTTCGGTAATGCCAAGGAAATTTGTTGTGGATATTAAGATAGGAATTTCTATTTATAAGTGGATACAGAAGTCTGGTTAACTTATAAACTTTGGCAATAATGCATGGAATGTGATCTTTGAAGTTAAGCTTAGGGTCTAAAATGACGCTTAAGTACTTGACTTTTTCATCCATGATACTGAACTGTTGTTAAATGTAATTGGATTTTTGGGTATGAAACAGGGTTTGCGCCTTCTGGTAAAGTATATGACTAGTTTGTTTTGCGAGCTAACAATAGTTTTCCATTAAGTAAAAAAGCTGTGAACTACACTTACAATATTATTACAGTAATGGACTGTAGTTTATTTAAGAAATATTCCGTTCAGTCATTTTTAAATAAATAAACATTTAAAATTCCAAGCAAATTTATTTTTAACTGATTCTAACAGTTATTCGAAAAACTAAGTGCATATTAATACGGATTTTCAGTTGCAGTTAATATTGTCCGTTGATTGAGTAAAATTCTTCTTTATGTTAAAGTAAATAAAAATGTAATTTAAAGCAACGAAAAGTTAATTTAATTTTTACTGTCTAAACTTCAACACCATATTCCGTAAAATCAAATAAATATTCAGTTATTTTGTAAAATTTTACTGTCAAAAATTCAACACCATATTCAGTAAAAACGATTCAATATTCAGTTATTTATTAAAATTTTACTGTCAATTTTTTACTGTCAAATTGACCCCATATTCAGTAAAATCAATTAAATATTCAGTTATTTTATATCATTTTACTACCAAAAACTAATTTTTACTTATCTATAAACAAAGAATTGCTTGTTTTGTGTAAGCAATTCCCATTTTCTATTTGTTAAAATAATTTAGTTAAATACATCAAATTTTAAAAGTAAAATAATTGCGAAGCCATATCGGTCATGCTGCTGGTGTCTTATAATTAAGAGTTCTTCTGTTAACAACGTGGTCAGTACAACAAAAGTAAAACAAACGTGTGTAACTGGGTAAGTAAATAAAAATATTCTCCCTCTCTCGCTTATAAGAAAAACAAGCGGACAAGTATCTGTCTAGAATTTTTTAGAAATTCGGCTCTTTTGTGGAGTAAACGAAAATTTAATAAAATAACTGAATATTTAATTGTTTTTACTGAATATGGGGTCAATTTGACAGTAAAAAATTAGCAGTAAAATTTTAATAAATAACTGAATATTTAATCGTTTTTACTGAATATGGTGTTGAATTTTTGACAGTAAAATTTTACAAAATAACTGAATATTTATTTGATTTTACGGAATATGGTGTTGAATTTTTGACAGTAAAAATTAAATGAACTTTTTGTTAAAAATAAATGAAAAATAGGTAGACCGGTTTTTAATTGAACTTTCATTTATTTTATATTACAATTTCAGTTAATTTTACGTACAGAATATTGTGAGTGTACAGTAAGTGCTGTTTGTAGTCTGGATAGTCCATTGAAAGTATACCAGAGCCAAGTATTGTAATAATTTTCAAATCAACTTTATAATACTTGAATCAAGCGCATTAGGAGATTGATTAAATCTTAGTAACTTAAATCATTCTCATTTTCGGATTATTTCAAGCACTTAATCGTGAATGAATATGAATTATTTAAGTATTTTGCGATTAAAAATTCTGTACTTGAATTAATCTTTCTTTACTTGATTCAAAAAAATCCGTACTCACCGTACTATTAATACCGCTTCGGATTAATTTGAGTACGGATGGGATTATTTTTTTTTTTATTGAGTGTAGTATCAGCTTCTGTTGTTAGAGTTATAATGCACCAAGGTTCGTATTCTGACAAGTGGTTGAACCGTATTGTGTTTCTTGCGGAAACAAAATGGTTGTGTTGGCAGTACATGAACTTTCTTGGGGACTTTGTAGCTTGCAGCAGTGTGCATGATGTCATTAAACGTCAATATCATTGAGTACCAACTCCCTTTTTTCCTTCTTCTTCGCTCATCTTGTTCAGATTAAATAACGGTACTATTCGCTGTAACAATTGTTAGGTTTCGTTTAACGAATGAAGAATATCCTGACTAGTTTGCATTTTTTAAATCCCGAAATGGCCTTTCAGTAAATATGGTTGCATTGCTAATAGTAATTTTGACAGGGAGAGGATCAGAACTAATGTTATTAATAACAGTGGGTGAACTAATACCACTACTAAAGTTCGTAAGTAAGAAGTCTCTTGGTTCTGCGGGAATATATGCATTGTCACTGGGATAACGGATTTGAACCTTATCAGAATCTAGTCTTTCATACAGAAGATTTCCCCAACAGTTGGAGCGATGACATCCCCATATGTTATGCCTACTAATGAAATCACCACCAAAAATGAAATTTTCATTATATAATATAATTTATATTTGGCAAATTGGTGTGGATCTAACTCGAATTGGGTTTTTAAACATTTTGTGTACCGCCACACCACCTGCTCTGCTTGTAGCAATAAAGCGATTGCTTTTAAATTGGAATGGATGTGTTCAGCATTGTTTCCAAAACAAAGCAAATATGGAGTAGACCCCCAGGAATTTTGTGTGTTTTAAGTGCAGTAAAATTCTGTTTTAGCTCAAATACCTTCAAAATTTATATGTAAAAATTCTATCGAAAGATTTGAAGATAATGGGCGAAGGAGAACAACAGCTTTTCGAAAGACATAATAATCTTGAAGAAGCTTCTAGAAACTGCAGTTCAACATAATATTTAACGTATTAACGCGTTCTTTAATTTTCAACTTAAAAAAAAAACATGAATCCAAGGCGAATTCATGTAAACGGTGGTGTCGATACTACAGCAAGTAACAACACCAAAACACAACAATGTATTTTTTTGTTGCTTTCATTGATCGATATGTCAAAAACCCAAGCAACTCTTGACATTTATCTCTCTAATTAAGTTGTGCCAAGGCGAATTCAAACAGGTAAACTCATCTCGTCAGCCGTTCATCAGCTGTTTCCACGGCGAATTAAAAAATATGGTCAAACGTCAAAATATGATTTTGTTTTGAGAAGAAGTTGAATGAAAAGTGTTAAAAATATTATTTTTATAATAAAAAAATTGCAAAACTGCGAATGATTGAAGTGAATTATTAATTTCTTTTATAAAAAAGTGATAATTTGAATTTGCTATAAAAAAATTTTGACAACTAACCATAAAATTGTATACACAAAATACATGGGGCTTTTTGTAGTTGTAGAGATGAGTTTACCTGTTTGAATTCGCCTTGAGTTGTGCTTTCAACGCCACCTGAAAAATGAATTCGCCTTGCATGAATCTTTAACTTGATCAAAACCTACGCGTAAAAATTTACATACATGAGAACATGTATTTTTGATTTTATTATTATTTTTTCTTTTATTGTAAAAGAGTTATCATTTGTTCTTTTTAATTTCCTGATATTCTTTAATTAGGCTTGAGTTTATTAAATTTAATTTTCATTAAATTTTCACTGAGGAAGGAATTTTATTAATTTTTTTTTAGTCTTTGGATACAAAATAATCCTTGGAGACTCGAAATTAAAACTAAATTAATTTTAAATTACTTAAATAAGAATTTTAACATTATTGTACTCCCATTATATGAAACACTAATGTCTTTCTGATTGGATAAATCATTAAATAAACGAATAGCTTTAAGCCCAGGCTCATTTAATGCGCAATGAGTTTTAAGAAATTCGATAAAAATAACTTACGCTTAATCTGAGAGATCTATATGGATCGAATATAATTACTGATTCCAGTAATCAATAAACTCATTAAAAATATTAAATAAAAAAAATTTAAAGAGTAAATTTGTCTTCGTGTTTCTAATGTTTTTAATGAAAGCAAAGCACATTTGCCACAATACGTAGCAGCAGATGATGAATATGAGGAATGATTTACAGGAGAAAGAGCAAATTTAATAAATTTTTTCGAGTTCTCTAAATGCGGTTAGAATGTATGACAGTAGTAAAACCCCATAAAACTGAATTATATTTCTATTTCACATAAGCACTTTAATCGTGAAAAAGGCTTAGCAGTTTATGGCTCAGTTTTCGCAAAGCTCTTAGATTCTATTGGTTGCGTTAAGCGAGGTAGCTTTAAATTTTTCTATTTTTGTTATATACTAGATACTTTAGATTGAATTATTTTTTAGCATACTAGCAAAAAAGCAGGGCTGTAGAGTCGTAGTTGAGGTTTTTGTGCCGGAGTCGTAGTACCCACAAAGTTTTTCGGCATAAAAAATTTAAAAAAAAAATTCCAAAATAAAAATTATCTTCTTAAAACACATTTAAAATTTAAATAAATGGTTTATGAATACTGCTCTTATGTGCTGTTTCCAAATGACAGGCGATGGACTGGGTGCTTTTCATATAAATTTTACTACATAATCAATCGCCTGTCATTTGGAATCAGCACATTAATGTTTGCGTACGGTAATTTCTTCTCAAAAACTCTAATTTTTAGAAGGCCGTCGTAATGAAAAAATAAAAGTTAATATCACTGAGTCTCATATACATTCAGCATCAAGATTATAGTAGGAGTCGGAGTCGTGAGTCGGAGTTGCACTTAAAAAATTTCAGCGTTTGGAGTCGGAGTTAGTACTTTTTTCGGACGACTCCACAGCTCTGCTAAAAAGTAAGAAATATGTGTGTCTTGGAGAATTAAGTTAACCTTTATATGATCTTTAAATTTGCTGACGTTAACGGTCTTCCGGTCAAATTTGACCCAAATATAAAATTTTATATAACAACTCACTTTTTTTCGATAAAGTATGTTTTAAAAGTTGATATTTTATTTCTAGATTTATTCAGTACATATATTGAAGCTGTATTTATAGTTTACATTTATTGCGAATACAAAAGTACATTTAACATAAAGTGGTTGTATCAGCTTTGTGACATAATTGGCAACGACTTATTTTTGACTGGTAAACATATTTTTTGCTAGAAATTGGTTGAAGATGACGGGTGCTGTTCCTGCTCAGCTACTACTTGCACTTTTTGCAATTTTTCGTAAAAATTAGACTTTGGGTAATGTTTTGTCTGCTTCATATAGGGCACGCCAAATTTAAAACTTTAATTTTCTAAGAAATGTCGACGTTTGGCAAAACAGTTTTAGTTTTAGCCATGTTTAGCCGATGTTAACGATAGCATTTAGTTGCCAAAAGCTCTCGTGGTAATTCAATCTACTAAAGTAAAGTTTCTACTAAAGTAATTTGATTCTCTAGCAATTTTTGTCTCAATTAGTTTGCTGTAAAACAATTGTCTGCAACAAATTTTCGAATATTGTTTTTGTGTTACATATAATTTTCTATACGAACGTTAACGTTCGAAATCGATGAACAGGCTGTAAGTTTACTGAAATTCATATAAATTTCAAACAAATAATTTTGCTGAATCATTTGCACAAGCAATGATGCGCACCCAAGCAATCACTGAAGAAGAAGATGAAGGCAGAGCAAAGCGGTAGCTGGGTTTGAGACAGATTTTTTGTTAGAATAATTTTTGAACGAAGTCTTGTTTATGCACACAATGTCTTTCTTCATCACTCACTGTTGCTGTAATCCTTTCCTTTGCTGAAGAAGAAATGTAACCAAAACGGCAGCACCCCGACTCGATTTGTTTTACGTCATCATTAAATTTTTGTATTTGATTTATTTAACTAAACAGTTTTAAAAAATAGAATACGCGATTTTGTTTTTCATTCTTTTTTACCAACTTTGAAACCAAATAAAAATTTATGGCGTTTTCTTTTCTGAGTAAAATTCTGCATTTATTCTGCCTTTTACATTTTTTTATGTTATTTTCTGAAAAACATGTGTTCTTTTAAAAGTGTAAAGCGTTCTTTTCTGATGATGTTCCCTTTAAAATTAAAAAAATGCTACATGTTCAACACTCAGTTTAATTAAAGGGGCATGAGTGCAGCACTAGATCAAGGCGAATTCAGTACAAGGTGGTGGCAAGTTTCGAGCCGTAGACACTAACAATGCCATACAAAAACATATGTTGTTTTTGCTGGCTGTGGATTGTTGTAGTCTTGCCACCACCTGTAATTGAGTTTGCCTTGCGCTAATTGTACTTTATTGTGTAATGCCGAAATTTGCGTTCTTTTGTAAACGTAAAATATGAAACACTTCTAAAAAATTAGGGGAGCATTTAAAAATGTTGCCAAGTCACATGTAACACTTATGCAACACTTTTAAGAAAAGAAAACGCCATTATTTTGTTTCTTATAATGTTGTTGATGTTTCTGTTGTTTAAAAAGAGTCAAACTTTTTTTCTGCCTGTTATTGTTTTTTACTACAAACCCCGTCTCGCTATTTTATCATCTGTCCAAGGCGAATTAACTACAGGTGGTGTTGAAACGGCATCTGATTTTGACAGTTCGAGCTTAGTTGTTTTGATTTGGTAGTGTTTTGCTAAGAATGGTTGACATTTCGATCCGAAAACACTAACAATGCAATGCAAAAAACACTATTTTGTTTCTATTGCTGTTGGATTGTTGTAGTTCCGACACCACCTGTAGTTGAATTCGCCTTGCAACTGTCTTATTGTTGTATTTTTTTAAGGCGTCCAAAAATAGACTACATGTGTTTTTTGTTGTTGTTCTTATATTTTAAATAAAGAACTGTTGCTTACGATCAAAAAAGCGTTTAATATTTCATATAAAATTTGTGAAAACTTGAAACCAATAACGGGTATATTACATTTTTGAATAGTTGTCAACATTTTCGTTGGTTAAATAAAAATCAAACAAAAATATTAATTAAATCAGAAAAAAAAATTTGTAGAAATTAAAAGCGTTTGTTTGAAAATAATTCGGCAATAATTTTTTTCTGTGTAGCTTTTATCATTTGATCTGCTTCTTAATAGTTTGAATTTTTTTGCTACATTGAAAGCTCGCAAGCTCGTCTGCGTTCATTGATTGATTGACCAATATAAAAAAAAATTTAATTCAAAATGAGGCAAAAGAGGCACAAAACTTCAAAATTATACAGAAAGGGGTTTAAAAAGAAAGGGAAAAGAAAGTAGCAAGGCAGTAAAAAAGGGACAAACTGCGACTTTAGTCGCATAACGGTAACGATAAAGTGTGGAGTAAATTTTGCCTGTAATATGTTAGTTTATTTGAGTATTAAAAATAGAAGATTTCATAAAAAAATTAAAAAAGGTTTACAAAACAAATTTTCTCAATAAAAAATTTTCTTTAATAAGCGTTTGTTAAAGTAAATAATAATTTTTGAAAACGGGGATGAGCTTTTAGCAAACGAAAAGCATCAAATATTGGAATCAGTTACCAATGCAGTCTTAATCAATAGGAATACAGTCAAATCTCGATAATTCGTACCCCGATAAATCGTAATTTCCGATAATTCGTAATAAACTGTTGGTCCCTTGAAAAAATCTCGTTAATTCGTAAAATTTCCATACATTTTGGTCAACTCGCTCATTCGTAATTTTTGTTTTCAAATAAAATCTTCTTTACCTAAATCATAATTGTTTGCTAACTACCACTAATAATTCGTAATAAAAACAACAGAAACAAGGAATAAACGAGTTGTCGTTTTCCGCTATTTTTTGCGTGGGTTTTGTGGATTTTTTTTAAATTTTTTTTATTGTTTTAGTAAATTAATTGAAAAATCCCGTTAATTCGAAACCGTAAGAAATAACCGGTCACTTGCGAATACGAATTATCGGGAGTTTACTGTATTAACAATTTGCATTTATCTGGAACAAGAATTAAATTATATTTTTTTCATTGTTTTCCCTTTTCAGAAAAATAATTTAACGCTCCTCTTGGCGATGTGTTGTATTTTTACATTTTGTTGTTCGCAAGCATCGACATCGTTTTGCTCGCTGGATAAAATGAGAGAATTTGCAATGGACGCATGTGAAGATTTATATAAATTTGAAACCGAAGTTAGAGAAAGGCGTTCCCTCGACTACACCTTCAAGAAGCATAGAGTTAAAGTTCATTGTAAGTATTAAAAGTTGTGAAGAAGTCGAAAAGATAAATTCAATAATTTGCAACTAAACATAATAAAAAGTCGACTTCATATCAAAAAAAAAATTAAGCAAATAATTTACATACAAAGTTAAATCACTTTTATTTTTATCAATGAAGAAATATATAAAATAAAGTTCCCGTAGTTGGACGACGATTGTCGGTGCAATTACGTCCGGAATTGATGGTCTTAATTTGTTAAAAGGAAACTAAGCAAAAAGGTAGTTAAGAATCGTCTGTCAATGATAGATGTCTGTTTAGGAGAAGCTGTCACTGTACATACGAACATACATACAAATTAAACATACATATGTATATGTATACTTTGTATGTATGCATGTACAATATGTTGTTAATAAGGTCACAGAGTCAACCAACTTTAGTAAAATATTGCACTTTTTACGCACAGTTTCGTTGGCAGTTGCACTCAAAAAACTAGCACTAAGAAAATCGATGACTTATTGAAGACATTTTAAAACTTAGTGATTTTTTTTTGCTATTTGTTTGCATACTTTTAAAATATTGGCACATTTTATTCGCAAATTTATTTCATTTTTCATTCCATAGAAAAATGTTAACGCAAAATTCTAGTTCTTCTATCGCAACTGTAGGACAGCAAATGCTGTTTGTTTGTTTGTTTGTTAAGTATAACCGGAAATTTTGTTGAGATTTAAACTAAAATCTTGTAAAACTATGCCCACACAAAAATACTTACAAGCGCATTGAAATTAAATAAAAAAAATATATTATTAATAAATAATGAATAATTTAATTTTGTAAATAAATGTGTCCTCAGGAAATTTGTACATTGACCCTGTGTGCGTGTAAAACTATTTCCAAGTGAATGGAACAACCGCAATAATGACTGACCGGAAATAAAACATTTAAAATTCTTTCTCTTTATTATTTTTGTATTTTAAATATTGAATAATGTTTTTTTCTTCTTTTATTTGCAGCAACAAAACATTCGCTTAATATTAAACGGCTCAACTATCCACCCGGTGGTTATTTGAAAATGGGTCAAGAGCACTATAACAAATTGAGCCTTTTGGATGTCAGTCCACGCTACAAGGCCAGGAAACTCGAACACATACTGCATGAGAAAAAGATACGCAACAAGCGCGAAGACAGAGATTTTCACAAATACAGCAACAACATTTCCTACTGTTGCTTCAACAAGTGCGAGGAGGACTTTTTTTGTTGATTGTACTCTTTTTGGTAACAGCTGCCAACCATATCAGACATTTAGTTAATTAGCTTAATTTTAAATGCATATTCACTCAAGTTAGAATAGAATTATCGAATTAATGTAAATGATGCCGTCCAATTTGAATTGAATTTGAGTTTTAGAAAGACTTGTCCAGTATGTACCTTATTAGCATAAAATAATTATAAAAATTTATGTACAGTTATATTTATGTTTAATAAATAAGATATTAATTAGCCAATTAAGTATCATTCAGTCAGTATTAGTAAACAAATTTCATTTGCCATTCCCACCAAACCACTCGCCCCATGAAAGTCCCGCAATCGTTAGATTAATTCCAGCTCATTCATTTTTTCATAAGAATTTTTATTGTTCACATTAAGTTTAATTAAGTTGAGTTCAATGTCTACACGTATTTTTTTCGGGTAATTTTTGAAAATTAAATTCTATTTTGTGCTAGAATTTTTGTCAATTTTTGCTTTTTATTTTTTTTATAAATAAATGAATGTATAAATTAATTTTAAGAATAATAAAGACAAAAAAAAAATATTAACTTGTTTTACTTAAAAATGTTTTCTCTTTTAATTTTTGCAAAAATTGTCATAAAATATTTGAAATGAAATATTTTACATAAATTGTTTAAAGAAGAAAACAAGTAAGAGTACTTTATTCGGCTATGCCGGATCTTTGATATCGTCCACCGACAGTTGGAATATTTTAGGCGTGGGCCCTTTATGGATTATTAATTATTTTTTTTATCTTTACAAAAACGAACGTCAGTATTTAAAGTTGTCGCGGTTAAGACCTACATATGGTAATTTATGCTTTTATTTCTAGTCATGTAAAAGTTAATTAGAACAAATATTTTCGAGAGGGAAATTTATATTGGCGTATTAAACTGTTTTCTTAGAGTAGGACCGATCTTTACAAAATTTGACTACGGCGCAAATGGCTTTCATGTTCGCCAATTTGGATAATTTTTTTGGTATTTTGCTGTCAGATATCTGAATATAATGATTCCGTAATATAAGCCCGATATATTTATTATTTGTTTGGATAGACACGCTCAAAATTCGCTTGTTTAAATCTTTTGTTTTAATCACAGCAAACTTATCATTTGACTTTGTTGTATATTTTCGTACATAACAATTGGCATAGATGAGATTTGCATTAAAAAAAAGTTGGAAAAAGTGCCATATAAAAAATTTCGTAGAACAAAATATAAACAACATAAGATTTTCGATGTTCATCAACTTCAGTGGACTGCATCTTTTTAGCGCTCTTTAACGAAAGATGTCAAATTACAGCTTGAAGTCTCAACTAAAAGTTAAATAAAAAAATCTGCTGCGCCTACCTGTTCCTTTCCAAAAAAAATAGTCAAAACTATAAAATGATAAACAAACAAAAGATGAATTTTCGTTCATGCTTGTTGTTGTTGCCACAATTCTTTACTGTTTAAAATTATTACATAAAGCGTGATCCATTTCGAGGTTCCCTACTTTTTTTTAAGAAAAAAAACAGAAAATTTAAATTTAATGGGGACTGTTTATTATTATTTGAAAAAACATTCTTTGGCATTTATTTTTTGAAGATTATGTCTATCAAATGTTGGCCATACGTCGCAGATGATCAATCCGTCGAGTCCAATTTTCGAGGACTCGTTCGAGCATTTCGACTGGTAACTGGCGAATGACACGCGTGATGTTTTCCTCCAAGGCCTGAATCGAAGCGGGGTTGTCCGCATAAACTTTAGACTTTACATATCCCCACAGGAAAAAGTGTAACGGTGTGATATCACACGATCTTGGTGACCAATTGACCGGTACAAAACGTGAAATTATGTGTTCACCGAAGTGTTCTCTCAATAAATCCATTGATTGATGCGATGTATGGGATGTGGCGCCGTCTTGCTGAATCCAAATGCTGATGAGATCACAAGCTTAAATTTCAGGCATCAAATAGTCGGTTATCATGGCACGATAACGGTCGGCATTGACGGTTACGTTCGCACCGGCATACTTTTTAAAGAAATATGGACCGATGATTCCACCAGCCCACAAACCACATCAAACCGTTGTTTTTTCTGGATGAAGTGGCAGTTCTAGAATCTCTTCAGAAATGGGCCCCATCGCTGAACAAAATTTGGATCTTCTTGGAACTTTTCAAGAGCCCATAGAGCGAAGCGATGTCGCTTGGGAAGGTCGAGTCTTTCCATTATGAAATGCCAAGCAATACTAAACAAAAATAACATGACAGCATGACACGACTCGCACGTGATCTGTCACAAAAAAAAGCCTATTGAAAAAAGTATCACTACTTGAATCACCCAAGAAGAATTAAACGTGTAGCCACTAATGAAGACGTAATGCATAATCTTTTATTGTCTTCAGACCCATTTACATATAGATACATAGATTTCGCTCAAACCTGCAAATCATAAATTTGGAGTAGGATAATGATGTTAAAAAATTATTAAAAGACTATGTTTAAGTTACGTATTCATGTTTTTTCTATTGGTTTTTTCTATGGGAGGTGGGCGTAAAAGTGGGCAGATCAGGTACATATTTTCAGCAGCCCATTCTACAATTATAATATTTATTTTATGTGAAAACTGAAATGATGCATTAAAAATCGCTCCCTTGATTTATATGCCACTTTTTCAATACAAGTTGTATGGGAAGTGGGCGGATATTTTTCAAATTTCAGACAAATGATTCTGAGTAATTTTTGCAAAAAAGTGATAATTTTCTCAGGCTCATATCTTGCAAACCGTTTGGAACTTTGATAAACTCCTGATACAAAGTTGTAGCTCTTGTCATAAAGAACAAAAATGTTGAACATATAAAATCAAAAAAAACTTCATCTTCAAGTTCGAAATTGCAAAAAACTTTAAAAAATTCAATTTTTTTTTACCTTTTTTCCCTGTTCAGGTCCATACCGTTCAAAATTCAAGGAAAAAATCAACCACAAAAATGTCCCTATGGTCTCAACATACAAGTCACGAGATCAAGCACCGACCGCAACATCACAGGCAAAGCAGTAAGCACATCAAGGGACGCAGCCTGTAACGGTTCATACTGCACTCGGCCCTATCTCTTGGGAGACCATCGCTACCTATTCTTCCGACCGTGCTCAGGGTAATGGGGTGGTGTTCTTGTCTCCCTTGAGACTGGTTAAAAACCGCTAAAAACTAAATTTAAAAGGTAGCTAAAAGTAACCAATGTTAACTGTGGGAAAATAAAAATTAAAAGATAGAAAAGAAAAGTAACCCGGTCTGAATTAAGTACAAGGAAGAAGATGGTAAAACTTCCTTATGGTCATAACCCTCCCAGCCATGCTATCGTACCGCTCAATCTTTAGATAGCCCTTAAACTACTCTAACTAATTGTTGATTAACCTTTCATGGAATTATAAAAAAAAATTAGTTTAACACCATTTTAAATCAATGCGCAAAAATAAAAAGATTTAGTTAAACAATATTTAAACATATTTTAAATATTTAAATAATATAAATTAATAATGAAAATGTGTATTTTGTTTTTTTTTTGTTATGTAGAGTAGTGTTAAATTTTGAATAATCGAAATAGAAATTAAATTAAGGGTTGTTTTATAAATGTTATTAACATTTTATGCTAATAACATTTAAATTCGAAATTAAAAAATACATCTCAAAATATTTTTAGATAATCCAAAATAACATATAATAAAAATAATAACAATATTTTAGAACTCACCAAATTTTATCCAACGATGACAGCAGGCCTGATGTTATGTTGAATTTATTTGTTAACGTAGATTTTGAATTATTTTGAATTATCTTACTATCAATTAAGATAATATGTATGTATATTAAAAATTTTGTTATTTGTATATGTAAGTGAATGTGAATGAGTACCGATATTGATATATGTGTAAGTGCGGTAATAAATGTATTTGTAAAATAAGAAATTACATATTTTTATCTAGTAATTAAGGATAAACTGGATTTTAAATCAAATCTTTAGAAAATTAATAGATATATGTAATAAGTAAGAAAATGATTTTAATATTTATAAAAAAATTTACGTTAAAGTTAAGTTTAAGGAAAGCAAAAATTAAGTTTAATTACAACAAAATAAAATTTAAGAAAAGAAAAATTAAGGTAAATTAAGATGATTGTTAAGCAAAGAAAAAATTGAGTGATTATTCGGTTAGTTTAAGAAAAATTTATATAAGCTCGAGTTGGGCTTAAGTGGTTGTTAGGTTAAGATTCAGCAGGGTAATATATCAGGTAAAAAAAAAAAAAAAATTTAATTCGTAAGAGTATGATCAGGAACTAGGCGGAAAACTTATAAATTTGATATTGGATCTTTCCGGATAAAATATCTCAAATAGTGTTAACTGATTTAAAGTTTGTTCGGTTAGATAACCGTTAAGTAATTATAGATGTCGACTTTAATTCCAAAAGCATTAATTCCGGAGATTTTATCCTATATAACAATATTATAATTAATCACATAAAAAAAACAACAAAAAAAAATCTCACTAAACTTACCACATAATGTTTATCTTCTTAAATAAAATAATTCTGCCAAGCAAAATCCTTATCTTTAAATGTGTTAAAATCTTGATGCAGAATTTATTTTTATAATTGATTTTCCTATTAAAATTCCCGGTGTTTAAAAGTAGTTATTTTCGTTTTGAAGTTTTCCCTTTAAATAAATTTATTCCAAATGAAAATTTTTGAATAACAAAATTTCCATGGGTGCCTATTTTAAAAAAAAAATTAAATTATGTAAAATTATTTTTTCTACCCTTTTCCTTTTTCTTTCCTTTTTCCCTCTTTGTTCTAGCAAACATTTTGATTAAAAAATAAAAAAAAATGACCCTCACAAGCCCACAATATAAAAGCAACATGACGGTCACATCGAGGCATTACACAGCGCGAAGTCAACGAGAGCTCAGCGGTGAAAGTTATAGAGAAAGTGCTACAGCATAATTCGCACACAACATCGTCAACGACAATTTCAATATGAAGTGTGAAGAAATTGATTCGTTTTGCTACGTTTGCGGTCATCAAATCAGGAAAAAAAGTTCTACAAGATTTCAAAAGGAAAATAATCTTTTAACTAGTGAATTCAATAGAGCATATAAGTTGTTTTTCGCCGAAGTAGACTTGACAGGCGAAAATTACACACCCAATACAGTGTGTCGCCAATGTTATAACAATCTCATGGCATGGTTAAGTGGGGGCAAAAATAATATGAAGTATTGTAAGCCAGTAAACTGGATTATTCGCCCAGGTGATCATGATGCAACCAGTTGATATGCATGCGTAAATTACACATGTCGTCTAAATTGACATGCTGAGAAGAACAAAATTTATAAAGCAACTGTAACAGCCACACTACCAGTGCTTGCACCTGAAAATTTTGTAACACCAAGGCCGCCAACTCCATATCGTAGTACAGAATTTACAGGAATGACAACAGCAAGTGGTGGTACTTATGAAGATCCATTTGATACCGATTACGAGCCCCAACAGGGAAGAGATAGACCACAATTAATAACACAAATGCAAATGCATTTCATTGTGGCCATATTGGGACTATCGCAGCCACTTGCCATATTTTTGACAGCGTTTTTAAAGCAAAGAAAACTCACACATGCTAATGTGAACTCTACGGCGTACCGCAAACGGCAAGCTGAATTTCAGAGCCTCTACACTCTTAATGATGACATTTCGTTCGCTTACTGCAACGATATAAAAGCCAAATTGGCGAATTATCCAAATGGGAACGAACTACATCGCTAGTGAGTGGAGATTATTTATTGATGGTTCTGTTTCAAGCTTGAAAGCAGTGCAAATGTGTCGAAACCGAAAACCTTCCATTCCGCTAGCAATGGGTATTAACATGAAAGAAAGCTATGAAACATTGAAAGATATACTGAACAAAATCAAATACATACTACGAAAATAAATGGAAGATTTGCTGTGATTTGAAGGTCATCAACATTTCGCAAGGGATCATCGATAAGGGTGGCTTTGCAAAATTCTTTTGTTTTCTTTGTAATTGGGATTCGCGCTCCCCTTTGAATCAGTTCCGTGGAGACCAAGAGGTAGTGTGGAGGAACAAATTAAACAACATATACTGACAATACTCAAGACATCTTGCTGCTACCGCTCCACATCAAATTGGGAATTGTTAAAAAATTCATCGAAATGGCCGTTGTAAATTGTCAAAACGCATTTGACTGTTTGAAAAGCGTTTTCACAAAGCGAAGCGATGAAAAAATTTGAAAAGGTATTGTAGTACTTATGTATGTTTAAAACGAATTTTTGTTAACCTAATTGTACTTTTTACACTCTGCTAATATTTTATTTTCTGTCTTTATTTTTGGTCTTCAACCTTGATTCATCGCTTGATGAAAATCATTCAATGGCATGGATTTACCTTCAGCGTGTATGCACCAGAGTCTTGGGAGGGGATCGAGACGCGGAACCGGAAGCAAAATAATGGGTGAAAGAAATGCTGTATTATTTTGAACAAATCGGCACATAGATGACATTAAAGCTGCATTTTCTTCATTTTCATTTTGACGACTTTATCAAACAACTCCCTACCGAATCCGATGAGCAAGGAGAACAGTTTCACCAAACCACAATGCCCATGGAAAAACGCTACAAAGGAAAAAAAAACTCGACGCATTGCTTGCAGAGGTAATATCAATTTTATTGATGCATTGTTTTGCATTCCTTTTTTGATTTCTTTTCTAATTCATTTCAGGTATGTTGGTGGAGTCACAAGACCACCCTGTATGATGTTAATGAAGTATTTGAAGAAGAAAAAGCTGATGTTGGAGGGCAGTCTGAAAGCAACGTGCCTGTGGACACCATAAGTTCTGAATCAGAGTCAGATTCGGACGATTCGGACGACGATTTGAATCCTTAACTTAACAGAAATCGATTTGCATGTCCAGGGCCATCAACATTATAAACATAATACGAATATTTTTTTAATATTTTTGTAATAGATATTTAAACAAATGAAATTAAAAAAGTTTCGGGAAATTTTTACTTTTGCGGCTACCTAAGCGCTACTTAAACGATGTTAAGAAACATTCCTAGGAAATTTATATGCTCCAGGAAGTTGTTTATTGAGATCTTAGGTACATTTTTGTAGTTGATTGTTTCCTTGAATTTTAAACGGTTTGCTACCTATGGACCTGAACAGTGGAAAAAAGGTAAAAAAAAATATCGAATTTTTTAAAGTTTTTTGCGATTTTGATCTTAAAGATGAAGTGTTTTTGATTTTATATGTTCTTTATGGCAAGAGCTACAACTTTGTATCAGAGGGTTAATCAAAATTCCGAACGGTTTGCAAGATATGAGCCTGAGAAAATTATCACTTTTTTGCAAAAATTACACCAAGTCCCCAAATCTTTAAGGTCCCGTTAAAAAAGTGCAGGACTTTGGGCAAAACTGGGAGACACGGGTTTTTTTTTTATGGTTATTTATTGTCCGTATATTGCTATTTTTTTCGTTTTGCACTGTGTAAATTTTGCTGTATTTAAAAAACAAATTTAATTATTAAAGCGTGAAATTTTTAATTTTAAAGTGTTTTTTTGATTATTTCACCACCATCTTTGATCAAAAATATGTATTAGAAAAATTTATTCGATTTAATAAAAAATTTCCAGAATCGCTCATTGTTTACAATAAATTTTTTGAATGGTTTATAAAAAACTTAACATACTTTTAGGAGACATATGTATATTGACGCACTGGTCTAGTATAATTAAAGAGTTTTTAACTTCCTACCAGTGCTACCAGCTGCAAAATTCAAATGACACTAGAGATGAAGCAAAATTACACGATTTCAATGAAACTGCACCAAATACATATCAAACACAAGTTTTATTTTACAGAAAACTATTTTAAAAACGACAAAAAAAATAGAATTCATTTTAAACTGCATCCTGTTTAGATCAGTTTTTGGATTGAAATTTAGCAAAACCGGTGCAGTAGGATCGGAGCTATAAATCACAATGTTACACCACAACCTAAAATATAGATAATTTTGTTATAAAAATTAACATAAAAGGTGGAAAAATGCAGGGTATGATAAAAAGATTTTTTATTTTTAGAAATAAAGATTTTTAACGTTAAGTTTGTACTACATACATAATTTTTTTAAAGTTTTTTAAACAATCACTTTTTGAAACAATAAGGGTTGCATCAGCTTGTTGTCTATTGGCTTTGCACACTTTTGTACCCATTGTCTAGCATACACAAGAATGCATCATTATCTCTGGGCATACAAATAACTAAAAAAAGCATCTTAGATTAGCGGTTGTGAATTTGGAGAATATTGATGAAAAATAATTATTTATGAAAGGAAAAAACCGTATGTTTTTAAAGTTTTATATATGAAAGAACAAAAAAGTTCATTTATTTAGTACCAAAAGGTAAAAATAGTAAAACTTAAAAAGTTCTTAGTTTGAATATTTCACATTCCATGTTTATGATCATTTTTAAACAAAGTATATGCACACACATATATACATACTGGGATATTATCGATATTTTCTACTATCGATATTTATGGATAGTTCAGATTTCACTATCGATATATCGATATTACTATCGACTGAATGTTTGTACTTGAGCAGGAAAACTTTAACTAGTTTTTCAGGCTACAGTTCGTTGTTTTTATCATTTTTTTGAACGTATGAGTCGTATGTATGTTCGCACGTTATTTTAGATGACAGTTTTTAAAAATTGTGCTGCTGAAAAGCTCCTTTCAGAAGGAACCGTAGTAGCAGAGGCTATAAGATATTTAATTTAGTTTTGATTCTCAACCCAAAAGGTATTTAATCTAGCGGACTTTTCCTCTAATGGTCGATCATTGTTTCATTTTATACTCGCAATTGCAATTGCATTTGTATTTGCAACTTTTTTACAACATTACAAAAATATTTGACATTTCAGTGCCTATACAAATTTCGACGTAAAATCCTTTTATTAGCAGTTCATTCTTGTTGTTTGTATTCTTTGCTGTAATTCAGCGCGAATTATGCTAAACCTTCACGTATTATTTTGAGGGAATTATTGTTTAAAAACAAAGTAAGTAAGAATTCATTTATTTAATTGTAAGCAAGAATCGTTCCTTAGTCGATAAAACTAATATTTCAACCTTAAATTTGACGATCCTTTTTAGACGATCTAAACCACAATAATACATACATACATTTTATAGGTATTTGGGTCTCAAGTTCAATGCTTAAGCTTTAGTATGCATGTCAAGTGTAATCAATATCGGACAATTCATTGCGAACTGTGACGTTTCTAACACACAGTAAATCTTGAGTCAAGTATCGCCATGCTGACCAGCATTTGCCTACATTTTCCGATGTTATTCAACATTTTTTAATCACCTATAACGTACTCAAATTTTGTGATAGCTTCCAAACAAATAACGAAATCATGCAGAAAAGTATAAACTTACATATTTGGAATGAACTTTTAAAAGCTTTTCAAAAAAAAAAACCGTTAATTTGAAATTAAACTTTACCTAAAATGGCAACGACTTTTAACAAGGATGGAAAAGTAAAAACACTTGATGGTACATTTGAAAAAATATTGAGATATTTCAACGTGAAAGCGATTTATGCGCAGGTCAACTGAATGAAAACTTTTCCGAACTTTCATAAAGAACTTTTATTTTTCGTTTTCCATACAGCAATCGAAGCACTGAGTGAGAGTAACATGGCACTTGTTTTGTCTTGTAGGTAAACATTTTCCGAATTTTCCAAGCAACAAACGAAAAATAACAAAAAAATATACACAAAAAAATTAAAATTTTGTTGTTAAATTTTCGCTTTTTTCCATCTACGTGTCGTTAATTTTGTGTGCGATTAGGCAACTTTGAATTCGGCAACAACAGAAAAATTCTTGTATACGTTTTTCAACGGTCACAGCGAACTGCACGCAGTAAAATCGAGCACGGGACTTTTAATAACAAACAGCAGAAAAGACAAAACAAAATTTATAAAATTATTGTGAAAATAGAAAAAAAAATTAATAAAATTTTATTTTGTGTAAATTTCAAAAAGTACAAACAAATACATAATTAAAATTCAGTGTGGAATGAAATTAAAGGAATAGAAGAAAATAACAGATTCATATTTTATTGGTGAGTGAGTTAAGAGGGGAAATGTGCAAAATTCTTGTTCTAAAATATTTGTGTCATGAAGAAATTTTATGAAAAAAATGTGTATTCAATACATATTTGAAAAAGAATGAACGATGTAAAGTTTGATAATTATTTGTTATTAAATGAAAATGCAATTTTTTCTTAGGTGTAAGGCTGTGTGTTTGAGTGTAGCTGATAGATATGTATAACAAATAAATTTATTTATTTTTCACAAAAGATGGACAGTGATTTTCCATTAAACAAAAGTAATATAATCTATTGTTACAGAATCTATCTGTAGCGTAGTATTTACGAATAGTGTGTATGAGTGTGTCTATCGGTATTTCCAAACACCACATCATCACCATCACAAAGCTGTTTGGTTTATTGTTCTGCTTGTAAGTAAGTCAGTGTGCTGCACACACGCACAGATACATAAAAGCTTGAAAAAAGTGTGTCAGTAGATACAAACAGCCATTAATGAACGATGAAAAAAAAAACAAACAGGAACAAATTGAGAAAAGGATACAACATATAATTGCCATGTTATACGAGTCACGATCATACACACAAACAACATTGTATAAAACACACACACACACACACACGCACACTTTTACGTATATTTCTATCATTCGATTCTTTTCATTCAACAGTGTCAATCAGTTGCCATTCTTCCACTACATACGAGTAAATCCATGGTAGACATTAGTTACGAATCCATGTTTCATTTTACTGGCGTACAAAACTTGTGGATATACGACGAAGACCTGATTGGAACGTTTTGAAAAATCCAATTCTTACTTTGGCATTTAATCTGTCTCATCAATCATTCCTGAGTTTCCTCTTAAAAACAATTTATGTGGAATGGTGTGGAGTTTTTACTCCAAACTCGGATTTGACCGTTTTATTTTTTTAATTATTTAATTGATTATCGGAATATTACACAATAAGGATAATCACGATGGCCATTGTGCAAATTCGCAATGTGTATATTTGCAGTGCCAATTATGATTGATCGTAAGCACACTACTTTTATTTTCTGTGCAAATAGGCCATTTTTTAAAAATTTATTCTGGCAGTATCTAAAAGGGTGGTATGAAACTTTAAATGCGATTTTCTCAAAACTTCATTTTCACACACCAGGTCCCTTTTCTCGGAGAAGGTCACATATTATTTCTAAAAAAGGTAAACAAGCAAGCAACATCTATCAGAAGAAAAAAAAATTAAAGTTTATATTTTGCAAATGCAGGAAGGACTTAATTCCTCACATTGTAGTGGAAAAAATTCCCGAAAAGATACAAATTTTTATGAAAAAATGGGGGTTTCTAGTTAATAAATTAATTTATCTTAACATTTTTTTTGTTGCGAATTTGGATAAATAATGTTCGACTTCCGCTTCGGTTCGGTCAAATTAAGCCAATTAGGACGAACTTCGGCATCGGCCAAATACTTCAGCGTCGGTCGGACGCTATTATTTGCCCATGTAAAAAAAAGATAATAGAAACTAAATAAAATTTACTTTCGGCGACTCTCTTGTATTTTTTCTCAGTTTATGGTGATTTTTGCCCGAAATATTAAAAAGCGTGATCCATTTCGAGGTTCCCTACTTTTTTAAAGAAAAAAAACACAGAAAATTCAAATTTAATGGGGAATGTTTTTTATCATTTGAAAGAACATTATTTGGCATTTATTTTTTAAAGATTATGTCTATCAAATGTTGGCCGTTGCTGCGTAGCAGATGGTCCATCCGTCGTGTCCAATTTTCGAGGACTCGTTCGAGCATTTCGACTGGTAACTGGCGAATGACACGCGTGATGTTTTCCTCCAAGGCCTGAATCGAAGCGGGGTTGTCCGCATAAACTTTAGACTTTACATATCCCCACAGGAAAAAGTGTAGCGGTGTGATATCACACGATCTTGGTGACCAATTGACCATTGATCCATTGATTGATGCGATGTGTGGGAAGTGGCGCCGGCTTGCTGAAACCAAATGTTGATGAGATCACGAGCTTCAACTTCAGGCATCAAATAGTCGGTTATCATGCACGATAACGGTCGCCATTGGCGATTACGTTCGAACCGGCATCATTTTTAAAGAAATATGGATTGATTATTCCACCGGCCCACAAACCACTCCAAACCGTTGTTGAATCACACGTTACAAGCTTTTTTTGGATGCAAAATTTTATTTAAAAAATAAAAAAAAGTGTTACGAAAACTGAACAAAATTGAAGTTTGTCGATTTTTTGCGTTTTTCGACATCCGGGTTGGCGATGGAGCTCGGTTGGTTTTTTTCCGACTCGAATTGTAGTTGTTAGTGGGTAAAAAGAAAAACAAAATGCTTCATTTTAAAAAACACATGCAAATTTTTTATCAATTTATTATTAATAAGATTTTTTTATGACGTGATTTTGAATATTTTATTTAAAACCGATGCTGCTTATTTTGAACAGTTATAAATTAAATAATTGTTTATTTAAATTTGTTGCTGTATGGTTTTTTTCTCTCACACAAAATGTTGCCGAAATATTTTGTACAAATTATTAAAGGTTACATACTCACACCCTCATAACGTGTTGCATTTTACCCGATCGCAAATCATTGCCCTTCATGAAATGAAGTCCACAGATGTTGTGTATTGACTAAGTTATTTGTAACACATTTGATAAATTTTACTCTCACAGTTCTCTAGATATACAGAATTTCAGCGTTTAAAAAACTGCGTACTACTTAAAGTAGAAAATATGCTATCTTTATTTGTAAACTTACACAAATTTTCGTTTTTTGTTCGACAGTTTTTGGTTTCGACTCCAGAATTTTATTTTGTGCCATGCTCACGTTTCCACTTTCTCCCACATTTTGTTTGATGTTGTGTAATGATAACCAAAAAGCTTGTATCTAATTTAGAAGCGTTAGCTCTTACCGTTCACTAGATATACTGAAATCTATATTGTTGTTGTATGGCCACGCCCACTAAAAATTTCAAAAAAAATACAAAGCCTACAGCTCCATCTAGGCCATCAGCAATATACTTTAAACGTTTCATAGAGACAGTTCAGCGATTACGGAGATAACTTCCTACAAAACAAACAATAAGAAATCCTTAAAAATTTTGGAACTCCGAGAATTTTGGAAACTCACAACAATTGCAAAAATAGCGAAAAATCACACAAAATTAAAAATTTGTAAACAAACCATAGAATTGATTAAAAGTGCCTTGAACTGTTAACTTTGTCAAAAATTCGACAAAAGTTGCTAAATCAGCTGAAATTTGCTAAAAGCGGCATGATAGTAAAGTTAACAATCAGAAAAGTTGCTTCTATTGCGAACATGGCAAAAATTCGCTCAAAATTGCAAAACTTTCAAAAAACCCTAAAGTTTATTAGAAACCCCCTGTCGACTACTCTTAAATAACAAAGCAAGTACGCAAAAACAAAACATTTAGTGTAATGTAATTAAATTACGGGTTTGTTTTTGAAAAATTTGAATGATGCTAAACTCTTTTTACGAGCATTAGAACTGGTCGAGCCAAAAATTATACAACAGTTGGCCAATTGAGATCTCTATAGCAGTGATGGAAAATTTAAATATTTAGATGGTGCTGACCACCAAGCAAAAGTGTACTTTTTTCAACATTTTGGTACTTTTTTAAAACATTTTATTTTGCTCAATCTCAGCCATTTATGGGCCGAGCTGTCTCAATTCAACAGCAAAATTCTGATGAGGATATCTAAAATTAAAATAAACCACCAAGCAGTGTTGCCATAATCTATTGATAATAATAAATTTTGTGTAGTCAATGTTGTAAACAGGGCTGTGGAGTCGAAGCTGTAGAGTTGAAGTTAAGGCTTTTGTACCGGAGTCGTAGTACCCACAAAAAATTCGCTACTCCGACTCCGACTCCAAACTTTTTCAGTATAACAAATTTAAAAAAATATTCTAATAATTTCCAAAATAAAAAAAAATACTTCTAAATTTCCGATGCAATATTAAAAATATTGATTCGAAATTTTTACTGAATCCTTTTCATTCTATATTTAACCATTTAAAAGGCACTGCATTAAAAAAGAGTTTAAAGTCAAATAAGGACCAGTCTAATATACATTTAGCATTACGGTTAGATTAGGAGTCGGAGTTGGGATTTCAGCTGTTGAACAAAAAGAGTACTAAATGGGACGTTGGGATACCGTGGTATTTTTGAAAGGAAAAAGTTCCGAAAATAGTACCATAGTACATACTGCATTTTCCATCACTGCTCTATAGTATTAACCTAATGGGGATGTTGAATTTAAAGTGCATTTTGATACACAATACAAGAACTTACCCAACCGAATTTAACGAAACACAGGATACAATGAGCCAAAACCTTAACATAATTGCCAACTTCCAATTCAGTCTAGTAAATGGAAACATCTATAAGATTTAAGGCCTATAAGATTTATATAGATTTGAAGTTATATTATGAATCAGCGTATCAGTACTTAAATAATAATTTAGTACACGATAAAAACTCAGTTCTTTTTCACAATGACCTTCCAAATGCAAAAAATAATTAAATACATTTTATAACCGAAATGAAAGAACAACGGACCTTTTTTATTTTATACATATTTTTACTTCGCATTATCAATAAATAAATAAAAGTTTGTTTATTTGTTTTTATTTTCTCTATATTTATTTATTTGTTTACATATAGACAAATAAATGAAATGTATGTGTGTGCCTTTTTGTTTATTTGAATGAACTCATTCTTGTATGTTTGTTTTCTTGTTTGATTATTTTTGGTGCCTACCCAACAAACACGGAGGTTTGATTTCAAATTGAAAATTATTTGAAATCAAACGTTTTCTCAAACGACAAACGTTTGATAATGATTTGAAAATCATTTGAATATCATAGCGTTCTCAACAAAAAGGGGAAATTATTTTCAAATTTAAAAATGCCTTTATTTTCAACTTGCTTTCAAACGTAATTCTCAAATGTTTTTCAAATGTGGATTATAATACAATGTGGAATATAAATAAAACAATTTAATTTTTTTAATTTAAATTTATTATTTATTTAAATAAACTTTGAGATAAACATTCGGTACCATAGCTAAAAGATGAAATAGTGTTCTTTCCGTCCTCTAATTCTTGGAAAGACAAAATACTTGGCTCCCTTTTATTTTGAGGATTGTAGCACCGCGATCGTTCAACAAACATTCTTCACTTTCCCGTTTTATTATTTTTCTTTTTTTTCGTATTTTTAATCATTGTAATTTCTCACAAATAATTTTTATTTTTCACAAGAAATAAACTTGATAAACATTTGACATCAAATTGATAAAACATTTGATATCCAATGCTTATTTTCAAATCATAATCAATTTGAATTTAAATGTTAAATCAAACAATTGAAAAACGTTTGAGAATTTCGTTTGATGTCAAATGATAAAGTCATTTCATATCAAAGGTTTGACTTCGTGTTTGTTGGGTACTTTGCAATTCAGCGTGTGTGTGTGTGTGTGTGTGAGTAGATGTGGGTTCAAAAGAAAATTTGTTCGTTGAGGTTATTGCAACAATGTTTTACGACTTCGTGTTCTTCCAAATGTTGTTGATTCGTTTTCTCAATTTTTGTGTTTGTTTACTTTTCAAAATGGTTTTTCATATTTTGTTTTTAACATGTTTTTCGTTGACTTTGACTCTCAAATTGTATTTGTATTGCTCCAATTAATAAAACCGTTAACATTTTAGGGGTTGATTTTCCTCAGTATCCGTTAAATGTGTACATTTCCTTTTATCCATTTTAGGTGGTGGTTGATTTGTTTTGAATGTTTTTTGTTTATTGCCATTTCTGTGCCAGTAGTTTCAAATGACATGAACAAATTTGTTGCGTTAGGCAGAGTGGATTCTGAGCATTCGAGTTGTAAAAACAAAAAAAAAAAAACAAAAATGACAACTTATCTATAGGAAATGGGTAAAATGTAAAAGTTATACATAAAAATTATTGTGTGTTTGAACTTGAATTGTTGGTTTTGAGTAAACAATGTATGTGTACGAACTCTGTGTCAGTCGAGCAGAAGTGTGAGTTTTTTTGGTCGTATAAGTAATTTGGACTCTTTATGGGAATGAATTATACGTTCCGTATTAATTTTCAAACAGTATGGATAACAAAATATACATACATATAAAAATCGACTTTTCGCGAAAAATAACTTTTTGATTATTAAACATTTTTCTTGGATTCCTCGAAAAAATGGGTGTTCTAAAAATACTTTTATAAGAAATAAATAAAGATCTTTTATGAAAAATAACTTTCTTATAAAAAATAACTGCTTTATGAATAAACGCTTATGAGATAAATTTTTGTAGCATTTTTTTATTTTCTTATATGCGTTACCAACTTTAATGGCAAATTTTTCTCGTTCTATCTTAGATCCTTATAGCGCTTATAGCTCGTCACTTGACAGTTAGCGACCATGCTTGAAGGTTGCAAGTTCCCTGAAACTCAAGGACAATAAGTTTTTATTAAAAGAGAGCGCTCGTTACCAGCTGAAGTATGGGGAATAAGTGTATAACAACATTGGATTGGATCCAGGTGAGCTACGCTCAACCTTTCTCCTTAACAGTAGGCTTTTACCGATGGCCTCCGAATTTTTTAACTGTGTAATCGAAATTCTGAAAATCGTGAAACGCTCTACTCCACAAGGCCTACATTCTACGTCATTTTTAAAGTTTATCTTTACTTGCACACTTGTTATTAAAACCTTGTTATTTAATTGCGTGGCAAAACATTTCAGGGTGCCCCGGTAGGCTAGCTGCTAGTGAATTAGTCTATCAGTGCGGGGGTTGCGGGTTCGATTCCCGCCAGAGACTCTGGTCTCCTACAGACAAGCGTAGAGCTTCGCGAGATATGCTTCGGGAAAAAAATAAAATAAATCGGAGACTGTTTATTTGAACCAACTTTAAAATTTTTGGGTACTGCATCATTTAAAACAACATATATGATAATATGAGGAAAGAATTAAATTTTGTTTACGTAAATAAATTGTTGAGACAAAGTAAAAAAAACCTTAAAATTCTTTTTTTTAATAAGGAATATCGACATGGCCCCTCTTCAAACTGGCTCATCAATTTAACAATTTGAGGTGCGTGAACGGAAGTTCTTCAAATTTAATTTGAAATAAAAAACTAAGTTTTAACAAAAAAATATAATTTTGCAAATAATAAAACAATTTGCCTCACACGTAGAAAAAAAATATATGGTTGGAGGCAATCATATTCTAAGACCAACATACTATGGTTGATTTTTAACAATGTGTATGTTTGCAGGTTACCATATTATGTTTAAATATGACCATAGTATGTTAAAAATCAACAACATTTTTCACTAAATCAACCATAATATTTTTTTTTTTTTTTTCATTATTTATTTATTGAATCTTCATATATTTAAAATGAACTAACAATAATTAATCAAATCTTAACCTAATACATTATATATGTCCAGCCAGTGCCAGACAAAATTTCGTCATAACGGTTTATGTTCACATATGTGGGTGTTTATCGCTCTTCTGATTCGGTGAGTGCTGCAGTATCTCTTCTTCTTAAGCGAATGTGGCCGCCATGATTTAAAATATTCCGAGCTAGTGGATTTGGGTGTTGTGCAAGCCTTTTCAAATATTTAACCGCATATTTTGTAATCATAGTTTTTACTAATGGCACATTGAGATCCTTATGAATGTTTGAATTTTTAACGTACCAAGGGGCAGCTGTGATTATTCGAAGAAGTTTATTTTGGCGCCTTTGAATTTTTTCGATATTAGAAGCCGAGGCAGTGCCCCATAACTGAATATCGTAGCACCAGATAGGCTTTATGATAGAGTTGTAAAGTAGGAGTTTGCAGTCGAGACTAAGGACAGAGTTTCTTCCAATAAGCCAATGAATTTATATGGCTTTTAGTTTCATTTGAGTTAATTTTGCCTCTATATGGCTTTTCCACGTCAAACGGCGATCTAAATGTATACCGAGATATTTTACATGCGAATGTTGAGGAATTATTTGATTATTGATTTTAATAGGGGGACATGATTCCCGCCGCAAGGTGAATGTTATATGTACGCATTTTTGCTTATTTACCATTATCCTCCACTGTTTTAGCCATATTTCTAGTTGAAATATATGATCCTGTAAATAACGAGATGCTTCATAACTGTTTTCGTGGACGCTTAGAAAAGCTGTATCGTCTGCAAATGTTAAAGTTTGTGTGTAGTTGCTCGTTGGCATGTCCGAAGTATAAATTAAGTATAATAGAGGCCCCAGAATGCTGCCCTGTGGGACTCCAGCGCCAATTGGCTGTGGTGAACTAAAGAAATTTCCTTCTTTTATAATAAATTGACGACCGACTAAGTAGCTTTCTAGCAGCTTGTGTGTGTTTGCTGGAAATTTTGCTTCAATTTATGTAATAAGCCTTCATGCCAGACTTTATCAAAAGCTTGAGAAACATCGATGAAGAGAGCGGAACAATATTTTCTTTCTTCAAAGGCTTTTCTTATGGCGTTTACTATACGATGGGTTTGTTCAATTGTGCTGTGTTCTCTTCTAAAGCCGAATTGGTGGTTAGGTATACATCTATTTTCACTTAAAATTGGAGTTAATTTTGACACTAACAGCCTCTCAAACAGCTTTGATATATTAGAAAGTAAGCTTATAGGCCTATATGACTCAACTTTTGTGTGATCCTTTCCTGGTTTAGGTATCATGGTGACTAAGGAAACCTTCCATTTTTGAGGATAGTATGGAAGACGTAAGATAGCATTGAAAATTAAAAGAATAATTTTCTTTGCTGTGCTGGGTAACTCCAAAAGCATTTTGTTGCTGATCTTATCAAAACCAGGCGCCTTTTCGATTTCTCTTATCTCAAATCTTAGGGGAACAGCCGCTCTAGCAGGAACAGGTGGTAACTCGACCGCAGTATCGTGAGAAATATTTGGGGTAAATACGTTTTTTAAGTGATTAACAAACAGATTTCCCTTTTCGTTATCATTTCTTGCCCAGCTTCCGTTCAAGTTTCTTAATGGTGGCTTAGAGGCGACTGGCCTTTTTAGATTTTTAGCTGCACGCCATAATGAGTAGTCTGATTGCGGAGTTGCATCAAGTTCCTTAAGATATTTTTGCAGAGAAGCCGTTTTTTGAGTCTGTAGTAACTTTCTTAGCCTTTTTGTACAATCTTTTAATAAACTCTTAAGTTGAGGGGATCTGTGCAATTGCCACTCTCTTCGAGCTCTTCTTTTTTTAGACAGGAGACGCTCAACATCTGTGGAATAAATTTTAATATTTTTAGTTTTTTTTGGGGTAATACTGGAATGTTGCACAGCTAGCTTCAGAAAGCTGTCAAAATTAAGAATAGCGCGATCTACGTATTCCGGTGTACTAAGCGGAATATTTTCTGTGCAATGGGTGCTGAGATATTTTTAATATTTTAGCCAATTGATTTGTGTAGCTGGCGTCGCTAAGTAACCAGTTGGAGATACAGTTCTATTGGGGTTCATTAAAGTAACAATTGTTGGTGTGTGGTCGGAAGATAATTCTAAGGAAGCTTCAACATAAATCGTTTCTAAGGGAATGTTTTTAACCACGCCAAAATCGATGACATCTGGTATTTTTTGCTGATCAGTAGGCCAATATGTTGGTTGTCCGCTCGCTATCACATTTAAATCCATTTTAGAAATAGTATTAAATAGAACACGACCCTTTGGTGTTATAAGTCGGGACCCCCAGAAGGTATGCTTAGCGTTATAATCGCCAGCGGCCAGGAAACAAGGTCCTAATGATTTAAAATAATTATAATATTGGCCTTCAGATATTGAATATCTAGGTGGGGAGTATAACGATGAGATTACTACGTTTCTATTTAATTCTTCAACGCAAATGTTTGTTGCTTGAAGATAATCTTCACAATGATCACCCATGAGGTAGTGTTTGACTCTGGTTTTTATTAAAATGGCAGAACCTCCACAAGCTCTATCTCGAGGGTCCTTGGTATCATATAGTGTATAACCATTGATTTTAAACGTATTTCTTGAGGTCAAATGAGTTTCAGAAACCATCATGACATCAATTTGTTTATTTTTAAGAAAATATTCTAATTCGTTTTTATGTTGGCGGATGCCGTTTGCGTTCCAAAAACAAATTTTTAAACAGTTCATGGCTTCTTTAGTACAGCTTGCAATAACATCGATTGCATTCTAAGAATCTCCTGCATCATATTACCCATTGTGTTTGTAAAATTATTTACTGTTTGCACTAATGTTTCCATGGTTTTTTCTAAACGACTTAAATTAGAAACTGGAGTTTCATCATTACCTGGCGAGGCACCTTGCATTGGCACATGGTTTGATTTTAGCACGTTAGCGTAAGAGGTTCTGTTATTACCAGGCTGGGGGGCTTGAATTGCATTTGTGTTTACTTGATTTGGTACCTGCATTTGAGGGGGATTAGTTTTCGGTCCAGCCGACTGCTTGACGATAGTATATACAGGGCATCCTCTATAATTGGCAGTGTGATTGCCGCCACAGTTACTACATTTTTTTACGTTTTGGTCGGTTTTAGACTTATCGCAGAGAACTGTACCATGTAATTCACCACATACTACACAAACAGGGGGTAAATAGCAGTATGCCTTAGTATGACCATATTCTTGACAGTTTATACATTGAACGGGACCATTTCTTTTATGTGGCTCTTCTATAGAGAATATATTTCAAATTGTAAAAAGGATGCGTTTCGTTTTTTTAAGCTTTACGTCGCCGGGTTCAAACTCCACTCGAAAAAGTGGTTGGGGATTTTTTTCTCTATTTTTAATATTTACTACATGTTTTATTTTGAAGCCATTTTCTTCTAGGAATGTTTTTACCTCTTCAGGGTCCACACATGAGTCAATTCCCTTAATCACTACCTGAAGACCTTTACTGCTCTTCAGTTGGTATGTATAAAAGTTTTTTTTAAGTGCTTCAAATTTGGTTATTATTTTGCGAAAATCATTCTCATGATTGACTTGTGTTTTAGTCTCGTTTATACTACCACGCTTGATAGCAGCTACGTAAAACGAATTTTCTCCAATCAACGAAATTAAACTCTTTATAAGCTCATTTGAGTTTTGCTCCCTAAGATATATCGGGGGAGGCTTGGACGATTTTATGACGTTGATGCTTCAGAGGATTCATCCTCCAGAATTGCAAAACGATTTTGAGAATTTATTTTATCAAAAGATGGTACTTTTGAGGCCGAAGCAACTGCTGCAGAGGTAGGGCTGCGACCACGTTTAAGCACTGTTATGTACCTGTCCATACCAACTTGTACTTGAGGCTTTTGACAACTTTTTACTTGAGATTTTTCCATTGCGCCTGTGTTTGAATTCATGGTAACATTTGTTACTAAAATTGTTTTTGCCGAAGCGGCAACACTTGCAGGCACTAGCGAGAGATTAATATTTTTTTTTTTTTTTAAACAAAATAATTTATATTACAAATTTAAGCAAAACATTTGAAAAAAACCAGAACCTAAAGTTTCCATTATTTGCTTTTTAAAACTACTTGAGGGGAACATGATTTAACTAAGCAAAGTATTTAGCTATTTTCTGCTTATTTTTTCAGTTTTCTCTCACATTGTTTAATATTTGGCATTTACTTCTTTGCCTTGTAATGTTAAACTATTACTTTTAAGCTTGTCCTTTTAACAAGAATTCAGTAAGTGTTCTGTTCTGCAGTATCGAATCTCAGTTTGGCCCGCCTATCTCCCATGATATAGACGCTATTGTGCCAAAGCCCGTATTTTGGGAAGAATAAGGTTATCTATTACTAAAGGCGATTTCTTTCCAAAATGATAAGCGGTTTGAATAATGACAAACAAAATAAAAAATTTGTTGAAGAAATAAAGTAGTAACAACCAAAGTTGTAAAACAGGGCAGTATTAACACCTTAAGTTAAAGTAAGGGTAAAATATGCAACACGTTTTGCATGTTTTACATCAACATATTCACAAAAGAACTTGAAAATTTTTCCCACGGTTGTATTTTTTGTACAAACGAACACAAAATGGAAAAGTTCGTACGGGTTAACTTGCAAACAAGTCGTTTATTTTCACTGCGCATATATACATTCGAGCTTCTCTAAAGGGAACTTATATACAGTGAAGCTCTCCAAATGATGAACAAAGTTCAAAAATTAGTAAAATGTGATCTAATTTTATAAACAAATGTGCAAGAAAATGTAAGTTCTGTACTTATTTAATGTATTCATTATACATACGAAGAGGTTTATTTTTTGTATCGGTTATATTTTCAATGAAAATAACTTAATATACATAAAAATTTTCTTATTTTTAAAGTTGCCCCTTTTTTTTCTTAGAATTCTTTGAAAAAATCCCCTTTTTGTGCCCCTTTTTGATAAATTTGAACAGTAACGCTGGCCCTTTCGGCCCCTTTGTGCGTCGTTTTGGTTTACCTCGCCATTATCGCAACCGTTAGCGCATATCGAGGGTCTACTGTAATTACTAAATTTGAATACTGAGACCAAATTACACTATATAGTTTCGTCTATCGAAAACCATATTTTATGTGCTGTTAAATCACTTGCTTTGTAAAAACAGCACATTAACTAGTTAAGAAGTTAGTAAAAAAAAATTTTTTCAAAAAAATTCCGAATTGTGCAAAAACCTTTTTTTTGTTTTAAGTAAAAAACACTTGTCTGATCAACCACAAACATTTTTGTTCAAGCAATTTAAGTAAATTTTAATTACATTTTCTTCTTAATATAAAAATCTCGTGAAATTGGCTCGAAGCCAATAAACAAAGAATTCACGAAATAAGTTGGAAAAATAACCATAAAAATAAAAAAAATATTTGTTTATATCCGATGATGAATAATAAATTAATTCAGGAGCCCTATTGAGCAATCAGTGTGTTTATAAGAAAGTGCATACATATGTACATACGTACAAAATATGTATGTAGTTTTTAATTAAATAAAAAAACAAGTAACATTATTATAATTGTATTAAAAATTTAACATAGTAAACATTTTATTGCGTATAATGGCCCTTGGCGCCAGTGCCTTTCTTCCACTTTTACTTTAATGGGATTATTTGTAGTTAGTCAAATGTCTGCCCTGATGACACGTTCAGAAAATACTTATAAATCCAATATGAATCATACATACAAATAATGTGTATTGTACGAAATAATAATCTAGAAATATTTACAAACACATCCAATGTATGTAAGTAATAAAACAAATCTACTAAATTAATAATCATAAAAATTTTGATACACTTTCACACATAAAATTGTTTGAAATACATTAAGGAGAGTAGCTTTGCCAATATTTTATTGATTTCAGGATCAATGTGTTTCTTTAATATAGGACTTCTTTTAATAAACAACACTTTTTTTTTTTTATTTTATAATTTTAAAAAGGTTGTATATACATGAGGGTGACCGTTAAAATCAAAAGTAGGATTTCTTTAGGTGTCACCAGCCAAATTGGTGGGTACTGATTATAAAACAACGCAAAAAAATAGGACGATCTTAACCAGTTTTTCCTTAATCTCTGATTAAACAAAATAAACTGAAAAATGTCGAATAAACCACTAAAAAAAATCAAATTTTTAATTTGTAACGTAACGCATTTTCTATGAATAACACATCTTTAAAGTGGTTGAAAAACATTTTTAGTATTAATTTAAAAAAAAACCGACCAGCCGGGCCCCTGGCGTTTGAACCAAATTCGGCTACGCTGAATCCAGTGGCGGCAACCGTTTTTTAGGTTAGCTCAGGGCTGCCAGATAAATTTGTGAGGAAATCGTCATTTTCCTGCGAAAAAATCGTCTTTCACGTTTCGTAAAATCGTCAAAAAAAAATCGGACAACTTAAAATTTAGTTTTTTTAACAATTTTTTTTACGATTTTTACAAAAAAAACATTCAAACAAAAACATAATTACTTCATACCCAGCTAGAATTTTCAATCGTGTAACAGATATGTCTTTGATCGTCGATGACCACTTTTTTTAATCACTACTGCTACGAGGATGATCTTGCTAAGGTATGGCGTACCAGTGTAAAAGCTAAACAAAAGAAAACGTTCTGCCTTCCGCTCTTGTTAAGGTACGGCTGCTAAACATTCCGAGATTGAAAATCGAACGTGTCAGACTTTGGAAACTCGAAAAATCGTCACTTTTTAGAAAAAAATCAGCAAATCTGCACTTTGCTTACTTCGGAACAAAAAATCGTCAAAATGACGATAAATCGTCAAATGTGGCAGCCCTGGGTTAGCTCTTGTTTTCGAGATATACCGTTATTTCGAAAATGGAGGAGGTTACGCAACATATATTCGCGTTACTCAAAAACGGTTTATTATTGAATAAACTAAAAAACCCGAAATTCCTTTAAAAAAGCTTAAAGGTTTTTCTCATTTTAGAAACATAATTTTTTTTAGCAAAAAATAAATCATTTTTTATCAAAATTTCAAAATATTTGTTCTTTAAAAAATCATAAAAAATTGAAAGATGCAGCTGTGCTTATAATTTTTTTTAGACATACAAAAAACGAATTTGCAAACAAAAAAGCCACAAGTGATAAAAATCTGTTCACAACTTTTGCTTTTGTTCACAAAAGACGAAGAATTTCCATTAAATTTAAGAATTTCATAAAACGCAATAAATGTATGGGAGCCTTCATAAAAAGTGGAGATAAATGGAGGTCGGTCATACATTTGATCCTCCTTGGCAGTTATAGGGGGCTTTTCCTTCAATATATTCCTAGTCTGTATTGAAATTTTTGTATGTTAAAGACAAATGATGGCGATAAGCAATAAAGTGGGATCGGTTATACATTTGACTCATCTAGAGGCATATTAGGCGCTTCAGGAGATAAATTGCAAGTATGTTTTAAGAAAATCTTAAGCATAAAAAACTAATGAAGGTCCGTCATATATTTTATGTCCCTAGGGGCGATTCCCTGGCAGTTATGGGCCTCTTTCTTCAATAAATTTTTAGTCTGTATTGGCAGTTAAGAAATGAAGAAAGGGGGTAGGTATGGTAGAAACAAACGATATGCGTTTAACTATATTTTTGTAAGCAAACGCACACTAACGAAAATATTGAAGCTGAATTGACGTGTGTAAGAAAAAATAGTGCTTGCTCTTTTTTGTTTCCTTTTGTTAAATATTAAGACAAAAGTTGTTGCAAACTTCACTAATAACAACTTGTTTGTAAACGATTTTTATGTAAAATTAATATTTTTCAGGTTATGAGGCATAAAAGTTTCTTAAACTTTGGCGGACGTGAGGGACGGTTTAGCCTTCGCCGATTTTCGAAAAACTTTTTTTGGTGTCGTTTTTTATCAATACCCACCGAATGGGGGTTTAGAGCATGGAAAAAGAAAACCAAATATGATCCATACAGTTAAGGACCACCCTAATATAAATACATAAAATATATTTAAAAAAAAGAAAACATAACAAAACAAATTACACAGTGCAACAAAATTGGGATCAATGCCGCCAGCCTCAATACTTGCAAAGCGAAATGAAATAAGACTATTGGAAGAGCAAATCTGCCAAAGGGCTTTGAAAAGTTAGCTCGGATTTCCGAAATATCAGCCGCTAAGGTTTTTGAATTTTTTGAAAAGGCGTTTCTTAAGTCAAAAAAATAATATACTAAATGTACTTCATTTCGCGTTGCAAGTATTATGCTGTTTTTTTTTTTGTTGCACAGTGTTGTCTTATTGTTATTAAACAACACTGTATGTACTCAAAATTTTAAGATTTTTTATAAGTAAAACAATTTTTAGTGCTCAAATTTTTGTATTGTGAACATTTTATTCATTTTGCTAACCAATACAAGCTGTCGAAAATTAAACAAAAAACGTACTATTTATTTATCTATTAATAAAAATTGAGCTTATAATTATAAATTAAAAGAAAACTCTTTATGGCTGCCTAAATAGGTATATATTATTTGGGATTCGGGATTTATCAATCCCGAGATTTCCCGTTTGGCATTCCCATCAGATCAGAATGTGGTAATAAACACATCATCACCTCTTAGCAAGGGCCAATGAATCTTCTTCTTTTTTTTCGTATTTCCAAATGCCCAGTCTAAAGTTTGAAACAAAACATCGTTCATACGAGATGCGTTTTACGCGCCAACATAAAAAATACATAGACGGACTCTTTCTAAATGCAAACTGAGACGGGAAAAAATTTTGTAACACACAGATTTATTTATAAATGCGTAACAAAGAAACTAACGTGAACTAGTGAGTACGAATGCATTTGAAGTATGAGGAAATTCTATTCAATGGCGATGGAATTTGTATAAATTTAGGGGGAAAAAATACTCACATAAAACTAAAAAAAATCTAGAAAATTTTAAAACTACCTGCTGAACTTTTAAACTTAAAAAGATATTTTAGCAATCAATTTTCATTCAGAAATCGCAAGCAACACAACTGATAACGTAACAGAAAATCAATTTGGTCGAAAATGTTTAAAAGAGATGTTTCTTGTTATTTTTTTATATCAAAGCAGAAGAAGTGCTCTCTAAAAAAGGAGCAACATTTCCTAAAGTGCAGTGGGACAGTCATGTACCCATCAGCACAAAAAAATGTTAACCTCATAACATATCGCCCATTTGCTGCTAGGTCGTCATAACTCAAAAAATTACGTTTTGGAGTTAGTGATGCAGAATTTCTTTATACTGTGTATAAAATTCATCTTTATACTTCTATGTTAAATTCAATGTGTCGTTATTTTTTCAATTGGTAAGTGTAAATTAAAAATTTGAAAATCGTTTATTCCAACGTTGCAGCAAATGATCGATATGCACAAATATTTTATATTTCATTTTTATCTATGTACATTTGTATGTATGTATATAAATATTTGCAAAAAGTAAATAAAACAAAATTACAGTTTTGAAAAACTTTTTCGAAAAATGTTTTTTTTGAAAAAATCATATCGGCATAATGAATTGGTTTTGTTATTTACATATCGAGGGTTGTTTTTCAAATAGTGCTATCTGCAAAATCACAATTTTACAGAAGAGCGAAAAATCTGATTTTTTCGATAACTCTACACGTAGAGAAAAAACATTTTTAAATATTGTCACCTCCAACCAGACAATTTTTAAAGAAAATTTTAAACATATTAGAGTTAATGTAACCATATAATTGTCAGCGACAACCATATTATGGTTAAATTAGTCCTCCATCAAGAACCCACAACAGTGTTGCCAAAACTTGGTGACTAAAAATGGTTAAATTTACGGAAAAAATGGCTAAAACTTTTTTAAATAAAAGCACATTTAAATTAAATAACAAAAAAGAAATAATTCATTTAAAGTTGTTTACGATGAAATTGTAAGTTAAGATCAATTTGTTAAATATTTTCATAGATATTTAAAAATTAAATCATCGATAAATTCGATTATTGTTCATCTCATAGGAATCACTCGTGCCTATTAGTTTTAAATAATTTGAAGTTAAATCATAATCACGACAACATTTACCCAACACCTTTTGAGTCCAGATCTACAAGAAAAAACACGTTCGAAAGTTAGTCGGCCTGCCTGCCAGCCAGCCGTACAAACATTGTTAATTCGACCCAAAAGTGATTCTGAGTCAGTCGGTATACGTAAAGGTGGGCTTAGGACCATTATTTTAAGGTGTTACAAACATCAGCACAAACGCGTAGTACCCTCTCCACTATTGTGGCGTTGGTAAAATATTTACCAATTTGATGAAATCGTATTAACGGTTGCTTAATGCAACTTATTTCTCAAATTACTTTTAACGGTGTTTACTTGGCTACTACTTCAGCATTATACCATGGCAGTGAGAGCAATTTTATAGTCAATTCGGAAATTTCTAAAAAAATTTTGTTGCCGCTTGCATCTCTTTATTGAAATACTTGCAACCAGAAAGAAACACCGATGTTTGTGTTGATACATTTTATAAATTTAATATTGGAATACTGTTCCTTTTTCAACATTTGTAAAAGTTGTGATTTAATTTAAAGGCGTTTTAATTGTTAAAAATGTTAAGTTTACCTTTATAAATTTTTATAATAAAATTAAAATATGTCTTTTGAAAGAAAAACGGCAGAAAAATGTATGGATAAACAAGTCGAAAAATGGCTAAATCTATCCACTAAATGGCTAAATTGGCAACACTGATGGTCAGTTAGTGTATATTATCTGTGGCATTTTTTTTATCGAATACGAAATTTAATAAACCGAAATTAAAGAAAAATTTCGGTTATAATACAAAATTAAAAAATGTTTTTTTGAAGGAAAATCCGTATAATTAACACCATTTTTTCAACTTTTTAAATTTGACTTAAGATGTTTTGTCAAAAGGCCACAGATATAAATGTCTCAATTTCATTAGCATAACTCATACTCGGTTATTGATTAACTGTCATTAACATTGTACAGAATTAGTGTTGCTATAGTGGTAATATACAAACACTAACAGGCAAATTCTTATTTAACAAATTCCAATTAGAAGAATTGTAAACGTAACATCAGGTCTTGGGACTCTTAACTCGAGAAGACCGTGAAGACATTTGAAGATCATACTAAAAAGTGGTAACGGAAAAAATTACGAAATCGGAGTTGAAGTTGGAGTCGACGTTTAAGTCGATGTCGGACATTAAAAATTTTTGCGGTTGGAGTCGAACTAAGAGCTATTTTTTGAAGAGTCCAAAGTCCTGGTTTATACGATGAAGATTTTTCTTGAAAATTTGATATTTTAACGCTCGACAAAGTTTTTGTCTTTTATCCTTTAAATGTGTTAATTGATTGGTTGTTTAAATAAGCAAAGTATATATTGAATACATTTTAACTACGTATTAATTTACACACTTAAATTCAAAAACAAAGAAACAAAGATGCATTTTGTGTTTTTCGATGCATCTGACAGCAAGAGCAGCATTAACATTGAACAATGACAAATTGATGATCAACATGTGTGACAGTGCTCTTCTGCGTTTCATTCTATCAAACAACAACAACTACAAAACAAAAATCCATCGATAAAGAATGCATTTCGTTGTTTGCATTCGGAATCAATACTACAACAACAATTAGAAGAAAATCATTCTCAAAATGTAAACAAACAATTTTCAATGTCAAGGTCTATTTTGAGTTAAACTAAAATTCTACATGTACGAAAAATTATGAATGTTTGTTTGTGTATTTAAGTGCGTACGCGAGTATTTCATGCAGTGCTGCCAGAAAATTCAATTATGGCTCGAACGCAAATATAAACATGTACATTAGAGTGAGTCGATTTCAATTTTTATTTCAAATCATTTCATTTTTGATTTTTTCTCAACATTTATTTTTAACTATAAAACTATTTTCAACGAAGTTGTAAAGAAATCATTGTCCTATTTACCCAGAGGCAACCATAATGTTGTTGTGGCTTCCTAAATTATCCAAAATATTTAAAAAGCATTTTCGTTAAAAATGGTTTTGTTGGAGGTGACCATATTAAAAAATTTGGTTGGGCATGGTTAAGGCAACTACACTATGTTTATTGTAACAATATATTGTTTATTTAATATCAGCAATATTGTAGTTACTGCAAACAATTCAATGTTTATCGCAATTATAAATTTAAGTATTGTTGACCGAAAAATAATAATTTTTCTAACAACTTAATAATGACAACTTTCAATAAGAGTCACCTTCAACTCGGTAGTAATCTTCAACATTTTGAATGTGATTGGAACATCGATTTGAACGCAGATAACTTTAACTTTTTCAAAAATATCTTTAAATAGTTCTTCAAATATATCTAACGATATTGCGGTCGAGTTACACCTGTTGCTGCTAGAGCAGCTATTCCCATAAGACTTGAAATAAGAGACATCGAAAAAGCTATTTGTGATTTAAACACTAAGAAGGCATCTGGTATTGATAAGATCAGTAATAAAATGCTTTAAGAGCTACCTCGCATAGCAAAGAAAATTATTCTTTTTATTTTTAATGCTATTTTACGGCTTGAATACTACCATCAAGAATGGAAGGTTTCCTTATAGGGCCCATACACAATACCATCATGATTGTACAATCAAGTGATTGTGCAATTAAGCTTGAAGCACACAACACACCAGTATGCTGCTACAAAATTCATTTTTTACCAAAAATTGTGTGGAAAAGGTTGTAATGAATAACGATAAAATTTGTGATGCTGTTATTATTGCTATTATCCTAAAACGAATAAGGAGTTAAAAAAAACGTGTTTGGATGAAGAAATGGCGTAAAAACAAAGGAGAACTAGGTCATACTAAACTTCTAAAAGAATTAACAATCAGCGCAGAAGATGATTTAAATAATTTTTTAAGAATGAATAAATGTCATTTTTATGAACTACTAAACAAAGTTACGCCAATTTCACCATATGATCGGTTGGCAGTCACTCTGAGGTTTTAAGCCAGTGGAAACAGCTTTTATTGTTATTGAAACTTTTTTTCACCACTTTGTCTCTATTTGCTTCTTGGTCCATCTCTTTTAATTTGTCTACTATTTTATTGTAGCATTGGTTTTTTAAATCACGATTACAGAATTCCGTACTTTTAACTTTCCACACGCATGGCATTGTGTTATAAAGTTCGAGAAATTCTCCCCAAAATATTTTTTCTTTGGCATTCATGTTTTAAATTTTGTATTTTTTGATGTTTTTGCCTTGACGATTTAACATTTATGAGCTAACTTTACAGCACACGATACAATCATGCTGGTGCAATCAAAAAAATATCAAACTATTTTTGATATAGCACCATCAGCTGGTACAATCACACCACAAGCTCATACACGGCCAATCAGCTGGCACAATCACTTGATTGCACAATCATGATGGTGTTGTGTATGGGCCCTATTAGTTACCATGATACCAAAGCTTAGTATCAAATATGTCAAAGCTGTTTGAGAAATTATTAGTGTCAAAATTAACACAAATTTTAAATGACAATAGATGTATTCCAAACCATCAGTTTGGATTTAGAAGGAGAACACAGCACAATTGAACAAACTCATCGAATAGTAAATGTCATAAGAAAAGCATTTGAAGAAAAAAAATATTGCTCAGCACTCTTCATCGATGTTTCGCAAGCTTTTGATAAAGTCTGGCATGAAGGCTTGTTACATAAATTTAAGCAAAATTTACCAGCAAACACTCACAAGCTGTTAGAAAGCTACTTAGTCGGTCGTCAATTTATTATAAAAGAAGGAAATTTCTTTAGTTCACCACAGCCAATTGGCGCTGGAGTCCCACAGGGCAGCATTCTGGGGCCTCTATTATACTTAATTTATACTTCGGACATGCCAACAAACAACTACACACAAGCGTCCACGAAAACAGTTATGAAGCATCTCGTTATTTACAGGATCATATATTTCAACTAGAAATATGGCTAAGACAATGGAGGATAATGGTAAATGAGCAAACATGTGTTCATATAACATTCACCTTGCGCCGGGAATCTTGCCCACCTATTAAAATCAATAATCAAATAATTCCTCAACATTCGCATGTAAAATATCTCGGTATACATATGGATCGGCGATTAACGTGGGAATGCCATATAGAGGCAAAATTAACTCAAATGAAACTTAAAGCCATTCAAATTCATTGGCTAATTGGAAGAAACTCTTTCCTAAGTCTCGATTGCAAGCTTCTACTTTACAACTCTATCTTAAAGCCTATCTGGTGCTACGGTATTCAACTATGGGGCACCGCCTCGGCCTATAATATCGAAAAAAGTCAAAGGCGTCAAAATAAACTTCTTCGAATAATCACAGCCGTTCCCTGGTTCGTTAAAAACTCAAACATTCATTAGAATCTCAATGTGCCATTAGTAAAAACGATGATTACAAAATATGCAGTAAAATATTTAAAAAGGCTTGAACAACACCCAAATCCACTAGCTCGGAATATTTTAAATCATAACGGCCACACTCGCTTAAGAAGAAGAGACACTGCAGCACTTACCCAACTGAGGAGCGATAAACACCAGAACAGAACAGAACCCGTGATGAAGAACATTTTTGTCTGGCACTAGCACGACATAAATAAAGTATTAGGATAAGATTTGAATCGTTATTGTTAGTTCATATTTAATATATGAAGATTCAATAAATAAACAATGAAAAAAATAGTTCTTCGGCTTTGTTTCTTTTCTCTTCAAGGCACATGATTTAAGTTTTGATAAGGCTTGATCCTTTTTGAAGATCTATATCGTGCTTGTGTAAAATGATACTAAGCGGCCGTGATACAATAAGTATCACATTTAATATGTTTATTCCGTAAATGAATTCAAAATTACTAAGCGAGTTCCTTAATATAAGGCGTTTGATGAAGTATCTCTACCTTTCTGCTCAGATATTTTTTCCAAAGCTTCTACTATATGATGTACACTTGTTGCAAAGTGTAAAATTGAGTCGTGACGGTCCAACCATCTTGTATCGCATAATGTAGAGAGTTTGGCTCTGCGTTTCGCTGGGGATGATTATATGTATTTAAAAAAATTTGTCGTTTCTTTAACAAATCATACAACTTATTTTATTAATGGCACCTTGTTGCTTTTTAAAATTGAGTTGTTTGATTTATCGGAATAGCAAGGCGTTTGATTTGCATTTGTCCAGAATTTTATAACAGCTCCATTTTCTGCTGACATTAGAGGACACCCATCTGTTCCATTTCCTACACAATTTTTTAGGTCAAGTCCAAAATTTGTTCGCATTAATTAACACATCAACGTCATTATCAATATCCTTTGAAGCCTCTTCAAATGCGTTTACAACAAAGCCAATAAATGCTTTCCTAACAACTTTTTGTTGTATGTTGAAATATCTTTAAGATAAGGAAATCTGGGTTTTCCCCGACAAATCTGTGTTTTCGTCAAAAATTATCGAATAGAATTTTGATTCATATAACACAAATTTCCTTATTTCTCCCCCTGAAACCGCGCCTGGTGTAGACCTTGGGTTAATTTCCAATTGCTAATTGAGTTAGCTTAATTGTGTATGTGTGAACAGGAAGATAAATATGTCAATAAACCGAATATTGACTCAATAAAAAAGGAATATCTAAACACGGTATTAAGACCCATTATTAAAAAAACCCTTAACATTTCTTACTGTTTATGTTCGTATCAAGAAACCAAATTCGATGTTTAAACTTAAATATATTATCACACCACTTTTGTTCTGATTATACCTCCTCATAATTCTTATTTGCCTTAAAAATTAATGTTTTTTCTTTTACGAAGCAATAAATAAATATTTTGATGTTTGTAAATATCGGCAATTCAACAATTAAGATATTGTTGTAGAACAAGTTATATTTTATTTATTTTTTTTTAATTTTACTAAATTCATATTATGACCATCTACCTATAACACACCCTGTCTGAGCTCTAATTAATGCCAATTTTTTGATAAACAGACCGTGTGACTTGATCACCTAAAAAACACATTGCCGCACACTCATACATTGATTATAATCGTAAATCGAATAATCAATGCAAGTGTTTCTCCACTGTAGGCACTTCTTATCGTAATTACTATTGTCAAATATTGACTTTTGGTATTAATCATTTCCCGATTGGTTCATTAGTTTTACGTACCAACAAATAGTTCAAGTGTTAATTTTTGAAAATGTGGCAGAAAAAAAATAAATATTGAATATATTTAATAAATGGCTTGATAACCGCATAAAATATATGTACATACATATTATGTATAGTATACAAATACATGTGAAATGAAATATAGAAATGAAGAAGATTTGGCACATAAAAGAAACCAACAATAAACAAAATATATTTCACTATTAAATAACTAGAGTAGTCAAATATTCGACTTAAACAGAAAACCAGTTTCAGTTTTTCTATTGAAATCCGGTTCATATACCGGTTTTTAAACATTTCGACCTCTTGCGCGATTTTACAGGACAGCCATTTTTCTACTTTTCTCTGCTTTCGCTTGCAATATTAAAATGAAAATCAACATTCAATTTTTGGAGCAACGAAGTGGAATTCGCCAACAATATTTTGTCAGGTGACGTCTCTTTGAATGAAGAACAAGATTGCATCAAAAACTCAATTTCAAAAAGATTGGCATATACGATAATTTCGCGCAAAGGGGTAGATTTGTTTTGTTAATTAATTTTTATCGATATCATTCACATTTCACAACAATTATATTGATGATTTTTACCAGGGCTGTGGAGTCGTCAAGAAAAAGTGATAACACCGACTTCTTCTGATGAAATTTTTTAAGTACGACTCCGACTTTAAACTCTTTTTTAATGAAGTACATTTAAAATGGTTAAATATAGCAAAAAAAAAAAAGATTTCAACTCGGTGTTTCAAATTTAACACGAGCCGAATTGAGTTTTTATATAGTTATTGACAAATGAGTAGGTAAGATAGGGATGGGCAAATTTAAAATATATATCGATATATATCGAATCGATAATTTTTAAGAGTATCGATATTTATTATTTCAAACATATCGATATATCGAACGTATTTTGCTGAAACTATTACCAAATATAAAAATTTAATATACCTTTGTACATACATATTTATGTACAAACATATTATATATATTTTTACTGAATTGTTACTTTTTATTGTTTCATTTTATTTAAAAAAAATTAATAAAAACAAAAAATATATATCGATTTTTTTTTAAATGTCGATATTTTGATAAATCGATATTTGTTGCCCATTCCTAAGGTAAGATGCAAAACTCGTTTGTTACACTTTATTCGAAAAAACATACAGCGTCCGATTAAATTGGACCAAATTAGTTTAACTATGTATTTTGATTCTGATGCCATTCTTGATTAATAACTCAACAGTTGAAAAATTTATACCAACTGAAATATAAAAAAGATAGATTTAGGGGGTAATTTTATTGTTCACTTCACCTTGCGTTGAGAAAATTTTTAAAATTTTCAAAAATTCCAAAAATTTTATATGAAAATTTTCTCAACGCAAGGTGAAGTGAACAATAAAATTACCCCCTAAATTTTTAAAACTAAAGAGTTTTGTTACGAAGTTTCGAAAGAAAGAAATGAGTTTTGCTACAATCCATATGGGATCGAACTAGTTTTGTAATTCACTACCTTCCTGGTGGTCCATAGTTATTTATTAAGCTTAAGTATATTTTGAAAGTTATATTAATTTATTAAAATTTAGTGCTAAAAAATTTAATAATAGTTGCAAAGGGTATGGATAAACTATGGATAAAGAGCATAAAGTCTAATTAGTGTGGTTTACCACTAAATTTTTAGAAAATTTTTATTTAAGCATGCAGATGCGCCTTCAGTTTTTACTTGAATAATTTGAATAAGACATTTCGAAGAGAAAATTAAGGTAAAAGAAATTGTTCTGGGCCTTGTGTTATTTTTGGGAAATAGCACCCCGTTTGTTGTTGAACTTAGTACTGTTTGCCTCAAGGGATTGAACAGTACCAATACCATCACGGGAGGTAAAGAACACCAAGACTCCAATTTAATAAGTTAAGATATGTATTAGGGTGGGTCAAAAAAATGTTTTTTCTCTTATCGACTTCTAATAGCGTAAATATGTTGTATTTTTGTCTGAATTAGATCCCTGTAAAATATTATTAATTTATTTTTAGTGTAAGAGCCCGCGCTTTGACCTTCAATTTTGTTAAATTTTTAATATAGCAACAGTAGCATTGTATTGCAGAAAAGCATATTACTGTATTTTAACGACTTTTAGGTTCGTGAAAATAGTGTCAGAAGCATTCATGACTCTTTGCGCTAAAAAAGTCAAGCGATGGTTTAATATAGACGAAACTTGAATCAAGACGAGATATGCCCGGATTTGACAGTAAACAAGATTTTGTGACCAAAAAGGATTTTATCGTTTTATGTTGTATAAGAAACAAATTTTTATTTTTTTTAAGTTTAATTCAAAATATTTTTAGTTTTAATTAATAATAATTGATAGTAAATAAAATATTACAATTTAAAAAATGGACTTTTTTCAAATATTCTTAATTCTTAGGAGCTCATGCGCGGGCTCAAGATGAGACTTTTTTGAACTTTTTTTTTGCAATTTTTATTTGTTTTAACGTAATACAAAAAATATTGCTATTAGAATATGATTCGAGAACTTTTATTTTTTCTCATACATCAGTGACCCACCCTAATATGTATGTTACCTTATATGACGTAATTTTATTATAAATATCATCGACACATAAAATATTCGAACTAAGGCAAATTTTTAATACAGAAATAGAAGTATTTGTGATTTTCAACATGTTTTTGCGGTCCGCTCTAAAGTTTTCAAAGTGTGGGTGGCTTGGTGCTGTTTATCTCCCACCTGTAGAGTTAAAAAAATGAATTTAAAGCAAATAAATTGAAATCTTTTTCTTCAGTGTACTCGCCATCATTTTTTCGTCCCATAGTTATGTATGTATATGAACATCGCTACAAAAACATTTTTCAATATAGGTTTTATAAAAAACCAAATTGTATATCCAAGCGAACTTGTTTACAAATATGCATTTTTAAATTCCCATAGAACATACAAAAAGACGTGCTTTGATACCATCTATACATTTATTCTCATAAAGTGTTAAAAGATTTGTCAAAATCAATTGTTATCTCAATTTTTGAAACTCACCTACTCATAACTTCAAAATTTTAAAGCAGAATCTCTACAAACATTTTTATTTTGAAAAATCTTAGAATAGTTTTTATGCCGAAAAATTTTGGAGTCGAATTTTTTGGGGTACTACGACTCCGACTTCACAGCCCTGATTTTTATTAGGAACTTGTACATTAATTTGCATATTTTCTTAGATGGTGTGAAAATTGAAATGATTACCTTAAATCCCTTGGCTTTCATATTGATGATAAATAGGGATTATAAATAAAATATAATAAAAATTATAAAAAATATGCACTAAAACCTGAAAAAATTTTCATAAAAAATCGTTTTTTAATTTTACTAAGAACAAAAATATAAAAAATTCAGTCTATTCTTACACTCACAAAATTCTGTACGTAAAATTAACTGAAATTGTTATATAAAATAAATGAAAATTCAGTTAAAAACCGGCCTACTTATTTTTATTTTATTTTTAACGAAAAGTACATTTAACTTTTACTGTCAAAAATTCATCTCCATGTTCCGTAAAAAACAAAGGAATATTCAGTTGTTTTATATAAAATAACTATTTTATTAAATTCAGTAATTTTCGTTTACTCCACAAAAGAGCCGAATTTCTAAAAATTACCAGACAGACACCTGTCCGCTTGTTTTTCTAATGAGAGAGAGGACATTATTATTTACTTACCCCGTTACACACGTTTGTTTTGCTTTTGTTGTACTGACCATGTTGTTTACAAAAGAACTCCCAATTATAAGACACCAACAGCATGACCAAAATTGATTCGCAATTATTTTACTTAAAAAATTTTATGTATTTAACAAAATTATTTTAACAAATAGAAAAAATTAAATTTGTAACACATAACCAAGGCCCATCTATCAGGTCTGCTTACTTGTACAAAAACAAAAAACGATTCTTTTTAGTTGTCAAAAATTTACTACCACATATACAAAGCAAAAGGAAAAAACGTGTACCCAGCGGTAAAACTCAGAAGACCTTCTTACTTCAGGCCTTTTAAAAGGCCTGCTTAAAAATTGTTTTGATTAAATTCCTATTCTTATCTAACTGCTAAAGAATGCCTCATAGAAGGTCTCGGCTCTTTGGTGTAAAATATAAGATACACCTTCCACACTCGCTTCTATGAGAAGGGAGTAGAGAAGGAGTAACATTTTTTGTATTGTTTTTTTTGCACAAGCAAAAGCAAAACAATTATTTTTTTATCCCGTTGCCATTCTTATGTACCTGCTAAAGAAGCGAGAGCGGAAGGCCTTCTCCGCAATGACAACGTGTGTAAAAAAGATATGAGTATGGAATGGAGCAAGCAGGCCTTTTATATCCAAAAGAAGGAGTACAGAAGGCATCCGTACTCCTTCTTTTTCCCGCATACCATAAACGTTAACAAACGTAAACATGCACATGTAAGCAAAATGTAAACAACTTTTGACAACTAAAAAGAACATAAACAATGATCATCAGGCTACTTGCGCAGACCTTTTCAATGGGCCTTGCACATAACAAGCAAATCGTTTTTTTATAGATAACTAAATAAATATTTATTGTTGGTAGTTAAATTATATAAAAAACTGAATATATTTTTTTTACACAATATTTAGTTAATTTTTTGACATTTGTAGTCAAGGTGACCAGATTGTGGAATACAGTTATCCCCAATTGTGAGAGGACATTTTCTAGAACTGTGGTACAATTTGAGGACCTTTTTAGGAATCAGATAAATAGTTAAAAAGCTGTTTTTTTTTGTTAATTTCGTTGGTGATTTAAACTCCTTGCACGACCCTGTAGTTGTATTTGCATAGAGGGAAACTTTTTTGGGTTGTTTAGTTTTTTTTTTTAATTATGGGTTAAATGAGTATGAATTTGAAGCAAAACAACAAGACTTTTATCGATACCGGGAGGATATTGTTATGATATTTAAAATATATTAATATAAGATATAATGAACTTACTGTCAAGTTTTATTAACTGCAACTATTTGGCCAATAAAAAAATAAATATATTAATAAATTTCAAACAACGTCTAGTTTTCGACTACGACAACGCCACTCATAAAAAGGCCGATTATTTCAAGAAGAGAAGAACATTTTAATAATTTGAAGCCATACGATTTCTTAATTAGGCAATAATTTTAGGCCTTTTATGCAAAATAAAATTGGCGTTCCCTTATTTTACCATATAAAAAGGAGAGCAAATGTTTAATTTATTAATTGCAACCGACATACAGCTGACAACATCAAATATAACAAACTATTTTTTCTAAAGCTAAAAATATTATTCCGAACACAAATACTAAAAAAATATTGGTGGCTCACAGAATAATTTTTGTTTTTACCCCTGGACAATATTGAAACTTTGCATTAATAAAAGAAAGTTTTTTTTGTCTATTTTTCCTTACATAAGTTATTTATTAAAATATATATCTCACTTGATCATAAAAAGAGTATTAACATTAAATTTGAATAAAAAAAAATTGTATTTAATATTAGAGCCATATGAAAAATAATTTTTTAACCAACCGTTTAATTACCAAAAATATTTTACAGCGGGTAGATATGAATACAACGTGTCGATTTCTTCCAAAAAGTGAAAAAATAAAATATTGGAGTTACTACATTCTTTATGATCAATTTCGATATGTATGTATGTACATTTGTGTTTTATATGAATGAAGAATTGGATTTATAATGTCAAAATGATAATTACATATACATACATACATATTATACAGTAGAATCCCGATAATTCGTAATCGCAAGGAGCCGGTCATTTCTTACGAATTATAGGGGTTTTCGATTTAGCGGGGTTTCGATTTAACGGGGTTTTTCAATTTATTTACTAAAACGATAAAAAAAAAACAAAAAATGGTTGAAAAGAAAAACATTGTTTATGTAACAAACTGATCTTAAGAAAATAAAGAAACACACAAGGAAAAAACCCACGCAAAAAAAAAATAGCGGTAAACAAAAAATCATTCTTTTCATGTTTCTGTTGTTTTTATTACGAATTAAAAGTGGTAGTTAGCAAACAATTACGACTTATAAGAGGCAAAGAAGATTTTATTTGAACAAAAAATTACGAATTAGCGAGGGGACCAAAATGTATGGAAATTTTACGAATTAACGAGATTTTTTCAAGGGACCGACAGTTTATTACGAATTATCGGGAATTACGATTTATCGGAGTACGATTTATCGGGATTTGACTGTACTTTAAATACTTGTGTGCCCGTTTTTGGGACTGTGTTGCGTTTTTTGTTAATTATAGTTAGAATCTCTACATGAATTTGCTTAAGTAAGCGCTTAAAAAACAAAAGCGCTTAAAAAAAACTAAAACGAATATTTAGTCATCAGTGTCCCATTGTGCTTTTGAAGATCGAATTGTACCGAAAAAGAAGTCAAATTTTATCAACCTTGCCAACCAACCCAATTCGGTTTGGTACATAGAACGAACTTTTCTGATAATTTTATTTATCAAGAATCTCCTTTATTTACACATTAATCTACACCAACAAATACGAAATACATGCACACAGAAGTAAAAATTTTAATAATTTAATTAGATTTTCTGTGGGTTATCAAATATTTACATTCGTAAATATTTGTTTAACTTATTACCATTCATATGTTTTATTATAATAAATTTGTTATCTATTGTAAGTATGTACATATGTATGAGTAATTATATTTTATTATACAGTGCACTCTGGAAAACGTCAACTAATTAAAACCGCGGGTGTTGACGTTTAACAAATTGTTGACGTTTACGAATGTAACATTTTTATATAAAAAACATATCGATAATGTGCTTTTAAACGTTTTTATTAATTATTACCTAAATCCAAACATAAACAAATTCAAAAAGGAAATAAAAAAGGCATTCAACCTGACTAAAACCATAGGTAGGTAGGTAGGTAGAAAGGCTGGTGTGAAGTTTCCTCCACACCTTCACCCAGAGACCAATATGGTCCATTGCGACGCCTTAATTAGGATTGATAAGGTGAAAAGGTAGATGAAAAAGAGAATGACAGCCCGAGAATAAGAAAATAGATATAGAAATAAAGCAAAGACCAAACCAAAATTCACACTACACGCGGACAGCGCCCCGTCTCCTCTCGCGCAGCCAGGTCATCCCCATTACGAATCCTATAAGACCCTCGAGTCCACACCCCGAGACGTCCCCTAACTCGCCCAGGAATCTACTGCCCAGCCACCTTAGCCTGCTATTCTGGAGCCTGGGACAGTGGCACAGAATATGCTCAACCGTCTCCAGCTCCTCCGGGTCCTCACACAACCCGCACACATCCGATAAGTCGGATCCCATTCTCACCGCCATCCTGCCTATCATACAGTGGCCCGTGATAATCCCTATCAAGGTCCTGACACAGACCCTACTCTTGCCCAGCTAAAACCATAGAAGACTACTGGAACTAAAAGAATACATTTTAAATGAGATCATATTTTTAATTTTACATGCACACATATGCATTTAAAAAAATCTGTTATTTTTATCTGCTGTTTTTTTCTATCCAACACTTGGAAGAGAGCCTTCTCTCTTAAACGGGTTAATACATTTAAGTCATTTTGCTCAACATTCTCGCATTGAGCCCAATCCAAAGCCCTGTTAAATATTTCGACGGCTTCGCTTGGTTTTATTGTCTGCACAAAAAAGCAACTGAACATAAATAAAAAGACAATACAGACATACAGTTGTAATTTTTTTTACTCTACTTACAAGGTGGATCCCCAATTTCTGAATTGATTTCATAAAATAAATGTGTGTGTGTACAAATGTATTTTAACTGCTGCTAAATTCGAAATTTTATTTTATTCAGAGTTGACGTTTTAGAGCTTTATGGTTGGGTTGACGTTTTAGAGTAGGCAATGTAAAAAAAAAAGGGTTGACGTTTTGGGATGTTGACGTAAACGAGTGTTGACGTTTTCCCGAGTGCACTGTACCTACAAGCTGTATGGACAATATTTGTGGTTTTGGTTGTTTAGCTTCAAATCTTTCGGAATTGAAATTTATTTATTTTGTTTTTTCTTTTTTGTTTTTCTTTCTAGCAACTTTAAAGTAAAGTCAATGAAAATTATTGCAATGAAATTGCCATTAGGTTAGTGTAGTAGACTATTATGAACGATTTGGATCTAATTATTGAAAACCAGGGGTTCCCACCAAATAAGGGCTGCCAGATCGAAATCGGCAAAAAGCTTGACTTTCAAAAGAAAAGTTTAAAATTCGGTTAAATTAACAAAAAAAAATACTATATTATTTATACTCTTCACCACAAGTGGTTGAAAATTAAATTAAAATACGGCTTTACTTCCATACTTTACTTCATTCATTAGTTTAGTCATTGTAAATCCAAAATGGTTTTCATGCATGAAATTAATGGATTTTGTTGTGATTGAAAAACCAATAAGACTCTAATAATCCCTTCGCCATATACACTTCTTTTAACAATTCAAAAATCTTTTATTGCTTGAGATACAATTCACTAGCCCTTTCCGACAAATCATTTGTCTTTTTTTTTTTAACACATTTCAACTACAGACGCAACTAGGGTGAACGATTATTCGACTTTTTTCAATAACCGGTTTTCGAATATTCCGAATAGTTGCTATTTTAAAAAACCCGGTTTTTGGTTAAGCATTTTAAAAATAACCGGTTAACCGGTTTTGATTCAAATACATAAAAATACAAAAATCGAAATTAGTTTTTTTAATAAAAAGTTAATTAGAATAAAAACAAAACAATTCACGAAGGTAAAGAACCAACAAAATACATGGATATGACTTAAGGTATGTTCAGACCCAATAAATATTTGACGATAAAATCCAAAAAAGCGTTACCAGTTAATTGATTAAACTTAAGCTTTATTTTTAACAATTTCTATTTATTTACTATATGTACTTTATTTCTAACATGATGATTGTATAATGTATTTTAGAAACTGTTAATTAATGTTTGCTCTAGCCAAACGTTTTTCAAAAGCAAACAATTCTTTACGTTAGGACATTAAATGTATATTATGTGTGAACATTAGGGCCAGTACTTTTTCACACTTTTTTGCGAATATCAAAAACGGCATAGTATAGTCGTGTAGAACATTAAAACTTATTAATAAAAAATATGATAATTTTTTCGGATTGTTAAAAAAGTTCACGCTTGCTATTTTTGGAATTTTTCCCCTGCTTTAGATTTACAAATTTTTCTACGGTTTACAACTCATAGCGGTTCAAAATTTCTTGGAAGGTATTAGAAATTTGCTTCTCTGCGTGAGGTTAATTTCGCAAAACGACTGAAGACAGGTGTTTTCATTACTAAAACATACTTGGCCACTGCGTGGTACTATGCCAAATATTTGGTTATATCCCTAGTGAACATACATAGATAGCTTTAGAATTTTAGAAAAATGTTGGTTTTAAAAAATTATAGGAATTTAATAAATTAATTGTTTCAGATATTCTGAAAAATTTATTTTAAATACGTTTTATATTGTTGGTGGTTAAGCATGTCTATATGAATCAGCAGACTTCAACCATATTTTTTGAAAAGTTGCAAGCCAAACCTCTTATCCAGGATTATATGTTTAAATTTTTTTTGTTTCAGCATTATAGAAACAATAGAAATATGAACATGTTTTTTATAAAATATCTGTCAATTCGTCGATCACAATCTAAACCATTCCATGAGATTGTTTGATTCCTTCAATTTTGTTTTAAGTTGGTAATTTAGTAAATAAAACTGAAGAATTTTTCCATATCGTTAATTTCGCCGGTATAGTGTAGTTTTAAGCATGAAGATATGCTAGAACTGCTAAAGAGTTTTTCATTCATTATTGGCAACATATTTTAGTAAAGTATTATTTGCAGTCTCTTAAAAACTTCTCGGATTCGAGTCAAGTTTTATTTGGCGTATATTTATGTCAAGCTTGTAGACTAATTAAATGTGATTAATAAGTCGTGACGTTGAAGAACCTTTGGAACTTATCATTTTAGGGCCGTTTAAGCACCATTGTCTTTTAAATCAGTTCGATATTATCACTAGATATGACATCTTTATAAAGATATATACAGTATTTAGAACTTTTTGTTGTAGTATTTTGAGTTTTTGTTACAAGAACGCACGCTTATATGTATTTAAATTGCTCATAATGCTTTTTGACTTTTGTTACATTTTGTTTTGACATTTTTTATAAAAAGTTCAAGTTTGCCAAATATTCAATTAGAAAAATATTTAAATTACGGGTACTTTTATAATAAAAGTAAGGAAAACGTATATAAATAAGACATTACTAAAATAACCGGTTTATTTTACTTAAATAACCGGTTAATTCGATATTCGAAAAATAGACATTTTAAAATATTCGACTTGGGAAAAACTAAAATAACCGGTTAAAACCGGACGAATGCTATTCGATCGATCACCCTAGACGCAACAGTTTCACTATAATGCTGGGCACAAGCAGTGCAATCTAGATCAATGCAATCTCAAATATCAAACCGTTTTGATGTTGATGAAATCTTAAATGATTAAAAAATAAATGAAAATGAATTTAATTTGATAGATTGCGTAAATGAATTGCGTAGTGTGTAACCAACATATCAATTTTTGCGATAAATAAAAAAAAAACAAAGCCTGTACGATGTTTATATGTTTTTTAAGGACTCGTTTGTGGTAGAATAGTTTACAAATACTTAAACAATTTATTAATAAATAAATTTTTCTGGCAATTAGTTCTTAAGTTTTTAAGAAAACAAATTTGGAATTGCTGTGTTTTGATCCGGTTCAAAGTTAATAAATTCGTTTTGATATGAACGCAATAGAAAATTGACATAATCTAGGTTTTTTTTTAAATTATGACTTTTTTTATTTTATATTTTTGTTGCTATTTTTAACGAAAAGCTTTAAGCACATTATGGTTGAATGAACCATATTATTGCCATCCGAAACCACACTATGGTTAAATTAGCTCTTCATCAAGAATTCACAACCATAATATGGTTTTCTCTAAACTTGCTATAATTAAATATGACAATTATTTGTTTATTAATAACAAAACTGCAAAAAGAAAATTTAAGAGGATTAAAACTAAAAACAGCCGAAATTTAAAATTCCATGGGTGAAGTTTAAAAAAAAAATTTTTTTTTAGGAAGGGTTTATGCAATTTCATTACAAGCGCAAAATAACTTCAAATAAAATTGTCTATAAGTCGCGCCAATATATATTTTTTTTTATACTTAACGATTTCAGAATAATTCAGACCGCAATGATGAAAAATATTTAATTTTTGGCAAAATTGGAAAAACGTTTAGTTTTAAAAAACTTATAAAAAAATTGTAAATGGAAAAACTTACTTATGACATTTTCTTAACGGACACAAAAATTATAATAAAGTGAAATATTCTGAAATAATTCTTATTCGCTTTAGGGTTTTATTTGTATAATATTTTTGGCCTTTCTAAAATCTTTGGAAAAGGTTTCCTGATGAGCTGGCCTAAGCAACCAGTGGAATGCGCATAGAAGCTAGCTTTCCCTCAACAATAAATTTCAGTGTATTTATTAAATATGAAAAACTGGGAATTTAGCACGTCATACGGAAATCGTATTAATAATAAATATTCTGATTTTAGCAAAAATTGAGTTGTGAAGAGAGCGCTTCACAGATTTCCCATAGTTACATACAAGGCAACATTTGTATTTGTATAAAATCTAAAAAAAATAAAAATTGTTGAGTTGCTTCCTCCTCTGTGTTCGTATCTTTTAATTTCAGTATGGCCAAGTCATTAATACCGAAATTTTTATCATTTAATTTTAGGCCCCAGCTGTAATATTAAAAGTATCTACTTAATACGGGTGCTGTTGGCAGTTTTTTTTTAACTCACTACGCGATTTAAGAACATTTAATTAGTAATAATTCTTTAATTACCTAATCGTTCATGCCAAAGATACTTTAAATATTTTATTATAGAGATAATGGCAATTCAAAGTAATTTGAAATAAATGTGAAGCACCCACTTGTACTAAACTGTCCTGCATTTAATTGATAAGAGTATAAATATTTTTTGTTTTATTTAAAAACAAAATTAAAAGAATCCTAATTATTTATTTTTTTTTTGTTGTCAAAAGTCATGCGAAGAAACGTCTTGTATTACTTTCCTTGCAACAAGCCTTATCTTTTCGAAAAACTTTTTTGCAGACTTATTTCAATGGATTGAAAGTCCATTTGTATTTTTAAAAAATAAACCAAAATTAGTAGTTGGTGTTCGTAAGATTGGTTAAAACCAGTATCTCGATCTTAAGAATTTTAATTTATTAATTTTTATTATTTGCAAAAAAATGCAGCAATTTTAATGTCATGAAAAGTCTGCCCGAAAAGACAGCATTAACCCCTAAACATGAGAATAGCCTTTAAATTGTCTCTTTGCCGTTTATACAAGTTTTAATTTCTATACTTATATCTATTTTTTAATTCAGAATTTATTCTAAACTAGCTGACCCGACAAACGTCACTTACTTCTTTCAGGTGTTACAGTGCCTGCTTGCCAAATTTTAAGAAAACCTGTAGATTAGCTAAGAAGATTTTGAGAGGGGGAGCTCCAACCCCTTTTGGCATATTTCAGGTCCTAAATAAGAATTTTAAGAAAATCGGTTGATTAGTTTAGAAGATATAGGAGGGGGAGCTTTTACCCGTTTTGCCCTATTTCACGCACTATTACTTATTTCCTTGCAGTTGTTACAGTATCAGCATGCCAAATTTTAAGAAAACCGGTTGATTAGATAAGAAGATATAGGGTGATGAAGCTTTTACCCCTTTTGCCCTATTTCTTGCCCTATTTGCTTTCAGATAAATCACAAATTTATTGATTTGCAAAAAGGGCCGCTCTAACAGCAAGAACAACAATAACACATACCTATGACAAAATGCAGGTGTAACCGTTAATCGGTTAACCGAGGAATTACTGCCCGATTAACTGATCGGTTAATTTACAATTGGCTTTTTTCGATTAACGATTAAACCGGTTAATTTCAGTCGATTAACCGATGTAACAAAATTTTTAATTTTTTGTAGATTTAAACCATATTTTATACTTATATTACTTGCTTTTTTAAATGCATTCTACAATGCAACCATCTAGAATTTTTCAATGTTATCTGTTCACCAAAAAAGTTAACAAAGTACACCAAAAAAGTCGTGTTTAGAAATATTTTTTTATACATTATATTTTCTTCTAGAAATACATTCTTAAAATACAGTACACAAACAGAAATTAAGGAATCCGGAAGTAAACATTTTTGCAGAATGTTCGGTCGGCTTTGTCAGTAGTGCAATTCACTAACTTTTAACACTTTAAAAAGTGTTAACTTTAACCACACATTTTGGTGTTTGCACTAACCACTATGTGATTCACTACCTTATTTATAACCACGGTAAACAGTTTTATATTTCTCTCTATTCAAATTGGTATATCGTGGCAACTCTGCCAAGAGAAACATCAAAATAGGATAAAATAACAAAGAAGATTAAAAAAAACAAAACAAAAACCTTTTAATTTAGAGATTTTAAATGATATTGTGCAAAGTGCTTAAATAATTACTAATTTTTATTATTATATTAATTATTTTATTATATTATTTTATTAATTTAATTTTAATTAAATCAATTTTTTAATTTTATTTGATAAGAATACATAAATAAATAAGAAGCTCTACGGAAAATTGGTGTGTGGTAAGAAGTTGATAAATTATAGGCTAAATACCTTTAGCCATATCATTTATCGACTATGCAGGTACAAAGAAAAATAAACACTTTTCTAAGCGGGTTTAAACACACCAAAAATGTTGGTGTTAATAAACCACAATTTGTTTTGTTTAAAATAACAGCTGACTGAAACAGCTGGCTTTTAACACCAGCAGATGTCGTTAAAAGTGTTAGTGAATAGCAAAATGGTTAATTTTGTGGTTAACATTTTTAAACGAAACAATTGTGGTTTAAAAAGAATAGTGAATCGCACTACAGGATGAGTTAGATGATGACCTGACAACAGAAGAAACTCGCGGTAGTAACACAACAACATAATTAACCGAAACAATTAGAAGTGTTAAGCATTTAAAAACATTAAAACAGGACTTTAATGGCATAATAGAAGATTTAAATTTGTAAGTGAGAGCGAAGACTTCAGCAGGAAGGATATTACACATACGAGCAGTCCGGGAAAAAAACGAATTATCTCTGTAATGCGCTGTACGATTCACCTGCCAATCGACCACGAAAGGATGGGCTCTTGATTAAAAACATGTAAATTACATATACATATACTTAGTTGTTGATTAAAATCGTTCTTTTATAGACATGTTTTTGTTTATTTTTTTTTTTATGGATTTTGATTTTTGGTAAGTGCCGGTTCACACACGTCAAGTTTGACCAGGCAATTCTTGAACTTTCTGGAGAGAGTGGAAAAGAAATGGCATTCTCATTTCCCTTATTTCCTAAAAGCTCAAGACTTGAAGAGTCAAAATTGACGTGTGTGAACCGGCACTTACCAAACAGCAGAGTCCTTAGCCGATCTAATTTGACGCCGCAAGTAATTTGTTGCAAAGATTGCTAGACGCAGGTTAATTTCAGATATTAGCCGGATAAAACTATACCATCAACGGCGGAGGCTGCAAAAACTAGTGCGGATCGGTTCAGCCGCTCAGAGCATGTCTCTTCTGATTAGTTACGACAGCACAATAAACATAGCAAGCAACGTTCTATAATTTAAGACACTTTTTGTTTACAAAGCAACAACAATATTTTTAAACCATTGTAAAATTTAAGAACATTATGACAATATAACATGATAAGACACCCTGTGAATATCCCAATTATAATTTAAAAGTAGGGATTGTTGACTAAGTGATATCTAAAGAGGTAGGTAGCATTTGGTTTCACAATTTTATTAAAAAAGAAAAATTATTAATATAAATTTATATCACGTTGTTTTAATATTGCTCCCTGTTAAAAAAAAACTTTGCTCAATATTCAAGCCTTAAAAACTTCTATGACTTCTAGAAACAACATAAACTCTTTTATGTAAAAAAATAAAATAATAATATCTAAAAATTCCCGGTTTTTATTTGTTTAATTATTAAGTGAAAATCCATTAAACTTTTAGGGTAAATAGATTGAATATGATGTTTCTGAAGCTTCTTCTTACTTTTATTTCACACTTAATTAATATTTTTTTAAAATTCATGAATATGAAGTAACAACTTCTACCACCGATCGGTTGATTTAGAATTTATTGATTTATGTGGAGATGTATTTACATAATGCGTGAAGTATTTATTATTAGTATCTAGATCAGGGATTTCCAAAATTTTTTTGGTTGTGTGTTAGTGAGTACCAGAGAGTAAGCAAATTGAGAGAATGCATTTATTTACAGCCGAAATAAAATGTTAGTAATATATTTTATAAGTTGTATAACACAAAGGTACAAAATTAAAAATTTTTTGTGTTGATAAAAAATTTGTAGCAATTCTTTACCAATTCAATGCCGCTGATTTTAAAACTACACTTTTTTTATTCGGAAGCTTTTTGACTCTAAATCAGTTTCAAATATCTTATCAAACAATTGTAAAAAATTAAAGATTTTTATGTTTTAAAAATTCATAAAAAATAAATATTGCACGCAAATCACAGCTGATAGAAAAAAAAGTGCAGTTTTAAAATCAGCGACATTGAATTGGTAAAGAACTGCTACAAATTTTCTAGCAACACAAAAAATTTTTAATTTTTTTCCCTTGTGTTCTACAAGTTATAAAATAAAATCTTCTAAATTTATACTTTTATGGCAGTTTTGTAATAGTAGAATGCTTTTCAAATGGGATGAACTTAATTTATTACGTTGCTTGGAACAAATAAATTTTAAATCCGAAAAAATTTGTTCGCATAGATAAGTAGTGCCGAATAAAGAGAGGCACGTCAATGAATTTTTTTTTAGTTCAGGATAGAAATGGTATTCACGGTGTTGGGTTGCTCATACTTCAAACATCTGTGCATACATTTTTATTCTAGCTAATGGTATATCATAACTTTTTAGAAAATACCAAATGTGCACATGAGTTTGCCTGCAAAAATGTATAAAGTCATTATAACAGGTCAAAGTTACGTTTAATAATTACCATAAATTCGTAAGGTTAAAGGCAGAATTAGTCTTTACTTTCTGTTTCTGTTCTGTTCCGTGCCGTTCTGTTTCAAAATTGTAAAAGTTTCTTTTTCTGTAGCAACTGTAGCCATTTATGACAAATTTATTAGTTTTGCACCATCCATTGTTTTATTTCAATAACTTTTATGCACATAAATTTGAAGAAATAAAATTTAATTAACGAATTTTTTATTATTTATTTTGCGGTAACTTACAATTACTTTACAAGTTCTTGATTTTATCAAACTGAACCGCAACAGAACAGAACAACTAATCAATTTCACAGGTTTTTTAATAACAAAAACAAATCAGCTGGTTCGTAACAGAACAGAAAGTAAAGACTTACTGAGCCTTAACTTTTTGGGCTCGGTCAAATAATTGTAGCATAAAAAAGTAAGCAATAAAAATAGTGCGAAACAATAAAGTTTCATTAATACATCAATAAAACACATCTTCTTACCCAAACATTTTACCTACTGTCACATTTGCTTTTATGTGTACAGGTTATTTACACATAAATTGTAGCAAAACAAGACTTTTTTACTTGTTTTTTAAATATTTCTACTTACTTAAGAAAAGGGGTTTCAAAGAAAGAAAAAACCCAACGACGCAATTGGTACAGAAACCAAAATATTTTTACAAGCAAAATATGTACCAATAAATTCTTTTGGCTATTTTGTTTCTTAATAATTTCTGCATTTAGGTACGTCTTTTTTAAGAAAGCAAAAGGGACCCTTTTACAGGTAGCAAAGAATTTTTTTCACAAACAAAACACATATCGTTAGCTTAAACGTTGCAGTAAATGTTATTGTTAAAAAAATTTACTAAATAAAATTTACGCTAAAAATAAAAATGTTATATTACTCTGCATTTAAGTCTTAAAATTTAGACTCTAAATATTGCACGCAAGGCATTGGATGTTACCAAAAGCATTTTTGACCGCACAATATTTTTGAGTGTAAGCTGAAACAAAATAATAAAGCATCCGCTAAACATGTACACTCGTCGAAGTCACACCGACGACTGAATTGAAGAGCATAAAAATATGTGTTTGTAGTGGTTTGCACAATTGTGCAAAGAAATGGAAACCCCTGATCTAGATGTTTACAAGTGTATCTTAATAATCATTAAATGTTGTAACCAGGGTTGCCAATGCGTGGGTAATTACCAGAACTGCGTGTGATTTGTCGTGAGGAAGAGCATGCGTTATTTCTTATAGGTGGAGATCAAGTGTAATTTGAAAGATTTTAAGAAAATACTTCAATATTTAAACATAGATTTTTAAAAGCTTGATAATGAATTTCGCCAGATGGACTTTTAGATTTCGATTCAGATGAGGTTTTCAATTTTATTATGCAACTTTCAAATGCTTTAGTTAGAAGAGCATTAGGCGCCCTTAGCAGTTGTGAAACTGATTAAGGAAAGAGACAGTTGTCTGAAGCCATTACAAAGTTAAAATTCTAAAAAAACACAAATAATAATCTTTATTCAACACATTTGAAACTGATTTTGGCCATATAGGTATCGCGACTGTCCTTGACGAAACTCATTGTAGACGTCCAATTTTTGGCCACCTTTTCGAGCTATGCTGGCTGTATGTCACGAAAAACACGAACAATGTTGGCCTCCAAGGGGCCAATTGCTGCTGCTTTATCAGCAAAAACTAGTGAAATAGTCGAAAGGTTTCACATCGCACGACCTTAAAGGTTAATTGAATGGTTATTTTTTCGAAATTAACCTAACGGCTTAAATTTTAAAAAGAAATCTTGATGGTCGCCTATAATTTGCGCGAATCTATATCTGATTTTCAGAGTAAATTTGGATAGTTTGGTAGCTTTGTTCAAGCATCAATCTATTTATGATGATTTGCCAGAACATACTGATCATAAATGTCAAAAAGTGAGACCGATATGACAGTTCGTTTAACAGTTTATCCTTTTGTAAGTTCCATCGGCCCTAAAAAACACTTTTATAAAGCAAAGTAAATGAACTTTCTGAACCTTCCCTTTGAACTCATTTTTTTATTAATTTATTTTATGTCTTTTGTGTTGTTTTTTTGTTAATGTAGGTTAAGCAACAATACAAATCTAAATAGTATGACTCTCTTTTAAATCCCAAATTTGTTTTGTTTTTCCTTTTCTTTGGGCGGTTTTTTATAAACTAAAACATTAATTTTATATCAGTTGAAATTGAATTTAAATCGGGTAATTTTGCTTCATCTCTAGTGTAATTTGGAATTTTGCTGGTGGTAGCTCTGATTCTAATAGTTGACAATTAATGAGAAACTACCCCCAATAATCAGTAGTTATTACACATGCATGTGTATTTTAAACACATTCTAAATCTTTTGTGTGTGTGTGTGTATGTGTTTAAAAATACATTTTTACGATCAGACCAACGATCCGTACCAGCCTTAAACTGTAAAATTATATTGAACTTAAAATGTATGCGAATTTAACACGAATACTTACGACTCAAATTAAATTTTATAATTCCATACGCACAACAAAAAAAAAAAAAAAATATAAATATAAATAAAATAATAATAACAACAACAATTTCAACACGATAATTAATGAGGGAGTGTATGTGTTTGTTTTTGTTGGTACAAGAATAACAGTTATTGCTAAAATTCTTTGCAGTCGAAGTTTTAAACTCGCACGGAAAAGTTTAAAATACATAAATAAAATTAATAAATACTCGTATCATAAATAAAAATAAAAGACAAGAATTTATACAAAATGTTTCCATAATAATCGGCGTTATTTTTTGAAGAAACCTTTTTCAGTTAATGGTGAATGCTCAAAAAAAAAATTGATTAACGGTATTAAAGCTGTAAAATTTGTTATGATTGACAAAAGCAAAAAAAGATAATTAATAAACTATGAATATTTATTTTTTGATAAAATTAAACCAATAAAACTTGTAAAATAAATTAAATATGTACAATAACAAAATAAAAAACCGTTCGATCATTCACAGTCTTGCCAATTTAGACATTAAACGGTCAGATTAAGCCATTTTTTTTATCTTGTTAAAGGGCACAAAAAACTATTCATGCAATTTCACGACAACAACAATATGTTAGTGTAAATATTCATAATTTTCAATACATGTGTAAACATCCTTCATCCTTTTTTTCATTATGTTTGTTGAACCGTTTGAGTAAATGGTTTGTTCAGTCCTTTAGGCATAACAAATTTAGCCGTTAGGCATTTTTTTAAAAGTTTCCGAAAAAGTTAAATAAACCGCGCCAGATTATAAGCACTACATTTTTTTCTTAACCCTTAAGCCTCGTACAGACGGTGGTCAGATCTTACAATAATGTAAGGTCTGGCAATGTGCTAAAAGTATACTGCCAAAGAAAAATTGCCACCAAAAGTAATTTGTCAGTTCAGACGATTGTAGGAAAACTATAGTACCGGTTCACACGCGTCAAGTTTGACTAGTCAAGTCTTGAGTTTTTGGGAGAGAAGGGAAAAGAAATTGCATTCTTTTTTTGAGGAGTCAAACTTGACGTGTGTGAAGGTTAGGATAAACGGGCAGCCGTCACGAAGACGACTCACTTGGGTCCTTATAGGGGTCCCTTTGTGATACCAAGAGCCAGTGACAGGAGTCAGCCAGTATCCACCAGACTATTCCTCGGAGGTCACTGCAGCCTCGAATCACCCCGATTCCCTGCAGAACAGGGAGATCGATTTCAGTCCCACATTGGTCATATCGTCCAGACATGGCAATTCTGGTCTCCCAAAATGTCTAAAGCCTAAAGTACACGGAATGTAAAAAGCTACATGCACATGTGGTTCTGACGTAATTTTGTCGTCATCACACAACACGAACATGCTATTGTGGCTTTGTAGTGTCGTCAAAATTACGTCAGAACCACATGCGCATGTGGCTTTTTACATTCCGTGTACTATAGGCCTAAGTCTAATGCTCCCCAGACCGGGACTGACGTGTGTGATCCGGCACATACAATTTAACTGGCGGACAACTGTATGCCAATTAATTCAACTGCAACAAAAATTGTCAGTTTTTACGGTTAACAGATAATTCCACGGCAAGATCTGTTTGAAAAGTGGAAATATTTTTATTGAAGGGAAAAAGTAATAGCAAGGATTTTCACTTTGTTATGTTGTTTTAAATATGTTTTCACAACACAAGTGACTGAACGTCACCAATATCGTGAATAACATGTGGAATTTTTTTTCCCATGAAATTTGCATTCCCCTCGAATGGAAAAAAGCAATCGTGAATCTTATGTGAACAATTTTTCACGCTATCAGTTTCAGTGAATGTAAAAAATTTTCCAAAAATTCTGCCACCACGTCTTGCAAAAGCTTCACAAATCCGCAGGCAATCGACCTGTTGTTTTGCATTTTGTTATCCAATATATCGGTTTGTGCCTTATTAACGGATCTAGCCCTTAATACTTGATTTATAGGAGGAACTAGTAATATATGTACATGTTCCCTAGCAAAAAAAAGTGAGAAAATCTAAGGGAAATGTGAACAAATTACGAGGGAAAAAACTTTTTACGATAAGGGGAATTTTTCCCGTGGACATTTTTTCACGTTATTATTCTCATTTGAATTACCTTTTTTCATGGGAGTTTTTCATGATCGCAAACATCTGAAAAGGGGAATAATTACGAGGAAAAAATTATTCACGATAGGGGTGATTGTTTTTACTTTTCACTCATGCATATCAGGGATGGAAACTATGGTGCAGTTGTACTTTTTTGATAAATTAAAAAATTTTTTTAATAAATTATTTAGTCTTTTTTTTAAATACAAACATGTTTTTTCAGCGTTGCCAATAGGAAAAGATTCTGACTATGATGCCATTGTCAGATGCATAAACAATATTGTTGTCTTACATTGGACATTCAATGCTTTTTTTAACAAAGTTTGAAGAAGGTTCGAAGACATTTTCAGCACATTTTATTGACAATATTGTTAGATCTGACTACCATCTGTACGAAACTTTATCTACTCCTGCGAAACGAACACACATTCAGTTTTCTACAATTCCTGTACAGCTAATTAAATTTAAAAAATCAGTTTAATACATAAGTATACTTGAAAAGCTTCTAGCTCATTTGGTGAATACACCTTTCAACCAGATGGGACACCAGCTTACACCGCTAAAAGCAATGGTTCTTATGCCATGTTTCCACGACGATTTGAATCACCTGCTTCGCTCTCTGAATCATGTTAATGAATCACGGTGTTTATACGACTTATCTACTTGCTTCGTTTTGACAGTTGTCTTTAATACACAAATCAGTTTTGTCAACTTTGCATTTTCAAAACGCACCAAAATGGTGAAAAACGCAGCAATTTTAGACTTTTATTTTATTTAAAATATATATTGAATTAATTTTGCATAATATTTTTATATGAATAATACAGTAGAATCGCAAATTGTAGTTCAAGAGGAGTTGTGCACTTTAAACCAGACGGTGCAAATTAAATCTAAGTTAATTTATTAAAAATAAGTAATTTAAATAAATTAAGTGTGTTATTTTGGAAAAATCTTTGCTTATTTTTGCATTTTTTACAATTAAATACCGCTTAGAAAATTAATTAGTTCAAAAAAGTTAACAGCTCTTGGAATATTTCGGTCTATTTTTTCGCGATTCTACTGTATAACAATAAAACAGTCTTTACAATTCATAGTTTTTAGAAAGAATAAATAAAACTTAACAATCATAAAAAAACTACACAAATTAGTTTGTTTTCATACAAGGCGAATTCAACAAGGTAAACTCTTTAGAGCAAGTGCTCGTCAGCAGTTACATCCCATTTTTCAAAAATTTTCTTTTTTAATTTTTTGTTTTAATTACATACATTAAATTATCGAAGTTAAAATTTTTTGAGAAAAAACTTATTTGTTGTGAAACTTTTATTAAAATTGATTACAAAGTTTGTATACTCACTTGTTTTTCAATAGCTTATACTAGGTATATTAGTTATTCCCTTTAAATTGTTCCAACATCTTCAAAATCTTGAGAAACACAAATTAAAATATGAAAACAATCAATAAAATTTATTTCATTTATTATTTACGTTTTCATCACACTTTTTGTAAACAACTATTTTGACAAATTTGATTTGTTAAACTAACAAAATTCCTGTTATTTTTGTTAGAGTTGTAATTGTTGAAGCGACGAGTTTACCTTGTTGAATTCGACTCGGTATTCATATGTACTAGATAATTCTTTTTTATTTACATAAAATATATACAAATTTTTTTTAAAGCGATCAACTGTAAATATCTAGTAGGGATTCAAAATTAACAATAGTTCAGTATTTATCGTTTTATTAAAAAAAATTTAAAAAATTCATTTTCATATTTAAAATTATAAAATTTACATAGTTAAACAAGAAAAACCCAAAACTTTATAAAAAAAATAAACAAATTTGTATATAAATGCATAATATATATGTATGTTTGCATTCATTTGTACAAGATGATACATTTTCGAAAATTAATTTAATAAATCTTGTTTAAAACTTTTAAAAAGGAAATCAAAAATTTATAATAATTATTCCAAAATAATAAAGTTAATATTTTCATCATTATTGTTATCGCAGAACAAATTTAAAAAAGCACCAAAACCCACCAAGTTGACAACACTGAAACAATCGATTTTAACAGCTAGATCAGATAAACTTGCGATAAAAATTGAAGAAGAGAGACATTTTTCGTGCTTCGCAAGTAGATTCATATTGAATATACTTGCTTCGCTCTCAAAATTTTGTGCCGGTTCACACACGTCAAGTTTGACTCGTCAAGTCTTGAGTTTTTAGGAGAGAGGGGAAAAGAAATGGCATTCTCTTTGCCCTTCTTTCCTAAAAGCTCAAGACTTGACGAGTCAAACTTGACTTGTCAAATATGATGGAAGACTTTTATGCCATAAGTGTATGTAAAATAAATAAAAAAAAATTGTTTTATTTGAACGGGCATGTTCTACAAATCGAAATGAAGTGGAATCGTGAAGTCGAATAAGATTTTAATTTCAATTATTTACAAAATTACTGTAGTTTTTCCTGTTTTTAGGAGCTGTTCTTGTACATGTACATAATTGGTACTCAGAGTATGAAGTATATAAAAATTAATATTTTTATGAACTTTCTTAACAATTTCAAAATTTGTTCGGTTTAAAATCCACTTCATTTCGATTTACAGAACATACCCGAAAATCTTAATGGATTTCCTGTAATTACAGGATCCCACATGTCATTGAAAACGCGTTTTCTTTAACCCTTTTAGACTTCTTTTATTGTGATGAACAAGGTGAAAGATTTCACCGAGGTCTTGAAGTAATTGAAAAGCATTATCAGCGCCATTGGGATCAGACTATGATGGGTAAATACTGCTGGATGCAAATGCGTGAAGCGTCATCGCAAAATAAAAGGATAAATTGAAAAGCGAAAATATAACATTTTGACAGCCAACAGAATCCTGTACAAAAATTAAATTGTCTCTTAACACTTAATCCTAATCCAATCAACACAACCAAGAAACAAAAATTTTTTAATTGAAAATTTTAATTTGGATGTTTTTGCTAATCATACTGCAACTTTCTTATTTTTTGTCCGATGACAACCATTTTGTTACAAATATGCTTGGAACAAAATTGTCTATAAGATATGGGTTCAAAAATTAAAAAAGAATTTTTTTTTGCCTTAACGAAAGGATTTAAAATGTTGAATTTAAAAAAAAACGTAGAAAAAATCAATTTTGCAATCTTTAGGAATGTAAAGCCTTTATTTTGCGAAGGTAAACAAAAACCATAGTTGGGGGTAGTGCAGTAAATATTGATTTAAATCACTCACTAAATAAACTGCAAAAAAATTTGTTTTTACTATTTTTTACCAGCTTTAATGATGATCGGTATTTTTTCAGTAGCACTTAAAAAATTAATTGGTATTGGCAATTTTTTACTATCACTAACTGTGAATGAATGCATTAAATCTGCACTCAATTCAAATATGTTGTTCAAAATTTGAACTTGCAATCAAAATGCTGTAAACAACATAATATCAGTAAAATTAAAAAAATTTAATTTTGTATGCATAATTATATAGGTATATATATATATATATATATATATATGTTCCTTTAACTCCCACTGGACTGGACTGGACGACTGCTAGAATCGGGCCGCTGTTTTTGAAATACTAAATACATTTCTTTTGGCTCTTTTCCCAAAATTAATTAGCATTAACCCATTATTAGTCAGAAGTTCTTTTGGAATTGTGGAATGAAACACATTGTCCTTTTTTCCAAAATACATACTTTGTTCAGCGACTTCGCGGATACAATTTGGTAATTTGTGTTTATACCAGACAACTTAAGATGCCAGTGGGCATTCAGCTATCAAATTAGCAAATCAACTGTGGTTATCTCCTTAACGCCTTCGTAATTCCTTGAAACTTTCGTATAACGATTTAGAAGCTCTTTTAGTAAGCTTACGCTCGTGAATAAGGGGTGTATCAAAGGGGCTGCAAATTTATTTCGTAAAGCCCTGAAATTGGACTGGTCATAATTTTCGTCATAATTTTGCGAGGCATTCTCCCTAAGTCCTCATTCATTTATATATATGTATGTCCGATTTATCGGCTTCAACATACTTGTATAATCTAGGCAGAATGATATCTATATCTGCAGGTATTTCAACATTGTTCTAAAGTTACAATTCTTTAAAGTCCTTAAACTATTGTAAATATTATTCCTTATTTACCTTTCCAAATAAAATTTTGAACACAGATATTGCTTAAAATATACAAAGTTTTAATAAAAATATTCATTCTTTCTTTAAACCAAAACAGCTACAAATGTGTAAAAAAATTAAAAATAATTCTTAAAAATGCTCCAACAAAATGAGTTATGTGTAGTTTTTCGAAAAAATTTGTTATAGCTGCCCAATGGCCAAAAAGTCGAGTTTTATTTCACGAAATACTTAAAGCAACATTTGTTCAATTAAACGTTGCACTTTAAAAATATATGCTAAGGTAACTACATAAAACTGTTTTTTTGTTCTCCTGAAAAACCATATTTATGTGTAATTACACGTGAGGTGGCAGCACTGCTCTACATACATTTGATGGATTACCCTACAAGAAGACTACCGGTCATTTTACTAGTTATATGACCGGTAGTGTTGACCAATATATTGGGTAAAGTTTCTATTAGTTTATTAAGATCAAAATGAAAAAACTAACCGAAACTCTTGTGTACATGTGATTTTGGCTCTCTTTCTAACTAATGAATTCCACTCGACTACGGAACATATATCTGTACTGCTTACTCTCCTGCTTTCTATTAGTCAATGATAACCAAAATAGTGGTTAATGCTAGCTAGTTAGTCATAACGTAAATATTGGTTATCACTAACTAGTTATTTATAACGTAAAAATGGTTAGTACTAACCTTGATAAAAAAACACTTTTTTTTTAATTTTAATTTTAAATTAAATTTTTTATTAAACAAATATGATCGAAGTGCAGTCAGGAAATTAGATTTCAGAAAAGTAAATACCACGTACCATTATTTCGGTCGCTGCTCTTTAACGTTCCACTTCTTTCATGGGTCTGGAAATGTAGGTAAACATACGTGTGCCCAATAAATTAATCGTAGATTCCGAAAAAGACCATTCTAACATATATGTTAGAGTGGAACAACTAATGTAAAATTGTTGCAAGTGTGTTAGTAATTTGTTTAGTTTTGGTTATGCATTTCTTGTAGGGTAGTGTTGTAAACGTGACTAACAATTAAAGTTATTTTCTTTTGACAAACTAGACAAATGCTAATGAAATTATTAGAATTTTTTGTAACAACAAAAAATTTGCAATTTTGTTTTATTATTAAGCTAATCAAATTAATTTTAATATTTATCGATTTTTATTGTCAATTGGTTGGGGAGTTGTAAAACAAAAACTTATACAAATCGATGGTGTTAATTAAATATTTGAAAATAAACAAATTCTAAGTATGTAGGTATGTATAACAAAAACTGGAATGTAGTGAAATAAACACCATAACTGCCCGTCTATACCAGATATATGTTGCAGTAAATGTCAAAATTATGTTCTCTTTAATGTAGACAGCAATTTTTTGTACATTTTTATTGCCGGCAATTTATGTTGCAATAATTGTTAGTCCAGTTTTGTTGACAATTTTTGCTAACATTAAACGTCAAATTTGGTTGTCAGTTGAAAAAAATAATCAAAAAAGAAAAAAAATAGAGGCAAATTGTGTGGGAAAGAAATAAAGTTTGTGAAATGGTAGCTTATTTTAATTGTAGTAAAAGAATTAAATTAAAAAATTTCATAAACTAATTTCAATTTTTGGGAATACAAAATTTAAATTTTCAAAAGATTTTGTTATTCGTGCTTAATTCCCCAGTTTTTATTATTGATAAAAACACTTGAAATTTATTGTTGATGGGATAAGCTATTCCTATGCGCATTTCACTGGTTGCTTAGGCCAGATCATCAGGAAACTTCATCCATAAAGATTTTAGAAAAACTAAAGATATTAAACCAAATAAAACTGTTAAACGTATAAGAATTATAGCAACAGTTCTACTTGTAATAATATCAAAGTTTAAACAAAACAACATCAACAATAAACAGTGGTTTCATCTCATCTTACATTCCCCACTACAATTAGTTGAAATTCTCTCAACATTAATTGTAGTTGTAAGTAGGTTAAGAAAAACAAAATAAAAACAACAACAACAATGATAGGAAAAAATGACCGAAATCAAGTTATCGGTCACATTTGGTCATTTTTTCCTATCATTTTCTTAACAGCAAAATGAAAAATGTGACTACTCGCTCATTCATTTCTTGTAGGGAACTTACAAAAGATGTGCCGTGCACCTGCGTGTTTATTATCAAAAAGTAATTTCAATTTTTGGGAATATTATTACAAGTAGAACTGTTGCTATAAGTCTTATACGTTTAACATTTTTATTTGGTTTAATAACTTTAGTTTTTCTAAAATCTTTATGGATGAAGTTTCCTGATGATCTGGCCTAAGCAACCAGTGAAATGCGCATAGGAATAGCTTATCCCATCAACAATAAATTTCAAGTGTTTTTATCAATAATAAAAACTGGGGAATTAAGAACGAATAACAAAATCTTTTGAAAATTTAAATTTCATAAACACTTAAATAAAATTACAAAAATGATTTTTATTAATATAATTTTTTTCTTATTCGATCTTTATTATTTAAATTTATATTAATTTGTTAAAGTTTGACTTCTTTTTTATATAAAACTATTCATTTTAATTTAACAAAAAAAAAAAATTAATAAAATTAACATTTTTTTTATAAAAAAAACGACCTCAAGCTTAAACAAATAATGTACATTTAAATAATAAAGTCGAATAAGAAAGAATTTATATTAATAAAAATAATTTTTGCAAGATAGCAACAGTTTTTACACTGAACCTTTTTCCATGATTTTTTTCAAATTATGAGTTAACATAAATACGTTTTTCAATGCTTTTAACAAAAGCTGAGCAATAAGATATATTGCTCTGTTGTTCTGCCGACGATATTGTTAACTTGCTGAGATATTTATCTTTAGTGTAGATCCCTGTTGCCAGATGCAGAAATTTTTTTGAGTAATATAAAAAAGTTGCGTGCGATATTTTGCCACAGTGCATACAGAAATGCAAACAGTGACATAAGAAAAAGTGTCCAAATCATTTGCGAGGGCATCTTTCGAAGAACTACCAAGAACGCTTTCTTTCTCATTCTTCGAAAACTGCCCTCGCAAATGATTTGGAAATTTTTCACTTATAAAATTATTACAGTAACTGATTGTGGGTTATTAAATTCGTTTTCCGTACTGTTAAAATTGAATAAAAATATAGTTATTTTACGAATAATTTTATTTTTCAACATTTGTGTTTGTTATTCAAAAAACAAACTACCAAAAAATAATGTTTTTCCGTATTTATTTTGTTATGTAGTTTGATTTTTTTCGGTTAAAATATATTTTTTAAAAGCAGTGTTGCCAATTTAGCCATTTAGTGGCTAGATTTAGCCATTTTTCACCCTGTTTAGCCATTAAAAAATGCATTTAGCCATTAGCCATTTTTTTAGCCATTTTTCAACTGGTTTAGCCATAAAATTTTTCTTGCCGTTTATCTTTTAAAAGAATAATTTTTATTTTATTATAAAAATATATAAAAGCAAAATAAACATTTTAAATAATTAAAACGGCTTTAATTTAAATCACAACTTTTACAAATGTTGAAAATTGCTATAAACGATGATGATGAAACATCTTTCAAAATAAAGGAACAGCATTCCAATATTAAATTTATAAAACGAATCAACACAAACATCGGTGTTTCTTTCTGGTTGCAAGTATTTCAATAAAGAGATGCTGGCGGCAACAAAGTTTTTTTTAGAAATTTCAGAATTTACTATAAAGTTGCTCTTCTCACTTCCATGGTCTAATGCTGAAGTAAACATCGTTAAAAGTAATTTCAGAAATAGGTTACATTTAGCAACCGTTAATTCGATTTTATCAATGAAATATTTATACCAACACCACAATAGTGGAGAGGGTACTATGCGTTTGTGCTGATGTTTGTAACACCTTCAAATATTGGTCCTAAGCCCACCTTTTCGTAAACCGATTGACTCAGAACCACTTTCTGAGTCGAATTAACGATGTTTGTCCGGCTGGCTGGACGTCCATGTAGATGTGGAATCAAAAGGTTGGGTAAATGTTGTCGTGATTACTATTTACCTTCAAATTTTTTAAAACTAATAGGCGCGAGTGATTCCTATGAGATGAACAATAACGACATAACATTTATCGATGATTTTATTTTTTAGATATCTTTCAGAATATTAAATAACGTTTATTCTTATTTAAGAAATTGATCTTAACTAACAGTTTCATCGTAAAAAACTTTAAATGAATTATTTCTGTTGTGCTATTGAATTTTAATGTGTTTTTATTTAAAAAAGCTTTTAGCCATTTTTTAGCCCATTTTTAGCCATTTTTTAGCCATTTTTTCCCGTAAATTTAGCCATTTTTGGTCTCGAAGTTTTTTCAACACTGTTTAAAAGTAAACACTATTCCATTTTACGGAATATGCTGTTTAATAAATAAAAAAATTAAAAATGAATGTAAAAATTATTTGTTTTAAATGAAATGTAAATGATCCGTTTTTTAAATGAATTTTAATTTGTTTCAAATGAATTTTCGTTTGAATTTAACTGCATAATTTTTTGAGTGTTCTTAGGTCACTGTTTGCATCTCTGGAAATGAATTGAAATTCAATTTTACCAAATTCGTTTTCAAATTCAAATGAATTGGAAATGAATTGCAATTCATTTTTACCAAATTCATTTGAATTTACTAAAATTTTATTAAATTTATTTTTTTGTGAGAAAAGTATTAATTCAAACTTTGCGAATTCAGTGCATGAATGATTCGCGAATTAATTCAAAAATAAATGATTTATTCACAGCTCTGCCACTCTCACCAATAAAATCAAGAATTCCTGCAACAAAAGTTGCAAGTCTGGACTACGACTTATACTGGCAGACAGAAAATTTTATAAGTTGGATTTACAAATTGTTGAATATTTTGTTTTCAATCTAGCAATAATATAATTTATTGGGGCATATTTTTAACAACTTTCAGGGCATATTTTCAAGTATTTTATCAAACAAGTTGTCATAAAAGTAGATATATTTTTGGGGATTTTCCTTTTCAGTTTATTCTGCCCTTTTTAAGATATTCAAGACCTCTGTTTTTTTTCCGATAGGCACACATATTATAAAATTAATAGACTAGAATTGCATATGTAAAAAAAGATCTTAGGATTTTTTTACGTGAACAGTACGTCAACCAAAAAAAAAAAAAATAAACACACACTCACATTTTCGTTTACTTTTCATAAATTATTATTCAATCATTTATGTAAATATTCTTTTAAAACGTTTCAGCAGTGAGAGGAATTATACTGTTTTTCCATAATATTTAGCAGTCCAAAATCAATGGAAAAAAATATTTTAGGTTTTAACAAAATAAAAATTTCAGAAACACAGTTTTTTTTAAAAACTATTAATTTATTTCCTTTATTAAATCTGTAGTCAAAATCTACATATAATCCTCTAAGGGCCATTGCCAATAGTTAAAAGTCGGATTTTGTCGGACCGATAAATAGCCTTGCATTATAAAACCTTCATTTATTATGTTTTCATCTATTAAATATTATTATTATTGAAAATAACAGCAATAAGAAATGGAAGCTGTAATAATGCAAAGCTATTTATCGGTCCAACAAAATCCGACGTTTAACTTTTGGCAAGTTGTAATAATGGCCCTAACTTACTTTTTTCAACTTAACCAAATCTATTTAATAATTTGAATCGTTCTTACATTCTTTTACCTTTAAATTTTAGTGCCCTTTAAAATATGGTGCCCTAGAACCACTATAAATCCACAAATGGTGATGTAGGTATAATAAAATGTCTTTCAAGACAAAGTTTCAAAAACGGGATAATTGTAGTTGTTCAAGCAGCGAAATACTTGTGAAAAAATCGTCAATTGCCTGAGAAAAATTAAAAAAATCATCATTCTCGTTTTGAAAAATCGCCAAAAAAAAAACGGACAACTTAAAATTTAGTTTTCTTTTAACTATTTTTGTTCGAATTTTACTTTGCCGATTTAAAAAAAAAAACATAATAACTTCATGCCCAGCTAGCATTTTCAATTGTGTTGTATAATCAACCAATCGTCTAACAAACATCCTGTAAGCTGGGTGGGTATTTATTTAATTTACAAACGAGATCCAATTCAAAATATATAAAATTCGTTTTTATATACATAAGTCAATCAAACCGTTTGCAACCTTTTCAATATTAACCATGCACCCTATTAAGTCCTGTTTGAAATGGGTTTTCCGGAGACCCCATGCCATGGTAACTAGGAAAAGTTTGCTGTTTAAACTTAATTATTAGCAAATGACCACGATTGATTTTTATTTTCCCATACATTTCTAATGTCTACCCATAAACCTTAAATTTTTGATGTCTTCTTATAATCTTTAATCTTTGTTACTTATTTTTCACCTGATTTTTGTAAAATACTGATAGAGAAAATTAAGAAAATAGGTTCACAAATGACCGAGTAATAGACAAATAACTAGTAACAGTATTTGGCACAAAAGCGTCAATTTGTGCTAAAGGGATCAAATTTGGCCCACACTTTTTTTTTAAAAGGAGCATTGTATAAACTTGGCTCGTCCATTATTTTACTTGGCCTACAAACTCGAATTTAAGGTTTAAGTACGATTTTGAATACAATTGTGAAGGGTATATAAGATTCGAAACAGCCGTATATTGCACTTTAGCTTGTTGGTTTGTTTAAATTGATTTGACTCAAAATTCCCTCTTTGTTGCCAGAAAACTGCGGTAACGGTTAAATGTTTTGATTGCATTAAGAATTACGCCTATCGTGAATAAAAAAGTGAACAGTTTTTTCCTTTAAAGTTTTGATTCTCTTTATTAATTTCATTGCTTATAAAATTTTTTTCTGTGCTGCTTATATCTATACATACCTATAAAAACATTTAAAGTTTTATTTTTTTGAAGACTGAATAAAAAAAAGTTGACAGGTTATGCTTCAAAATAAGTTCTGATAGTGTTTTATGGAACGAAACGAAGATGATTGGAACTGCAAATTTTATTTAACTGTGAGCTACAGTCGTATGCTAATTCAATTGAACGTGAAAGGAAATCATACGTAATATAATTTTTTAATAAGCTATTATGTCTAAATATGTGTGTGCCCTATGTTCTACTTGGTGCCCTATGTGTTACTGGTGCCCTATGTTCTACTACATGAACTTTCTTTTAACTTTTTATTAATTCACAATCCTTGTAAATAAAGGCAATTTAAAAAAAAATATATATGTCGGTGTTTTACTTTAAAAAATAGATATCAGCACGTTTTTGTGCTTTTTTTGAAAGAAAAAAAAAACGTATTCGTTTTAAATTTATCCTTTATATCACTTCACCATCACTTAATTTAAGTACAGTGCAGAAAGTTCTCTTTGTGGATGGGGTTTATTTTAGGAGATAATTCTAAAATCTCTAAAACTTTTTACAGAAACGAATAAATGAGAAGTCCGATTACAAAAGGTTTTACTGTATTTACAAACAACCCTGTAGTAAATTAAATAGTCAGTTGCAGAAAACACTAACTATAAGTTAACTATTTTTCAAATGACTCCAAATTGGTTTAATTCACATGCAGATATCAACCAAAGATATTGCATAGAGGCACACGTAAAACACAAATAAAAGCAAAATAAGTAAAACAAGCATGCCGCGAAGTCAAATGAAAAAAATATATTCAAATTTATTAAAATAATTAAAAATTAAAACGATTCAAATCTGTTTATGTACTAGAAATTATGTAGCGTATTTATTTCAGCACTACTATACATTATCATTTAAAGCAATTTGATGCAAAATGTTCTTAAATAATTATTTCTATATAAAAATATGCATGTTTGTTCAAAGGAACATATATTTTTTTGACAAAAATTATTTCAAATTTAAATAATTTATTATAAACCCGACTATACTATTAATTAACTACAAATAGGTTGAACAATAAGTAGTTAGTAGTCAGTTTAAAAGTCATGCAAAGATGGCCAATTGACTACTGCCTATGACATGCCCATGTTAAAATAATGAGTCGTCGACAAGGAAAAAAGTCACTTAATCAACTAGATGTGGTTATATAAAAACCAGTTTGAATTTACTTAAAAATGTGTTTGACTTCCTACAGGGAAGTGCCGTATAAACGTTGCATATATTTAATAATGAATCAAAGAAACAAAATTGCGCATTGGGCAGGTCCGTTATGTTTGTGTGTGACGAAGAAATAGAATTTGTGTATGTGTATGTGTGTCTTACATTTTTTACAACAAACACACATTTTTATTCTATGATGACGTAGATGCGCAGTAGAAATATTTTTGTACGGCTGAGTGCGCAATTTTGTTTTTTTGATTCATGATATTTAATATTCAATGGTTCATAATTTTATACACTCAAAGAAATAAACAATTAAAAATTATTCTGCATAATAATTCTTTTATTTCAAGTTCACTTATTTGTAAATGTTATTATTAATTGCAATGCTTGCAAAGTTAAGGCCAGTTTGCAGTAATTCAAACATTGAACGTTGTTTTTTACAAAAATATTTGTAGAAGTGCAAAAAACTTTGTTGTAATTACACAATAGAACTTTGCAATTGTACTTTAAAGATTTTAAATTTGACTAAAGAAATTTTAAATTATTTGTCAGAATAGAGATGCGCTAGTTGAAAAAAACGGCGAGTTAACGTAATTCGTTCTAGAACGTTGAATCCAGTGGTGCTAACCGATTTTTTGAGGTTAACTCCTGTTTTCGAGATACATATGTATACCGGTTTTTCGAAAATAGAGGAGGTTGCACATCATATACATACATATATACTTATATATTCGCGTAACTCAAAAACGGTTTAGTTTATTAAATAAACCAAAAAAACCGAAATATTTAATTGCTCCCATACTATTGGTTATTTTTTGTTTTTTTTAAAGATCTCAAATACAATTTGAAATGGTGTAGAAGTACATACATATTTACATTGCTTTAGTTATTTACGAATTTACAAACAATTTTTTGCAACTTCTTAGATCCACTCATTAAATAAAATTTTTATATTTAAACACACAAACATGAGCGATTAAAAATATGAAATAATTGTAAATGTAAATGTAAATGTACAGTGCTTGCTAAAACATTTTAAAATAAATATACAGTTTCCTGTTAGATTGGTAGGCTTTATAAGTAACTTAAATTTAGATATTTTATAAAAATGTTTGTAGTATAAATAAACAAGTAAGAGTGCTGTATTCAACTGTGCCGAATCTTTGACACCCTCCACTGACAGTAGGTAAGAATATGTCAGGCGAGGGCCCAATATGGGATCTATAAATTATTAATTAATCTTTATAAAAACGGACATCAGTATTTAAATTGGTTGCGGTTTAGACCTTCATGCGCATGTTACTTTATTGACCAACAATCAGAAATTAAGCACAATAGCAACACTAATTCTATACAATGTTAAACATATTTCAGTGTTGACGGTAATAAAATTTAATTTAAAAATAAGCGGGAATTCGTGGTATTATTTTATTTAATTACAAGTGAATGAATGCAATTCAGCCGAGCGTGTTAAATTAACCATTGACCTTAAAACCACCACAAACCTCTTTTTCTAACTAACTAACCGAGTATAAGTCCTCCTAATGCAATTAAGGCCCGTTTTCACAACTTATCGCTTGCTAAAAGTAGACTTTAACCAGCCTTATAAAAAGTGTTCCATTACAAAAAACTTTGCTTTAACCTAAATTGAGCGATAAAGTAAATTAAGGTTCATTCTACCTGGTAGGTTAAAGATAAAATCCTACCTTTAGCTATGGGGAAATTGCGAAAACGGGCCAAAGGCTCTTAACCGCACCAATTAATAAAATACCGATATAATTTAACACGCTTTTATATTATTTAATTTAAGTACTTGAATGAACCAACCATTAGTTTTGTCGACTGACACAAGTTTAAATCATAATAAAACAAGGATATATATTTTTAATATCAATGAAACGGGATTTATTGGAAAGAAAATTTTATGAAATTGATGTTTAAATAAGATTTTTGCCACGTGGCCGCCACGGCGGGCGCGAAAAAGTAGCAATCTGGAACACAAATTTTCCACAACTTTCCAGATGTTAAATTGTTTCTGGCTTATCGACGTAGACAAGAGACTTAACATCACCCCAAAAAAAATAATCCAATGGGGTTAAATCACACGATCTTGGTGGCCAACTGAGTAAAATTATTTTTTCATCAAAATTTCTTTGAGTAAATCGATTGTAGCGCCAGCTGTGTGGCCTGTGGCTCCGTCCTGTTGGAACCACATATCAGCAAGATTAATGCAACGTAATTTTCTGACCATCATCGTTTTTGTAAGACATACGGGCCAATAACTCCGCCAGCCCATAAAGCGCACCAAACAGTAACTTTCTGTGGATGTAATTGTGTTCCAACAAAAGCTTGTGGATTCTTTTCGCTCCAAATGCGACAATTCTGCTTATAGGGCCCATACACAACACCATCATGATTGTGCAATCAAGTGATTGTGCCAGCTGATTGGCCGTGTATGAGCTTGTGGTGTGATTGTACCAGCTGATGGTGCTTAATCAAAAATAGTTTGATATTTTTTTGATTGCACCAGCATGATTGTATCGTGTGCTGTAAAGTTAGCTCATAAATGTTAAATCGTCAAGGCATAAATATTAAAAAATACAAAATTTAAAACATGAATGCCAAAGAAAAAATATTTTCGGGAGAACACGTTTTTTTTTACTCCTTATTCGTTTTAGGATACTAGCAATAATAACAGCAGCACAAATTTTATCGTTATTCATTACAACCTTTTCCACACAATTTTTGGTAAAAAATAAATTTTGTACCAGCATGCTGGTGTGGTGTGTGCTTCAAGCTTAATTGCACAATCACTCGATTGTACAATCATGATGGTATTGTGTATGGGCCCTATTATTTACGTACTTATTTAACCAAAAATGGTCTTAACCAGAGAACAGAATTTCATCGCAGAACAAGACAGCCAGGTAAAAGGTGTGATGAATTTCGAGGGATTTTAAAATCAATTTCTGAATTATAGTCTTACATTTTCGTTCATAATACACTTTAGTTAACGTTTATACCTTAATATACAATTTAAAAGAATAAGGACTGAAATTAACAGGAATATTTATTTAAAATCCATTTTAAAAGATGCAAAAAACGATATTTTCGCTTCAAATCGTTTCGTTTTTAAAATCGTTTATCATCACATACCTGCATAAGTTTGACGAAAAGAACCATTATTTTGATAAAAAAAAATTTAACAATTCCCAAGCGTTTCTCTGGTGTAAGTCGAATCATAATGAAATTTCAAAGCAAACTAAACAAAAAGCGACTATCAGCTGTTAAATGGCATGAATCAAAACAACAAGATTGCGCACTCAGCCGTACAAAAAAATTTCTACTGTGTATCTACGTCATCATAGACTAAATATGAGTGTTTGTTGTAAAAAATGTAAGACACACACAAATGCACATACACAAAGTCTATTGTTTCGTCACACACAAAAATAACGGACCTGTTTTTTTGATTCATGGTTAAATGGCTGCTCAAATAAAGCAATGATGCCAACTCAAAGTTGTGACACTCTAAAAAACACGCTTTTTAATAGATCCAAGATCTTCTTATTCATGGTGAACTGTAAAATATTTCGTTGCTAGTTGCCAAGAATTTCTATTTGGAAAATATTTAAAAAATTCTTTAAATTTCTAATGCACGTATGAATAACACCGTGCAATTTAAAAGTCGGAGTCGCTAGTTTTTGCAAGTAAATGCTCCGACTCCGGCTAAAACACCGTTACTCTGACTCCAAAGCCCTGATAGGAACTGAATATATCGAAATGTAAAATTGCCTGAGAAACAGTTATTTTTGATACCGTCGCATTAAATTTTTGTGGCAAAGTATATTTGTGTGAAATTTATTGGAATCACTATAAAACTCAATTTCGAAATAAAATCAAGTTAGGGCCTTTCTACATGAGACCAACGATATACCTTTTTTGTTTGATAATTTTTTTGTCTTCAAATAGCCAATATTTACTACATTTATTTAAATATTGTTGCTAAACTTTTTTTGTTTGACACTGTACGTATATTTACGATAACGTTTTTGCATAACTCTACCACATGTGTATGTGTACATGTGTAAATACGAATGACTATTGAAACTGGTAAATCTCGTGCAACAATTTTATTAAGAGGAACGCCGGAACATGGTTTTTAAAGTTTTTATTTGCCAATATGTATATTAATTTTAAGAATGTAGATTTATTAATTTGTATGAAAATTAATGTTAAAATATAAGCTTTAATTTAAAGAATAAACTTTGTTACCGCACCTCTATTGGGAGAAAAAAGTATCGAAAAGGGGAAATATGGGAAACTAGATTTCTTTTTAATTTTTCTATTCTATTGAACTTAGAAACATAATATGTATTATATGGGCAGGTTATTGAGTAAATGAGAACCTATTAGATGAAAATTGTTGGTACTTTTTGATTTTCATCTGGTACTTTTTGAATTTATGTTAATATTCGACCTACAAGGATAAAAATAAACATGCATGGTCCGGAGTGAATAAGAATGTATAAAAGGGAGCTTTTTGGTACTTTTTCGTTCTTCATCTGGTATTTTAACTTATTTTCGTTTATATTAGACATAGAAACATAAAATTAAACATGCAATACCTACGAAGGAGACTTTTCGATACTTTTTTTGTTTTTCAAAATTAGATTAACTCACGTAGCAAATAAAATATGAACCGGAGGTTGGTCTCTCGCCAAATCGATCCACTAAGACGGAACAAATAAATGCTCAAAACATATAAATGCATTTACACTTAGATGAACTATGTTTTCTTCATATTTACAACAAATTTATGGTCGAATTTTGACCTTTAGGCGAACACTAGTTATAATAAATCTCCGAAACAAAGTAATTACAATTATTTGCCTTTAATTTCTTTCAGGTTCCAACGACGATACTGCCTTCAATGCCAAGATACTCCTAAATCAGTTTCAATCTTTTCACATTACGTAGAAATAAACGAAGCAATAATTCAAAAAGACTTTTCTTAATTAAGTTTAGGTTAAACTTGCATTCTGCGCGAAAACAAAATGGTTTTACCATTTGGACTGTCCTCTAATGGCCAACATAATCCAGATAGTAGCGGCAGTGGTGGCGATAATATTACCTTAAGCCGAGCATCGGCTTTTACGCCTACAGCACCACCATATTTTATGAGAGCCCATACGAATGTCTCAACTGGAATACCAATAATTCCCAGTCCCTATATTGATTTTATTGTGGTCAACGGTGATGATCGTTCGATGATACGTTGTGAACGTAAAGCTGTGCTGGAGAACAGCGTAGAGTTGGCAAAAATGATACATGCTGGACCGAATAGTGGACGCAAAGGTGATAATCATTTTCAGATCTCAAATGTAGATAAACATGATTTTGAACTTGTCATACGATTTTTGGAAACAAAATTTGTCAAATATCGCGATCATTTGCATATTTTGAAAATATTAGAATTGGCTGATCGTTACAATTGTCCTGATTTGGTATGTTTTATTTCACTGATAATACAATTAAAACTTTGGACTAAACATTTAATGAAAATAATTGAATTTCTTTTTCACTTTTTATTATTTATTCCACTCCCCGATCAACTAACAGATTATTCACTGCATACGTGAACTGGATCTGCAATTGAGCAGTGCAACCGTTGTCGATGTTTTCCGTTCACTATGGTTTTATCAGGGCATGACATCAAACAACCAACATCAGCTGGGTGCCGTTATAACAACACAGGACTCTGCGGCCAGTAAAAAACTCAAACGCAAAGCGCAACAAACGGCTGCAAATTCCAATGCAAATGCCACAAATTCCAATACTAACTTAAATTCATCGAATATTCCCGCCCCAAATCCGAATCCATTCACCGCAGAAGATTATGGTGTTGCCCTACTGAGCAACGCACTTCAGCTTATCGATATGCACGCCGAATTGATTCTCACTAAACCAGAAATGACTGAATTACGTTTTGAAGAATTGGAAATGATTGCAAAGCGTGATGCTCTACAACTAAGTACGGAGTGGACTCTCTTTACCTGCCTCGCCGATTGGAGTGTAGCGGAATGTAAACGCAAAAAATTAGATGCAACTGCAGAGAATAGGCAACGAGTGTTGGGACCACTATGCTTGACGCCACGTTACTGTTTAATGAGTGCGTCCGAATTTCGGAAATCCTGTGACCGTGTGGAATTATTGAACCCATTAGAAACATCATTAGTTAGCGATTGCATTGAAGGTAAGAGGTATTTTGTAGATGGGTTCACCCATTTGTTCGAAACTAATTTTTGTCCGTACAAAAACTTTTATATGTAGTGCTGACGTCTTTCTCACAAAGAGTCACGTTCTGAACTTTGGATAGATTCGCCATTATTTTTTTTTTATCGAACATTATTTTAAACTTTATATCCGAGAACCTTAATCAATATCTGTACTAGCATTATAAAGCTGAGAAGTTGCAAACATATAAACATACAATGTTTGCAAGAGGAATTCTCCGAAACTGCCGGTCCGATTTTAAAATTTACTTCAATAAAATGAAGAGTGGAACCCCCTAACGCACATAGGCTTTATAAGGTTCTGCTAAAGTGCTTGGGATGGGGTCCAGGGGCGCTACACCTATACTCACAAAAAATTGATTATAGTTGTAGAAGAGATCTATAAACATTCCGACTCCAGTCTATGTGTCCGCTCTACCGACCCCTGACCGAATGCGAAAGTGATTTTTGCATTTGCTATGCTGTATCAGCTAAATAGCTGAACCGATTGTGATAAAAATGAAAATCATGGGTGTTCTGGAAATCGAAAACGTAAAACGCAAGAATTTTAAACGTCGTTTTTTAATAAGATTTCTGTAGTATGTAAAAGAATTTTGTGACAATTATTATACAAATATTTCTCTATTAAACAGAATTTTAAAACAAAAATTGTAAAAATTAGATTAAATGTGTATTAAAACAACTTTTAAATTCTTGCGTTTTGTATTTTCGACTTCCAAAACACCCCTGAATATTGGCGTTGTAGTCCTTAAAACTAAGACCAAGAGGGGGCATAGGGAGAAGTACTGCCTCCCAAAAAATATCCAACAAATTTGTATGCAATTTTAATCATAAGTAGATCCGCGAAAATAAAACACACAGGGTTTATGTGTATTTCCAAAGCTAGGAATATGAAGAGACAGATGGGAAATGTCTGTCTATCCAAAACTATCTTATCGATTTTAATATTTTTTTTATCCCTTGGACCAATAGGAATCAGAAGACCAATTTCTGCCTCTCTATGCCGACATTATCCAATCTATTTCAATTTTCCTTTTGTAGTTAGTAAAAAATTTATTTTGAATTATTTTTTTGTGTACAATACAAATGTAAATAGCTGTATAGAAAAAAATACTACGAATCACACCTGTTCTCAAAATCATCTAATTTTAAACTCCATTTCGATTTTTTGTGTAGTTATGTACGTATAAATACGGGAACAATTGTGTTGGCGTACACTTTTATGAGTCTTATCGTTCACCAATATTGATTAAAACAACATGCCTTAAAAGGTGTTTTTCTATAGAAATGCCCAAAATCAATATTTGTTCTAATTTCGCACAATAAAAGAGTTTAGAACTTGAAAAGAAGTGGATTCGAATTCAAGTTCATACAAATATTTCATTTCATTTCATTTCATACAAATATTTCATTTTGTGAGTACCAATTAGGTTTTTAAGAACAACTCTTAAAACCAGGAAAAATTACGCTCATATTGTACATTAAACTTAAAATCTCGTTCGTTTTCAATTTCACCTCATTTCGATTCCTAGAACATGCTCGTTAGGGTGGTGAATGCTTAGTATTGAAACACACAAAAAATAATATAAATAAAGAAAAACTTAAAAAAAATATTAATTAAATTTTTTTTTTTCAACTTGACACTAAACTTGTAAGTCTGCTTTCACACGTTTCATCTTTTGATGCCCAACTCTTATGTTTTTAGGTGAGAGAAGAAAGAAGAAAGGGGGTTAGTACGGAGGTGCCTGTACTCGGTCAGTACGCTTTGTGTTTTTATTCGTTGGTATATGCACAACGATGTGTACATGAATTTTTTTTTCTTTTTCTCTTTGATTCGCTATTAATAAAATTGTTGTTGTTTTTAACCGAAAAAAGTTGATACCGATTGCTGCGTGTGAATATATTGGCATCTTTAAAAGGGAATTGAAAAGAAGTTGAGCTTTAAAAGATGAAACGTATAAATTCAGACTAAGCATACTTTGAGAAGTTTCAATAGAAATTACCTTTCTGTTCTGTTCAACGACATGAAGTAAAAATTGTTTTTCCTCCTCATTTAGGCTTGCCACCTTTTAAAATTGCCAAAACGGACTTCAGAAAAATTAAAAAAAAATTAGTTTTGGTTAGCTCTTGTTTTCGAGATATACTGTTATTTCGAAAATGGAGGAGGCTTGTTTATTGAAATTACTAAAAAAAAACTAAAATTCCGAAATAAAATTACTTTTAAGCAAAATAAAAAGATAATTTTTTAGCAAGACTTAAAAAATTTAATTTAACAAAAACGGGACAAATGGCGTCAAGTTCATAGTATCGACGGGACATTTCACTCTAAAACTGGACTGTTCCGGCGAAAACTGGCCAGTTGGCAAGTCTATCCTCATTGTGAGTAAGTATCGTATTGTAATCCTCTCTGCAGTGTCGTTAACCACACGCAAATTTCTAATGCAACTTTAGCCTTGAAGATAATCAAAATTGTCATTCCAAGCCTCAGGAGGTAATTGCAAGAAAGAGTCCACGATTTCTAGAACTGATAGCGTTTTCTGCGTTCTTTGCAATGCAAATGTTTCTAATGTGACTTCCGTGTATAATTTAGCAGAGTCACCTCTTATTAAACGAGAACCGCCGTCAACATTCATTCTTTGAACAATGACCATTTTCTCGCCATAAGACAGCTTGTTGGAAACCAAGGAAAATTAAACTAGCTCATTAGATAAGTACCACAAGTGACGATCTAAGACAACCCTTGCTGCTGCCCTGATTTCGACCAAATGCGCCTCTATCCAAATCTTCGTATATATGAGTGCACCGAAATTAACAAATCGAACAATTTGTTATTCATCTCTTTTGGTTAGCTTAAATGCTTGAGAATTATTTCGAAAGAGAAAAATCATCATAGCATACAGCAGTTTTGCCATCCATCGAGCATGATTTATTGGTCCCGGAGTGCGCCAACTGATCATTGCTGGAGGTTTGTTTAGAACATTCATTGTGAGCTCTATTAGCCATTACCGGAGACAAGAATAGGAAGGCGTTCTTCATTTTGTTTACCTATTATATCAGGCAGTATTTTCCCATCACAATGTATTACAAGCACATACTTCGGGTCGAATAGTTCATTTATATTCGCATTAAATTCTGTCCTTGCTTTTTTTCTTGCACGTCGAATTGTGCTTTGAGAGATTGGGCGTGCAGCAGGATAACAACCAAGTGCGGCAGACAATGGAATAATCAGTCGCACTGCTTCTCTATCGATTATTTTGTTACGATCCAGAGCGCTGGTAACATGTTGTGTCAATATACCACTAGTGGATGGAACTTGTAGTAACCTGTGTCGTGGTAAAGTAACCACAAAATCATCTTCTTGCTTTTCCTTAAAATTGGTAGTTGCACTTGAAGTGCTTCTGCTGCTTAAATCAAGTTCTTGACTTGATACTACTGAAATTGAAGCATTATGTTTAGCGGCATTTTTTCTTAATTCTTCAGCTCTTTGTTTTCGTTTAAGAGAACGTTCTTTGGTCTTTTATAGCTTCTTGTCAATCGATGTCATGATCATCTTACGCTCACTTCTTTGATCCATTAGAAACACTCTGTCTTCTGTAATTTTGATTTAATTCATAGCATTTGCATGGGCGACATCGAAAAGTTTGTCTAGTTCTTCTGTAAACCAATGCTCTCTATTTTTCTGTGCTTGCGAATCGCTTGTTTTATTTTTGTTTTTCAACGCAGTAATTTGGTTGCCTGGTTGAAATACTAGATTTGCTCCACACTTCTATGACATCTTGAATAAGCATATGCGCAGTATCTTTCACATTTCTTGATTCATTTAATATGTGGTGATAACGAAGTAAAACTTGCCGAAGAGTTGGAAGTTGGTTAATTTTTACCAATGACTCAAGATCCCGACATCCAAGTAGAAAAATATCGGTTTTTTCGAATTGATGAACTCATTTTATTGCTCTAATTCACTGAGTCTGACCTGTAAAAAAACAGATGTATCAAAAAAACTCTCCTTTAAAGGCATTTAAAAATAAAAATCAAGCATTTTTCTTAAATACTTCAAAAACAGCACTCGATTGAGCACTAGGGTGATCGATCGAATAGTATTCGACCGGTTTTAACCGGTTATTTTAGTTTTGCCCAAGTCGAATATTTTAAAATGTCAATTTTTCGAATATCGATTAAACCGGTTATTTTAGCAAAATAAACCGGTTACTTAAGTAATGTGTAATTTATATACGTTTTCCTTACTTTTGTTTTAAATGCACCCATAATTTAAGTATTTATCTAATTGAATACTTGGCAAACTTAAACTTTTTATAAAAAATGTCAAAACAAAATGTAACAAAAGTCGAAAAAACATTATGAGCATTGTAAATACAAATCGCTTAAATAAGCATATGTTCCTGTAACAAAACCAAAAACAATTTAAAGTACTACAAAAAAAGTTCAGCTTAAAAAGTAATTAGCAATTTGACAGTGTTATAAATATTATATCTTTTTTTTTTTATAAAGATGTCATCTCTGGTGATATTTCGAACTGACTTAAAAGAAATTTGTGATTAAACGGCCGTAAAAGGATCTTTAACGTCACGACTTATTAATCATTTTTAATTAGTCTACAAGCTTGACATAAATATGCGCCAAGTAAAACTATGCTGCCAATAATGAATGAAAAACTCTTAAGTAGTTCTAGCATATCTTCATGCTTAAAACAAGAACATACCTGCGTAATCAACGATATGGGAAAATTCATCAGTTTTATTTATTAAAACACCAAGAACTTAAAATAAAATTGAAGGAATCAAAAATGTCCTGGAATGACTTAAATTGTGTGATCGACGAATTGACAGATATTTCATATAAAAAGCATGTTTATATTACTATTGTTTCTATAATGCTGAAACAAAAAAAATTAAAATTTATATTCCTTGATAAAAGGTTTTGTTTCCCACTTTTCAATAATATGGCTGAAGTTTACTGCTTCACATAGACATGCTTAACCAGCAACTGTTGGCTAAAGCAAACATTATTTAACGGTTTCTCAACTACATTATACATACATAAATGCAATTATCATCTTAGACATAAAGTTTAGCATATAATTAGAAATTGTTTAAAATAATGCTTAAGTTTAATCATTTACTGGTGAGGCCCTATGCTCCTTATGGGATCGACGGGAACATATGTATATTTATTTTGTTGGTTCCGCACCTTCGTGAATTGATTTGTTTTTATTCTTATTGACTTTTTATTACAAAAACTAATTTGATTTTTGTATTTTTATGTATTCGAATTAAAACCGGTTAACCGGTTATTTTTAAAATGCTTAACCGAAAACCGGTTTTTTAAAAATAGCAACTATTCGGAATATTCTAAAACCGGTTATTGAAAAATGTCGAATAATCGATCACCCTATTGAGCACCCTCTTCCGGTAGAGCTAGACAACTGAAATTATACAATGTTATTGCTATGTGAACATGTTACAAATTTACGGGGTGGCCAACCTGAAAATAAAAAAAAATTTGGACCAATATAATGCCCTGTTCGTCGATATCTAATGAAGACTTCGTTCGCATATCTTACATTTAAAACGTAATGTAATTAATGTAATTTAAGCGAACCAAGTCTTCGTTCGAAATCGACGAACGGGCCCTAAATATCATTGCTTTTATTTGTGTACGTTTTTACAGCAAACATATTCGCCCGTGTTTATAATAAAATTTTATATATAAATTTTGTATGAAAATTTGCCTTAATAAACGTTTGTTAAATTTAATAATCGTTAATAAATACGGGGGATTATCAATCGGGCCTGTTCTGAAAATCAAGTGATTTCAAATCATGTGTTTTTAAAATCACACGTGTGATTTTGTGGTGTTCTGAAAATCATACCGTTTTTGTATTTCTTGGTGTGCTTTCGGCAATTGAAGATCATACCAAAACGCACAAAAACGGAACACCAAAACAGCACACATGTGATGTTAAAAGCCACATGTGATTTGAAATCACGTGATTTGAGCTGAAGTGATTTTCAGAACACGCCTGTATATATGTATATAAAACTAAGTTGTCCTATGTTTGTGAGAACCACTTGACATGCGTTAAAAGAAAAACTCCCGATAGGTGGCGCTGTTGTCGTGATATTAAATTCTTTTTTTTATTAAATTCTCCAGTATTTCAGTTTTTATTTTTATTTAGAAAATCCCGAGCAGCGTCGGGACCAAACAGCTATTTAGTAATGTATAGATTTATTAAAAATTCTAAATTATCAATTGCTGAAATCCAGGGGGCAAATTACGGCATTCGATATCGATCAAAATCACAACACAATTCAAATGAAAATTTCGATCGGTTTCGAATGCTGTAATTTGCCCCCAGGCTTGAAATTTAAGTAAACACAGTTAATATTTTTACTAACTTAAATCCTTCAACTAAGAGTTTTAAGATCTATTTTAATTTATGTTTATTATTTGTGTTTCAGGTAAAAAGCTAAAGAATCTAACACCTGAGCAAAGTCAATTAATGGAAAAGTTCCGTACAGCTAGACCAGAGTTTGCCAAGATGCCAATACATTTAAGTGATCGTAGTAATCCCAAAAATTATCCCAAGAAAATGAGACGTGCCGAAAAAGGATCATCGGACGAAAGCTGCTGGGAAAATTTCGGCCTAAATTGTTTAGCCGTCTTCGCCTGCATCTTTGATTGAGACTAGTTACTGCTCCCACAAAGTTGGGTTCTTATTACGAATTTCACAATTAACTGAACTTACAACCACGTATTATTTATTTTTTATAATTTTGCAAAGTCCATATCGTAGACAAGAATAAACTCCCATAAGAAATATCGAAATCAGAGATAGAAAACAAGTTTGTGGTGACACAAGATTTATTATACCTGCCGTAGTATTTTGTCAGACGAAAGAGAAATTCAATATTGTGGAAATCAAACATTTAAGGCCCCATAAGCCGACCGTAAATGTAGAAATGTAAATGTAATGTAAACAGCTGATCGTTTCTGTTATATGGAAAGCAATGTAATGCTAGGAACACAACTGGGACGAACGACGAATTTCGTCCAGCACGACGAATTGTTCGGAAGAAATTCGCTGCATAAATTCGGCGTAAGAAACACAATACCGACGAAAAACAAAATGGAAATAAAATATGATGTATAAACAAGAAATAGTGGTACCATATGAACAAAAAATACTTCACAGACAAAACATTAAGAACAACTTAACTAAAATACTTTTTTATTGTTAATTTTTTCTTCAATTTGTATTTTATATGATATTCAATTAAAATTTTACAATTTCTAAAGTAAAAAGTAACTTTATTTACTAAAACACTTACCATTTTGAAACAATATGGCTACCCAGTACTGATTTGTTCGTCGTTCGCCGGCGTAAGAATTAGAATTAAACCTATTTAAAGTTTGCAACGACCGGCGAATTTTCGTCGGCGCCCTGATTGTGTGCATTTTCATATACACAAATATTTTTTATTTTTGGCGACGAATATTCGCGGCCAAAAATTCGTCGTTCGTCCGAGTTGTGTTCCTAGCATAAATGCTTAACCGACTGTAATGTCATTACGATGTTACGTGGCAGTTGAAGATAGTGATGGGCTGTTTGTATCTTAAATGGAATGCGGGTAAAATCACTCTTTTTCTTTGGTACTTTTGCCAGTAATAATATCTGTGCAAAATAACTTACACTACATACATACATACATACATACATACATATAATAAATTTATACAAATGTATGTTTAGATTTGAAGTTTTTAAATTTTCATGACTGTGTGTGTTGTTTTATATATACTTATGCTTTTTTGTTTATGTTTTAAAAAAAAACAGCTGACACGTTCTTACATGTTCTATAAGTGCACAAACGAGCTTACAGTACGCCAAGGTACGTTACATTGCATTTCATTACATTTACGGTCGGCTAAAGCGGCCTTTAGTTTGGCTGCGAATTCAGTTCATGTGGACATAAAATAAATTAATACAACAGAATTACTAACCAACAATGATATAAGAATAATATACATGGGTACATAAGTTTATTCTATATAAACTATTGGCAGTAGCAGTTGCCCAGAAACTTTTGTAAATTTAAAACACTTTTTTCGTTGCATTTAACTAATAATCAGGGGTGTTCTGGAAATCGAAAAAGGAAAACGCAAGAATTTTAAATGTCGTTTTTTAATAAGATTTCTGTAATAAAAGAATTTTATGACAAATATCATACAAACATTTCTCAATTAAACCGAATTTTATAACAAAGATTATAAAAATTAGATTAGAAGTGTATTAAAAATAACTTCCAAATTCTTTCGTTTTGCGTTTTCGATTTCCAGAACACCCCTGTATATCTTGGTTGCCACAGCGAAACTGTTGTTAACATATAAAACATCCCGTTTATTTATAGTGAATGTTCATGTATATTTTTTAGCCAGTACATAAATAGTTTTTGCAAAGCTTTTTTTTAAATTGAAGTTTAATAATTTGTTCGCTAAGAGATTATCCATATACAGATACACTTTGCGTTTTGTTGCTGCATTTTATTTTTAAAACATAAACTTTATAAACAAGTACAGTTGTTTTTATTTCTTGGAGTGATTAGTGCATCCAACGTTTGCTATGAGGGATTTTCGAGAAAAATATAAAAACGTAAACATAACCTCTCTTTATAAGAAAGACTGAATGAAGTTATCTCTTGTCTACGAACATACATATAAATCCGAGGTCAATAAAATGCACGATGCTTAACTTTGTTCCTATAGAAATCGGTAAATTTCTAAGCAACAGTTGTCGTTTTATGTAACTTTTTCTTTGAAAAAGTACTCCGATAAGAAACAAGTAGAAGAAAATAGAATTATGTGTTGTGAAAACAGCACATAAAATCACTAAACAAACTGAGTGCTTTTCATATAAATTGTACTACACGTTCAGTCAATTGGGTTCAATCTTCAAACTCAAACTCTCTCTACGCCCCAAGGTAAATAAAGCTTTAAGCCATTACACAATTAAGCACAATTCACAACTTACCGAAAGTGATCCATTATATTACAACCGAGAACTAGCAAAAGATGCAAATGTGAGCAAAAACCCTTTGTTTTCACGCAACAAAATGTATGTACGTATCAGTGTTGCCAGTGAAATATCAATAAAGATACATTTTACTTAGTTTCCAAAAAGATACACTTTTTCCCAAAAAGGTACATTATAAAAAAATTTTAAAATCCATTTTCAACTTTTAACATTTATTAACATAACATTTTTATTTCATACCTATTCAATGAATATTGTAAAGAAAATTATATCATATTAATTCATTTTGATATTAATTTAAGTCATAAATATTAGCTGCCGTATTTATAAAAAATAAAATCAATTTGAAATGTTTTTTAAGGAAAAATTTTCATACAATTTTTTCTTAAAATACAATTCAAATCCATTTTAATTTTGTTTTAATAAGGCAGGAGGTATGTAATTTTTAAAAATTCAGTTTAAATTCAATATATGTATGTATGTATTCATTTGTGTAAAAATTAACTCATACACAAGAATAAGCAGACGACAGAATAACTTAGAAAATCTAACCACAAAAAACATGTTATTTTTTGTATTTGGTTGTCAATGTTTTTTTTTGTATTCATAACGAAATGATAACTTTTACTTTTCTTTCACCTTTCTGAATGACACACAGCTTTCAGAATTAAGTGTCTATATCTTTGTAGTAATTAAGACACAAGCCTACTACATACAATTTGATTTTGTCGGTTCACACACGTCGAGCTTGACTCGTCAAGTTTTGAGTTTTTAGGAGAGAAGGGGAAAGGAGAATGCCATTTCTTTTCCCCTCTCTCCTAAAAACTCAAAACTTGACGTGTGTGAACCGTACATTCTTACGGTTTAGTTGTACTATTTAGTATGTTAATATGTGCAAAATCTACTATGTAACCCGGCGTTTTCACAAGCAAGTCATTACTTGCAAGTAGTGTATCATCAACGAAAAATCGAGGAAACAGCCGATTGGTTGAAAGCATGGTAGAATAAGTACAAGGTATAGTCATTAGAAATTTTGTTCTCAATTTCAGAACCCATATAACGTCAAACAAAAGAAAATATGGAATCAAATTAAAACAAGCGTCAAAATTCAAATAAATTATTTTGACATTACCTGGGTAAATAATGAAAAGTCTCCCTAATGAACATACCTGGTACTTATTATACTATGGTTGAAAGTAAAATAATTGTGTATATGTCAGTGAAAATGTGTGAGTGTATTGGGTTTTTGGAACTTGTACTTGCATGTGGAAACGGGAGGTGAATGTGAAAAAGTAGTGATATTTTAATAGACTATTCCCTCCTTCTCTATTAAATGCATACATGGATAGATATTACATGGCAAATGAAAACGTTACCAAAAAAAGTGTTTGTGTTTTAGCATTTTTATAATTTTTTTTTTTATGCAAACTTTAATTTCAAGCAAATGGTAGATAAGACAAACACTAAACTAAAATTGTGTATTTTATAAAACTTTATACACTTATTATTTTTTTAAAACTAGTCAAATTTGTTCAATTCAATTTCGATAGACAGAAAAATAGTCAAATAGTTATTAGTCCAACTATTGTTGTTGCTGATTTTATTAGTTAATTATATTTTTAATGTCTATTTTATAAAACTGTTTTTTAAATAAAATAAAATTGTTAACGAAATATAAATAAAAATGAATTGTATAAAAACTTGGGATGTGTGATTAATCAAAGATTTCAATTGAAATTTGATTAATCAAATTCTTGATTAATCGAATAATTGTTATTTGGATTAATTAAAATCGTTAGTAATTATTAATCAGCAATTTGATTAATTTCATTTTTTAATAATTTCATAATTGGAATTTTTTTTTAGTTTTATAAGTTTCTTTCTTTTGCAGGATCTTACATGAGATTGTACGGCTTCGCAATAGTTTTTAATAAAATTATTTAAACTTGATTTATAAAAGTTAAAAATTATAAAATTAATTAGAAAATAATCGAATAATTGATTAATCAACATTCTAACTAACCAAAATTTTGATTAACCGATTAATCCCACATTCCTTATAAAAATACAAATAAATAAATAAAAATTAACTAAATGACATAAACATATGTATGTATAAATTATTAGGTTTGTATTAACATATGTATGTATGTATTATTTGTGCACACATTAATATGAATCATCCCTGTAGGAAATATTAATAGTGAAACTGTACTGATTTATTATTGACTTTGTCACTGAAGACCAGGCAATGCTTTGTGCTATATAAATTAAGCATGTGCTTGTAATTGGAAATCCACTACTGACCTGAGAGCTATTGACTTTGTAGTTCTTGTGCCACCATGTGTAGACTTTGTAACCAGAGTTTCACTAGTACATTTTAATAGCTCAAGTCTACATTTTCATAATTTTTTCTAGATTTTCGCACTAATAACATAAGTAGATATGGCATGTTATTAAATCCAAATACCTGCAAAAATGATGTCTGAATAAAATTTTATTCGATATAAACCACTTTTAGTTATTTTAATCGATTCGGAAACAATTTTATTTCGAATTCTTTCAGTCGATACTGAACGAATCGAAATAATTTTTCCAGTATTTTAAAACTTAAATTAATGCTTTACAACATTGAAAAAATAATTCCGATTCGTTCAGTATTGTCTAAAATGATTAGATTAGAATCTGGCCCTAAAACTTTTACTAATTCCAGCTTTACAGCTGTCAAACATTTTTCTTTTTTCTTAAAGGCAGACAAGAGTGTAGACTAGGGTGGCACCAAAAATTAATTTTGGACTTTCCACCGAATCACCTCCCTAGAATGTGTCAACTGGCTAGTAAATGCGATTGCCAACGTTTCAGCTTAATCCGATAATATTAACACGTGCGGCATTAAAACCTACTTTTTTCGACTTTTTAAGATTTTGAAGAACAGAGCAAATATACTGTAATATAAAATGTTATCAATAGCAAAGAGATCAACTATATCCTGACCATAGCGTTATATAGAAAAAATTAAAAATGTTAAATCCAAAAGTTTTCGCACTGAAAAATATGAGGTTGGGGATAACAATAATTATGCATATTTTATTTTTTTTTTTTTTTAATTCCGAGTACCTCCGGGTTGAGCCCAAACTTTTATTACATTACCCATTTATCACTATTTTTGTTCCTGTTTATATTTAAATAACAACAAAATCTGACTTTATGTTCCCAACTGAATTTCTTCGATACCTAGAAGATTTTGTTTTGTATGGGAAATCCAGTCAAAAACAACTAGATTTGGCTCGAAATCTCGTAAGTACTAGATTTTGCGTAGGTGTAAATGTAGTATAAGGCTTTTGCTGTAGAAATAGTACATCTATCCCACAATACAGACAATTTTTCAGTAATAATCTCTTTGGTTAATCTACAGTACCTCTACTTTTTAATGAAATTTAAATCATAGATAGAAACCTATTTATATGATTAGATAAGCTCTGCAGTTTTTCAAAAATAGGACCACAAGGGGAGGTAGGGACAATTTCTGCCTATCACAAACTTTCAAATGAAGTTTATAAACATAGATAAATCCATATTTATGTGGACACATAAGCATGATGTTTTTTTATAAATACTGTGGTGTAGGGTATCATATGGTCTAGCTTGCCCGACTATACTTTCTTACTTGTTTATAATTATAATGTTGTGATATACAATTCAAAATTATAATAAAATTTATTCAAACACAATTCAAAAATAAAATTAATAAAATATTTTTGAAACAGTTATTTTATTGATTATTGCAATATCCTTTAACCTTTGCATAGAAATTCTTATTTGAGGATATTCACTATGACCTTAACTGGTAAATGCAAAAAATTATTTAATCAAAATTATTAAGAGTAAAATTTTCTTTTAAAATAAGACTAGAGTTATATTTCTAAGAAAAATGGTTTCTATTTTATTGACGAAAACCCTTAATGCGGCAAGTGTTAGTATTATCAGATTGAGCTGAAACTTTGCAAATCACATTTTCTAGTCTATTTTCACATTTAAGAGGGTTGAACCGAAAGATAGGATAAAATCTTTTTTCTCATATACATACCTTGTAACCACCCTAGTAAGTGTAAACGCTTTGTTAGCAGTGTTAAAGGCAATTCACATGGAGGCTTTTACGACGTCGCTTTGTCGACGTCTATTTTGGTTTGCTGGCAAGCGGTGTAGAGAAGAAAGAGGGGTAAACAAAAAGACTCGGATTGTGTTTTTCATGTCGTTTTTTATATTTCTCTTTTAACTTTTTCTTTTTACGCTTTATTCTTTTTCTTACTTTGAAGTGTGTGGTTGTAAATATAGTGAGTCCTCGATTATCGATAACAGACGGGACCGGCAGCATTCTTGATTAGTAATTTTTTTTGGTGTGTTTCATATTTTATATATATATATATATATATATATGTCCTTTATTTATTTAAATGCAGTATAGATACAGCGATATAAAAATACTTAAATAAATTGTTCACGAAGAACATAGGGCGTCATATTTTATATAAATGAAATAAATAAATAAATAAATATGTAATGTATGTATTATTATGTAAACATAGGGAAAAAAGTAATTGGCAGAATATGCTCCCAGTACGTTGGAAAATTGTCTTTTTGCGTTTATTTAAATTTGTTTTGATTGTTCTAAATTAAAGGAAAAATATAATTTGATTATAATTTCGGATAACAGAGGTGATTTAAATCAATGCAAAAAAAATTATATTTTCCATGTAATTGATGCTTCCGGTTAATCGAATGACGGATAATCAAGGCCATACTGTAAATAAAAAAAAGACATGCAACCAAAAATCATCGTATGAACGCAAAGAGATTTTGGAAGTTGCTTTAAAAGGGAATCAAGATAAAACGACGTCGTAAATGAATTGAATTGAGTATTATCTGAACATCAACAAAATAAATCACGAAAGTAGCGACTTGGAGACACTTGATGCGTGATATCCTGCAGGGTTTTAAATATTTAAGCAAATGCATACAAATAATTCATACCACAATATTAACCAATATAAAAATTAGTTAAATAGAAAAAAATACATTTAATGAAACATTTTGTAAATAAAAATTCTTATTGAGCTTTCAAGAAAAGAAAAACCAACAAGTACATACATATTTCATTCAATTTCAATTATTTTTTACGATAAACAAAATTTACGATAAATTCAATTATAAATTTTCTGCCATCTATACGTCAGTTATTGCAAACGTGAGGTGTATGTCTTAGCTGCATCGCGCTGCCAACTCGTTCAAATTGTTATGTGGCTTGGAAATAATTGAATATAAATATTTCAAAGCTTCGCTCCTTTGCAATTCTTGCCAGCGTTGCCAGAAGCTTTTGGAAGAAAAACATTAATCGGTAAAATAAAAAAAAATCATAGTTTGAAGAAAAAAATCTTCAAATTGTTTTTAATTTAAAAGTTTTATTAAAAAAAAGCAAAATACATGCATACGTATATGTACAACTGCCGTATTTATATAAAATTAAATATGTTCAAATTGTGGTTATACATAGTTAAATTTTCAATAGAAATTTTTCTTCAAATACATTTCAAATCCATTTAAATTTTGTAAATAAGATTGTTAAAAAAGGTCTATAGCCGCATTTATATTATGCAATTAACGCCGAGTTTTTTCTCTTTTCTCATTTAAGTTGCTTCGAAACTCTTTTCACATTTGCATTCAAATTTTTCCAAGCACGTTGTCAATCAAATAAAAACAAACAACTGTGTTGTCAAACAAGCATTTCCAACATAACACGGTGATTAACAATTCTTACAGACACGAATAAAAAACCATAAGTATGTATCCATACTTTTACATGTCTACAAAAAAAATCTGTTATTTTTTTCAATCTGTATGTTCTCTTTGATCTAAAGATTTGGATTGCTTCGCTTGGTGTCATTGTTTGCAGATTTTTCTCCACATCGTAATTGTCATCATCGGCCAGTAACGTTATCCAGCAAAATTTCTTTATGCCATTAAGAAAAAATTAAAAATTAGACTGGTAGGGTCCTTGACTTTCACGAGAACAAGAAAGCAACGGAACAAAAATAAAACAACATTCGTAAAGGGGAAACCCCCCCCCAAGCTACCAATGAATAAAATGACCGTTTCTTGTGTAGTGTGCCCTAATGCACTCTACCAAATGGCTGTGGTGAACCCTAATAAATAACAGGTGTCAAAATTAAAATAATAATTGAACATTGATTTGTCAAAATTGAGTGATAATTCTTTTTACCTCAATTTCCCAAACTAATTATGAATGGTCAAGAAACAACAAGGGGAAATAGAATAAGAATTTAGCATAAGATAATTTTTGTATAAAAAGGGGCGAACTGCCCAAAAAAATCAGAATCAAAACTAAAAATCGGCAATATCTGCCTTGAGTTTTGATAAAAGAAAATCTCCTTTTGCCCTCATTAAGTTGAGATCGGCAAAAGTAAATAGCGTGGCCAGTGGCAAACTCGCCAGTTACTTAAAAAATACAACGATACTATTTTTCACAATATATTTGCCGTATTTACAAACCCCCTTGAATCGTTTTATCTATTGTATGTACTATAAAAAACAAATACTGAACTATGTATGTTTTTTAATGCAACATACAATTGATACTACGATACAAGTGGTTTTGTGATTAAGGCAATTTTATTACAGTTGATTGGAAGTATTATTTTGCTGATGATATTCTATCTTAGTAAAAGGGGTTTTGGCTAAAAGTTTATACATAGATATAAGCAAACGGCAGGAACGTACCATTTTGAAGAACTCGCTTTTACTGTACTTTATATGCTGGTAACTCCAACCAGTATTGCCTGTCAGTGCTGCCACGATTTATACAAAAAAAAAAAAAAATAAATTATCCACGACTTAAATTTGTTTTAATTTGCGAAAAAAATATGCCGCCAAAAAGTCGTGGATCATTCCTTTTTTTCTTTCTTTAGTTCTATTTTCATCCATACATGATCTAGAAACTAAATCCGCTATCATATTAGAGTTACTACAAAATTGGAAATAAAAAAGATGTTTATAGGTGGCATGTCATAACGTCCAGTGTCATAATGTCCATCAGAAAAGTGACATAACATCCACGGACGTTATGACACTTTGCAAAGTGTTATAATGTCCACAACGTATAATGCCAAAAATTCTTGCAAGCAAAATCTGAACAAATTTGGGATCATAGCCGGCCTTCGTCCGGGCTAAAGGATTTTTTCCTCTAAGGTATAACAAATACCGGCTTCGCTAGCTAAAGCTTCTCTGCGTAGTCGGCCTTCGTTCGAAAATAAGGCAGATTTCAGAAGCATAATTAGCGAACCCGGACTTTGTTATACCATAGAAGAGAAAATCCTTGCGCACGGCCGAAGGCCGGCTATACTGAGAAGATTTAGCTAGCGAAGCCGGTGTTTGTTATACCATAGAGGGTAATGCACCATTATATTTTAAGCGCTTGGCTTTGTGTTTGGTGGGTACATCCCTGCAAATATTATTGGACCACCTGATCCAATTTCATGAAATGGACTACTCCATGGAATGGTCCGATGTAATGCAAGCATGGACCATGTCATTGTTAAAACTACTCCATTGTGTACACAAAGGGATTAGTTTTAACTTCGTTTAAAAACGAAAACATGTCGTTAAAAAACGAAGACATGTCGTCTCACTACAAACACTTTTTAACAATGACATGGTCCATGCTTGCATTACATCGGACCATTCCATGGAGTAGTCCATTTCATGAAATTGGATCAGGTGGTCCAATAATATTTGCAGGGAACGAACAGAAAATGGAAAAGTTCGTACGGGTTAACTTGCAAACAAGACTTTTTTTTTCGCTGTGCATATATACATTCGAGCTTCTCTAAAGTGAACTTATCTACAATGAAGATCTCTCCATATAACAAACAAAGTTCAAAAATTAGTAAAATGTGATCTAATTTTATAAACAAATGTGCAAGAAAATGTACGTTCAGTACATCAAGGGATACATACAGTTTTATTATAGGGTAGTCCGACTAATGGCCGTTTTCTCATTACACGATTAACTTTTATCCAATCGAAAAACTGCACATTAAAGAAATTTGGTTTTCTCAATGTCTCATTTGCTTCTCTTCTGTCGCTAAGCTAACCAGCACTCATCTGCCGTTTATTTATTTTCCTTTTATTTGCCGTACAGATAAATTCAATCAGCTGACTCACAACTTTTACATGTATTTTGAGAAGTGTTGCCAGCTTAAAACCATGTATTTTGTCGGTATATTGAGAAACCCAAAATTGTTAACAGACAGTTTATCGGTCTAATAAATTTATGTTGACATTAAGTAACAGGCAGTTTGACGGTACATTGAGAAAATGGCCATAATTCTGTACTTATATGATGTATTATTTACACATAAGAAGAGGATTATTTTTTGTATCGGTTATATTTTCAGTGAAAATAACTTAATAAATATAAACATTTTCTTTTTTTTAAAGTTGCCCCATTTTTTCTCAGAATTCCCCCTTTTGTGCCACTTTTCTTTTGAAAACCCCTTTTTGTGCCCCTTTTTGAAAATTTTGAACGGTAACGCTGGTGCCCACTTCTGATATAAGACAAAAATTAATTGTGAACTTTTGATTAGAATGTATCTGCCTGTTTTTAGAACGCGAGAGAGCGAGCAATATTTAAAAAAAATTTTGAAATTTTATTTTAAATGTTAGTTAAACGAATCACTTTTGTGCTCGCGATCTTAAAACGGCAGTAATTTGAACGAGTTTTGCACTCGTGTTTCAAAAACAGGCAGTTATTGTACTCAAACAAAACAAACAAATAAACGAAAAATCGTCCTGCCAATAAAAAAAAATTTGTCAACAAATGGCCTTGACTAATAGTTTGTTCGTTAGTTGTTCATTATTTAAAAAAAAAAAAATTTGTACAATAAGTACATATTATAATTTCGTGACTAATAAAATCCTGACTAATATAACCTAAATCTATTTTGAATTCAAGATAAATCTAATCATGCGAAATAAAGTATTTTCGCGTGCTTTATTATTCTCATAAAGTATAGAGTACAATTACTCGAAATAACGTACAATACTTTATTATAAAATACGGGTGGCAAGCCTTTTTACAGTTATAAATAACAAAAAAGGAAAAAATAAAATTGTTTTCCGCTTAGCGCCGGTTCACACACGTCAACTTTGACTTGTCAAGTCTTGAGCTTTTAGGAGAGAAGGAAAAAGAGAATGCGATTTCTTTTCCCCTCTCTTAGGAGTTAGGAATAGATTAAATATGACATCAATGTTCTCTTTCATATTCCAAAATCCATTTTCTGATATCTCGTATAGAATCTGAGATAATCAGCATCGACTTTTTTCTACATCTACAAAATTATACGTAACTATTGCTTTGCGCCATTCGAATAATCTACAACGTAAGTCAAAATAAACCGTCACAATAATTAAAATTTATTGGACACAGTGCGAAACTTGAGATAAATATGGAGCCCAAAACAAAACTAATTGCTGAATATTGATTTGCGCAAGCTAACACAAAATATTATAAGCAGCTCTGATTTCTTTTAGTTTTCAGTTTTCTATTAATTCCATTTTCGAACATAAAATTATTAGTATATAAAAAATTTTACGAATCAAATTTAAAAATTCAGTAGGAGAAATACAATTTCAAAACGTAACAATAATAAAATCAGCATCTAATAACTAACTATGTTCAATGAAAGGAAAAATTATATCAAAGATTTGCTAATATTTCTTCCATCAGAAGATAAAAAATATTTAAAAAATTATTTACACAAAGTTTTCAGTTTTTGATTCTTTTATATTTATATAGTTATAACTTTTATAAATAGTTTACTCAAAAAATGCTGTCGTTTTAGACTTAAGGGTGTGTGTGAAACGGTAGCAAAGTTCTATGGTGAAATGAAATTTGTTTGTGGTAGAAAATTTTCCTATTTGTGCTGTGTGAAATTATAACATTTTTGACAACGTAAAATTTTGACATAAAGAAAAAAACAATTACTAGTAGTTTTGTGAAAATGAATAAATTAATCAAGTTTTTACCAATAAATTTTTCAATTCTGTTGGAATTGAGATCGTCCCAACTATTTGATGAATTCGTTTTGATATAGGTATTAACAATTTTTGCAAAAAGTGCGGGCAAAAAAGCTTGTACATGTGTAAATATTTACATTTTGTATAATTCTTTTTAATTTTTTTGCCGCTGGTCCTACTTCCATATTATATTTTATTTAGTTTAAACAAATTTGATGAAAAAAATAATTTTGTGGTTGTCAAAAATTTCTACACTAATGTCAAAATTTATACTAGCCCCCAGGGCTAGTGAAATTTTATTCACCTCAATAGTGTCAAATTTTACTTCCATGAGTACTTTGCTACCGTTTCACACACACCCTAAGTACAGAATCTATTTTATATTATACATGTTTTTAATCATAACAGTAGAACTGTTTTTGTGTTAAATTTATCTTTTTTATATATAAAATAGGATGTGTGTATGTAACGTATGGACTCCAAAACGGCTGGGCCGATTTTGATTTAATTTTCAGGGAATCTTCAGAATATTCAGGCGGGTGACACTGTGAAGTCTGATTTTTGATTTTCGGTCTGGGGGCGGAGGGGCGTGGCAAAATCCATAACTTGAGAACGGCTTGACCGATTTGAACGATTTTTTCTTTAAAATGATCGCCATGGTCCAACTTAGGTTTTTACCGAAAGAAAATATTGTCCCGCCCACTTTTACGCCCACTTTTTTTGATTTACCTAAAATCAAAAACTGGTGCATCGATTTGACTAATTTTTTTTTAACTGTTCGTATTAATCCATTTTACGTTTTCATCGAAAGAAAAAATTTCCACGCCTACTTTTACGCCCACTTTTTCTATTAAGCGCATAATTTGAGAACGGATTGACCGATTTGGACGATTTTTTCTTTAAAATGATCGCCATGGTCCAACTTATTATTTTTTAACTGAGCCCATATCTACACCATACGTAAGTTATTTTGTAAAAAATCTTTATGATAGGTATTCCATGGATTTTTATTTTAAAGGTCGTAAATTTCGTTTAAAGATCAATTTAAATCGTCTGGCAATACAACACTAATGTTTGCTTAGGGCCAGCAACGCGGACCGGGTCAGCTAGTTGTTAATAAAATGCAAATATTGCAAAATTTAAAAACCCTAATATATTTTCTTTCCATATTATGTTGCATCTGCAGTTCGGGGCTTATGGGAGAGAGTTTAGATATTATCACCATATTAAAACATACCAACCTGTCCTTATAAATCTCTATTAACTATCAACTTCATTGTTTCTGCCAAGGACTTTCTTTGCTCCACGTCAAAAAGAGCATCATAATACGATTTGTTTACGAAATTTGATATGGAGCACATTTTAGAAAAACCATTAAAACTTTCGATTTATTGCATGTAAATTCTTGAATGTGTAGAGTTTTGTTAAAAAGATACGTAGCAATCAATAAGGAGCGTTTAAAAAATCTATCGAGAAGTTTTTGAGAAAATTGATTGTAAACCTATTTTATCGTTTTTCTCCAAACCGACTTGATGGCTTATAGGCTAAAACAATTATAACCTGATGATATGTTAGACACAGGGCAGAAAAGTGTTAAGCGTACAACAGCAATAAACAACAAGCTGATATAAAACTTTATTGTTTTAAAAATAGACTCTTTAAAAAATCTGTAGATAAAATGTGCACTGCGTACAAACATACTTAAAGCAAAATAACTAAAATTTAAAAATAAAATATCATCGTTAAAAAAATTTAAAAAAATATCGACCCCTTTGCCGTATGTTACAAAAACCAAATTTTACAGGACAGCCATTTTTCTACTTTTCTCTGCGTTTGCTTGCATACAAAAATGAAAATATACATTAAATTTTTGGAGCAACGAAGTGGAATTCGCCTACAATATTTTGTCAGGTGACGTCTCTTTGAATGTAGAACAAGATTGCATCAAAAACTCAATTTAAAAAAATTGGCATATACAATAATTTCGCGCAAAGGGGTCTGGCAACGCTGATTCTAACTAAAATAGCAAGTAGTTAACAGGGATTGCAGACTTGGTGGTTTATGCCCAAAGTTGGGGATTTCATGCAAGCAAAAAGGACAAAGAAAGTCATTTGGGGATTGGGGATTTAATTACAAATTAAGGGATTATTTTTGGGGATTTTCCAAATTTTTAATATATATTTCCCTTCTATTTCTTGTTTCGTATATAAAATATGAAAAAAAGTAGCAAAACTTTTATCTTACTCTTATACAGTGTAAAGGGGGCTAATTAATATAAACATTTTCGTTACTTGCAGTCTACAACTGACATAAAATGATTAACTTTAATGCTAATATGATGTAAGTGTTAAGAATTGACTCATCATGTTAGAAGTTTGTTATAACACGGTTGTTAATGCAAATATTTTACTTGAGGGTTACACGATCAAGTTTTGCCTATCAAGTTTTAATACACTCACACTCTTTTACCAATACACTCATACTTTTAAAAATTGATACGAACTTGCCTCTAAAATTCTCTTGCCAGTGAGTGTATCAATTTTCGTTCAAGAAAACAGCTGATTACAATTCTTTTGAAGTTGTTTTTGTTTTTTTTTTCACAAATATTTTGCCGGCAAAAGCTGAAGTTCTTTTTTTTTACAAATTGTTGCGGGAATTTTAAAATTTTAACTAAAAACCTAAAAAAATAGTGAAATATGTTTATTAATAAAATTAATAAGCAAAATGATGTTATTTATTTCTTCCAAAACTTTAAGTTAGGCAAACATTTTGAGTTGTTTTCTCGGCGACGACATCTTGAAAAAGTAAATTGCTTCCAAGTTGCGTGCAGCCTACGTCACAGCTGTCAACTTTTGCATATTTTGACAATCAGTATATGTAAAAGACTATCAAGAAAATCTTGATCGTGTGGCTGCACTGTAACCAACGCTTTTATAACTTCAAGTTATAACAGCAAGACATGTCAGTTGTAGACGGGCAGTTAAGTGTTTTAAAAGGACTTAATAAACTTATGTTATTTTTCTTTAGTGAGTGTTTTAAAAAGGAGAATTTAAAAAAAGAATCTAAAACCGTTGACAACACATACAATTTTTGAGTTTTTAAATACAATTTTCAAGGAAATATGTCTCACAAAAGTTTGTACAAAGAACAACAACAAGAATTTTTGGGGCGTTTTCCATTTTGTTTGGGGTGTTACTTCATTCTTTTAATTGGGGGATAATTTCATATGAAATACCCCCACAAAAATCCTTTTGAAATAAACTCAAAAATTCAAGTACGAATAACACTAAAACGTACTCAAAACAATTCAAATGGGATTACTTTTGAAAATCAATCCCGGAATTTTTTGAAATAATGCATTAAACACATTCACCACGGCAGGCTACACGAACACACGACTACAAATGCTGCTGGGTGCAATTACATTCGTGTAGTCAGATACTGAATTATTTTGAAGACGACAGCTACAATTGAAAAATTATAACAGCTGTTTTTGTTTACTATTTATCAGTGATGGAAAATTGAAATATTTAGATGGTACTTACCACCAAGCAAAAGAGTACTTTTTCAACATTTTGGTACTTTTTTAAACATATTGCTCGTATCTCAGCCATTTATGGACGGAGCTGGCTAATGATGATGATATCTGACATTAAAACATACCAACATAACCTTTTGATAATAACACATTTTGTGAAGGCAATGTTGTAAAAAGGGCTGTGAGGTTGAAGCTGTAGAGTCGGAGTTATGTATTAAACACATTCACCACAGCAGGATACACAAACACACGACTACAAATGCTGCTGGGTGCAATTACAGTCGTGTAGACAGCTACTGAATTATTTTGAAGACGACAGCTACAATTGAAAAATTAAAAACAGCTGTTTTTTTTATTGTGTATTTATAATTCAGTGGTGCCACTATCATTTTTTTAAACTTTTATGAAATGGAAAAACATGCATAATTCAAGACGCGTAACAAACTTAATTTAAGCCAATAAATATATAAATACTCATTTGTAATACATTTTATAGCGTAAAAACAAATGAATTAATTAAAAATCATTTAAAATACATAATTTTGTTTTTTTTTTGGAACTAATAAACAATATAATTTTAACAGCAGATTACATAAAAAAATATATACTGCTTATAAAATAAAAATTTTGTTCCGTCATCGCACGTCATAAAAGCTTCAGAACACGTTGGGTACGTACGTAAATATATAAAAGCTATGCATCACTGCTGCAGTGATGCAAAATGTTGTTGCTGATGCGTGGTTACCAGTTGCAGTTGTAATGCATAATATGCATGCCCAACCATAATATGCATAGCCTTGCTGAACCTACTGTCAAAAATTAACAAAAAGTATCTCAAATGTACTTTAAAAAACAACAAATAAAAAACATTTGATTCCGTACAGAATGTGCGATTAGATTCGCACCTTGCTTAAGCAAAAGACAGTTTCATTAAATTTAGTAAAAAGTTGCCTTAAGTTCAATATGGTTTGCATTATTTAATTTACATGTTTTCGCACATTTGATTAAGCCAACTTTTTTTTTTTTTTTTTTTTTTTTTTTTTTTTTTTTCATTGTTTATTTATTGAATCTTCATATATTAAATATGAACTAACAATAATTAATCAAATCTTATTCTAATTCTTTATTAATGTCCTGCCAGTGCCAGACAAAAATTTTTTCTTCACGGGTTCTGTTCACATATATATGTGCTTATCGTTCTTCTAGTTGGGTAAGTGCTGCAGTGTCTCTTCTTCTTAAGCGAGTGTGGCCGGCATGATTTAGAATATTTCGAGCTAGTGGATTTGGGTGTTGTTCAAGCCTTTTTAAATATTTTACTGCATATTTTGTAATCATAGTTTTTACTAATGGCACATTGAGATCCTTATGAATGTTTGAATTTTTAACGTACCAGGGAGCGGCTGTGATTATTCGAAGAAGTTTATTTTGACGCCTTTGAATTTTTTCGATATTAGAGGCCGAGGCAGTGCCCCATAGTTGAATACCGTAGCACCAGATAGGCTTTAAGATAGAGTTGTAAAGTAGAAGCTTGCAATCGAGACTAAGGACAGAGTTTCTTCCGATAAGCCAATGAATTTGAATGGCTTTAAGTTTCATTTGAGTTAATTTTGCCTCTATATGGCATTTCCACGTTAATCGCCGATCCAGATGTAAACCGAGATATTTTACATGCGAATGTTGAGGAATTATTTGATTATTGATTGTAATAGGGGGGCAAGATTCCCGGCGCAAGGTGAATGTTATATGTACGCATTTGTGCTCATTTACCATTATCCTCCATTGTCTAAGCCATATTTCTAGTTGAAATATATGATCCTGTAAATAACGAGATGCTTCATAACTGTTTTCGTGTACGCTTAGAAAAGCTGTATCGTCTGCAAATGTTGAAGTCTGTGTGTAGTTGTTTGTTGGCATGTCCGAAGTATAAATTAAGTATAAAAGAGGGCCAAGGATGCTGCCTTGTGGAACTCCAGCGCCAATTGGCTGAGGTGAACTTAAGAAATCTCCTTCTTTAATAATAAATTGACGGCCGACTAAGTAGCTTTCTAACAGTTTGTGAGTGTTTGCTGGTAAATTTTGCTTCAACTTATGTAGTAAGCCTTCATGCCAGACTTTATCAAACGCTTGCGAAACATCGATGAAGAGTGCTGAGCAATATTTTTTTTCTTCAAATGCTTTTCTTATGACATTTACTATTCGATGAGTTTGTTCAATTGTGCTGTGTTTTCTTCTAAATCCAAACTGATGGTTTGGAATACATCTATTGTCATTTAAAATTGGTGTTAATTTTGAAACTAATAATTTCTCAAGCAGCTTTGACATATTTGATAATAAGCTAATAGGCCTATATGACTCAACTTTTGTATGATCTTTCCCTGGCTTTGGTATCATGGTAACTAAGGAAACCTTCCATTCTTGCGGGTAGTATTCAAGCCGTAAAATAGCATTAAAAATAAAAACAATAATTTTCTTTGCTATGCGAGGTAGCTCTAAAAGCATTTTATTACTGATCTTATCAATACCAGGTGCCTTCTTAGTGTTTAAGTCACAAATAGCCTTTTCGATATCTCTTATTTCAAATCTTATGGGAATAGCAGCTCTAGCAGCAACAGGTGGTAACTCGACCACAGTATCGTTAGATAAATTTGGTGTAAATACGGTTTTCAAGTGACTCACAAACAGATTTCCTTTTTCAATATCGTTTCTTGCCCAACTACCATTCAAGTTTCTTAGTGGTGGCTTTGATATAACTGGTCTTTTTAGATTTCTAGCCGCACGCCATAATGAGTAGTCAGATTGTGGAGTTGCATCAAGTTCCTTAAGATATTTTTCTAGAGAAGCCGTTTTCTGGGTCTGCAGTAAGTTTCTAAGCCTTTTTGTGCACTCTTTTAATAAATTCTTAAGTTGCGGGGATCTGTAAAGTTGCCACTCTCTTCGAACTCTCCTTTTTTCAGTCAAGAGCCGCTCGACATCTGTGGAATATATTTTAATATTTTTTGTTTTTTTGGGGGCAGTACTAGAATGTTGAACAGCTAGTTTCAGATAACTGTCAAAATTAACAATAGAGCGATCTACATTTTCCGGTGTTCTAAGCGGAATATTTTCTGTACAATGGGTACTGAGATATTTTTTAAATTTTAACCAATTAATTTGTGTGGCTGTCGGCGCAAAATAACCAGTCGGAGATACAATTCTATTGGGGTTCATTATAGTAACAACTGTAGGTGTGTGGTCGGAGGATAATTCTAAGGAAGCTTCAACATGAATAGTTTCTGTGGGGATGTTTTTAACCACGCCAAAATCTATAACATCTGGAATTTTTTGCTGATCAGTAGGCCAATATGTTGGCTGTCCGCTCGCGACCACATTTAAATCCATTTTAGAGATTGCATTAAACAAAACACGACCCTTTGGTGTTATAAGTCGTGACCCCCAGAAGGTATGTTTAGCATTATAATCGCCAGCGGCCAGAAAACAGGGTCCTAGTGATTTATAATATTCACAATATTGGCTTTCTGATATTGAAAATCTAGGTGGAGAGTATAAAGATGAAATTACTATGTTTCGATTTAGCTCTTCAACACAAACGTTTGTTGCTTGCAGATAATCCTCACGATGATCACACATTAAGAAGTGTTTGACTCGAGTTTTTATCAAAATGGCAGAACCTCCACAAGCTCTATCTCGAGGGTCCTTGGTATCATACAGTATATAACCATTAATTTTAAAACTATTTCTTGAGGTCAAATGAGTTTCAGAAACCATCATGACATCAATTTGTTTACTTTTAAGAAAATATTCTAATTCATTTTTATGTTGGCGGATGCCGTTTGCGTTCCAAAAACAAATTTTTAAACAGTTCATGGCTTGTTAAGTACAGCTTGCAATAACATCGATTGCATTCTAAGAATTTCTTGCATCATATTACCCATTGTATTTGTAAAATTATTTACTGTTTGCACTAATGTTTCCATGGTTTTTTCTAGACGACTTAAATTAGAAACCGGACTTTCATCATTACTTGGCGAGGCACCTTGCATAGGCACATGGTTTGATTTGAGAACGTTAGCATAGGATGTTCTGGTATTACCAGGCTGCGGAGCCTGTATGCCATTTGTGGTTACTTGATTTGTTACCTGCATTAAGGGAGGATTAGTTTTCGGTCCAGCCGACTGCTTGACGATATTATATACAGGGCATCCTCTATAGTTGGCAGTGTGATTACCGCCACAGTTGCTACATTTTTTTACGTTGGGGTCGGTTTTAGACTTATCGCAAAGAACTGTGCCATGTAATTCACCACATACTACGCAAACAGGGGGTAAATAGCAGTATGCCTTAGTATGACCATACTCTTGACAGTTTAAACATTGAACGGGACCATTTCTTTTGTGCGGCTCTTCTATTGTTATTCTTCTGTAGAGAATATATTTTAAATTGTAAATAGGATGCGTTTCGTTTTTTTTAAGTTTTACGTCGCCGGGTTCAAACTCCACTCGAAAAAGTGGTTGGGGAATTTTTTCTCTATTTTTAATATTTACAACATGTTTTACCTTGAAGCCTTTTTCTTCTAGGAATGTTTTAACCTCTTCTGGGTCCACACATGAGTCAATACCCTTGATCACTACCTTAAGACCTTTACTGCTTTTCAGTTGGTATGTATAAAAGTTTTTTTTAAGTGCTTCAAAGTTGTTTATTATTTTGCGGAAGTCATTCTCATGATTGACTTGTATTTTTGTCTCGTTTATACTTCCACGCTTGATAGCCGCTACGTAGAACGAATTTTCACCTATCACCGATATCACACTCTTTATGAGCTCATTTGAATTTTGCTCCCTAAGGTATATCGGGGGAGGCTTTGACGATCTTATGATATTTGGTGCTTCAGAGGATTCATCCTCCAGAATTGCAAAACGGTTTTGAGAATTTATCTTATCAAAAGATGGTACTTTTGAGGCCGAAGCAACTGCTGCAGAGGTAGGGCTGCGACCCCGTTTAAGAACTGTTATGTACCTGTCCATACCAACTTGTACTTGAGGCTTTTGACAACTTTTTACTTGTGATTTTTCCATTGCGTCTGTGTTTGAATTCATGGTAACATTTGTTACTAAAATTGTTTTTGCCGAAGCGGCAACACTTGCAGGCACTAGCGAGAGATTAATATTTTTTAATGTCTCAGCATCAACCGTCTTTGTAAAAACAGAGGGCGAAAGGGAACGTGTACGAACAATTGGTTTAGCCGTTAGGTAGTTAATATTGTTTTGTTTTGTTTTATTTATTTCAGTATTGCACTCTTTAGCATTAACTGTTACGTATGCATTTCTTTCATCTAGTTTTATTGTTGTTACATTGTGACTACTCATGCAAAAAGTTGTTTTTGTTTTTTCACCGTTTTGCTGTGCTTTTTTATTTTTATTATTTATTGTATTACACCAAAAATAAGAATTTTAAACTTAATGTTTTTGTTCAGTATATGTATACATACATATATTTTATTTATTTTTTTTTATTAAATTTTTCGTTTTTGATAATTATTCACTTTTATTTTAAAAAATTTATTTAAAAAAAAAAAAAAAAAAAAAAAAAAAAAAAAAAAAATGCGTCCATTCGCTTAATTGTTATATTAAAATTTTATTAATAATTAAAATTTTATGCGGGGTTAAGAATACGCGTCTGTATTGCAACAAAGCACAAAACTAACTGAAGCCAACTTAAGCACATTATGGTTGGGCCTTAATACTTTTTTTACTGCACAACAGCTGTGCAAAGTTTGAATTTTTGAACACGAGCTAAATTTCAAAAGTTTAATGGGCAAACATAAAATAATAAATAAATGTTATCAACAATATCGATGACAAATTCTATTGAAAATATTGAAAAGAGAAAAATAAAACGATTTTTTTTTATGTCAAAATTTATTGCATCAGAAAAAAATTTGCTGCAGAGCTGCGGCATGACAGCATAAAAAAACTTTTGAAATATGAGAGTGATGCCAAGTTTCTTACAAGTGATGCTTTTATGAACATTAAACTTTACTTCTCCGCAAGGGACACCCAACAACTGCATTTACGAACGTTCCCCTTATCAATAACTTTAAAAACTGGATCTAAAAAGTATTGGTATTATAAGATACTACTTCGAAATATCTTTCACATGATGGATTAAAAATTCCGATTTATAAGCCTGTTAAGAACCAATTTCAAATATTAATTTTCCTTGATAGATTTTTCAACAACACTTGAAATTTTATTATTAGTAACTCCATCATGTAAAATTTTAAATTTATTAGGGTTTAAAAAATTATATCTTGGAAAACTACTGAATTTACTGAGTAAAAATATATATGTGGTAGTAATTAATGTACTAGTTACAAATTTAATTATTGCAATGTGTACATAATTAATAAGTGTTCTTCCGCAACGCTGAAAACCCGCAAAACTTTATCAAGCAAATATCTAAGGGTTAGATAATAATTGCTATATCGATATTATTTTAATTTTAAAAGCTAATTTTGTAAAAAAAAATCAGCCACGGAGTACGAATATAGATATTAAATTGGCTCTAAATTGGTTAATCGGTATGCTTTAAACGCCATGTGAAAAATACTTTGAATAATTTTCCAATGATTTCCATATTTTATAGATTCTTTTTCAAGCTAAAGAGATATAGATAAAGTATTTTACAACTTTTACGTCCTATAACTCCTAAACTAAGAAAGCGTAAGCACGAAAAAATCTTCCTATAGAACTTCTTTCAAGGATACTAAAAAGTTATATTATTTTTTAAATTTTAAGCGTATTCTTTTTTGTCAAACAAAAAAAACATTTTTAAGCACTTATTCCTTAAATATTTTTTAACATTAGCAACACTTTTTCTGTTTTGTAGTGGACAAAAATAGAAATTAGTTTAATTTGACTACAACGACAAAATAAGCACAGACAACAACCTGCAGCCATGTAGCCGTGTCGTCGTGAAAATAATCATTTCCATATACACACGTGTATTCTATGTTTGACATATTGAAGTCGGTAGCTTGCTGTCTCGAATGTGTTTATAGCATTAAGGTTTTTGTACCGGAGTCGGAGTTGAAGTACCCACAAAAAATTCGCGACTCCGACTGCAAAATTTGTTGGCATAAAAAATTTAAAAAAATTTTCTAATAATTTCCAAAATAAAAATACTTCGAAATTTGCGATGCAATATTAAAAATATTGATTCAAAATGTTTACTGAATCCTTTTCTTGCTATATTTAACCATTTAAAAGGTAAAACATTAATCAAAGAGTTTGAAGTCAAATAAGGACCAGCCTCATATACATTTAGCATTAAAGTTAGATTCGGAGTCGAAGTTGGAATTTCAACGGTTGGAATCAGAGTTAGTACTTTTTGTTGACGACTCAATGTTAAAAAAAATCTACTTTCTAATGGTGTTTTCTTTTCTTCAAAAAAATGTGACATTTTATTTAAAACAATGCAATTTGGTGTCTGTTTCTTAAAAATTTTGCTACCGAAAAGCATGAGTTTTTTAGAATAAAACAAGCCACCCTTTTCGTAAGCAATATTTTTTTAAGAAAAAGACACAAAATTGAATTTTTTTAAAATAAAATGTCACATTTTTTTGTGGAAAAGAAAACACCACAAGAAGAAGCATAACAAAAATAGTACTACAACGGACGTGGGGGTACCGTAGTATTTTTGAAAGGAAAAAGTACTGAAAATAGTACCATAGTACTGAATTTTCCATGACTGTTATGTATTTATATTTCAGTGGTGCCACTATCATTTTTTTCAACTTTTATGAAATGGAAAAACATGCATATGTAATTCGAGACTCGTAACAAACTTAATTTAAGCCTATAAATATATAAATACTTATTTTTAATACATCGTAAAAACTGATAAATTTATTAAAAATCATTCAAAATACATATTTTAATTTTGTTTTTTTTTTAACTTATAAACAATATAATTTTAACGACAGATTAAATAAAAAAATAATATAAAATGTTTTTAAAATAAAAAACTAAATAATTTATCTGTACGTACGTAAATGCATGAAAGCTATGCAGTGATAACAGTTTCAGTTGTGATGCTGATACTTTTTTACAGCACAACAGCTGTGCAAAGTTTAAATTTTTGAACACGAGCTAAATTTCAAAACATAAAATAATAATAAAAATGGTGCCAAATGATGCCAAGTTTCTTACAAGTGATGATTTTACGAACATTAAACTTACTTCTGCGCAAGTGATACCCAACAACTGCATTTACGAACGTTCCCTTTATCAATAACTTTATAGGTAAAAACTGGATCTAAAAAGTATTGTTTAGGGCTTGCAAATTTACCGACTTTTTCAATTACGGGTAATTCGGTAATTTATGTGGAAAAATCCGGTAAACCGGGAATTTACCGGTAATTTTGAAAATATTTTAATTAATTAATTATAAAATTTTGTTTTATAAAATCATTCAGTTATTTGATTAAATCATTCTTTTATTTAATTAATTCATAACATTATAATATATAAAAAAGAATAAACGTTAATTGGAAAAAAATTAAAACTTCATTTCAACTCTCGTTTTTGATTAAAATGCTGCATTAAAAAACACATTGTGTCTAACGTGTTATCATTTAAGCTCGACCTCAACTTGGTGCAGATCAGACCGGCTGCTGAAAATGCGCGCTCCGATTCGACACTTGTCGGTCGAATAGTCAACAACATTTTAAATGCTTTCTCTAAATATTTACCTCGGATGTTCTGTTCTTGGAAAAATTCCATTTGCCTTTTAATAATATTCGCTAATCCTTTAGCTTTAGGTGGTTTTGGCCGACTACTTTCCAAATTCGATTTATTCATCTTCTGCTGAATTGTAAGTTGCAACTTTTCTTTCGCTGGCGATGCTGATGTTGACGGAGTTGCACACTCATCTGAAGTACATGCTTCTGAATCTGAAATTTCAGTTTCGGACTCTTCATTTAACGTAAACCGTTCAATTAATTCAACGATTTTGTTTATTATCAATGGTTTTGCTGTTTTATTACATATTTCATAATTATCATCGTCATTCCTTATTCTTACATTAATCACATTTGGATCATGGAGATAGTGCAAAATATCTGAACAAATGTTTCTCCTTTCTTTAATGCGTATAATTAGAGATTCTTTAAGTTCTTTACTTAGAAGTGTGTTTTGCGCACTAAGCTCATCTAACATTAATTTCATTGTTATATCTGAAACATATTAATTAACGTCTTCTCGACATAGTGCTTCCACAGCAAGTTTTACTGGTTGCAATGATGCAATTATATTTTTAAGTAAAACAACTTAATTTTCGCTGAAACTTAACTCAGATTTAATGTCGATTAAACTTTTTCTTATTGCACTTTCAACTTCGCAGAATCTCTCTAGCATTGCACAAAGACTATTCCATCTGGTTATTGAATCTAAGATCAATGACAGCTCTTTGGTAAATTCTTCCTTAATATGCTTCTGTAAATTGTCGTTCTTTGTAGGGGATCTGCGAAACAATACAACAATTTTTCTAATTTTTGTTATTAAAGGACTAATTTCTTCATGTTGAACATCAATATAAGAGGGTAGCAGTGGCAAAAGCAAAAATAAAAAGCATCCAGCTGATGGGTGCTTTTAAGCCCTGTACACAACACACAACAAGAAACCAAAATTTGTTAAATTTTTACGTAGGTGCGAGTAAGAGAAAGAAATTTTTTATATTTTACAATATTTTTTGTTTTGTTCCGTTCATACTACTTTATAAATAAAGTTGAATTTCTTTATTATAGTCTAATTATATATTTTAAATATTAAATTCAACTATTTACTTATAAAATAGTAGGTACGTATGGAACAGAACAAAACGACAAATATTGTAAAATATAAAGCATAAATTTTTACCGAAAAAACCGGTAAAAAATAATGAATTTACCGGTTTTTCGGTAATGAATTTTTTAGCAATTTACCGATTAACCGGCTAATCGGCAATGCAAGCCCTAGTATTGGTATTATTAGAAACTACTTCAAATGTCTTTCATATGATGGATTAAACATTCCGATTTATTAGCCCATTAAGAGCTAATTTCAAATATAAATATTTCTTGAAAGGGTTTTCAACAAAACTTAATCAAACATAATATGTTTAGGGAAGTACACTTCAGGCTTTAATATACTATATATTTAGTAACTCATCATATAAAATTTTAAATTTATAAAGGTTTAAAAAATTATATTTTGGAAAATGACTCAATTTATTTATAAGTTTGTGAAAATCTCCAAAAAATTAGGGTATTATTTCATTTCTGTTTGGGACCGGTAGTTCCTAAGATTACCTGATGTAAACATACAAACATACACGCAGAGAAAAAATATGGTTGGGCATGGCTACGACAACTACACTATGTTTATTGTAACAATATATTGTTGTCGTACAAAAAAAATTGTTATTTTTATTAAATCTAAGCAATATTATAGTTACCGTAAACATATCAATGCTTATCGCAATTATAAATTTGAGAATTGTTGACTGAAAATTATAACTTTTCTAACAACTAAATAATGATAACTTGGAAAACATATTTAATTTCTTACAACCATAACATGATAACTTTATAAACGTGTAATCATAGAATGCTTAAGAAGCAAACAAAACATCTTTACTCTAACAATATTATGTTAGCGCCATTTGTAAAATAATTTCAAATCAGCTGTGTCGTTTGTTTTAAATATCCCTATCGAATTATTTGAAAGTGAGTTGTTGAACCATTATAACAAAAAAAATTACAATTAAAAAAAAGAGCTTGAAGAAATTAAAAAAATAAGGAAATTGTTTTTCCATTAAAAAAATTGTAAAGAACCCCAAAATTAAAAATTCGAATTAAAAAAATTTAAATTTATTTTTTATTTTTGTGACAGTGGTGCTGTATCATAATATGGTTACATCTTAGCTTATTATGATTAGCATGATTAGAATATGATTAAGGGAAACATATTATTAATCAGAATATATTTGGCCATATTATGATTCAATAATAATCTAAAATGGTCACTTCATTCATGAATCTTATCATAATATGTTGCTCTTAGAATATGTTTACTACAATCATGTTTTTTCTTTGCGTGTAGAAACATACAAACTTTTCAGCCTTATAATATTACGAGCATTATGAAATTTAAATTTACGTCATAGAATTTATTCGAAAAATAAAAATGTTTAATATTAAAATTAACTTGTAAAAAGAAATAATTCTCAATTTTAACAAATAGAAAATTGTTGAGTTAAATACACACAATTAATGAAGTATCACTATCAATTGTGACACAAAGAATGCTGACGGGCCAGACAACGCATTACATTCAGCTGGTGTCTGATAATTGTAAATTCTGTACATAAAATACTTCATTGCTGACCAAAGGATAGCCGAAGTGACACTGTAACAGAAAGATACAAGACAGTCTGGTAGTGTATAGAATCATTCCTAAATATATATTTTCATATCTATGGCTTCAATGTTAACCAAAGTATGGCTTAAGCAAAAAAGTATGTGAAATATTGAAGGAATAGAACTATTACAAAAAAGGTTAGTAAAATTTAAATTTACCTCATATAATTCATTCGAAAAATAAAAGTTTTTACTATAATAAGTAACTTTTAACAAGAAATAATTCTATTAATTTAATTAATAATCTTTAGCATTTCATTAAAGGTATTCACGTCAAAAGTTGCACTCTTACAAAAAAACAAAATTACAAAAAACATAACAGCAACTACATAGACACATATTCCATACAAATAGTTTTCAATGTGGTTGTTGTTATGTTTTTGCAATTTTGATTTTTCGCAAGAGTTACATTTTTGACTTGGATACTTTTTTAAGTTTATTTTTGTAATTTTACGTGAATACCTTTATTAAGATTGTTATTTAATTTATTTTAACCCTCTTTGATTAGAATTCATTGGTTTGTTGACTCATATGTTTGTTTTTTATGTTAGTTTATATTAAGTTCCGCAACCAGTGCCCATGTTCTGTAACTCTTGCGTCGAGAAATTTTTCGATTGAAATGTATGAAATGAAACAAAAATTCCATAAATTGAAACAAACAGCTGTTTTTCTTACTAAACTGGGCTGTACTTGCTGTCACGTAATATACATACTTGGGTATATCCCTGCGCATTTGATTCAAGTTACCCTGTAAATAACTGGACTACCCCATGGACTGGTCCGATGTAATGCAAGCATGGACCATGTCATTGTAAAAAAGTGTTTGTAGTGAGACGACTTGTCTTCGTTTTTTAACGACATGTTTTCGTTTTAAACGAAGTTAAAACTAATCCTCTTGTGTATACAATGTAGTAGTTTTAAAACTACTCCTTTGTAATCCAAAGCTGGGTTATATAGCCCTGCCCTAGGACATCGTAACGTTAAGTAGACCATGTTTTTCCATACGTTTGGGTTACTTTTGGAGTAGTCCAAGTCCCTTGTGGATTACATTTTACACGCGTGTTTGGACTAGTCCTATTATTTTCAGGGTAGTTATCATACTTATTGTTTTTCATACTCGCACATATCCACATACACCCATAGTTATATCATTGACTTCGAACATTTTTTATTGGTAATTTTTTTTCATAAATATTGCCAGAAATGTTTTTTGTAATTGCTGAATCACTAAATATTCCTATTTTATTGAAACTCGTTTGAGTAAAATTCAACAAAATTTTATTGAAAAATGATTGTTGACTCTACAAAAATCTCTGGAATATAAACATCTGCGTTCTTATCTAAATGGAAAAAATATTTTTAAGAAAATCTGAAAAATTTTTAATATTTTAATCAGGCTTAAGTTCATCAAATTTAATTTTCATTAAATTATTTTTATGAAGAAAGGAATTTTACAACATGAAAATTAATTGAAATTGTTATTGATAATCATTCATTCTTGACTGACCTGAGATTCGAACCCAGGCGGCTGGTTACCATGACATGTTTCGATCACAACCACTTGATCTCCTCAGATGGATTTGCCGTCTTACACTCGCAGCAATCGACGACTGCTACCGTCAATAGTCAAACATCAATCCTTAAACCAAATTGTATTTTAACCTTTGGTAGATCGAAATTTGCTTTTTTGAATGATTATCCATTTTATTTGATTTTACATGTTTTTCCTAGCTTCTGTTTTTTCCGTACTTATGTCAAGAATTCTTCTTGAAGTCCAAAGTACATTTTTTTTTCTTTTGTCTTTCTTTTTCTTGTTGACCTTTTTCAGCACAACTTGAAGGACAAATGTACACATAGAGCTCGTGCCTTAGCTTTAACAATAATTAGAATTGTGGTTATTCTGTTGAACTTTTTATGGTTTTTATCCATTTTAATGTAAAATCAATGGATAATCATTCAAAAAAGTAACCGAATACCAAAAAAAAAAAAATCAATTGAATATTTGCGGTTAAGAAATTACCTCTTTTTTGTTGGCAGTTGCATTTTAAGACGTTTAAAATTGTTTAAAATTTAAGAGCTGAAGTCGATCAGAATGCTGACAAAAATCTTAGCCTAACAGACGACATCGACATCATGATATGGTTGAAAAACAACTCAACATGGTAAACACGGATGTCTAAATAAGAATCAAAAATTTTAAAAATTCCTACCAGTAGCACAGCATCGAAGCGAGTTTTCTCTTTTGCTAGAAACATAAAAAAGAACCAAAATAGATTCCAAAACAGTTGCTAGCTTTTCCTTTTAATCCACATTTGAAAAACATTTCAGAATTACGTTTGAAAGCAAGTTGAAAATAAAGGCATTTTTCAATTTGAAAATAATTTCACCTTTTTGTTGAGAACGCTATGATTTTCAAATCATTATCAAACGTTTTTCGTTTGAGAAAACGTTTGATTTCAAATCATTTTTAATTTGAAATCAAACCTCCGTGTTTGTTGGGTAGGTTATTTCGCCTTTAAGTATGTAGTAGTAGTTGTTTTTTAAAAACACATAAATTATACTGGTTTGTAATTTAAAGTTTATTTTTAATGGTTTTGTTTGAATAACTGTGAAACTGCTTTTAGAGCTCAATAAAATATATTCTTTTTAAAGTCGTGACGATTTTTTAAGAAAAAAGCATAACAACCCTGCCTATACTCATTCATACGCATGAATCAAAAAAAAAATTCTACTGCGCATCTACGTCATCATAGACTAAATATGAGTGTTTGTTGTAAAAAAGTAAGACACACACAAATGCACATACACAGAGTCTATTGTTTCGTCACACACAAAAATAACGGACCTGCGCAATGCGCAATCTTGTTTATTTGATTCATGATTCATACGCATGCCAGTGTGTTCATTAGGGTGGGTCACTGATGTATGAGAAAAAATAAAAGTTCTCTAATCATATTCTATTAGCAACATTTTTTTGTATTACGTTAAAACAAATAAAAATTGCAAAAAAAAAAGTTCAAAAAAGTTTCATCTTGAGCCCGCGCATGAGCTCCTAAGAATTAAGAATATTTGAAAAAAGTCCATTTTTTAAATTGTAATATTTTATTTACTATCAATTATTATTAATTAAAACTAAAAATATTTTGAATTAAACTAAAAAAAATAAAAATTTGTTTCTTATACAACATAAAACGATAAAATCCTTTTTGGTCACAAAATCTTGTTTACTGTCAAATCCGGGCATATCTCGTCTTGATTCAAGTTTCGTCTATATTAAACCATCGCTTGACTTTTTTAGCGCAAAGAGTCATGAATGCTTCTGACACTATTTTCACGAACCTAAAAGTCGTTAAAATACAGTAATATGCTTTTCTGCAATACAATGCTACTGTTGCTATACTAAAAATTTAACAAAATTGAAGGTCAAAGCGCGGGCTCTTACACTAAAAATAAATTAATAATATTTTACAGGGATCTAATTCAGACAAAAATACAACATATTTACGCTATTAGAAGTCGATAAGAGAAAAAACATTTTTTTGACCCACCCTAGTGTTCATACTCATACACACAGAAAAAAATACCAATGTAAAATTAACATGGAAAAATGTTGATTGAGAATCATAGTAAATTTCTGCAAAAGTATGCCCTTTATTTAAATTTATCATTATTTCATATTATTTTAAATGAAAAATATTAAAATTATCTTTAATCACGTTTATTTAATATTATTCACTGTTAAAAAAAATAAAAAAAAAATATTAAAATATAAATAAATATGGATTCAATATTGAATCCATAAAAACCTGTTTTATATTAAAATCAAAAGTTTATCTTGTTAAATTAACATGCATACATAGTTAAGTATTTAAATTTTTTTATTTTCATTCTTAAAATATGTTATAAAAAGAAGACAATTCCCGTATTCTTTTAATTAAAATTATTTAGTTAAATAGTACATCAAGTTTTCAAAGTAGAATGATGACGAAAACCATTTCGGGCCATTCTACTGATTGATCTGTTAACAAAGGCGACTACAAAATAAGTGGAACATGTGTTACAGGGGTAAGGGTTTTGAATTATTCTTAAATAAATGCATATAATGTCTCTGAAGCTTCTTCACACTGTTATAACACACTCAAACCCATTTTGATTCTACATGAAATTCACGGTGTTTCAACATGAAATAACTTTCATTCAGCGTGATTCGGATTGTTATTTTAATATAAATGACATTTTGCTCTAACTTTACTCAAATGTTAAATTAACATGAATTAAAGTTATTTTAAAAGAAAAAAATGTTGTTCGCAAGTAATTATAAAATCAGGTTGAATTAACATGAAACACGTATGAAGCAAAATCACCACCGAAAAATTTTAAATCAACCTTGTTTTCGACGTTTTTAACTTGATTTTTTTCTGTGTGTACCAATTGCTATACAAACTTTTTTATGTTCATACTTATTGGTAGTCATACCTGTTTGTATTCGTGCTCGGAGGCGTATGAATAAAGGCTCAGTTAGCTGGGAGCAGTGTTGCCAAGTAAATTTAAAGAAATTACCCCAAATCAAAAAAATACCCCCTAAATTTGTACTGAAAAAAAATAACAAAACCCCAAAATAAAACGAATAATTTTTGAAATATTTTTTAAACATGCATACCATTTTATTTAATTTATTTGTTTACATATGTATGTATGTAACTATATTTTAACATATGTGATAGAAAGGGACCTAAGGGTAAAAACCGGGTTTGTTCAGGAGAGCCATTTTAAAGATTTAAGTACGTGTATCTTTGGCGTACTTCAATTTCATAAAACGGTCTCATTGATTTTTTTACCCTTAGGTCCCTTTCTCTATGCGCTGTCACATAAGTATATGTACTTACATAAAAAAGCTTTTAGAAAAACAAGATATATTATTATAACTCATTAAAAACGTCTAGTATATTTGCATCCCACTCGTCCACGTGCATGCTTTCATAATTAAATAATTTAAGCTTTCAGAAGACGGAATAAAAATTTAGATTCATTGCTTAAAGAATATCTAAAGGCCCAACAAATGTGCGAATACATGTTAACCATTTTGAACTTAAGGAAACTTTTTGCTAAGTTTAATGAACCTGTCATTTGCTCAAGCAAGGTGCGAATCTAATCGCACATTCCATACGGAATCAAATGTTTTTTATTTTGTGTTTCTAAATACATTTGTGGGACTTTTTGTTAATTTTTGAGAGTAAGTTAAGCAAGGCTATGCATATTATGGTTAGGCCTTAACTCTTAAAATATTACATTCAACTGTTGAAGTTGCCAGTTGGTTTCTTATTTTATTTTTTATAATACTAAACATTGAGAATGCTCGCTCGACAGTTGCGTTCGAAAATGGTAGTGCCAGTAACGCAGATGCTATCCTACTAATATTTGAACATTTACTTTACATGAAACTTATATTAAATAATCACCTCTAAATTAATTTGGTTTTTTCCATTTTTTTCTTAATTTTGAAAATATTTAACAATATTAACCCTAAAATATCCCCAAATGCTATTTATACACACTAAATTTCCCCCTAACTACTTTTTAGTCCCTAAAACTGACCCTAAACGCAAAGGAAACCCCCAAATTTGGGGTGAAAATCCCTAACTTGGCAACACTGGCTGGGAGTAACAGTAACGTTGCAAATCTGCTGCTTAATTTTGTTGTATGTAAAGCAATTAGAACGATTACAGTTAGCAGTAAGATGTTACGTCTCAATCTGTAAGAAATAGAATGGTCTTACTTTTTGGCATTAAGGTTAAGTTACGATTACTCCCGGCTAACTGAGCCTTAAGCAGGCCTGCCATATTTGCCGATTTATCGGCATTTTGCCGATTTTTTGCCTCTAAATTATCAAAGTGCCGATTTGCCGATTTTTGCTCAAAAAATGCCGATTTTTTGATAAACATCTTAACACTACGTCTTCAAGCGCCATCGATTTGATCATGACATGACCATAACGCCGGCAGAGCAACGGTATTAATTTGTTCATGTTCATGTATGTGGCGAATACGTGCTGATGTTCATGTTCTAATTGACCACAATTTTTGTTGTTGTGGCGTTTGGTTGTATACAGAAAATTCATTGTATGGCCAACATCATGGCGCAAATGGATGCTAAGACAAATGATTAGGCAACGATGGCAGCACATGGACGAAACATGAACATGAACAGTCTACACGAGTAGAATTCATGTGCGACATGCTGTTCTTGCCAAGTTGATGGATAGTGGAGACGGGTAGTTACCAAAGTAACTTTTTGTTGGATTTAGTACAATTTATTAATTTTGGGTACCATTGAAATACTTGTTTCATTAAAAAGAGAGAACTGTTATTAATTTAGCGCTTTTGCTAAGAAAAAAAGGTTAGATTTGTCTATATTATATGCAGTGTTTGTTACGTATGTTTACCCAACACACACATGTTGCAATTGTAAACAATAAAAGAACTTGATCAAAAACAAACAAAAAAAAATATCAGCAATTTTTTTGACAAAAGCTAAAAGAAGAAAAAAAAGTTAAATTAAAAAATATAAAGTACATACTTTATATTTGAATTTGGAAATCGATTTTTACTTACAAAAAAGTTGAGGCAAGTTAAATTCAAAATTCACTTTTAATGAAGAAACTTAAATCAAAAAATTATTTTTATAAGCGCATTTGAGGATGATGCAAGTTTATCCGATAACCAATCTTTTGTAAGAAAGTCAAGTAAATTAACAAACTTTTTGGCAACAAAATTTAGATTTAAAAGTGAGAATTCTCCTGGTTCATTTCCAACAATTTCACATTCTTCCGCCAATGTGGAAAAATGTTAAGCCAAGTCAACCTTAATAAAACGAAATTTTAATGTACCATGCAAATTGATCTTTGCATAGAATTCATCATTCCAAAAATTATTTAAAATTTTAAACTATTTTCATGCTGATATTAAAATTAAGGATTTAATAAAAATGTCAAGCTCATATGAATCTAAAATAACAAAAATTACAAAACTTTAAAATAATTTACCCTAAAGTACAGAATATACGTACATATACATTTTTGTTTCTAATTACTTACAATTTATTTGTAAAACGTTTATTTTTTGTTGAATTTTATGCTATTAGCATAAGGTAATGCAAAATTGTTCTGTTTTGATATTTTTTCCACAAAAAAAGTGTTTTACTGTATTTAAAATAGGTATTTTTGGTTTGCCGATTTTTTGCCGATTTCTTTAAATTAAAATGCCGATAATGCCGATTTTTTTTTGAAAATATGCCGATTTCTTACCAAAATCACCTGGCACCCCTGGCCTTAAGTTATAACCCAGCAAATAAAATTGGACCACCTGACCCATTTTGATAAAATGGACTACTCCATGGACTGGTCCGATGTAATGCAAGCATGGACCATGTCATTGTTAAAAAGTGTTTGTAGTGAGACGACATGTCTTCGTTTTTTAACGACGTGCTTTCGTTTTTAAACGACTTCAAAACTAATCCTCTTGAGTATACCATGGAGTAGTTTTAAAACTACTCCTTAGTGGTCCAAAGGTGGGTTATATACCATGGAGTAGTTTTAAAACTACTCCTTAGTGGTCCAAAGGTGGGTTATATGATCCTCTCCTAGGACATCGTAATGTTAAATAGACCAGGTTTTTTCCATACGTTTGGGTTACTTTTGGACTAGTCCTGGTCCTTTGTGGACTACTCTTTACACGCGTGTTTGGACTGGTCCTATTATTTGCAGGGAAGTGTTAAAAATAACACTTTTTTGGCTTTCTCTGAACGGTATACGTGTACCAATTTCTTAAATACTGGTATCAAATCGGTAAAGGCATTTCGATTTAAAAAAATAATAAAAGTTTTTTAAAGAGTTAAACATATTCTAAGTTTAAATGGAAATAACAAAAGAAATTTCTTTCATAGAATAAAGCCTTCCTTAGTACATTTCTTTTTGATCCATGCGGAAATATATTTCTAGGGGTGTTTACGTGGAACAAACAATTGATCATACCAAAGGAGTACAATACTTTTCGCTTATAGTCCACTACTATAGTTGCACAACTTTTGTGGACTATAAGCGAATTTGGACTATAACCGATTTTTTATAAGTCATTTTATGGATAATAAGTGAAACCTAGTAAAACCCACATTTTGGACTAAATAAAAATTATTTTCTTCCATAAAACCACACTTTTTTTAACAAAACAAAAGTTTATTTAAAACATAACCAAATATTGATTTAATTAAATAGTTAAAAGAAAAATCTTTTTTATTAATTAATTCAAATGCTTTTAAAGCTAACAATAAAAACAAAAATGCAAATAATTTCAATGCTTCAGGCTTAAGTATGAGATTCGTTTTAATTCTTTGGAAGACTAACTGCCTGCTTGCGAGCGCGAGCGCAAAAGTGACTCGTTTAACTAACATTCAAAACAACAACAAATTTTGAATTTTTGTTTTTGTTTTAAATGCTAATTAAACGAAATTTGGCATTTATAATTGTTACCAGAAAGTTAATAAAAACATGTCGCCAGTTAATTAAAAAAATATAAAAAAAAAGAATGGACTACAAGCGAACATTTTTGCATAAAGAATTATATTCGCATGCTAAGAAAATGTGGCTTTTAAACGAAAATGGACTACTAGCGAAATGGACCTTAGGAAAAATAATTTGTATAAAATTCGAGAAAATCTGCATGTGAATATGACAGATTTGGCTTATATCCGTTTTTGGCCTTTAAGCGAAATGGACTATAAGCGAAAAGTACTATATATGTAAAGATGGACATGATTATCCAAAATAGTTGCACAGAAGAAGATAATAAACTGGAAAATTTGACTTTAACGGGAAATAACAACAATATACGAGAATTACTACGTTCTTTTAAGATAAATCTCAAAAAATTTATTAATGAAGCAATTTAGCAATTTAAAACAGTTTTCTTAAAAATTTTTATATAAATAAAAGTTGCACTTTTACATATGTAAAATTAATTTCTTGTTTGTTACACAGCACAACAAAGTGTAGCTTTTTAAAATTTTTAAAAAAAATAAAAAATAATTGATCCTTATGTATGTATTTTCATCTGCAGATGACGATGGCGTCTTCAGTTTTTCCCTACCGGATCTAGTCTTAGAGATAAAGTAGCACATATTGTATGTGTTTTTTTACCCCATTTCTCATATTATTATATTTCGCGAAACCGTCTTCCTTCCAATCCTTAAAATACTTTCTGGATTATTAATCTACACGAAAGTCTCTTCAATTTGAGTAGTCACATTACGAAATAGTAAGAAATCTAGGTTTACTGCCGAAATTACGCTGAAAAAGTTGGAAGAAAGACCAATCTATATATATAATATTGTAACGTTACTGACTGACTGACTCATTATGGCACAGCCTACACGCCTGAAGCTAAAAACTTGAAATTTGGACCAGAGATTGGCCACTCCGCAAATCGATCCACTAAGACGGGATTTTTGGAAATTCAAATTTTTAGGGGGTAAAAAAGGGTAAAAACGGGAAAATTCGGTAACCTTATATATCCAAAACTAAAAGTGATACAAAAAAAAAATTAATACTTATCGTTGTTCTATAGAAAAATAGGCGAAAATTTGGCCCTATTAGGGAGTAAACGGTTAAAACCCGAATTTTGGTACTTTTTGACACCCCATCTATCTTTTGAACTAATTAACATAGAAACAAAGTGTATACCACATTCGAAGATTATCAAAAAAATACGAATATAAATTCGCTACTTCTTTGAAATTCGAACATTTAAGGGGTGAAAATCGTAACTATTTTTGGTCCTTTTTTTACAAAACATTTTTCTCCATTCATTGACATATTCGTACTAAATTATGGGCTCCCACTTCAATGTTGAAATGTTTGATACTTTAATAGTAGCAAAAAAAGGAAATACGGGAAATTTGATATTTTTCTTTCGATTTTGGGTTCTACTACTGGTGTTTTTTTTAGTTATCATTAATATTGGACCTTTAAACATAAGATTAAACATGCATTGTCCTGAGTGGATAAGAATCTATTGCGGAACTGTTTGGTACTTTTTTGTTCTTTAACTGGTACCTTTTGAATTTCCGTTAGTATTGGACCTAGAAATATAAAATTCAAGATGCAATGTCCTGGGTGGATGGGAATCTATAAGAGTGAACTTTTTGGAACTTTTTTTTATTCTTTGACTGGTACTTTTTGAATTTCCGTTGGAATTGGACCTAGAAAGATAAAATTAAACATGAAAGGTCCTGAGTGAATGAGAAAATAAACTTTGGCATACAGATATCTCCACGAAGAAAAAGGAGACGCTTACGAAGTAGCGGGTAAAATGCAATTTTAAAATAAAGCTAAATAACAACTTAGAATCTCTAACAAACTCAGAAACTAATTAAAACGAACTATATAAAATAATAAAGAAATCCACATCCACAACATCATTAAAGAAAATGTCGTTCGAACCCAAAAACTAATGTTACAATTACAGATGCAATACAGTAGGACAAAAAAGCTTTGAATTACTACAGCAATATAGAAATACCAAAAGCTTCGGCTTCATAAAGTAAGGTATATTAAAATTGTCTATAAACGAATAACGAAATCGTCAATATCAAATCGGTTAGAACGTCTCAGTGTCTACTTTTAAACAGTATTTTGAAGACCTACTAAGCCCCTCACAAGTAGAAGTACATTCTATTCACCAATATTTAAAGAGGATATTTTGGTGGATGGTCCTATAACTATGAACGAAATTAAAGCCATGCTGAAAAAGGTGAAACTGAACAAAGCACCAGGTGAAGACAGCCCAATAAAATTTTTTTTATCATTTTGCGAAGCACTAAAGGTACATTTAAAAAAATACGCGCACAATTATGCGCTACACAATAAGACATACAGAGATGCAGTAAAGAAAGTGAAAGAACCCTTAACACGTTTTATAAAAGTAAAAATAACATTTCAAGTGGCACGGCACTCCCTTACTACGAAGCAGGTTTGTAAGGGAGAATAACCGAAAAAAAATATTCAGTGTGTAAAGGTGATAACTACATTTTCCAGTTTTAATATGCGTTGCATAAAGTGCTTTTTGTGTCAAAAATGTATTCACAGAAAAAATTATTAGTAGTTTTTTTTATCAATTAAAAAAATTATTTAAAAAGTATTTAAACTTAATTAATGTAATAATTGAATCAATTATTTTTTTTGTTGAACGACAATTAAAAATATAATTTTGACTTAATTAACATTTTATTTGTTTTGAAATAAATTTTCAATTAAAAAATTAATCAAATAACAAAAAATGATTTCGTTTAAAATTAAATAATTTTAGAATGTGAAATTGTTGTTGGAAATTGTCAAAATCAATCAACACATTGTTTAAAACGGCAGAGATTTTTGATAATTTGTATTCCCTTCAGGGGTTTGTAATTTCTATAATATTGATGTAAGACCCTATAAAGTTTATATATTCTGGGTCCTTATGAGGAGTGAAGTTGATTAAACGATGTGCGTCTGTCCGTTGAACTGGATTTTCCGAAGACCCCATATATGATGTTATGTCACATATGCTCCGGAATTGTTTGCTATTGAAATTCAGCAAGATCGGTCCACAAATGGCTAAGATATGAGTAAAAAACCATTACTGCTTCAAATTTTTCCCTTTAAATGTCCAATTAGACGTGACATTACCATACAAACACTGTACTACCAAAACGACGTAAACATACCATACAAACCAATTCAATTTTGGTTTCTACGGTCATACAGTGGCTATGGTAATACAGTGTTGGTAATGTGTTTTTTTTTTGTTGTATTTTTATACCCTTCACTACAAGTGGTGGATTTTATTTATAATGTGTTTAATTTTACGTATACACATGCACATTAATGCATGTTCCCGGTGGCGTTTTTTGAGCGAATTTGTCAAATTGATATTTTCATCTATGATTCCTCCTGACAAATTGGGTCTGAAGGTGCAATTTCTATGACAATATCGAAATGTCGATGAAAGTACGCGACAACGACACTGCTAAATACAGTTTTGCAGACATTTTTATGAAAGATTCGCTGTATAAAAGAAAGTTGAAAGTAATCGACATTGTCTGTTATCACTCGATATAAAACTGAACTCTGCTAAAATTTGTCTGCTTTTCTTCAATGGTTGAATAACGGATTATTACAAACATGTACATACATATGTAAGTTATTTTCTTGTTTATCATCGCATTGAAGTAATACATATATTAAAACTTGACAACATTGTCTGAATATCAATGATATTGTCTGTTAGGACTCACGAATACGCGGAAGCCTAACGAATAAAATTAGTTCTGGTCATCTATGATATTTTGGACACTTGCTTAAAAAATTCATGTATGACGCCAAAGAAAATTCAGCATATGTCATTGATGATTTAACATTGCCAGTATGTTTCATGATGAATCATCATGACGTTCGCCACCCGGTATATGATATGCTGCTCAAATAAAGAAACAAACTCATAGACTCAATATATTTTGATTAAACGCTTCTTTTGTAAAAGCATTCGTAGCCGAGTTGTTAAGTTCTCTCCTGAGACTGATGATATTGCTAGTTCGAATCCCAAAAAGAATTTTTTTCATTTTTTTTATTTAATATTTTTTATGTTCTAAAAAACGATTTTAAGATTATAAAACGAATTTTAAACTTCAACTTTCGCAAAAGAGGAAACGCGCTTAGGTACATACTATATAAATTTTTTGTTTTTTTTTATATCAATTTATTTATTTATTTATATCTAAAGAACGTAGTTTATGTATATAACTTTTTGTTCTTATCTCATCATGGTGAAGGGTATATAAGATTCGACATAGCCGAATATAGCACTCTTGTTTTAATTAAAATATAATATGGTTTGCGAAAACAATAAAGCAAGTTGTTTTTGTTTTTATTTTGTTTTTTCTTAACCTTCTTACAACTACAACTACTGTTGGAAGAATTCCAATCAGCGTTACCGTTATGCGAATAAAGTCGCATTTTTGCCCCTTTGTTCTAAATCCCCTTTTGTATCATTTTGTAGCTTTTGTGCCCCTTTTTGAACCAAATTTGTTTATACTGGCAATCCATGGAGGCGATGTGCCTGCCAGCTTTGATATTTGTATCCTGGACAAAAAAAGTACTATATATGTATATATTTAAGTAACGGCTATGTTAGCCAGGACTACAAAGTGTAAAAACGCCTTGGTAGAATAAGTTTATTTGTTAATTTATTCGTTTTGTTGCTAACAGGGGTGTGCTGGAAATCGAAAATGTAAAACACAAGAATTTTTAAAGTCGTTTTTTAATAAGATTTCTTTAATAACAAAATTTTATACAAATATGTATTTCTTTATTAAATAGAATTTATTAACAAAAATTAAAAAAGTTAGATTAAAAGTGTATTAAAAATATCTTCCAAATTCTTGCGTTTTACGTTTTCGATTTCCAGCACACCCCTGTATATGCTTTTTCCTCGAGGTTTGTTCGTAACTTAATTTGTTTGGTAAAAAAGTTAAATAATCCAAGTGCCAAATATTTATGTACATGTACTTACATATATACATACATATTTCTAACTATTTAAATGTTAATTTTTTTGTATCAAATCATATTATAATTAGTTTTTGTTTTTGTAAGTTGTGTTACTACCATGGAAACCAAAAATATGCAATTGCATGGGTTTCCTTGTGCGACCAATCAAGGCAGAAACAATCAGCCTTATTGTGGTTGTCGTGTTCGTAAACAAACGTGTCGTTTTTCGTAGTAGATTAAACAACACATGTTGTGTATTACTTTAATCTATTACACAGTCGTATACGACAACGACAACCACAATAAGGCCGAATATATTTATCCGTTTTAGAGCTTTTTAGGAATTTTGGCATCGCTATGTTAGTGCATATTTTACCGTTAGGACCTTTTTTTGCATAAGTTCGTAAAAATACCCTTTTTGCAGCATGTTTTAAGTTTTTAGCGCATATTTTGCCTTTTTGAGGCATATTTTGATACATGTTAAATTTACATGTTAAATATCTATCTGTATACCCGACGTGTTTCTCCAATTTCGCCATCTATATTTAATTTTCACTCGAACATTGTAAGGCAAAGCAAAGATAAATTATATTTTAAACTTTAACTTTTTATATCTGAATAAGCAAAAATTAAGCAGAGTGCAATTATTGTAAAATCTGAACCAATCTTTAGGTATTCCGAGAATCACTGTGATCTAACGGTGTCCATCCGTCCGTCTGGGTGGTTGTCTGTCAATGTTAACCTTGTGCGCAAAGTAAAAGTTGCAATCTTGTATATAATTTGATCAAATTTGGTAAATTTATTTTAATTGCACTAAGGTCGAATTCTTTGTAAATAGTAAGAATCGGTTTATAATTTTACATATTCCCCATAAAAACTAAGGACTCTTTGTGTCCGTAAACCATCTAATTATCTTATTATGTTGGTATTTAGATTAAATTCGCCCCAAAAAAATTTTACTGCAAATTAAATTCTTTTCGATTCATTTAACATAAATAGCTTTAACCTTCTTTTAAATGCTAATATTAATAAACAATTTAGCAGCCGTCCCTAAAATCCCTTTAAGACAAAAAATCCCATATGGATGTTAATATTTAAATATTATTCGGCACAATTAACTCTTATATGAATTGTAACCTAACAGAACAGGGATTACTAAGTTGTTTCAATTGAACTTTTTTGTTGATACTTTTTAAACTAAGATTTATAATACATTTTTGTGGTGTTTTTTAAAAACGTAAATAAAATTAAGTTCAACTAAAAAATCTTTTAGTACAATTAGGGTAAAAAAGTACAATTTTTAAACGTTGCACAGTGGCGCCATTTGAGTTTTTTCGTTGCAAAAATCATATCTTTTGAACCGAATAAGATAATTGAACAGTTTAAACAGCATATGATAGATAACTGTTCAGCCCATCAAATGAACGTTTGGAAAGGGTACTACGCTTTGTAGGGGCCTACTTATGGGTTATCAATGTTAAAATTAGTAGAAAAATCAATTTTATGGTAACTAAAAAAAATTATTTTTACATTTTTAGATTGTTTTTATTTATTTTTTCTTTAGGGTTTTATGTTTTAAATTATTACCCAACAAATTTTTTTTTTAAATTTATTTTTTCAATTTTCTGTAAAATATTCATCACAATTCGTAACAGAAGGTATATCTAATTTTAAATTGTTCAACGCCATGTTTTCAGTACTCAAATTGTTTAATGGTTTCAGTAATTGTTGCGCCAACTTTCAGTCGTAGACTTATCCAGGCATTATGCTTATTTTGCACTATATAGGCTTATGACCATTTGTACGCCAAAGTATTGTTTAAGTGAGGTACGTACCTGCTAATTTCAATGAGTAGTTTTTATCAAACTATTAGAACAAACTACTGTCAGTCAAAACATATAAGGGATGGACGCCATACAATTTCTGCCAAACGAGCACGTACAGGCAGATAAAACCTTTTGAATTATGTAAAGAAATAATCAAAGAACAGATTTTGCAAATATGGCAAATATAGAAAAATACAATGGCATATTTGAAATCGTTGAAAAGTTTCCTATAACATGGGTTTATTCAAAACTTCGTCGGCGCTCATGAAAATTTTGATTTTTGCAACCTCGTTTGCTCTACGGGCGCCACTGTGCGTTGTTGGTACATTTTTAAAAATTTTTAACGCCATCCCTGAAACAAAACCATAACAAGAGAAAAAAAACTAAAAAACTTTGTTACATTTTTTATAGTTTGCTCTTTCTAGCATTTACTGTTTCTTTCTATCAATCCTATATCAATTAATGAATAAAAAATGAAGTGTCATAAGGGCTTATGCGCATTTCACTGGTTGCAATATAGCGAGTTGTTTTTGTTTTTATTTTTTTTTTCTTAACCTACTAACAACTACAATTAATGTTGGAAGAATTCTAATCAATTGTAGTGGGGAATGTAAGGAGAGATAAACTCACTGTTTATTGTTGATGATTTTGTTTATTTTTATTTTATTTTTTTTTATTTTTTTTAACTTTGATATTGTTACAAATAGAACTGTTTCTGTAATTCTTATACGCTTAACAGTTTTATTTGGTTTAATAACTTTAGTTTTTCTAAAATCTTTATGGATGAAGTTTCCTGATGATCTGTCCTAAGCAACCAGTGAAATGCGCATAGGAATAGCTTATCCCATCAACAATAAATTTCAGTGTTTTTATCAAAAATAAAAATTGGTAATTAAGCACGAATAACAAAATCATTTAAATTAAATTTTGTATTCCAACGAAAATTATTTTGATAAATATCATTTATTGAAAAAAAAATATTCAAAATATTATTTTGTTTACAATTTTTAGTAATCAATATAATCATTTTGGTAAAAGGTGCAAAATCAACAAATGGGTTGCTTTATTCTATTTGGTATAAAATTGGTGATTAGAGAAAATTTTTAATTTTTTCTGTGTTGCTTCAAAGTGGGCACTCACTATATAAAATTCATACCTTCCGTAAGCGAGATGGTAAGCGAAACGCTTTCATTTATTGTTTTTTTTTTAACCAAAAAAATTGGTTTTGTTGTACAGTGTTATTGAAAATCAAACAGTATTTTACGTACATGTGACTGGCAGTTCGTATATTGAATGAAGTCAGTGTTACCTTAAGTTGATAACTAAAAATTGTTAAGCTCAAGAAAAAAATGGGTTTACAAATATCAAGCCTAAAATAACCAAATACATTTTTTACAATAAAATTTATTATATAAAAATTTTCTATGTATATAAAATGGTTTTCAACATTTTTATTTTTGGAATTAATTCTATGAGCTAAATTTCAGTTATGTATTTTATAAAGCTTTTTTGTAATAGTACTATTCCTTCAATTTTTCAGAAATGACTTCATACACTACCAGACTATTATATTGTATAAAGTCATTTCTGAAATATTGAAGGAATAGTACTATTACAAAAAAGCTTATTATTTTTCTTTTTCGACCCTTTTTCTTGTAATTTATAAGAAATCTGACTCTTTTTGGTTCAATATTTTCAATAAAACTTACAATCGCTATTGTTTATAACATTTTTATCATTTTTTTATGTTCGCTTATAAAACTTTTAAAATGTAGCTCATATTCGAAAATTCAAACTTTGAACAGCTGTTGTGCAGAGCATCACAAGCGCAACTGGTGATCACGCATCAGCTGCAGTGATGCACTGTTATAATGCATTTAAGAACGTTCCCGGTTTTAATGCCATAACTTCCTTATAAATGTTGGTATTAACATAAAAAATTTCCGAAAATAACTTTTACGATATCTGCAATGTCAAATATTGTCCTCGTAGGACCAAATCTCAAATCTAATATAGATAAAGATATCTATGTAATAATTTTTACAAAGAACTTTTACATGAATCTTAACATAATTTTGTTTTGGAGGGTTTGCATTAGGCATTCCAATCGGGACTGTTTTGTCGGAATATCGGAATTTTTCGTAATTCGAAGTTTTTAAAAATTAAAAGATAAATGTTTTTTATAAATAATTATTAAAAAAAGTCTCTAAAAGAGGTTTACAAACAAGCGTTTTATTAATAATAATATCTATTGATTACTTTAATTTGTGATTTTTTTTCTTAATTATTTATTAATTTTATAAAAAAATATGATAACAAAAAAAGAAGTTTGAATTCAAAATTAATTAACGAAATCAATTTTTTTAGTTAACCATAAAATTTTTATTTTAACAAAAACTAATTTCTATACTCACCACCACTTGTGGTAGGAACTATGTTGTGTACAAAATACACTTCTTAATTTCGTGAAATCGTTCTATAAATAATCGTAGGTCCTATGCCCACTGTCGGAAAATAACTTAATAATTATTAATTATAATCCTAACCCTGTAGAGTAAAGTTTAACTTTTGAATTTGGTGCACCAGTGGAATGTTTTGTGCATTTCAAGACATTGTTTTCTTTAATAATTTTCTTCTTTAATTATTTTCAGTATGTATTTCTCACGTTAAACTTTGTTTTTTATTTTTGGACACCCATTAAAAGAATAGCAAAGTTTAATTTTTTTCTTTCGTTTTCAATGACGTCCAAGTAAAAACTTCGCCTACTTTTTTAAAATTAATAGCTTCTTCCACTCATTATTTATGCTGGGTACACACAATGCAATTAAATTCATTTTCATTCATTCCAGATTACATCATCCAGGTTGCATTGAAACAGATTGCATGTAGATTGCACTGTCTGCTTCTATAACTACTTATTTTTCAGAGGTATGTAGGTCGAAAGTAATGACTTAAATTTAAATGCGTTCATTTTGGAACATCCATTGTAAAATTCATTCGTTCTTTAACAGAGTTAATCTTATTTACACTGTACCCGAATTATGCTAAACGCCATGTTCCCGGCTTGTCTTTTTTTCAACTAGCACAGTGATATTGAAGATCAATATTGTGTTCCCTCTAAATTCCTCTAAATCCCGAAATTGCCGGGATTAAAAAAATTAAAATTCCGTTTTTCACTGAATCCCGAAAATACTGTAGCTTGCTTATATGAAGTAGGAACAATTCTTAATTATATACTGATCACAAGAGCTATACTTGCCACTTAATGGCTTAATTGGCAACACTGGATGCAGAGCATGTATTATAACTTTGAGAGCAGTTAAACAAATATTTATTCAGTCGTAAATGTACATTCTGTCAATGACAGTAAATTTAATTTCTATACTCGAATATGAAGTGTTGTTAAATGCAGTTTACGTTAGTATCATTAGAGATTGCGTTCGGGCCGGTCGATGTTTATAACGTTAAGAAGTTTTATTTGAGAAAACCAAGTTGTACAAAATCTTATTTTCATATTAATGAAAATCTGTTGTTTGAATAATGCCATAGTCAAAAAATAAAATTAATTAATAACTAAAATTACGCATGTGCAAAGCGAACAATCAGTTTACTTGTTAGTGGAAATTGCAAAAAAGAAATGCACGGACAAAATAGTTCCGAACAACAGTCATATAGTGCTGCAGCCAATAGTGCTGCAAACAATGTTTTATGGAATCTTGCTGGTCGTCAAACATCGAATGCCCCATCCTTGCCAACATCCCTACCACACAGTATATTCACGAATCCCGCAATACAACCGACCAGTGTTGTAAACTTATCAAACTCTACTGATGTGGTCATCGGTCCAATGACCCAGTATCAGGGTCCAGTCACTATTTACCAATACATGGATGCAACTGTAGAGTCGCGGTCAATGCAAGCAAACGGAGGAGGTGGTGAGTGAGATGTATTAATAAAAGTCAATAAATTTAACACAAAACTTGTTGAACATAAAATCATACAAATATTTAAAGAAAAACAACTCTAACGCGTTTTAAAGAGATGATTATGAGGCAGATACTCAGGTTTGCGTTAGTTCAATAAACGCAAAAGCTCGGAAATTCAGCGCTTTTATCACTGAAAGCATAAATACGCACTTAAAGCCGCGAAACAAGTTAATTTTGATTGCAAAAACATGTTACAAAAAGAAACCGAATGCAAAATAAAGCCATGACTGATAAAACAGTCAAATGCATTAAATTGTTTACATGAAAGAGCTGAGAATACGTACTTACTAGGGATGCCAAACGGCATCGATTTTAACGAATCCCGGGATTTCGGGATTTTTCGGGATCAATGTGTTTCTTTAATACACAACTTTTTCAAATAAACAACACTTTTTTTTTGTGTTTGAATTTTTAAAAAAGAAAACAACAAAACAATTCATAAGCAACTCTTTTTAATTAACTAAATTTTATTAATACGATTTCCGTATGACGTGCTAAATTCCCAGTTTTTCATATTTGATAAATACACTGAAATTTATTGTTGAGGGAAAGCTAGCTTCTATGCGCATTTCACTGGTTGCTTAGGCAAGCTCATCAGGAAACCTTTTCCAAAGATTTTAGAAAGGCCAAAAATATTATACAAATAAAACCCTAAAGCGAATAAGAATTATAAACACTTAAAGTCTTACTTGTAACAATATCAAAGCCAAAACAAAACACCAACAATAAACAGTGAGTTTATCTTTTCTTACATTCCCCTACAATTGGTTGGGTTCTTTCCGACTCGAATTGTAGTTGTAAGTGGGTAAAAAGAAAAAACAAAATAAAAAAACAAACTGCTTCATTCTACTGTCTTCGTAAGAAAACAACAAAAAAACCAATTTGACAATTCAGTTTTTTTGCACGGGCACATGCAAGTATGTATATTATCAAAGTTATTTTCGGGAATACAAAATTTATTATTAATACGATGTCCATCGGTCCGGCTAGCTGTCCATGTTAATCTTATTCGCAAAGTACACGTCGCAATTTTTGAGATAATCAGTTGGGTTCTACAATCCGAATTCACTCGAAAGTGGATTACTTCAGCATTTTTTGTGTTTTGCAATTCACCTCCACATGTTTTTAATCGTTTTCAATTATAGTTGTTATGGTGTTTTGTTTTGGCTTTGATATTGTTACAAGTAAGACTGAGTGTTTATAATTCTTATTCGCTTTAGGGTTTTATTTGTATAATATTTTTGGCCTTTCTAAAATCTTTGGAAAAGGTTTCCTGATGAGCTGGCCTAAGCAACCACTGAAATGCGCAAAGAAGCTAGCTTTCCCTCAACAATAAATTTCAGTGTATTTATCAAATATGAAAAACTGGGAATTTAGCACGTCATACGGAAATCGTATTAATAATAAATTTTGTATTCCCGAAAATAACTTTGATAATATAAATTTTATTTATTTTTGAATTTTTAAAAAAGAAAAATTAACAGAACAATTCATTAACAACTTTTTTTTTATAAACAAAAGTTAATACAGAATTATCGCGAAAAAGTTAAGCAAAATATCCCAAGGGTTGTTAACTTTTCTAAGAATCTTGGACTATTCATTTCTGTTCGCCACAGCCTCAAAAATTTTTTTTCTTATTTTTGAGATCCAAAATCCGACGCTAATAGTTTTCCTTGAATATCTTATATAATTTTGTTCAAACTCTCTACTTTCTGTTCATTTTCGATATTTTTTTATTAATACGTTTAGAAATGTTAACTAATAGTTAACTTTTTAGAGCGACGCAGGGGCGTTAAAATTCGGTTAACTTAACCGCGCGTTAACTTTTTCGCGATTCTGGTATATTAATTTTTTAAAATGAAAACTTAACAAAACAATTCATTTTATATAAAAATTTCAAATTATTTTTACGTTTGTATGTCTTAAATTAGTCCTTAATTGTATAAACGCTTGAAATTTATTCATAAATGATTATTAAATTTAACAACGTTATTAAACGAAATGATCATATATAATTTGTTTTGTAAACCTTTATTAAGTTTTAAAAATTTTTATGAATGCAGTCATAAATCTGCAATATTTGTTAATAACTACTTTAACGACCAACAAATAAAACACATGACTATACATGAATCATTTGAACGCCAATTCATTTTTAAAGAAGAAAAAGGAAGAATCATTTCAATAAGACATGAGCCGTATGAACACAGACTTAAGGGCAAATTAAACCACACAAATGGCTTGGCAAATATGTCAAAATTTTACGTTTGTAAAAACATTTTGTGTTGTTAATTGGGGTGTTTGCTGTTTGTACACACATTGAAGCAATGTTTGTAGAAATATTAAAAACGTTTAATAATTGGCAGACATATTGGATATTTGTCAAACTTTTTGCAGTGTATAGTGTTAAATGTAATCATTTCAGTGAAAATTTTGCATAGTGAAGACGTATAAGAAGAAGCATTAAGAAATGGAAGAGGAAAAATATATTTAAATGAATTTATTGACCTCTATAAAAGTCTATGATTGTGTTGTTTGTTGGCAAACAGAAGCAAAAATAAAGCGCAAGTTTGCCAAGCCATTTGTGTGGTTTATAATGCCCTTTACTTAATGTTAACATAAATTTATTAGACCGATAAAGTGTTCGTTAACGATTTTGGGTTTCTCAATACACCGACAAAAAACATTGTTTTCTGTTGGCAGTACCTCTCAAAATACAAATAAAAGTTGGAAGTCAGCTGATTGAATTTAACTGTACGGCAAATATTTTAAAGGAAAATATATAATTGGCAGATGAGTGCTGGTTTGCTTTGCGATAGAATAGAATAGAAAATAAATGAGACATTGGGAAAACCAAATTTCTTTAATGTGCAGTTTTGGTTGGGGAAAAAGATAATAGCGTAATGAGCCACAAGACAATGAATAATTAGAAAGTATATAAATTCAATGAAAACGAATATTTTTATAAATGTAATAATTTTTCATACATTAAAGTTGTTAAAATTAAAAATCCCGGGATTCATAAAAATAAATCCCGGGATTTGGGATTTGTCAGTCCCGAAAAATCCCGGGATTTCGGGATTTCCCGCTTGGCATCACTTGTACTTACTAAAGTGTCGGCTCACACTCGTCAAGTTTGACTCGTCAAGTCTTGAGTTTTTAGGAGAGAGGGGAAAAGAAATGGCATTCTCTCTTCCCTTCTCTCCTAAAAGCTCAAGACTTGACGAGTCAAACTTGACGTGTGTGAACCAGCACAAACATAAAAATGAAAAAAAACTATGATATTGATGACCAGTGTAGTCAGATAATGGGATTTATTTTTTAAATTGGGGAACTTATATGGGAAACTGGGCTAATGAAATTGATTTTGGGATTAAGGAATTTTATAAAAATATTTTTAGTGTTTTAGGGATTTGTTCAGGGTTTACATTTAAATTTAATGTTTATTAAACACATTTGTGTTAATGTTTCACTAAATTTATTTCATATAAAAATTGAGACCGCAAATGGTGTAAGCCAGTCTTCGAAAATAAACACTAAATATCGCTCATTAGTGTTCGGTTCGTTAGATTTGTGGAAAACACAAACGCTAATAGTGTTTGTGTGGAAAATCATTAACAAAAAATAACGTTTCCCTGTTAGTCATCTTTCGAACACAAATATAATACTGTTTTTATCAAACTCAACAAAAGATGAAAACATTTAATTCCGTTCGGTTTTCTTTTTGAATCCACAAACTTCATTGTGTTCGGTTCGACTCATTAATGTTACTGTTAAAATAAAAAAAAATTACTTGATAATATATTTTTCAATACAACTTGGTTAAGGTTGAAGTACATTACACGCGTTAGTGCGCGCACGCTCTGTAGACTTCTGTCAAAAAAAGTTAATAGAACAAGCTACATGCAAAATATTTTGACGCGTTAGCCGCAGAAAGTTGGCTAACTTTGAACTTTTTAACGCGTTGTGTATTTTTGACAAGTATTCAGCAAAATTTAACAAATTTGCGAATTGTGAAAGAAAAACTTATTGAAGAGCTTAAAAAACATACAATAATTATATAAAAAGAATAAATTCAATAATATAAAAAATCTTGATATACTTTCGAATCCGGTTTCAATGCACAAATGAGTAAACAAATAAAAAACAGCTTACAGGAACGGCTTTTGTAACGCGAGCTTGCAATTTTTCATGCGCTAAAGTTTTTAAACGCACGACAAACGTTGCAAATTAACGCGTGTTATGTACTTCTGCCTTTTTTAATACACAGCATCTGACGAAATTTGGGCGAGATAAGTGAAGTGTGCGTGCCAAAAAATAGATTTCTTAACGTTTGGAAAAAAATTAAGAGAAGAATTAACCATATATATACATATATAACTCATATAAAGACAATGTAGGTTTCGGTATATATCGAGAGTGACAACAGCTACAGTTTAAAAATGGGCGTGGTACAAAACAGAGTTATTCATATCTGAAAAACGGCAATAGGTTAACTTTCCAAATTAATTATAAATAGCTTGGTAATCAATGCACCACAACTATCAATAAGTGGGTGGGATTCAAGAAGTGGGCGTGGTGGAATATCGAATTCTGTATATCTCGAGAGCGAAAGATCCAAAATTTGGTATACATAAAGCGATGGGTTATCAATACACATCAGACATAATTTTTGCTTGAATAAATAAATGTGCTTGGCACTTCCCATACAAATGCAAAAGAGATTTCTGAATATTTAGAGAGCGGTAACAGTTAAACCTTTCAAATTAGGTACAAATAGCTTGATTATCAATGCGCAACATCAGCCAAAAAGTGGGCGCGATTAGATAAGTGGTCGTGTCACCAAAGTAGAATTCTATATATATATGTATCTGAAGAGCGGCAAGTGTAAAATTATCCAAATTTCGTACACGCAACGAAAAACCATGGTTGATGCAACCACAATCGCAAACTATTATTAATGTTTGTGGTTATGATTGTGTCAAATACGTCTTAAGTAGCAATATATGTTCAGACACAATGTAAGTAGCATGTTATTGTCTCAAACATATTAGCTGCGTTCGAGAACACAAACTTTTTACTATTTTTTACTGAACTTTACTGCATTTTACTAAATTTCGTTCGCGTACACAAAATACAGTAAATGAGAACACAAATAGAGAGCGAAAAGTGACAGTTCTTGTCTGAGTATTTACAGATTTTTACAGCAGAAATTTTTGCAGTAAAATTTAGAAAATCAAAAACACATATGTTTCAAAAGTTACAAACAAAATGCATACAAATTGTGAAAAAATTGTTAAATAAAAGAAAAGTTGAAACAAAATTAAACAAAAACAAAAAGTGAATAAATATTTATTAATTGTACTTGTTTGTGAAGCATTTATTTGGCTAAATACCAACATTTGAAACTTTTTTTTTGTTATGTTACTTTTTAGAGTTGTAAAAGTGTGAAGTACGTGAGTACTTAAGTAATCAATAGCAAAAATTTATTCATGTTCTTATGAATAAATTAACCCGCCACAAATTAGTAACATCAAATAAAATAAAAAACAAATAAATATGAAAGATTATATGAAAACATTTGTTTGTATTTTCCAAAAATGTTCGTGTTATAAAAAGAAAACGAGTTAAGTAGTGAAAAGTGTACAAAATGTTCAACACTTCAATTATGTGCCATCAACTGTTGCCTTTATTTTTAAAATTTTTACAAATTTTGCGTTCGCGTACTTTTTTGGACAACAGCTTTTTTGTGAGAGAAATTTTACAATTTTCTCATTTACAGTTATCACATTGCAAAATTCATATGTATGCCGATGATGTTCAGGTTTATATATGTAGTGAACCTGATAAGACTGATGAGTATATTTCAAGATTAAACTTTGATCTATCAAAAATTGAAGCCTGGGCAAAGGCAAATGGTCTTTGTCTGAATCCTGCTAAATCTTAGTGCCTTGTAATTTCCAGGAACAATACACAAATAACTATTGAGAACAATATAATCTTGAACTCGCAGCAAATAGAAATTGTCAAGAAGACTAAAAACCTTGGCATTATTTTTAATTCTTCACTTACTTGGTCAGATCATATAAACGCTGCTGCAGGGAAAGTATTTGTGATGCTTCGTTCGCTTTGGGCAACTCAACACTCAACCCCGTTCAGCATACGTATGCTTTTGGCTAAGACATATCTTGTTCCAGCTTTATTATATGGCAGCGAGGTTTTTGCAAGCTGTGACCAAAAAAGCACCAGGAAATTAACGTCTACGTATAATGCCATTCTGAGATATGTCTTCAACTTAGGACGTTTCTCTCATGTTACACCCTACGAAAGTAAACTTTATGGAGTGCGTTTTTCTGACATGTTAAATATTCGATGTCTTACTCTTTTGCATAAAATTATCTATACTGGCGAGCCGACGTATCTATTTGAACGTGTTACTTTTACGCAGTCAAGAAGAAATAACAATCTGATCCCGATAAGATTCAAGAAGTTAGTATCTGAATGGCAGTTTTTCGTTCACAGTATTCGTCTTTGGAACACTCTACCAGCAACTGTTCAATTTACTAGTAATGCAACGCAGTTTAGGAAATGTACATATTTTTAATTTTTATTCCCGTACTTGAAAATGTGTAATCTATTGTATTTAAAAACGCTTTTGAATGTCCTTATGTTTAAAATTGTTTGATCTTCTCACTTTAAAAATTGCTTTAATGTATTAAATTCATTTATTTTAATGTTTATTGTTAAAATCTTTTATTGTGTGACACATAAGAAATTGCTACGAATTGTTTATCCTGTACTATAACACACTGCTACAAAAAAACACTTTTTGTCAGAACTTGAAACCCGACCTAGTGGGGGCTGTAGGCCTAGGTGAGGACATACAAAAACCGTTTTCAAACATTTTGAAACACCCTCAAAATTTTGAGTTATTTTCAAAAAACTGTTTTATGGTAGGTCGTAGCACTTTAGTACCTCTAACTCACAAATTTTTTGATCGATTTTAAAATTTTAAACTGTTTTGGAAAGGCAAAGAATTAAGCTTTTATGAAATGTATTCATAAAAAATATATTCCAAAAAATTAGGTGAGTTTTTCTCAAAATTATCTAATTTTTTTTATTTTTTTCCCTAATTTTTAAAATTCAAGAAGAGTTATTTTAATTTTTTTCTATGAAAACCTATCTTTATTTGTACTAGAAAAAAACGAGATATCATTTGTTAAAATCGGCTTATATTTGCAAAAGAAACTAAAGTTTTAAATCTCGCACAAGATCGCAAAAATATGCATTTGTCACAAAATTTGGCTCAGCCGATTTTGGTAAATATTCCATATCACATTTCTCGTTTTCAGATTCATCATCACTTTGTTAATTGCACTTAATACTGGCTTAGTAACAGTTAACACATTAGCATACTGAATGCTATCACGATTTTTATATTGATAACCAGTGATGTTTGTTTGGCAAAAATAACAGTCTTGTGGTTTATGGAATATTTTATGATGCTAAATCATTTGGAAAGATAATGGTAATGGCTGGCTTATAAACTTTTCGGACTTAGTTTTCTTAAGCATACTGGAACAGCTTGTACAAATACTTTCGGGTTCATAACATTTGCTAGAACTGTATGAGCAGTTAAAAACTGTATTGAAGGCATTTACCAATGCTTTATTTTCTTCAGATCAAAGCGATGTTTTTTGTCAGCGAATAAACCGCAAACATAACAAAAATTATTACGCTTATCACACACTGCAGAAAAAAATTACACACAATTTAAAATTTGTTAAAGGATTACAAAAATTACAAACTTACATGTTTTAAAAAATTTAAATATTAATATCACTTCCCTTGTCAGTAACACTTTTGTTACACTTATCTAAAAACAATATCCTTCACCAAAATGTAGTATTTAAACTTTGCCATTGTGTTGGTAATAAATTCGATTAGTTTATGTATTTATCCAAATATATATACCTAAAAATTGTATATAAAAACATTCTAAGCTTTTTTAATGTTTCAAAAAAATAGGGCATAATAAACCCTTTTCATCTGTATTATCTTCCAGTTCTTTTTTTTAATAAAGACAGATTAACAATAACTTATTAATATGTGGTTTACAGAACACGAGCGCCTTACTCGTCCGTTCAACTTAGTACATTTAAAACAAAAACAAAATTTTGAATTCGTGTTCTGTAAACCACTCATATGTAAGTTAATACCAAAAACGTATTTGTAAAATTCAACAAACAAATTGTTAAGTTGACAAATTTGCCTGTATAGGTAGTTAATTGTTTTTTTTTCATATGTTTTGCGCGGGGGGATAAAATACTAAAAACAGGTGTTAATGAAAAGTTGAATAACTTATACAATTTTTATCCGATTTGAAAAATTAAAACCATGTTTTGTTAAGAACTAAATTTTCTTCATACGTTAATATAAATTTTTATAAGCTTTCATATTAAAATAAGCAATGAAAAGCACCTAAAATCAAAAAAGTTTATAATTTTCGTTTGTTTTTGTAGAGATTCTTAACAAAATCAATTGTTATAACTTACAAATGCATAACAAATGCACGTAATTTTAAAGCGTAATTAGTTTTCTTTCCAAATCCGTTAAATTAAAATCGGACAAGAACTGACTGAGTTACAGGTCGATAAGTTGACGAACATCACTGAAAACGGGTTTTTTAAAATATCTTCTGAATTTGAGGGTGTTTCTGAATTTTTTTGACACAATTTTTTATGTACTCAACAAGACCAATAACCCACGCTAGGTCGTTTTCCAAGTTTTTTTACACTGTAGCACCGTGTAATTATAAGACTTTAAGTCCTGTTGTATAGGAATACCAATAAATAAATAAATAAATAAATAAATAAATACTGCATTTTGCATTTTATTATGTTTAGATAAAAAACGTAAACGATCTTTGAAACCATGTTTCTATATTTCCTTACACCATGCCACATGTCTATTTCAACATGTTACCTACATACATATGTATATGGTTTTCTCAATAAAACCAAATAACATTTTTTCTCAAAAAAGGTATTTTTTTATTAATAAACAAAATTACAAAATATTTATGAATTTGTTTTTGCTTTCAATATAATACTTTGGCGTGCGTTGTGTTTTACAAAATTAGGGCCTCAATCAAATACATTTGATGAAATGAGCAATAACACATTTTATTATGTATATTCTATTCCGTGCACTTAAGAACGTATAATAACTTGTATCGTTTGGAAGGCGGAATGGCGTTTTTCCCGAAAAACATTTTATTCCGGCCTGTTCTGAAAATCACGTGTTTTTGAAATCACACGTGTGCTTTTGTGGAGTTCTGAAAGTCATACCGTTTTTGTGTTTCTCGGTGTGCTTTCGGCAATTGACACACAGAAACGGGGCACTAAAATATCACACGTGTGATTTTAGTAGGCACTCGTGATTTGAAACCACGTGATTTGAGTAAAAGTGATTTGCAGAACAGGCCTGATTGTGTTCTCATTCATGCGACTCGTTGAACTGACGCTCGCGGTCGGAAAATAACGTGGAAGAAAATTTTATTTTCTTTATAAACACACACTAGGTAAAATGAGAGTAAACAAAAATTAATCTCACTAATAGACAAAAATGTACAAAAGTACGGGAACAATCAGTGTTGAAAAATTCATTACTTTAGTACTTTTTTCTGTACTTTTACTTATTAATAATACCGCAGTATCCCCGCGTTGTTTTAAGTACTTTTTTCATTTCGATAGAAACCTTTGGTAATCATGTGTTTGTTTCAAAATTTATGTTGTTTTGTATAAAAAATAATTAACGACGTTAATATTGAAATGAAAAGCGAGCACGCCAGGATTTATATGTTGTTATTCAGAATGAGATATTTGTTCTTACAAGTTGCAAGAAAATTTATAAAAAGGGATGCATTTGATAAAAAGTTAGTAAAAAATTTAAATAAAATCCATTTACCTTTAACGGCCAATTTCACAAATTTTTCAGTACACAATTGCCGACGCACAGTTGCAAAGATTAAAAATTTCATGCGCTCCTTAAACATATTGAATAAAACTATTTGAAAGGAAAATGTCCAACGATTTCAAATATGCTTCTCCTTTAACAATCAGATTTTTAGTTCAGATATATAGATAAATATAGCCCTTCAAAGTTGACTGATTTTCAGTGTTAAGAAAAAGACAATTTTTAGATAATTTGATCAGTTTGCAAATACCGTACCTCGGAACTAAGTAACGGATCGTCATTCTTGTTGATGCTGTATGCCTTGTGTTTGTCCAGTTAAATTTTCTCCATATTTCTCAACATTGATGGAAAATAAAAATAAAAATTTTAATTTCTCAATAAAATATTTTTTGTTCCTTTTATTTTCATAAATGATCGATTTTTTTTTGAACAAAAAGTACCATTTGGTGGGAAAAGTACTCTTTAAGTTGAAGTTAACATTTTCAATTATTGTCACTCTCCATCCTCGTTGAAGTTGACGCTTGTGGTTCTGATGACCTTATTTTCTTCGTAGGTTGTTCATATTCATGTTCTGAGTCTGCATCATCATTATTGGTAATGCGAATATATCGAAGTGAACAAATTTAGAAATGACAATATTAAAATACTGACAGCGATACGTAGCTTCACTGAGTTTTGGAAAGATGGATTTCAAACAATCATAGGCGTCATCAATATCTTTGACTACCACTTCGATGAATTTCCCAGCTATTCCTAATTTCATGTGGAGCGATGGCAACAAAATATCATCTAGATCCTTTATCAAAGGTTTATTCCGTAATTTTAATTGTTTCTCGAGCTCGGGAGTTCTTGCTTTCCAATCTTTACATATTGATTTCCTGTGTATCGTGAATCCCAATTACAAAGGAAGTAGAAGTATTTTGGAAAACCGCCCTTTAATAAATTATGCTGACAACCTTTAGATCGCAACAAATCTTCCATTTGTGCACATTGTAGTTGATTTTCTCCAAAATTTCGCCCAATGTTTCATACGTTTCCTTCATATGTGGTTGTGCTGCATCCCAATGGAATGGATGGTTTTTTGTTCGTTTTGTGCAATAGCACAGCTTTCAAACTTGAAACTGAACCATCGATGAATAAACGCCAGTCGCCAGCGTGTCATCCATTCCCAATTTTTCCACTAAGCCTGGGATATCATGGGAGTAGGTGAACGCTTTTCAAAAATGATGTCAACATTTCGGAGTTTTGTTGTGATAGTCCCATCTTAGCCACAAGGTTTCGGCTTGCAGGGACACAGTGTCCATACTCGGAGGTTTAGGTGTATCGGTACCAGCAGCGCGTTCAACTGAAAGTGTGGCAGTAAAAGCAGCAATGTATTCTTTTGTTTTCTGTGTAATCCAGGACCAGGACGAGAATTTATGCATGCGTAGCACCTGGATTCATCATGTCCAGTTAGGTCTTCCACCCAAATTACTGGCTTCATAAAAGAAAACTGTCCACCTTTTCCATGTATTCACATTATAATGGTATTAAAACAATTTTTGCACACTGTGTTCGGCGTAAAATTTGCACCACTTAAATCTTCTTCATCAAAATAATGACAATACGCAGTTTTGAATTCCTCAGTAATCAATTTTTTACGATCCAGTTGGCCTCTTTTTGGGACGATAAGACCACACACGTAACAAAAATTATCCAATTGTGGGCACTTGTTAATTTCCATATTTTATATGTTTTGTTGTTATTCACTTTTAAAAACCGGAGAAAAATTCACTTGTACTTCTCGAGTTTGTCGACTCTTGTTAAAGGACAAAAATCGATCAAAGAGCACCTATAAATACTACAAATATTTCAATATTTTATTGGCAGGTACTTATCGTCACCTAAAATGCAAAAGGCCGCAACTACACTTTATGGTTTTTTACAGGAGAAGGAATAAACGTTATAAATTAAAGACTACTTAAAACTTAATATCCAAATTTTAGATTCAAGCTTAGAAAACAAAGACGGATTTGTTTCTAAAAAAGAAATTAATGGAAAAAAGTACTTTTTAAGAAATGTTAGTTACGGCCTTTTATACTCTATTTGTCTGAAACCAAAAAGCCGTAACTACTAAGAAAATAGTGCTTTAAGGACGTAACTAAAAAAGTTTTTAGGCAAGTGATGTCTTTTTGTATCTATTTATTGAAAGTATTTTAAAACAAAACACAAAATTCCTCATAACTATTAAAAAAAATTATTTAATTTATAAATTTAATTCGAGAAAATAAAATTAAATTAAAGTGGTTAAGAAAAATAATAACGCAATAACACACATTGAAAGAGAATCAAAGGCAACTTTGTTTTGATTTGTTTCTTGTTTTTTTTTGGAAAACTGTAGTTACGGCTTTTTGGTTTATGAAATTGTTAACGTTGCAGTTACTGCCTTTTGTTTTTCGGAAATAAAGTCGTTATTTTCGGACGTATACATGTAAGATTTTCTGTGTAGATGTGTTTCGGTTAAATACGTCATAATCAATCAAAAAGTCAAATTTGAATTTTTGAGTAGTTACGGCCTTTTGCATTTTAGGTGACGTTATGAAATATGTTTTCGAAACGTTCCAAAACATGAGCACTCATAAATGTGGGTGCAATTTTGGTTAAAAAAATAATGCAGGTAACTAACGGAAAACCCCAAATAACTAAAAAAGGGCACTTTCCTTTTTTCATATTAATTGTCCACTCACATTTATTAACGCTTATTACTTTGCTACCGCAATCATACAAATCAAATAATCTTTTGTTTATTCTTTTTTTTTAATTCTGAGAATCATAAAAAAAGTCATCAATGTTTTTTCCAAAGAATTTTTTGGATATCTCGAGCAAATTTTTGAAATTCATACCTTTAATTAATTGTGAATAAAAGCGAAACGCGTTCATCGATTTTCATGATTTATGTGTCATTTTATTCATAGGTTAAGCGACTTTACGTGAAAGTAATAGACTTGACACTTTTTTTTACCGTTTTGGTTTTTTTTTATGAATTAAAAATAAAAAATTTAAATTTTTTATTTTAATTTTATGTAGCGAAACGTTGTATGAACAGATTAAAGGAATTGTAATTCTTAATTTTTTAAATTTTTTTCATCTTATTCCCCTATACGAAGATACTTACTAACTTCAAATAAATTTTTAAATTATTTATTGAGGTACCATGCCCAAACTAATGATGCAGAAATTCTTCTTTTTTGGGTCTACTTTCATAAGAAATTATCAGAATTGAGTCCCGAAATTACATATGTGTTGTACTGTGTAATTAAATATGTTTAGCTAGATCAGAGTAACTTTTTATCTGTAAACAACCATATAATATTATTATAGCGAATTAAAAAATGTTAAGGACAAACATTATTTGTTCTAGTTTTATTAGGACTATAATAAATTTATTGGGGTAAACATGTTAGGGAAATAGGAACAAAAATGGTCGTTAATCATGATTTTTCTCTGCGTTTACAAATAGAATGGTTATCAATACACAGTATCTGTAAAATTTGGGAGGGATTTGAGAAGTGGGTGTGGCACAAACTAGAATTATGTATGTATCCTGATAGCGGCAACCGCTGCAGTTTCCAAATTTGGTACAAATGGTTTGGTTATCAATGCACAACCGCTGTCTAAAAGTAGCTGTGATTAAATAAGTGGGCGTGGCACAAAATAGAATTACATATGTACATATATCTGGAAAACGACAAGTGTTCACATTTGGTACAAATAAATGGGTTGTTAATTTATATGAACACTTTGTTCCAATCAAAACAACAACTGTCAAAGATAATACTAGGCCCTGGTTCAATCCAGTCATAACAAATTTAATTAAGAAAAGACATGTTGCGCATTCTCGCTGGAAGCGTTTCAAAATCCCAATTTTATACGATGAATTTCGTAGAATTAGAATAGAAGTTAATCAAGAATTAAAAAAACAAATACTACTTTCTATGCTGCACGATTTAGTAAAACAACGTGGCGAACTATACGCGATATTGGAATCGGTAATCATACCAAAGATATTGACAGCGATTTATCAGCGGACGATCACAACGTTATATTTTCGTCAATACCCTCATCAAATGATGATTCACACACAAACGACTATATGAACTCATTAGAAGGTAGTATTATAAATATCCAATTTAATTTTCGATGTGTCTATAATGATGAATTCTTGACTGGCTTAAAGTCTGTAAAATCAAATGCAATCGGGTATGACAATTTAGACCCTCGATTTGTAAGATTATTGTTGCCAAGATTACTTCCTTATTTAACCTACATTTTCAACACAATTTTTACTACTAACATCTTTCCAAGTAGTTGGAAACATGCTAAGATTATTCCGGTCCCTAAAAATAACTCGGAGCTTAGGCCTATTGCAATTCTGCCTTATCTTTCCAAAATAATGGAAAAACGTATGTATACACAAATAAATGAATTTACAGATCGGCATAATTTGCTCACGCCACACCAATCTGGCTTTCCAGCTAAGCTTAGCTGTGTAGCAGCATTAATAAAACTGAGTGAGAATATTTGAAATGATATAGATATCGGGAAAATTAATATACTAGTTCTTTTGGATCACTCCAAAATTGGCCATTCTTTGCTTAACCTCAAACTTAAAAAGCTATTTGGTCTATAAGGGACCTCAAATAATCTACTTAAATCATATCTTAGTAATCGTTAACAATCAGTATTTATTAGCGTTAGTTACTCGTCTGCACTCCCTGTCACTAAAGGTGTTCTACAGGTATTAATTTTGGGTCCACTTTTGTTTTCATTGTATATTAATGATCTTCCTTAAACTTTATCATATTCTTAGTTACACTTAAATGCCGATGATGTACAAATTTACATTGTCAGTTCTGTAGAAGATATTACAGATAACGTACATAAATTAAATAAGGACTTACATAGTATTTATAGATGGGCAACCGCTAATAGTCTTCTAATAAATCCCCACAAATCCAAATGCATATCATTCACCGTAAAACGATCCGTTTTAATATCGACATTGACATTATGCTTAATAATGAAAAAATTGAATGTGTACGCTCGGCAAAAAATCTTGGTGTTATATTCAATAATAATTTAGATTGGTTACGTGAACTTTGGCCTACCCAATACTTTACGCTTTTAAAAATTAAAATACTAATCACCAATTTTATATGGTTGCGAGCTGTTCTCAAGTTGCGACTTTCGTAGCAAAAACGTGTTACAGAAAACATATGTATAACAATATAATCAGATATGTTTTTGGGATAGGAAAATACGATGGTATATCCCAGTTCACAAATAAACTTTATGGCTTGACACTTAAAAACCTTTTAGATATGAGGGTATTGCAATTGCTACATAAAATAATATATTCGAAGAATCCTCCATATCTGCATAACAGATTAATCTTTGCGAGGTCTAACAGGGGAAATAAAATAATTCCCTTTACACACCGCAGCCTGATATCTGGGGTCTAATCACCGCATACGATATCGAGCAAAAGTGATCGAAATGATTTATTTTGGTATCATGACTCTCGATATCGAATGAAATTTATTGAATTTGAAATAATAGCATTTGATATCGAGTATTTCGACATTACATTTCTCGGGTTTTCATTCGATATGTCAGTGTCTATCGTATGCAAACAAATTCGATAGTTTATTCGATACAACAGTATCGAATGCGGTGATTAGACCCCTGAATATCAATTTTTAATTTATTCTGTCCGTCTTTGGAGCCTACTGCCCAACAACAATGAGAACAATTTCAGTAATCAATTAGTCAATTATTTCATAAGCTAAAACCTATAAATCGAATTCAATTAACTTTTGACATCAAAGCTATTTATTTATTTAGTTTAGTTTATTTTTAATTTATAATTTATATGAATATATTAATATATAAAAATCAATGCCAGTTTTCGTTGTAATTTTATAACTCAAGAACGGGCTCACCCAAGGTATATTTACACAAGGTAGACTCATTTGGGAGTGTAGACATGCTGCTCTATAAAAATAACCGAGTGGAACGGAATTGTCAAAATTGTCTTCATATAAATTTAACGCACACATGTACAAATTTTGGCTCATATACACGGAATTTGACATTGGTGTTCCAACTTAGGTAAACAGCTGACAAACATATGGGCCAACGAGTTTACCTTGTGTAAATATACCTTGGGCTCACCTTTCCGACCCAAAGGTTTAGGCTTTGTTCGGACCATTTAGTAGATGGTGATTTTGCTGTCAAACTGAATTTTTGTTTCAAATGGGGATTTTGCTGTCAAATTGAAACTTTTTTCAGTTCATTCGGTCATTTCGTTTTGGACGTGCTTCGATTAAAACAAATTATCAGCGATAATTATTGCTATGGGTTTATATTGTTAAGCATATTGTTAAGTGCATTCATACAAACGGTGAGTCTTGAATTGATCAAATGTTCTATGTAAGTATATGTGTGCGTGTACTTCTCTCAGTGTTTTAGCGAGCCGTTAGTGTTTTATATCGTTTAGAGGCTTTATTTGAATTAAATTGTCAAACGCATTTACACAAACGGTAAGTTTTGAGCTGTTGAAGTGAATTACATGCATGGATATGTGTTTCTTTATTTGAAAAAACATTTTGTCTGCATACGGGTGTTTTATTCTTTTGTAACAGATGGACGCACGTCGATTTAAAAATGAATTATTTAAGACCTCTTTATGAATAAACAGAAGTGTACACTTTGATGTCACCACTAACTGCAAAAACGGGTCGACCGATTTAAACCAAAATTTAATGGTACTTTGGGGATAGTCTGTAGATGGTTTAAGTGAAGTTTGCACAAAATCGACCCAGTTTTAAAGGAGATACGGCATTCAGATTTTTCTATATATTTTTTTTCCATACAAATATCAACAAAATGACTTTCATTTTCCATATTATAATTTTTTAATTATCGCTTGAGAAGAAAACAAACCATGTATCGTAATGTCTTATGTGTACAATGACATTCGGAATAGATCTAAATGTTTATTTCATATCGCTAGAGGGAGTAAAATAGGGCAACACGGGTAAAAGTTCCCCTTCCAAAATTTGGCAGGCAAATAATGTAACATCTGCAAGGAACTATAGCCTATAATTTTTATTATTTAGGGAGTGAAATAGGGCAAGAGGGGTAAACGCTCCCACAACCTATATCTTCTTCATATTGACCGGTTTTCTTAAAACTTGGCATGCAGACACGTTAATATCTAAAGCAACTTCAAGATATACATTTTTTTTTTTGGAAATTTCAACAATTAGGGAGTAAAATAAGGCAAAAGGGGTACAACCTTCCGAGACGAAAATGCTTTGCTGCTTTGCCCATCGAGTTTATCTGTGTTGGCTAAAGACAGACTGACAAAAAAAATCTTACACGCAATTGCTCTTCGTAATAAAAATTGATAATCTCTGTTTTATTTTCATACCTCAGTATCACTTTTTTATGTGTAACTTTTGAATATGTAACGAGCAAAAATATATAAATAAATAGCAATTGTTGTTTTCTATCGCCGATCATTGTATAAAGCGCTTTATTCCTCTTTCTTAAACTTATATGGCAAAACAACGTTTGCCGGGACAGCTAGTATGAATATATTAATTAAATATTCGAGCTTAAAGTCTTATTTTTTTATATAAAAAACTTTTTTTATTAATTTATTAAAAGCCAATATTTCGGAACTTCTTTGAGTTCCATCTTCAGGGTTTTTTCTTTTTTTTAAACAAAAAACTCCCAATTTGTTTTAAAACAAATTTAACAAAACGACAAAAAATTGACAAAATAAAAAAAATTTTTGGAATTGAATAAAAAATATTTTTCAATACAAACTTGATCTATTAGAAACAAATAGATTTTTGAGGTCTAATAGAGACATTGTTATCTTAAATGCTGATAAAGTAAAAACAACGGTGGCGATGAATGAAGTTGATTATGAGTCACGAATGAATGATATTGTTAAGGATAATTCGAATTATAAGAGATTAGATAAGGACCCTACTAATAAACTGAAAAAGACAAATAATAATTTAGTTCAGGAATTGGTATAGTTACAATTATGGAGAAGAATAAATTTTAAACTAATACAGCAATAGCGCCTAAGTTGTATGGTGTTCCAAAGGTTCGTTAAATAGATTTTCCATGTTCAATGATAAATTCTCCATCATATGAACTTTGCAAATAAATAACAAGAATTCTTAAGAAAATTACAGAAAATTCCAAATACAATATTAAGGATTCTCTTCAATTTAAAGAAAGAAATAGGAATATTACATTGACTTATTTATATGTATATGTCCTTTATTTATTTTAAAATATTCATAAAAAAGAAATACATACATATGCATATGTAATATAAAAAAATAAAAGTTCATGGTGAACATAGGGCGTTTCGAGAATAATGACCCCGCGTACCCTAGTTAGGAGTGGCAGCGAACCCTGAATGGCCGGCGTGCGTCTCAGGAACTAGGAGGAACACCGACGGAGATAAAGAAAATTCATTTGAAACGCTCCTCCACCTACGGTACGCTCACCGTGGAAAGTAGGTTTTGCAGTGTGCCAATAACTCACTCATGTAAAACAACTTAATATTATAGAAACGTATACAATTTTAAATAGAAGAACTAACTCCCATACGACGACGACCTTTGGCTTCAAAACCCGGATAATGATTGGGACATGGAACGTTAGAACTCTGTCTGATTCATCCAGATTAGAACAAGTTTGCAAAGAAATGTCAAACTACAAACTCTCGATTCTCGGATTAAGTGAAATAAGATGCCTGCAAAGTGGCTCTATGTACCTACCTTCAGGTCACCATTTTCTTTTTTCTGGAAGCAATAGCACCAGACATCGTGGTGTTGGGTTCTTAAAATAAGTGATTCAGAATTTCATAGAGAAAATAAAAGGAAGATTTCAAACATTTTAACAGAGAAAAGTTTACCTTAACAATTAATAACAGATTTATTTATACAACTAAATAATTGTAGATTAAACCACCAGGATAGTATTACAGAACAGAAAATTTATAAATCAGTAACATGTATTCCAAAATTTTCAGAAAGATTAGCAAAATCAGATATACATATGTGAACACAATATACAAAATAGCTTACAAATCTTTCAACACAGAAGGTAAACTATTTACTAAAACAAAAGACAAAATAAAGAGGATGGAATTGTCTAATATTGTTTATCAGATACCTTGTAAGGTTAATGATAGTGGACAGTGTAGGTACAACAAAGAATAAACTAAAATCTAGGATAGCAGGACATAAGTCAGATTAGAAGTATAGAAATATTTTACAAAAAACAGCTTTATCAACTCATTGTGCTAATCTAAACCATTATCCAAAATCTGGATAAAAAAAAGTTTTAAACACGGAAAATAATTACAAACGTAGATTTATATTGGAAATGTTACAAATTATAAGAGTACCGACAGTGTCGAGAATTATTTTTAATTCAGATACCGAAAATGTAGCACAAAATTATAGACATTTAATTTATAAAAATAGAAACGGAAGGTAAAAAATTTATGTATATTGTAATAGATCAAGTTTGTATTGAAAAATATTTTTTATTCAATTCAAAAATTTTTTTTTAATTTTGTAAATTTTTTGTCGTTTTGCTAAATTTGTTTTAAAAAAATTATTAATTTTTTGTTAAAAAGAAAGAAAAAAAACCCTGAAGAAGGCTGAAATATTGGTTTTTAATAAATTTATAAAAAAGGTTTTTTATATAAAAAATAAGACCTTGAGCTCGTATATTTAATTTATATATTAAAATAATAAAGGTCGAAGAAAATACGTATTACATATGTATATAATTTATATGTTACACTCAATCAATTGAAAAAGTAATCTTTCTTTAAATCAAATGTTTAACTCCTTTCCATTTTGTTAGCGATTGATATGTTTTGTTCCTTTAATTTTTCATTTAACTCAAACATAATTTTAGTTTTGGTCAGTGTTACCACCAACAAAATTCAAAATTACACTTGAGATGAAGCAAAATTACCCGATTTAAATGAAATTACACCTGATATAAAATTGCAGTTTTATTTAAAACAAGACATTTACAAAGAAGCAAAAACACAACCGACTCATTGAAAGAAGATCAATATAAGTCAAACTGTTAACATTCTTATTTAAAATTAATTAACATGTTAGAAATGCTGCAAATTATAAACATACCAGTGGAACAAAGAATTAATTTTAAGACAGATACGGACAATGTAGCTCAAAATTACAGACATTTAATTTATAAGAATAAGATGGGAAATTAAATAAGTTTATAAAAATGTAATAGAATAATTTTTGTTTCCTGTGTATAATTTTAATTTATTTTTCATTATTGACAAATTTGTTGTTTCATTAAAATTTGTTTTTTAAAAAATTGTTTGATATATAAAAAAACCAAAAAATCCCTGAAGAAGCTATCCATTGAGATAGCGAAATATTGGATCAATTTTAAATAAATATTCTTTATATAAAACAGACCTTGAGCTTGAGAGATTATTGAAAGAAAATTAATTAACATTAAAATATATAACATTAAAGACTAACAAATTATTAATAAAACTCCTAAAATAATGAGTTAACCTTCTATATTTGGTTGCATACATCTAAGGAAGATTCAAAATTCTTATTGCAATTCCTTTATAAGCCTGAAAGAGCTTACGTAAGGCTAACTGTCAAACGAGTTGTCATACTGCTCCCAATTTTTTCTCAGGCACATCATCATATACAGATAGATCATGTTTGAACAACGCCAACAAATTATCCAAAATTACTTTGAAAATCAACCATCGATTTTCGCCTCTTAAAGGCGACCTTATGGTTTAAATGACGCAACTCATTTTTTCACAAATGATTTAGAGAAAATAAACTGTCAATAAGACTTCAAGGCCGTGCGATGTGGCACTTCTTGATTGTTTTCCGTAGTGCTGTGAAGTCACTGGTTTATGCTGATAAACCAGCAACAATTGACGTCTTGGTGGTCAACATTGTTCATTTTATTCGTGACATGCTGCCAGCAATTCTCGAAAAAGATGAACAAAACTGGACGCCTGCAATGCGTTTCGTCAAGGACAGGCGCGGTGCCTATTTATTTTAAATCAGTTTCAAATGGTTATGCAGTGTATTAATCTGCAATTAAAATTCATTTGTTTTGTGTTTTCTACCATTTTTAGTTTCATGGTCTTAAAAATTCCCTTTATACTATATTTAGTAAACTAAATGCCGGCAGGGTTTAATACAACAGTTCCTTTCGTAATTCAGTTTTAGAACTGTTAAGGGCGTTATATATTCTTTAAACTAAAGGATTTGAAAGTTTGCAGGCACAAATAAAATTAATTATATGTTGGAATGTTGGAAACATTTCTACCCCCAGGCTAGTTCGAATAACTTTTTTCAATAAACTTCTGGTTCTAAGCCACTATGATAGTCATCTTTATCCGAATCTAAGAGTCCATCTTGCGACATTTATTACCAAACTTTTGAAAATATATATTTAATGATTGAAGTCTTTTTCTTTGGTTCAGAAGACCGTGCATTTTTATCAACAATATTTAAAAAGAAATAAACGTCATCACTGAAATTGAATCTTGATTTAATTTGGGTATCTGAAGTAAGAATTTTAAATAACACCTGAATTACACCTAAGAGAAATTACACACGCTCTACCCACGACAGTAAAAAGTATACCAGATTCGGGTAATTACCCACAAAGTGGCAACGCTGGTTTTGGTGCAAATTTGTTATTTCCCAGTAAACCAAGCGATATTGTAACGATATCGAAACGATATCACAAGTGATAATCGTTTTCGAATCGAAAACGATAGTTTTTACGGACTAAATTGTACCTTTCCATTTAATATCGTTTTTCCATTAAATTATGATATCGTTTAAGATATCATAATTTGCAATAATAACGATAGTAAAATCGCATTTTTAAATTTTTCGAAAAACTATAGGTTTGTTATACTGATAATGATATTATAACTAACTAACAAAAAGGTGCAACTTTTTATCTTAAAAATAAAAATAGTTTTAATTTTTCTATGTGAAATATATTTACTGCCGTATTCATAAATAATAAAATGAGTTTGAAATGTGTTTTAAGGCAAAATTTTCATACAAATTTTTCTTAAAATCCATTTTAATTTTTTATGACGGCAGTTATTATTATTTATAAAAGTTCAATAAAAAATTAATAATAGAAAGTTAGAGCTAGAGTAATAATAATTAATAAAGCTAAATTTACAAAAATTATTAACAGTAAATTATAGCTAAATTACAAAAAATAAAAAAGTAAATTAAATCTAGATTAGCATAAATATTATGTATTTTTACAATATTAAGAATTTGTTACGTTACCCTTAATGAAATAGTTCTTTAATTTCTTCAGAAAATGATTTCCCTCCGATTTTTTGGTTGAGATTAACCTTCAAAACATCTTATAGCAAAAACCATTTTTTACACTGAAAAAAATTGGTCACAGTTGTAAACCCGAACTTTTAGAGATGAATTTCCTCTTCAAATATCTTATTTTGGGAGAGATAATCATTAAGAAAATTACATATTTTATAATTAATATTTCAATATTTTCTTTTATGTCAGATCTGGGCGTTTCTATGAGACTTCTGCCGTCTTTGGGCAAATTTGGTATTACATTTCTCAGTATATTTGCAAAAGGTCATTTAACGCAACACTGGTTATATGATATCTTACGGGCCAATCTGCTGTTTGTTCGCGTAAAGTAGTGCTTGCACTATCAGTTTCATAAATACTGCTGCTTTTTATATCTAAATAACTATGAATTGCATCTTTGTCAACCTCTTCTTCCATTAGAGTATTATAATTTTCACATAGATATTGTGATTCAACTGGGGAATTATGGAAAGATTCTGTGTCATATTTAAACTGCACATTGCAAACTGTCTGTCCTGTACTCGTGGTATATTCTAAATTATATACATATTGAAAAAGATTGCAAAAAATATGTGATTAACAAAGTTGTAATAATTTTCTTAGTTTTAAATTTTTTAAATTCCATCCCCATTCGAGGCCACTTAAACTAAATTTCGGAAGGACATTCATACATACATATATATTTACCTAATTTATTTTTATAGATACAGTTACTTACTGTTTTTAGCGATTTTGCTGTAATAAATAAATTATTGCACCAAGAGAGTTTCTGCAATAAAAATTTCAACAATTAAAAAGTTTAAATTCCTCTTTAAATATACACAATTGCTATTACTTACAGTTGTTTGTGATATTTATAAAATAATTCGATCACAATGTTTTTTAATATAAACCTCTTTTGAAATTTTTATATGTAAATTTGATAAAATAAGTTTCTATGTTTAAAAAATGTTTGAGGTTTTTTCAAATATTTGTTCTTAAATTAGAAAAAAATATTTTGAAAAGTGATGTCGTAACGATATCGTTTTAAATATTCGTATATAAAACTATAAACGAAGTAAAATATAATATCGTTTTCGCTATCATATCATTTAATGGTTTATGGGGTAATGAAGTTTCCAACAACTTTTGTCTGCACAAGTTTTTTCTAAATCTCATATTTAACAAAACCTAACTAAAATAAAAAGCAACCGGCAGCATTGATTCGAATTTTTGATTTTACACAAATCAGTTTAATATTTGTGTTTGTGTGCGTTTGCTTACAAAAAAAAAATTAAGTCAAACGCAAATCATTTTCATAGAGATGTCAGCGTTTTTTTCAGTTTATTTTGTTTATTAAGAGATTAAGAAAAACTTGTTACCACTTTTCTACAAAATTAATATTTTCTAAGTTATCAGATTTCATGTAAAAATATAATTTTTCTCAATCTTGGGGCGCGTGAGGGACGGCTTAGCATACGCCGATCGTCCTAAATTTTTGGCGCTGTTTTTTTTTATCAATTCCCACCAAATTAGCGGGCGAGACCTAAAGAAATCCAACTTTTGATTCTAACGGTCACCCGTATGAACATATTTTGGTTTTGTTTCTTCTTGTAAAGTAATCCTTTGATTGCAAATGTCAAAAAATGCTTTAATTATCGTCGCAATGTGACTGAAAATTGAATTTCATCGGCCAAAAGTCCAATTTTTTGCTATCGACGCTTTCAAAAATGTTAATGTCACTCGATAGAAACATATTAGAACTAAGGTATCCAAAAAACTGCATCAAAATATTGGTAATTGTGGGTGTGTCATGCTGTTAAAAACAAATATTTTATGTTGTTTTAGAAAAAATTTAATTTTTGTAAATTTGATCAGAACTAAATTATGATTTCTCGCAAACTGTTATCAATAATGGATGGAAACTTTAAATTTAAATTAGTGCGATAGGAGTCTTTAAGAAATGGTTCGTTACATCTCTATATCATTTAAACCTGATGCGTTGTTAAAAGTTTCATCAGGCTCTATATTTTAGTTAAATTTATGCTTATGCATTTTTCTATAAGTATAGTGGTACATTCGAGGCGAATGTATATGCATATAAAGGTAATACATATGAATACTCATATTTACTATTTTTAATCAATTTAACATTTGTTTCTCCCACATGAACTATCCAAAAAAAAAACAAATTTTTCAAACAAAAAAAAATTGATTTAAATAAAAAGTTCTAGTAATGCAATACACTGATTTTTATAAAATTAAAGCAGTCAAACCTTAAAGCGAATAAGAATTATAAACACTTAAAGTCTTACTTGTAACAATATCAAAGCCAAAACAAAACACCAACAATAAACAGTGAGTTTATCTTTTCTTACATTCCCCTACAATTGGTTGGCTTTTTTCCGACTCGAATTGTAGTTGTAGATGGTAAAAAGAAAAAAACAAATTGCTTCGCAAGAAAAAAAAATCATTTTGTTAAGAGTTTTTCCGGGATTGTAAATTTGAGGTATTTCTTAATAAAAAATAGGGATGCTTTCAAGTCCACAGTTTTATGATCTCTTCGGTCTACAAAACTTAAAGGTTTTGTATGTTTCATATTTGAGAGAAAACGAAAAATAATGTGGGTTTTACGCACTTCAAGACACAAATTGAAGAAAAACTACATGCTGGTTTACGAGGCGTATCTTTCTCTTCCACACGGCATCGAAATCTTAATTTACCTTAAAAGTGGATTTAGCAGGTTCGGATGTTAAGCCGACGTTGTAACATTTACAAAAAGTGAACAAAATATGTATTTGTTCGCTTGTTGCTAAAAACAATACATTTTGAACGGAGTGAAAAGTGTAGGGAATTTTTTTTGGTTTTAAGGAAAAAAGGAATTCTTTTCTAGACACGTAGGGATTTCTTTGAACTTCTGCTGGCATTAACCTTCCCATAAAGACTAACAGTCTTATTCATAAAACGTTTAAACAGCTTAATTAGAGCTTAATAAGAAAAAATGGATAACACAGTATTCAAAGACGTTTAATAAGCTATTAAACTGTTATTAACCGTTCATAAAATGGTTGATATTTATTGTAGCGTTCACCTTACATTAAACCTTTAATAAATTAAATTTACAGGTTTTGTTGAATAAATTGTTTGGCTTTTATATTGCAAAACAAGTTTTAAGTTTTAAATTATCTTAAATAAAATTAAATGATAATATTGCCCAAAGGACAACATTAAGCCACCAAAAAATTTATGGAAAAGAATTGATCCTTTTTTGTTGCCGGACGAACAATTTAAAGCAAGATATCGCTTTAACAAGTGCGAAAAATAACAAATATACTGAAATCCGAAATCGAATTAAATAGAAGATGCTTGGGAACGCCTGCCGATGTACAGGTTTTAGTTGCTTTGCGCTGCTGCGGCCGAAGGGAGGTAAGTTGCACATACATGAAAAAAAAATTGATTCAAGACGATGCAGCTGACCGTCATGGTCTAACTCAGCCGTTTGCAGCATTTGCGAGTTTCACGAGCATTAGACAGATTAGGAAAAAGAAAAATCAGAATGCCGCAGACTCTTTTGGAGGAGCAAATTCTTGTGAAAGATTTTAAGCTAATTAAAAACTTTCCTGCCGTTATTGGTGCCATTGACGGAACGCACATAAAAATATAAAGGACAGGGGTAGATTTGCCCCAGTATTACATGAATCGAAAAGGATACTATTCTTTAAACGTTCAGGTAATTTTTGATAGTAAACGTTTTTACAGTTTACAATTTTTTTCCATTTTTCACTTAAAGGTAGTTTGTGACCCCAAACTTATTATAAGAAGATGGAGTGGCAGCACACACGATACTTAAATAATCGATTATTGCAGACAACACAAAACTTAAAATGACAACATAAAAACACACAGTTGCCAGCATGAAAATACAAAAAGAAGAAAAGAGTTTAATAACTAATGCATAAAGCAGTTGTTGTCCAAATCAAAGCGTGTATGGCTTTGTAAATTGATTAGTTTGACGACTGTCGAGTTGGTTGACTACGAATGGCCGTTTTCTCATACAGCGATTACCTTTTCCCCAACGAAAAACTGTACATTAAAGTAATTTGGGTTTCTCAATGTCTAATTTGATTCATTCTGTCGTAAACTAACCAGCACTCATCTGCCAATTATTTATTTTCCTTTTATTTGCCGTACAGATCAATTCAATCATCTGACGCCCAACTTTTACATGTATTTTGTGAAAACAATGTTTTTTGTCGGTATATTGAGAAACCCAAAATTATTAACAGACAGTTTATCGGTCTAATAAATTTATGTTGACATTTAGTAACAGACAGTTTGTAGGCACATACATTGAGAAAATTACCATAAAGGTCCAACCATAATGTGCCTAAGTTGACTTGAGCAAATGTTCGAATACATGTAAATCATATGAGGCAAACCATAGAAAACTTTTTGTGAAATTTTATGAAACTGTCGTTTGCTTAAGTAAAGTGCGAAACTGATCGCACATTCCGTACGGAATTAAATGTTTGTTGATATTATTTTTGTTTTTTTAAATATATTTGAGAGACTTGCTAACTGCGGTTTTTTGTACTTTCTGTCAAGAATTCTTCTTGAAGTCCAAAGTACATTTTTTGTTTTTCATTTGTGAAATCAATTAAAATGGATAATCATTTAAAAGCAAATTTCGATCTACCAAAGGTTAAATACAATTTGGTTTAAAGATTGATGTTTGACTATTGACTGCCAGCAGTCGTCGATGGCTGCGAGTGTTAAACGGCAAACCCCTCTGAAGAGATTGAGTGGTTGGAATCGAAACATGTCATGGTAACGTGTCCGTAAAAACGCCTGGGTTCGAGCCTCTGGTCAGACAAGAATAAAGAATTTTCAATAAATTTTAAATAATTTCTTGTTGTAAAAAATAATTTAATGAAAATTAAATTTGACGATTAAAACCATAGAACAGTTCAACAAATAACCATAATACTAATTATTGTTAAACATTTTTAAAAATCGGTCTAGGGTTTCAACTGAAGGAATATTCTATTTTAAATAAATACAATTTTAGGTTTTTTTTCGCATTTGGGTGCCTTCTTTTCGCATTTTGGCTTAATTTTTTTGGAGTTTCTTTGGTCAAAATACAACGGCTGAATTCTTAAAACTTTTTCAACAAGGACTTGATATTTGATCTCATGCTCGAAAAAATGGCCTGTGAAAAGTACTGAGTATTTTCACTTTTTTATGAGTACTCATTACTTTCCGAGTTGTATTTTTAAACAAAGTTCCCCTTCTCTGCTCTCTTTTAAATTCCAACTTTGTTTTTAAATATAAAACTTTCTAAAAATAAGTAAGAGTGCTATATTCGGCTATGCCGAATCTTATATACCCTGCACCAGGTTGGGAAATAACAGAAGTTTATATATCATAACTTTATTGTATCTGAACCGATTTTTCCGAGTTTTATACTTAAGATTTTCGATCTTTTGATAGAAATTACAAACGGAATGACAAACTTTTATACACCCTTTTACCTTCGGTGAAGGGTATAAAACAGCTCTCAATTATAACCAAGAAGCAAAAACAAGCTAATAATAAAAAAGAAACAGCTTAAGAAAAAGTAAAAAGGATTATACTTTTTGTAAGAAAAAATTAAATAAAAGAAACTTTGCTTAAAAACTTAAAAACCCCGTTGAATGTATTTAAAAAAACATCGTAAGTCAAATTTAAAAAGTTGAAAAGAAAAAGTTGTTAAACATACGAATTTTTATTCAAAAAACTTTATTTTATGTTTTTGAAATGTTTTATAATTAACGAAATTTTTCTTTAATTTTGGTTAATTTTATCTATATTGTAAAAACGTTTGTGTCGTGTATGTGCTCCTAAAACTCAAGAACTGCTGGACCGATGGACGCCAAACTTGGACAATAAATTTAGTTGGGAGTCAGGTTTCTCTTAACTTTAATCCCGAAAGGTGGCGCTGTTAATTTATTTTTATTAAAGAAATGCCGAGCAGCGCCGGGACCAAACAGCTAGTTGGTTAATAAAAACATGATTTTTTTACCTAGTTTTTTAAAAACTTATCTCGACTTAAGATGTTTTGTCAAAATGCCACAGATATGCATTGCGTATGTATTATTTAGTTATAAGGATCCGTAGTATATATTTGCCAGCACTACTGCAAAAATGTCTTAAACATTTCGGAGAACTTGAAATCATCCGGATTTTTATTAAAGAAACCTTAAAATAAATTTTTTCATTAGGAGTTTTCGCTGAAATCTAGAAAATTAAAACTTCATTTATCATGATTTGACGGCAATGACAGAAATTATGAAACAAAATAAAATGTTTATTTACGACTTTCTCGAATATCTGAAGCAGGTTCCTAACAATCCAAACCACTCTGTTTTTTTTTTTATTAATAATCGTATCTCAAATCGTTTGTACTTTCTCACATTATTTTTCCCGGAATTATAAAAATTGCATATGAAAAAGCCACCCTACCCAAGACTATTAGCGAAGAAAATTTACAATATCAATAGAAATTTGATGTGAATTATTGGGCTTGGAAATTTCCTTCTTTAATTGTAAGAGTTTCCAAGTAATATTCAATTCATAATTTAAAAAAAAATTCTAAATTCTCGCTCTCGAACTAAAATGAGATAATTCATTTCACTAGAAATAATTGAAATTTAAAGCATTTAATTAATTATTACGTTGTATATTATCGTTATTTTTTTATACCTAAAATGCAATAAATAATTAAATGCAAATGGAAAAAAACATTTATACCTATTACGAGTTTTTGTTGTTGTGCTTAGCAGTTGTAACAGGCTTGCCAGAATTTTTAGCACTTTTTTAGATCCCAAAACAACTTTTACTTCATATTAACTTCTTTTCGAATCATTTGCCTAAATCTCCCATCGTTAAATACTTTTAACTTCCTTTTTAAGCTTAACATTTATAAAAAATTTAGGGACCGATCCTAAAATCTTTTTATTAGGACAAAAGATCTTATGTATATGGATGTTAATATGTATCTAGATAATATTCCTTTCCAAATAGGGTAAAATTTCGATTTACCGATTATAATTTTAGGATTCTTTTTAATAATTGATTGGAACTGTTATTAAATTGTTGATTATCTTGTTTTCAAATTAGCAGTTTTTGAATTTTTTGGGGCATATTTTTAACGATTTTAAGAGCATATTTTTATGTTTTTACTTCATATTAAATGCCTTTAAAAATTATTATTTTCCCTTTAATAAAATTAGAGCAATGCCAGCACTCAGTAATAGGGATGGGAAAGTTTAAAAAATATATCGATATATATCGAATCGATATTTTTTTAGAGTATCGATATTTATTATTTCAAAAATATCGATATATCGAACGTATTTTGCTGAAACTATTACCAAATTAAAAAATTCAGTATACCTTTGTATAAACATATGTATGAACAAATTAATTATATGTAATTACCAGGGCCCGGACTTTTATGCAGTTAAAATCGTGTTTAATGCGCATAAAAAATGCAACAAAAATAGAAATATATGCGCTAAATTAAAAAAAAATATGCTGTTAAAATTATCTTGAATTTTTTTATTAGTGATAAAAAAAAATAACAAGAAAAACAAAAATAGCATGAAGAACGTTAAAATTCAGTCTGATAATCGTAAGTAAGGCACAATAACCACAAAAGTAGAAGTTAAAATAAAGTAAATCACAAATATATGTATAAAGAAAATCAAGCCCGAAACCTTAGTTGCCATTGCTTTAGCTTTAAGATTTATTATATTTTTAATTATAATAAATATCTAAATTAATAAATAAATAAAAACAAGTAAGAGTGCTATATTCGGATGTGCCGAATCTTATATACCCTTCACCATTGTGTGAGCAGTATACGGAGTAACTAGACAAAAACTAAATAATTTTTACATAAGTATACTACATACATATTCACAATTCTAAAAACTTCATTATAAATTAAATTTAAAAATCTAAAACTGGGAAATATTTTTTTACAATCCTTTTTAGAACATAAAAATTAAAAAAAAATTCTCTTTGAAAAACCAAGATTTGAACCAGAGGACTCACAGTTTCTAAACTCAACCCTCTAGACGACTGAACCAAAAAAGAACGTTGTTTGAATATCATTTAAAAGAAATATGGCCCATTTTAGGTTTCACAACTCAACGCAGTTGTGTCAACTCAACTCAGCAAAGTTGTAAACCATAACACAAAAATTACAATTCAACTTATTTGAGTTGTGAACCTATATTCACCAAAATGGTTTGTACCATGTTTGTGTGTTTGTTTGTTTCCTTTAGTATAGGCAGTGTTGTCTAACCGTAGATTTACCTTTTTAGCGAGTTTTTAAGTAGCAAAAATAATCAAAAATTCCCGGTTTCTATTTGTTAAAATTGTTTCGTTAAATAGATGAAGTAATAAAGAAGGGTGATAACGAAAATCATATTGGGCATTATGCTAATATATGTAAAGAAATGCAATTCAAATGCAGACAATCGGATTTGAACTTTGCTTTTCATAAGGACCCAGAATATATATACTTTATAGGGTGTAGGATCAATTGAAGAAATTACAAACGGAATGACAAACTTATATATTTACCTTCGGTGAAAGGCATAAAAAGAGTAATTTTAGGATTTCAATATTTTGGTTATAACCCAGCCATTTTTTAACCGATTTGAAAGATACAACCTAAATGTATGTACCTAATTTGGAAACTTTGGCTCTTGCCGTTCCCCAGATATACAGCAAAAAGTAATAAAAATACCACAACCACAAGCGATTTTTGGAAAAATTAGAGGTAGTCGTGGTTTTTTGCTCATATCTTAGCCATTTGTGGACCAATCCTTTTGAATTTCAATACCAAACAATTCCGGAGCATATGTGACATAAATGTATAACCACCTGGCCCTCATCATACATGGGGTCTTCGGAAACCACATTTCAACAGACAGACGGACATCGTTAAATCAACTTCGCTTTTCATAAGGACCCAGAATATATATACTTTATGGGGTGTAGGATCAATATTGAAGAAATAACAAACGTTATGACAAACTTATATATACCCTTTTACTTTCGGTGAAGGGTATAATAAAGAGACATTAAGACAATCATATAAATTAAGTCACTTGTAAAGGCCCAACTATAATATACATAAGCTGGCTTGAGCAAATGTGCGACTACATGTTAATCATAACTGTAAAACCATATTCAAATTAAGAAAACTTTTTGTTAAATTTTTTGAAACTGTCATTTGCTTAACCGTACGATGCATACCCAACTTTTTCTACGAGAACACACACCCGGGATACGTTTGTACCTACTAGCTTATTTTGGCTTTTTCTTATGTTTAAATGGTCCAATTTCATTTTTATTTTATTTTAAAGCGTAAATACATATTTTAAAAATGTTTTAGTTCTGTTTCATGCAAATATTCTACATGGTTCAAAAGATATAAGCAAAAGAGTGCATGCAGGAAACTCTTATTCAAGTTAAGCTCAAGATTTGCTCACTGTCTAGTCGCAACTATTGAGAGATCGCTCGAATTCAAGGTGTACACACTCGTGGAATTCCTCGATATTGAGGGGGCCTTCAACAATGTCAACCCGGAATCTATTGTGGCGTCCATGAGGAGTCTGGGGATCGACGATGACATATGTAGATTTGTGGACAATCTACTCAGGAATAGGGTAATTTTCTCTACGATAGGTGAGACCAGTGTTCAGAGGTTGGTGAACAGGGGAACTCCCCAAGAGGGAGTTCTATTCCCACTATTGTGGAACTTGACTATGAAAACCATGTTGATGAGGATGGACGACATGAGGATTAAAACAGTGGCGTATGCTGATGATGTTGCGGTGGCCATCACACGAGACATTTGAACGTAATTTCTCAGTGTATTGAGGCTGCTTTGGGGGTACTCATCACCTGTAGCGTATCATGCGGGCTGGGTGTCAATCCGTCAAAGACGGAATTGCTACTCTTTACGAGGAAGTTCACGACCGAAGATATAGTCTTCCGAGATTAAGCGGAACTCAGCTTCAGATTTCTCACAGTGCCAAGTATCTGGGCGTGGTTCTGGAGAGCAAGCTGTCATGGGGACTTAATTTCCGGATGAGAGTGGAAAGGGCAATAGTTGCCATATATGCGTGTAGGGCTACAATCGGTGGAAACTGGGGCATGGGCCCGAAGTGTGCAAATTGGATCTTTGAGGCTGTAGTAAAGCCGACTCTGTATTACGGGGTCATTGTATGGTGGACTGCATTGGATAAGACCAGGAACCGCGCGATGCTTGAGAAAGTACATAGACTTGTCGCGTTGATGATCACGGGATCAATGCGATCTACACCCACGAGGGCACTGTTTATGATATTAAACTGGCTCCCGGTGGATATCATGGCCAAACAGATGGCTCTTTGCTCAGTGACACGGCCGACGCAGATGGGCTGGCCAAACAAGGTGGTCGAATGGATGACGTATTCATTGACCAATTCATTGGACTTCCTATGGCTCACTGTAAGCCACTTATCGGGCGCGAGTCTTACACAGTTGCGGAGATGAGGTGGACCTGTGAGTCCACCTGCTCGATATCCAGGATCCTATGGCCTGGATATGATGAACGGAGAACTAACTCTCTACTTAAGTTCAGCAGGGATCAGATTAGGACAGTGATATCGGTTGTGACTGGACACTGGCCGGTGAGGACTCATGCTGGAAGAATGGGTCTGGAATTTAACGCCTAATGTAGAAGTTCTTCTCTTCACTAGGAAGTCGAATTGGTTGAACTTTGCAGTGACGCCATCTAAGTAAATGCTCTATAGGATGGGCATTGGCGCTGGATTTCACAAAGCGACCAATAAGGGACCCAAGTGAGCTGTATGTCGATGGCTGCCCATGGAACCTAACCTTTCCTATGCTCAATAAACAAAACGACGTAGAAAACCCAAAAGGTGTGTGGCAAATGTAAGAAGCCAATATCGAGTGCACAATATGTAACAATAATGCATTATTTTAATTTTTCAAATAAAATAATGTAATTTAAACACACTATAAAATGGTTTGTTGCCTTTTGTTTTGCTGGTGAGGTACAAACGTATCCCGGGTGTGTGTTTACGTAGGTGTCGACTTTGGAAGCGCGTAGCTTCTGAACCACTGATCCGAATTGCATAAATTAACCTTTAAACAATTAGAAATTACTTATGTTTCCTAGATCCGAAATGTATATTCCGTTAGTTAAGCCGTTCCTGAGTTACAGCACTGCAAAATAAAAGTTCACTGCCTGTTTTAAAAACCAAAACAATATAATTAAATATTCAAAAAATAAATTTAAATCCTTAATTTTTGTTTTATCTTTTTCAAGCTTGCTACGAATTTGTTAACTTAAGTTACCGTCCAAAAAATACATATTATGTATGCCAATATCAATAAACTTAAATTTGCCACTGTTGAATCCTTTTACCACATCTTTGGATTGGCAAAAGTTTTCAGCATAATACGTAACTGATTTAAACAATAACCCCCATATGGTTGTTATAGGCTGTAGAGGAAGACATTAATCCTGATAGTTCTTTTTAAATGCGGCAACACGCGAAGGTGCTTTGCAAAATATTTTTCCCATAAGAAATCAATAAATAAATATCATCGAAGTTGTCTTTTACTTCTTCTGCGAAATGGTGCATGGCAAAATAAAGCAATTAAAACAATTTTTTTCAAAATATGCAACAAAAATATGCAATATCAGCAATATATGCAAAAAAATGCATTCAAAGCAAAATATGCAAAAATATTCACTTACAAATCGATGTCACTTTACTGCAAATTTCTTGATTCGCAAAGATATTTTGTATATGTTAATCAACAATTGACGAGAACAAATATGCATTTGCATAAAAATCCGGGCCTTGGTAATTACATTGTTACTTTTTATTGTTTCATTTTATTTAAAAAAATTTAAAAAAAACAAAAAAATTTAATCAAAACAAAAAATTCAATTATAACAAAAACAAAAGGGAAGAATACAAAAAAACCATAAGAAAAAAAATTAATTACGAAAAATTTAAATGGAAGTAAATAAGTCATGGAAGTACCAACTTTCCTTTAAATTTGAATTGCACCCCAAAAGTACCAACTGGTTTTAGTCAAACCAGTAATCATCAGATATGGACATCAGGAGAACTCTCTGTTTTATAAATGCCAATTATTTTAGATCTTCATATTTGTTTAAAAAAAACATATGATGCATGCAATGATTCCAATTCTTAAAAAACATATTGTTTGAAAAACGCCTAAAATTTTGGGTTCTTAATGAAGAGTGACTTTAAAAAATATCGAATTCGATAGTCGTATTTCAATATCGATACATCGATATATCGGTATTTAAAATATCGGCGATTTATATCGATTATATTTTTTTTAAATATCGATATTTTGATATATCGATTATATTTGTTGCCCATTCCTACTCAGTAATGCTCGTTGGAATTCTGGCACTTTTCTCTTTTATACTTATTCCGGAATATCAGTTGCAATTATTTGTAAATTTGTATGTGATGCTAAGAGCGAAGTCTGTCTGGTTTTCTGATCATTTATAATTATTAATAATTTCGCCACACTGCGAAAATCATTGTCCGGCTTAAGAGAAGCAAATTAGTGTTTTCTCAGACATTGGGACAAAAAACCATCAGCTATTCAGGCAACCTCCTATTGGACCAAAGACCTATTGGATAGACCTTGCTGCGAAGAAGAATGAAAACAGAATTATTATGTTCAGTATATAAAAGACAGTGCAAAATTAGACAACGTTTGTTGCCAACCTTCAAACATATCGGACGATATTGAAAACAAATCGGTTCATCTTAAAAGTACCAAAATGAGGAAGATGAAAATGACATAATAGAAATTTTAAAAAGTTTTTGTCGATTTAACACTTTTAATTTAAATTCTTCTGGCAAGCCTGAGTTGAAATTGTATGTTTTCTTTTTGTTTTGTTTTGTTTTGTTCTTCTTTTTTTATCTGATTTTTAATCATCAGCTTTCGCAATTTTACTCATAAAAGTACTAAGAAATTCATAAAAAGCTCATACAGAGTCTCTCATAAGTTTGTGTGTGAACTTAGGCTTTGTAGATATTCAGAAAGTTGTCTTTCGTTTAATTGTTTATGCATTGGTTTATGCTTTTTGGCGTAGGTATAAAAGGCAAACGGTTTATGATTTTCGTTAAAAATAGTTTTGTTGGTGGGGACCATTAGTGTGTCCCAAAGAAAACATATATTTTATTTTCATGGGTGCTCATGCATAATTTTAAAGCTTAAAGGATAAAGAATTTTTGAGATTATTTGGAAGAGGATTAGAGGTCGCTCAAGTGGAATTTTTGCCACAAATCTGTTTAGTCGTACTTTTTTGGGTTTTCTGCAAAACTCTGTCAAAAGACTCGATTTTCTTCACTTTTGAAGAAACCATTCAAAAGAACAAAGTCCAAACTTTATTTTTGTGTGCAAAAACCAAAAGTTTTTGCAATGAATTTGCTCATTTATGCACCTTTCCATAAATTTTGTAAATTACGCTTTATACCTTTGAAAATTTTAATGAAAATAAAAAAATTAACAATGCAGTTTGAAAGATTTATTCTAAATAATTTAGGAAAACTACTTTTGAATTTGCTCTTACCGTTCGTGAGTTATACCGGTTTTCAGTTTTGTACCCAGTTTATGACTTTATTATTCATACCCAACAAGCAAATTAAAATCAAACGTTTTTCTTTTGCTTTTTTATTTTAGATTTTTAAACAAAGCAAAACAAAGCGTTTGATTTTTATTTGTTTGTTTTTTGAAAACTTGGCCTTTTTTCTTTAAAATTATTTCCTTAAAAGTGAAGAAGCTCGTGTTTTTGGCAAAGTTATGTGAGAACAAGGTTCTATAATTTTTTTGTTTTACTGTATTTTTTATTTTTATTTTTTTAAAGGAAATAACCTTTTAATAGGTAGTACCTATTAGGTATACTATTTTAAATTTAATTCAATTGTAAATTCATTTTAAATTTCTTTTGACAAATTTTATATTAACATCATATTAGAAGTCACTAAATTTGTTTGATACATACATCTTAAATTATAAATTTAAATACTAACATACACATACATTCATACATACATACACCATACTTACATACATACATAATACAGTACACCCCAACAAACACGGAGGTTTGATTTCAAATTGAAAATTATTTGAAAATCATAGCATTCTCTACAAAAAGGGGAAGTTATTATCAAATAGAAAAATGCCTTTATTTTCAACTTGCTTTCAAATGTTTTTCAAATGTGGATTATAACACAATGTGGAACATAAATAAAAATATTTAATTTTTTAATTGAAATTCATTATTTATTTAAATAAGCTGTGCGATAAACATTCGGCAACACATTTAAAAGATGTAATAATGTTCTTTCCGTCCTCTAATTTTTGCAAAGACGAAATAATTGGCACCCTTTTATTTTGAGGATTGTAGCACCGCGATCATACAACAAACTTAAAATTTCTTCACTTTCCCGTTTTATTTTTTTTAATTCGTATTTTTAATCATTGTAATTACACACAAATAATTTTTATTTTTCACAAGAAATAATTCGTTCACTTGTAAAACACATTTAACCACGAAGTAAAAAATGTAACTTTAACCGCCATTTTTAATGTTTACATTTATTTTTCGTTTTAGTATTGCCAAGTTTAGTCAAATTTATAAAACATTTAATGTTAAATGTTGATTTTCAAATCATTATTAATTTGAATTTAAATGTTAAACACAAACAATTGAAAAACGTTTGAGAGTTGTATTTAATGTCAAATGATAAAGTCATTTCTTATCAAAGGTTTGACCTCGTGTTTGTTGGGACATTACAGATGAAATAGGCACAGATTCCACATAAACACTTGGGGGATTCACAAGGTGTCATAAAGTCATAAGTCTTAAAATAATAACATTAAAAAATACGACTGTTGTGAACAACCCCTCATAATTTAGTGTGCTTTTTTAAATGTATATCAGCTGATTTAAAACAAATAAAATAAAATTAATATTTATGGATTAGAAATAAACAATTTTTTGAACTGACCTGAATATTTTCCATTTTTTAGGCGCAAATCACAAAAAATTTTAATTTTGTTTACCAAACATCAGAGTCCTAAGCCGATATAATTTGACGCCGCAAGTGTTTTATTGGAAAAATTGCTAACCGCAGGTTAAATTCGGATATTAGTCGCAATTTACACTACGGAAATTTCTTGCCGGACACAAAAAGTTTGGTGGAAAGAAGGCGACGCTGTTTGCGTGAAACACCTTACTTCTTGCCTCTCTCGCCGACAAGCTTTTTCTGTCCGGCAAGAAATACCCACAGTGTAAATTGGGACTTAGCCGGATACAACTACAGTAGTTTTCCGGTTTAACGAACCAGTACTTTGTCAGGCCTGTCTGTAAAACTTTGAAATATGTTTTGAAATCTGTATAATATATTAAAAAAAAACAATTCATATACTGGTACCATTAAACCTAAAATAATTTTAATGAAAAATAGGTTCAAATTTATTTTCAATTTCCTTGAAAATTTTACATAAAAAATTTGTAGAGTAATGTTTCTCTTTTGGAACAATAACAATTTTGTTAGGCCCATTAAATAAAAATTTTGAATCTTTTAATAGCACCTATGTATTTTATTTGTTGCTCCAAATGTTCTTGATGGTCATCCACAGTTTTTAGTTTTTCTTTTAAAAAATTTCTCTTTTTTGTACTCGTATGCAAAACTGATCATTGCAGCATAATCAAACAGAAATGCTACATAAACAAAACTTTAAATAGAGGTACCTTTTGCTACTCACTTTGTTTTTAATTATAAATTTCTTCACATTATGTTTTTTTTGAACTAAAATTACGAATAGAATCTGGGAATTTATTTCTCATGTTGAGTAACATTTATTATTTGCATATACATTTTCCTATTATTCGAATGTGTATTCTAAGTCAAATTACAATCCTCAAACGCCTTTATTCTTTAATAGTCTAATTCCTTCAATATTTTCCAGGAATATTTTGTAATTTGACTGAGAATACACATTCGAATAATAGGAAAATTTATAGGTACTCATTGGAGCAAACTTGTGTGTTCGTTAAATGCGATGTTCGCAGAATCGAAAATTCATTACACAGGAAAACTACTGTAGACCATCAACTGCGACGGCTACAAAAACTAATGCGGCTCGGCTCAGCGCAGGTCTCTTCTGATTAATTACGACAGCACAACAAACATAGCAAGCAAAGTTCCATTATTTTAAGACAGTTTTTGTTTACAAAGCAACAACAATATTTTTAAACCATTGTAAAATGTTAGAACATTATGACAATATAGCATGATAGCACACCTTGTGAATACCCCAAATATCTTTTTAAGATGAGAATAAAATCCAATTTTTATATCTTTCAAAAATTACTTTATAATATTTTACAATCCCTGCTATTTTGTTGCCTACAAATAGAAGCTTAAATGATATATGAAGTCGTCTAAAGCCAAAAAAATTTATATACTTGTATTTCGACAAAAAAAATACATTCTCAAATTATAGTAATACTAGCCGTTCCCGCGGCGCTGCCCGCCTAGAATGAATTTAAAGAAATATAAAGCCTGTGTGTGTTTCATTGTATGAAGATCGATCTAAATATAAAGCTGTGTGTTTTAGATACGCTGTTCTATCTATTCAAATTTCATCACAATTATTTAGATATTTTCGGAGTGGCAATCCCCTCGAGCGGAGAGATGGCTGGAGGCGGAATGTAGGGTGAAAAGCGTACTGATGTTAAAATTGGTTTCCTTTTCTTGTGAGTACGGAAACTATTGCTTTAATAGATCTTGAATAGATTTTAAAACGATAATTATTATTTTCTGAATACCGAAGGTTTAGCGGGCCCCAACCCTATCCTAAGTTAGTACCAGTAAGAAAGGTCAAAGTACCAAAAAAAAATCCCTCTAACAGATTCTCATTCACTCAGGATTTTGCATGTTTAATTGGATATTTCTAGGTGCAATATTAACGGAAATTCAAAAGGTACCAAATAACACATCTTACAGATTCGCATTCACTCAGGACATTGCATATTTTAATTTATGTTTGAAGTCCAATAGTAGCGGGAATTCAAAAAGTACTAGTTAAAGACCAAAAAGTTCCCCCATAGAGTTTTATCACTCAGGATTAGAGTATCCAATCGATTTACCGTGGAATTTTTTTGCCATTATTTGATCAAATAATTCAAATAGCCAATTTCGAATAACTAATAACTCGAACAATTTATGTCAATTAATCGATTAAATTTAATTTCTTAGAAAATTCTACTTTTTTAATGTAAAAATATTGTGTTTAGATTTCTAACCTTAAAACTAATTAAATGTTGTTGCCTTTTGCATTTATTTTCATTGCTCATACTTTTAAACATGTTTTACTCCATTTTTAGATTTGAGCGCTTGTGACAAATTATGTAAATCATTATTAACAGGGCTTAAAAAACTGCAGTCGAAACCTAAAACTGTCGAACAGAAACGAAAATTTGTGAACAACTTTTCGCTTTGTTAGTTGGTTTGATAGCGACTGTTTACATTTAGTGAATCAGAAGTAAAAGGAAAAGTTTTTTTTGGCCAATGACAAATGAAGAAGTGGAAGTATTGGCAGTTTTTCTACTATGACTGCAATTTTTTAAATGCTGACTATAAACGTCAAATTTGTAAAAAAAATTCATCAGCAGTTATAAATATGTAATGGGCTGTCTGTTATTACCCGAATGTATCTTCTAATCGGCTGGATGTTGACGTTTAAGATATCATTAGATCCGTTTCAAAAATTAAGCATCCTTGTTTGAAAACGAAGTGTGTGATTTTTGTCGTGAAATAGTAATATGTTAAAAAAAATTAGCCAAACCTAAAGAGTAGAGTTTTAAAATAAAGGAAATTTAAAGGGAAATACAAAACAATACATATGTATATATAAGTTATCAGCCATGTTCTGGAGACCGAATACATACGAGTGTAATTTGAATGAAACGAATTTTAAAAAAAGATCGTGTTTTAAAAGTTTATAAAAAAATTATTTTATATAGTATACATTGAATTCTTATCTTTACTAGAACTTCTCTTAAAACCAGGAAATACAGCGATGATTTAAAAAAAAAATTTTAGCAGATAATTCCCATCGATTTCAATTTCACTCGATTTTAACAAAAAAAATAATAAATTGGTTTAACATTTTTTTATAACTGGCTGGCACCTCTCTTTTTCCGTTTATTAATAAAATAAAAGTATGAGTTCAAATAGAGATGTGTGCTTTTTCCCATTGGATAAAAGTATTTGAATTCTTCGAGTAATTCGAACAATCTAAAACCTTTATTCGATTAATCGAGCAATTTTAAAATTAAAAAAATCGATTAATTCCTTACTCGAACAAAACCAAAAGCCGAATAATTGGATTGTCTTTTCAGGATATTGCATGTTGAATTTTATGATTCTGGGTCCAATATTAACGGTAATTAAAAAAGTTCCTCTCCTAAAGAACGAAATTTAATTTTCCGTATTTTCCGTTTTCGGTAATTTTTTCCTCCCCATTTCAATTTTGTAGTGAGAGCCCATTTAATAAAGGCCGTTACACACTTTCCCACAAAGTCTTACGTATTTTTCAAAATACTACTTCCCTGATCTAATTATTCTTTGAACATTTTCAAAAAACAATAACAACTTATCATGACAGGGTTGCATTTTCGTAAATTACTAAAGACTTTGTGGGAAAGTGTAAAACGGCCTTAAGTATGTATGTATATGCCAAATAATGTAGAACAATACTTTGTAAAAAAAGTTCCAACAATAGTTACGAATTCCACCCCTTTAGCGTACGAATTTCTTATAACACTGGGCTAAAAATTTGGAAAAAAATTGACTGCAGAAATGAATTATGTTTTTTAACTAAACTGGGTACGCTAAATTCGAATCTGGCACAAAAAACAAAAGTTCTAGAATGCTTTATTTCTGAAAGATCCTCTAGAACACGGAATTGAGAATTAATATTATATTAGCTTTGGTTATCGTTTGTAAATAACATTAATAACAACAGTATTATCCCAGTAAAAAATGTGCTCCAAAAGGAGCAGGTTTTATGTATGAATGCATACCTCAAATCGCTTCAAACCTGCTGATTTTTTTACTGGGATGCTTTTGGTTTTTCCGGAAACAATATATTTTTTGGAGTAAAGTTAATTATCCCTTTTAAGGTTTTATTTTCAAAACAAAATTTAGTTCTTTATGTTTCGCAAATTGGCGAATAGAATGATTTCGTAGTTTCTTTTACTTTATAAACTATTTCCTTAACATTGCATGCTTCTATAAATATGGTTTTCATTTAAACAAACACATGATGAGCAAAGCCTGCTCTCGAAATGATCACATCACAGTTAAAAAGTTCAAAGGATCAAAAAGTGCTGAAGACAACGCGGGGGTACTGCGGTATTTTTAATATGAAAAAGTACTGAAAAAAGTACCAAAGTACTGAGTTTTTCAACACTGATACTGACACTACAATTTCACAATTATTTATTTAACAGAAGCCTACATTCATTCTAAATCTTCATAATAGTATCGTTTCAGCATGTCAGAGAGATCGTGTGTTATTGATTCAAGCTATTTCTGCTTTGTGTGTGATGAATATTTGTTTGGAAAAAAGGATATGCAATATCAGAATCATTAAAATAAGCATATTTACATTGTTTTGCAGTAAGAAACTTGGACAAACCGTGGACACCGACAATGGCTTTCCTATTCTTCATTCGCATTTAGATTTTTTTCAAAAAAAAAAAAAAAAAACAATGTGCGGTGATTGCGAACAAGGGAAGCATGTTGAATAGGAATATTGCATGTAATTTTACGTGCAAGACACCGCGTTTTTTTTAAGTTTAATTGACTTTTTTGTAGTCACTTTAAAACTTTGCAAATTTTGATTTGTCTTGCGATTGCTGTAGCGCCGATTAAGCGGCTCATATTTGGACGTGTTCTGTATAAATTAAAATCTCGGAAAAGTAGGTCAATAACCTTGTGTTCAAAGCCTGTTAGATAGGGCTGCTGCCTGCGATAAACAAGCACAAGATCTTGTGATTTATACGCTTCTAACATTGGGAAATAGACCCCATTTTCAGCAGCTGCACTAGAGTATCGACGCTTCGTTGTGGACGTTCTTTGGCTTCGGTACTCGCCTTCAACCTTACCGACATAAAAGGCCCTACCAGTAGCTATGCCACCACCGTCATCGATGTTGGGTTCATAGTACTTTATGGGCCAATCTAGCGCGTCCGGAGGGGAGTGCAAATTTTTTACACTTCAGGAAATTTTGTAACAGAATAAGATTAAGTGCCACCGAAAAAGGCATACGAATCAAAAAAGAACCGATCATGGACTCAAGAACTTTGCGCGTCGAAAAAAGCACTAAAAACATTGCACAATGCTTAAACACATTTGATTTAAAGCCAATAGGAATTGAAGATAAATGTTTCGATTTCAGATTATTAAAAGAATTAATTATTTTCAAGGACTGCTTTGCAATTTATATGCATGTCACTTCAACAACGGCTACGACAAAACCTAGAGTGAGTAACAAACTAAAATTTATTTGCTCAAAAGATTTGAAAAGAAAGAGCACAGGAAAGAAAAAAACAATCCATAACAACAAAAAACCCAACGGGTTTATTTTGTACTTCTCGTTGAGTCCCACACACTCATACGCTAATTATTATCATTGTTATTTTTTAGTACTTCGATATTATTTGTTTAAACTGTAAAACAGAAACAAAACAAACATTTTCTTTTAGTAGTGAACGTATAGTCAGTCCAGCGTCTGTTATCGCAAAATTTTGTATCGTCACAATATTTTAATCGCCGGTTAAACAAAAACTGTCATTCGTCATAAAAATTATTTGTATCGAAGTGTTGAAAATGATTTTTAAATATAATTTAGTCTTTAATTGACGAGGAATGTTCGTGATCTTGATCGAAATCGCTGTCCTCTTTATAGTTTCATACTTTTTTTATTTAATTAAATAATCAAATTTTTATTGAATTACTATGTGTAGAGTTCTATAAAATATCTTGGTAATGAACTAATCAAGAAAAAAAGAAGACGTCTACAAAAACTAAAACGTCACACCCATCTCGAAAGCTCTGTGGTCGTAAAAAAGTAATACAACAAAATAAAAGAACACTCATATAATTGAAAAGGGGGAACTCAGAGATAAAAAAAAATAATGCAGAAATATCGAAGTTAGAGTGCTATTGTCGCCTGTGCCGAATCTTTAATACCCTCCACCGACAGTTAGAACATTTCAGGTGTGGACTCTTCAGGAGATCTATAAATTCCTAATCAATTGTTATAATTGGTATCATTATAAGTTGCCGTTTATATCTTGTTTAAATTATTGGCCGACCATCAAAAAGTTTAATGGTTTTTTTTGTAATTTAAATTTCGTAAGAGTTAGCCATGCTTAAATGACTTTCAGCAGGGGCTTATATTGGACTAAAGGCCCAGTTAGGCGAACGTTGCTGTACCCGTAATGTACCGCACCGTACTATAAGCACGTTGGTGCACTTATAGAACATTTAAAAACGTGTCATATGTTTTTCCCATATATAAACAAAAAGAAATACATAGTATACATAAAACAATACACACAGTGATGGGAATCAAAAATGTTTAAATGGTGACCGCTGTGCAGAAAAAGTACCAAGTGATTTAAATGGTATTAAAACAGCATTTTAATAATATTTATATTATTGATTTACCATAAACAAATTTGTATTTTAGCATATATGTACATATATTTTAAGCATACATTTATTGTAAATGTGCATACACCAAACAAGGTTTTGATACCATTTAAAGCCTTTTATACGTTTCACATTTCCATTGTATGTGCACATACATATCTTAACATATGTATATTTGTATATACATACATACATATAAAAAAATGTTGTACTGTAAGTTGTTTTGTCACAATTCCATAGCTTTACTTAAAAAAGTACCAAAAAAAAGAGCAAAAATACCCGCATTCCAAGAAACATACAAGCCGCCCATCACTGTTTTACAAATGTCACGTAACAACGGTATGAAATTCTATTTTTTACAGAATGGTACGTTGCAACTACGGTACATTACATTTCGGTAAGCTTTTGTATTGCGTTTCATATAACAAAAAGCGAACAGCTGATTGATACAGTACAGATACGGTACAGCAACGTTCGCCTAACTGAGCCTTAAGGCCGAGGCCACGAAATGAGCGGCAAAGTGGCTTATTACTGAGCATCATTTCTGAGCGGTTAGTTGTTAAATTGCCATTGTAAAGAGTGGCTTGTTTTATGTTAAGAATTTAATGCGTTTTTAAGAAAAATAAAAAAAATCTGCGGCCTGTTCGTCAATTTCGAGCGAAGACTTCGTTCGCTTAACTTACAATTGAAACAAAAACAAATTATAAAATATATACATATGTATACATACATATCGAAATCGACGAACAGGCCTTGTTGTTCATCATATATGTATGTATGTATGTAAATCAAGCAAATCGACATTAGGGCGAATTTAACCGTTTATATAAAAATCTACCCAAATATCCAGACAGACAGACAGACAGATAGATTTTGGCAATAATGCCGTATGTCTGTGAAATCCTTTGATTTGCTGTTGCAAAAAGTTAGCATTAGATTCACGGTTATATTTTTTTTTTTTAAATTTAGTAATCTGTCTTGCCAAAATAGCGGTCGGCTTTTTACAGATGGAATTATAAGCTCGACATTCACCGCTCAGAAAACTACTTAAAGTTATAACAAGTTTTATTACTGAGTTGCGCCGCTTAGCAGCTCAGAAATTTCGCCCACATGCCGCTCATTGAAGTGGCCCCCAGCAGTATTTTATATGTCTTACTTTTTTGCCGCTCATTGCGTGGTAAATTATAAATCAATCAGCACAAAATTCGGTGGAATGATTTCTGGTATTAAAAAACCCAAATTAGACCAAATCTATTCTTGACCGATTTGGACGATTTTTTCTTTAAAATGATCGTCATGGTCCAACTTAGGTATTTACTGAAAGAAAATTTTTCCCCGCCCACTTTTTTTCGATTTACCTAAAATCAAAAAACTGCTCCATCGATTTGACTAATTTTTCTTTTAACTGTTCGTATTAATCCATTTTACGTTTTCATCGAAAGAAAAAATTGCCACGCCTACTTAAACGCCCACTTTTTCTATTAAGCGCATAATTTGAGAACGGCTTGACCGATTTGGATGATTTTTTCTTTAAAATGATCGCCATGGTCCAACTTGGGTTTTTACGCAAAGAAAATTTTGCCCCGCTCGCTTTTTTCGATTTACCTAAAATCAGAAAACGGCTGTTTACACCAAATAAAAAAAAACAAAAATCATTGTCAATGCGCTGGCCTTAAGATGAAGTAATAAATAAATATAATTTCCATTTTGCCTTAAATACATGCGTTTCTTTTTTGATTGAGCCCATATCAACACCATATGTAAGTTATTTTGTAAACAAATTCCATGGATTTTTAATTTAAAGGCCGTAAATTTCGTTTAAAGCTCAATATTAATCGTCTGGTAATACAAAACTAATGTTTTCTTAGGACCAGTAACGCGGACCGGGTCAGCTAGTTTTAATATAAAAGTGGAATTTGGTTTAGAGTTTAATACGTTTAAAGGGCTTTTCATAAGGCTGCTTTATATGGGACCTATAGTGAATTAGTGACCGATTATCACATATATACTTTTGCTTGACATCATTTCTTGTCATATAAAGCTAAATTGGACTAACTTTAACTGCAATATCTTTATTTTTAGGCGTATTTAAACGATTTCCACAGAGTTCGCTTAAAATTAAAGCTCTGATAAATTATAGACCGGTCATCACATAATTTGACAATGAGTTTTTATTTTGCAAAACTATGGAATATTTGTAATGGAATTTTTGTAAATTTTGACAAGCAGTATAAGTATGTAAAATACTATCAAGAACAACTTGATCGTGTGGCCGCTGGGAAAGAAAGCATTGTTATCTATGTTAAAGTTGATGGAGGGCGCGATTCTAGGTCAAAGATAATGGGCAATTCAGAGAAACCAGGCACAATTTTTTAGCCAAACTACTTTCAGAATTTAACATAACAATGTAACATTAAAATTGGTTTGATTCCAAAATCTTCTGTATTTTTTCCATAATAATTTGACTGAAAAATTATTAAAACAAAATAAAAATTTACCGTTAATCGGAATAAAATATTTCTATTCGAACTCTTCCTTACAGCCGTACCTAAACAAGAGCGGAAGGCGGAACGTTTCCTTCCGCTAAGCTTTTACGCTGATATGCCATACCTAAACAAAGCGTCAACGTTGTGCCACAAACAGTAGTGTTAACTTTCTTGTTTAAAAAAACCCATACAATAGAAATAAAAAGAAGAGAAAAAACCGCTAGATTGACAAAAAATAGCTAAATTGTTATTATTTGTTATTAATAGCGGCCAACTTCACTATTAAACGCGCTGTCAAAATCGGATTTTCCAATTGTAAAGCGTTGACGCCGCGCTATTTAGGGATGCTTCATACAAATTGTATGGGCATGAGAATTTTTGACAGCTAGAAAACGCTTTCCGCTCTTGTTTAGGTATGGCTGTTAGAATACAGACCATGTTTTTGTAATAATTGTTATCATATATCACCTCTCTTAAAGAAGATAATATTAAAGAAAACAAACAATAAAACATTCTCACAAATAAGAAATTACGTTTGTGCCGCTTTGCAGTCTGCTTTTTCGTCTCAGTGAAAGAATTTATGGGTGAATTAATAAAATTAGTAAAATCTAAATATTTCTCTATAACAAATTCAAAAGGAACATGCTTTTTATAACTTTTAAGTTTTCGGTCACGGTAAACCTTTAGAAATAAATGACCATATGGGACATGTGATAAATTATAGACCGATCTTTTTCCACAAAATACCATTGGTAACATTCAGTTGTCATTCCGATAATCACCCATTCTACATCCAAGCAATAAAATACAAGCGACAGCAAAAATTACAAATATTTCTTAAATAAACCAAAATTGCACTTCAATATACAATAGAGCATACCACATTGCAAGGAAATAAAGTGCGCCGGAGGTTTCGAAAAAATTTTTTGTTGTCGAACGTAGGGGTCTCCATTTTAAATTTAGTGCCATTGACATCAATTGTCTCGTTTTAGTATTTTTCCACCAGATCTCTGTTCGTACCGACGTAATTTACCACTCTAATGTCAGAAAACTAAAGCTCGCCAGAAACTATTAAGCTTTTGCTAAGGAAGTAATTTGAGAATTCCAGCAGAAACATTTTTAAATTTAATTAAAAAATTAAAGCTCGCAAAAAATCATTATAGTTTCGTTAAGGAAGTATTTCTTTAATTCCTACGGAACAGTCGGCAGTCTGGGATCTTATCAGAGGCGGCGCAAGCTATAAATAACTAAAATCTGTCTATAACAAAGGGGAAGAGTATGTCTTGAGAAAATGTTAAGGACAAATAACAAAATAAGATCAATCATACATTTTATCCACCTAGGGGCATTTGCACACGCAAAGAATCATATAATTGAGCGTGGATACGGCAACTACACAATGTTTACTGTAACAATATATTGGTGACGTACACAAACAATTTTTATTATTATTTAATATCAGCAATATTGTAGTTACTTTAAGCATTTCAATGTTTATCGCAATTATAAATTTGAGTATTGTTGACCGAAACATACTCATTTTTCTTACAACTTAAATTTGATCATATTCTGCTAACAAAAAAATCCGAAACTCGGCAACATTATACTATTTAAGCTGTGCTTCCATTTGTTTTTAAATATGCCCTGTAGTTGCAGAGATATTCAGGGGTGTCATGGAAATCGAAAACGTAAAACGAAAGAATTTGACAGTCCTTTTTATTAAACTTTAATAGGGCATTATTTGTATAATAATTGTCAAAAAATGTTTTTATTACAGAAACCTTATTGAAAAACGACTCTTAAAATTCTTTCGTTTTACGTTTTCGATTTCCATGACACCCCTGATTGTTGAATTTTTGAAAAAAAAAAACAAATTTGTTTGTTCTTTAAAAATTCATAACAAATAAAAATGGGACAAAAATCACAGTTTTGGTTTTAAAACATTTAGCTTAACATAATTTCGAATAAAGTGAGGTTTGTTTCTGTGTAATCGGTGCACAACTTTTGATTTTATTCACAATTTACTGAGAAAACTGAATTTTGATACCCATACAAAAATAACTTTCAAATATGAGTGTGGCATGAACGTTTTTCCTTTTTGTATTTTTTAGGGGTATTTTTCTTTATTTTGAGGTGAAAGTTCATTAAAAAAAAAAAAATGAAAAATACACCTAAATTTCGCTTAAATTTTTATTTGGTTTGAAGCGCCCTTTGAATAACTCAAGCTGGCACCTTGATGTACACTTTATGGAGTCTTAGATGAATTATAGAAAAGTTTCACACAGAATGACAAGCTTAGTACACCCTCTTACCAACTAGTGGCGGTGTTGGATTAAATTTTATCGTTCATTCGCTAAACAAACTTATTAAAGCTGATACGTCTACTTTGAATTATAACACAACTGCAATTTATTTATGGCAAAAATATTTTGAGTTAGAACGTGTCTGTTACGAAAATTTATAAAATTAACTAAAAACAACAAAAGCTATAAAAGTATTTTTATCTGTAAAAAACTACACTCGGTATTTTGAAACAAAAAAAAAAAAACACTATAAAAAGATTTTCAAATAACTTGTTTTGTTAAGCAGCTAAAATTAACAATTATTTTTTAAAACTTGAATTTTAGAGACATGATTTAAATGTTAAATCAATTTCTATTTTAATTAACAACTATGAAATTATTATTAAAAGTGAATTCACAAAAAACTCGCCAGCGTCACAAATATCCACAAATCAATGATTCTCCATCGAAGCCAAAGCAACGTATGTATGACAATTATTTTAGAAAATATTTATTTACAGTGTACCACCGTAAAATACTTAATTTACTATAATTACAGTGCACTCGCGATAATATGAACACTTATTTTTCCATTGACTACTCTAAAATATAAACTTGTGCAAAAGTTTTAAACTATTAACAACTTATAATTGTATTTTCAACAGTTTTATCTACCTACACAGTGTAAAAATCAACTGCTGATCTAACTTGGGGATTTCCCTATATATTATATATGCTTTAACATTGTCTTTAGTTGTTAATCAAAATGTTTTAGATACACGTTTTAGTTATTGCTCACATTAACATGGAATCCTATATACATCTTTAAATATAAGCTGTGTTCATTTACAAAAAAATTTTACAAATTTGTAAAAATTGTTACTAGTAAAATTTATTTTTACATGTACTTTTAACATTTACTTGCAACAATTGTTAAAAATTTGCAACAATTTTTAGTAAATAATCACAGCTACATATGGGCATTTCTCCAGAAATGTCAACCACAGCCAAAAAATTCAAAGTCTATAAAAGTATGTTGTTTTAACATATTTTTACAGGGAATCTATCAAATTTTAATAATGTAAACAAATTTTACATTAAATCATAACACACTTTGAAATATTCAAATGCAAAGTCGAACATATGCAAAAGTTCTGTTTTGAACATTTCTATTGCGCGTTTTGTTTTGCTAAATGATCTTAATGAGAAACATTATGCATTGACAATTGCTTTTTAAATCTCGGTTTATATTCAAACAATATAAGAAAAATGTAAACGGAACGATGCGATTGCCAGTTACGTCAATTTTTTTCTTTGCTTCACCGTATATTTCGATGTAGCGTGCAACATTGAAAAAGAACATTTGTTATCAGTGCGTCGAGGGTATTTGTACAATGCGCATCAAATATTAGTAACAAACAGATATTTTTGTTGCAAATTTAATAAAAAAAATTTTGTTGGAAAATAATCAGTGCTTTTCTCTTGGTACTTATTTTAAAATTGTAGCGTGCGACATCGTAAGTGTAAAATGCATAAATTCCAAAAAAAAAATTTCTGAAATATCTTTTTTTGCGATGGCCAATAACTACAAGCAGCAAGGATAGCTTATTCCATTAAAAAAAACTTTATTTGAGAATAGCAATACTATTTTCAGTTAAGTTAGTTTTTGTTCTATATTTGTATTTTTCTTTATTGAAGATATTTTTTTAAGTTTATAATTTTTGTTTGGAAAATAAATATATTAAATATATTTAAAATAAAGTAGAATCATCTTACGGATGTCTTGTAACATAAAAAGTAAAAACGTAAACATAAAAGTATGATGGCACAAAATGTCGCATGCAACATGTAGCGTGCGACAGTGATGGTTGGTTGGTTGGTTAACGTGGTAGCACGCACAGTTCCCGGCGCGCAACAAGTAGAGCCGACGGTGGCTCCGTTTTGACACCACACAACTCGTCAAGAAATCGGAGCCCCCCGATCAAAACTTGACCCAGGGGCAATGCTGAGGTGGCTAGAGCCAGCCCGTTGCGTTGAGATATTTCAGCAGGCTGTTGAGTCCCACCCGCGATATCTCCGAGAGTCCTTGTAGAAGGTAATTCCCGAACAGTCCATGTCGTATAGAGTTAAACGCCGGGCAATCACATAGAAGATGAAATACTGTCTCCTCAGTTCCAGGTTCCCTGCAGCTGCGGCAGCATTCATTGAAAGGGAGGCCGAGTCTCATAGCGTGCTTGCCGATCGTCCAATGACCAGTGAGCACGTACGTAAGTCTTGACACGTCCTTCCGACTGAAATTGAGAAGTCGCTCAGAGCGACCTATGTCATATGTGGGCCACGTTTCCTTGGTAGCCTTACAGCCATCCAGTTTCCTCCATTTGTCGTCAGCCATATCCAGATAGTGCCTGAAGATTTCGCTCCTGATAGTTCCCAGGGGTGTTGCGACTGGCACAGCCTGTGAAATATCAAGAGCGGCTCCAGATTTGGCCAGCCCATCCGCTTGTTCATTGCCATAATGGTCCCTATGCGCAGGGATCCAAATTAAGGTAATGTCAGATAGACTGCCCAGTCTGGACAGTTCTTCCCTACACTGGTTGACGAGTATGGATGTTGTTTTATATGACTCCAGTGACATCAAAGCTGCCTGGCTATCGACGAAGATGCCAATTTTGCCGCTGATGTTCCTATCGTATAGCGTTCTGCATGCCTCCCTGATCGCCAATATTTCAGCCTGAAATACGCTAGCCCAATCCGGCAGACGAAAAGAGAGATTCACATGTAGTTCCTCCGAGAAGACCCCAGAGCCGACACCACAAGTCATCTTTGACCCATCTGTGTAAACCCTCGTGCGGTATTCCTCGTCCAGAATACCCCTGCTCCATTCCCGTCTTGACGGGAATATGACCTTGAATTTCCTATCAAAGTCCATGCGGGGTATCATGTAGTCCGTTGGTCGTTTCAGAGATGTGGGTTGCTTCCGTAAGATCCCTGCATGACCGTACGTCCTCGCCCTCCAACATCCCGATGAAGAGAGCCTGACCGCGCTTTTGACGGATATGGCCATAAGGTGTATTTCAATTGGAACAAGGTGCAGCATAGTGTTCAGAGCCTCTGAAGGACTAGTGCGTAGAGCGCCTGTTGCTCCAATGCAGGCTGATCTTTGTACTCTGCCCAGCTGAACCACGATGTATTTCTTGCTCGTCGCGGTCCACCATACCAGAGATCCATATGTAAGAATGGGCCGTACTATTGCCGTGTATAGCCATTTGACCAGTCTAGGATTAAGGCCCCACCTGGTGCCAAACATTCTACGGCAGGCGTAGTAAGCCACCGTAGCATTCCTAACCCTGTGTTGAGTATTCAATCTCCATGATAGTTTCGAGTCCAGGATGATTCCCAGATATTTCGCGTGATTCGACAGGGGAAGTTCGCAACCCCCCAGCCGCGGTAGTTTGAAAGCCGGAATTTTTGTCCTTCTGGTGAATAGTACCAGTTCCGTTTTGTTTGGGTTCACTCCCAGTCCGCACTCAGCGGCCCAGTTACTGAGCGCCCCCAACGCACTGGACATAATGTCACTCATCACATCCAGAAACGCACCAGATACTAGTAACACCACATCATCCGCATAGGCCACCGTCTTGATGCCCCTGTTATCCAGGCCAGTAAGAATCGAGTTAACAACGATGAGCCAGAGCAGAGGAGAGATCACCCCACCTTGGGGTGTACCGCTGCTAACATTCTTTGACCTCAGACTGTTGCCAAGACATGATGTAACGATCCTTGACCTCAGCATGCTCACCAACTATCTAATGATGTACTCCTGGACATCCAGATCAGTTAGAGCCTGTTCGATCGCAGTGATCGTGACGTTGTTAAAAGCGCCCTCAATATCCAGGAAGGCGGCCATGGTAAATTGTTTATATTCCAGTGATCGTTCTATGGCCCCTACTACTTCGTGTAGCGCCGTCTCCGTAGACCGACCCTTGAGGTAGGCATGTTGACTGCGTGAGAGTTGTGATGTACCCTCCAGTCGATGTCTTATATGTGAGTCCAGAAGTCTCTCCAGAGTTTTGAGCAGAAAAGATGATAGACTGATTGGACGAAAGTCCCCCGCAATCTCATGACTACTCTTTCCGATTTTGGGTATAAAAACCACCTTTACCCTCCTCCAATTAGCCGGCACATAATTGAGGGATAGGCAGAGTCTATACATTAACCTCAACCAGGGAGTGACATACTTCCGTGCGCTCTGCAGCATCCTAGGGAAAATGCCATCAGGTCCCGGGGATTTATATGGGGCAAAACTTTCGATCGCCCATTGGATTCTTTCCTCCGAAATGATATATTCGTCAATCTCAAAGAACGAATCATCGTATACTGGTTCCCCATCAGTAGCGTCCAAGCAACCGGGGAAATGAGTGTTAAGTAGAATGTCAAGTGTTTCCTCCGATGATTCCGACCAGGTATCATCCGTTCTCTTGACATACGTTGGGTTCGAGTGGCCCTTGGCCAGAACTCTGCTAAGTCTGGCAGATTCTTTGGTGCTATCTATTGATTCGCAGAAGTTCCTCCATGATCTTCTCTTTGCGACTGCTATTGCCTTTTTATATGCCCTCTGTTTTTCGCGGTATTCCTGCCACGATTTACTGGCATAACCCGTGTTGAAAGCCCTACGGGCTTCTCTTCTTAGAGCCGAGAGTTCCGAGTTCCACCAGGGAGGGAAGCTCCTCCTGGCCCTCGTGATGGGGCATGAGATTTCAAACGCCCTAGTCAAGGCGCCACTGAAGGTCTCCTCCACCCCCTCGAGTGCAGAGATTGAATCCCGAATCTTCGGCATTCTACTGAGTCTACGTTCAAGAATTCCGTTAAACTTAGCCCAGTCCGTACGTCTCGGATTTCTAAAGCTAAGTTTCCCGGTATTAACCACGTGTCCAATGTCGAAGAGTATCCAGTTATGGTCCGAGAAGGACCTGCTGCTTGATACCCCCCACCTATCAACTGATAAATTAGACCTATCGTTCATAAGTGTTAAATCTAGAACCTCCTCCCAACCATTGAATTTACCTGAACTAGGAAATCTAAATGTTGGCCTTGAGCCGGAGTTACAGATAGTAATTTTGTTAGTATTTATGAAATCTAATATACACTCACCTCTATTGTTGATTTCACTGCTGCCCCAGATGGTGTGCCTGGCGTTGGCGTCACATCCAAGGATGAAGTCCTCTTTGGCGCCTAAAGAGGATAGGAGCGACCGTACCTCGTCCGGAGGGGCGTCCCTGTCATGTGCCATATAGCATGAGGCAATCACAAAGCTTCTTTTTTCCGCCATCTCGACCCTTGCGACTGAAAGGTCTGCTGAGCTAAGCTGTGAACAGAAGAAAATATTAATGTGCTTTTTCGCAACAAGACATGCTCTTGGCCTACCCTTGTCCTTCGCGTATAGTATGTTATATGTTTTGGCCGGGAACCCTTTCACCATTCCGTTTACCATCCAGGGTTCCTGAACCAGCGCTATGTCGAGGTCCTTCTCGGCTAGGAGGACCCCGAGGTTGTCAGAAGCACATCTTGAGTGCTGCAGGTTAATCTGCACTGCTCTCAGTGCCATCGGGTGGCTTCTTCTCCGACTCGGAGAGCTTCATACCGGTGAGCAGGTTGTGGGCGACCTCGACCTCATCCTTTTCACCACTCGCTGAGCTTGTTGGGCGGAATACCTTTACTTTTGCGTCCCGCACACCAAAGAAAAGCTTAAGGCCTGCCTTCTCGAGCGCCGTTGAGCCCTCCTCCGTGATGGCAAGCGTGAGGCAAGTGCTGTTATCCCCGTGATCTTCGGCTCGGATAACATTCCACTCCTCCATCGGGATACTGGGGTTCTGTCTTTTCAGACATCCCAGTATTTTCTGACCGTCAGAGCCTACCTTCGGTAACCAAATCTTTGCCCGAGGTCTCATTGGAATTTCCTCGGTGGGGATTAGCTTAAGACTTAAGCCATCCCATGCATCGCTTATCTTAGCGATACATTTGCCTAAGAAATCCTTTGAGAAGACGTCCAGACATTTGATTACCCTGTAGCCCCGGTGAATCTCACCGGAGTCAAAACGAGGCGCAGGGCTATCCAAATTGGTGAGGACGTGCTCCATGACGAGCTCAGCCAATTTGGACTCGATCGCGCCCCATTCTGTTACCACAGGGGTAAGATGACCACTCTTGTCGTTTGCCAAGGCCATCAGTAGGTGATCCTTTACAACCTCATTAAAGGGTCTCCTGGTGGTTGCAGAGCTCGATGGTCCCGGAGTGATCGGGTTATCCCGAATCTTCCTCCGTTTTGGCGGCTTTTCACTCTCTGCCTGAGAGCGATTCCGCTTGGACCCTTCTTGAGCGACATTAGACGTGCTGGGCATGTTGTCCCTAAACTTAAGGTACTCTTCTACCACAGCCTGATATTTGACACGATCTTCCTCATCGCGTTCGTGTGGGGTACCGTTCGCAGCGTTCTTAGCGATCTTGCCAAGAATAAATTGCGCCTTGTTGTACCTTTGCCTGAGGATATCACCAGGACTTCTCCTCTTTTTTGTGTTTATTTTCTCACCCGTTTGTCCATCAGACTTGACGGTCGGTTGGGTGAGATTTGGTTGGTTTTTCGGGGGCAGTGGCGTGCTCTGGCTGTCACCCACACTGCCGGAGAGTCCGATCAAGGTCTCTTGACTAGAGGCCAGGAGATCGTCCTCAGATGAGAGATTACTCTCATCTTGTTTTTTTAAAAATTGTTTTTTATTTATTATTTTTTCTTCCATTTTTGTTCCCACGAGTAGGCACGTAAGGGGATGGACCATCCATGCAGTGACGGCGTACATGGACTAGACAACAACTTACAACCGGCCCGTGTCCTAGCACCGGAGGGGAGCTGTTAGCGACTAGTCTTCTTTTACCACTAACTAGTCATTCAGGTTCTCGGCACTGCTACCAACCACCTTAACCTTACAAGTGGGGGAGAAGGGATGGGGTTCAGAGGGATATGAAAGGTAAAGAGGATGGGAGAAGGATGGATAACCATTAGTTGCGAAGGCCTTTGGGTTTACTAGTTCATGACCAGATGAAGTGTTGACCAGTCACCCACTGTTTCAGGGCACGAACTAGTAACCATAGCCTACGCTTAAGCCACCACATCACGACAAGATTGTTATCCAGGTGGGGGCGACAGTGATTAAAATTAAATTAAAAATAAGCTACACAATATTTGTGGATCAAATAAAAAGCATTATTTAGATACATCAATGCATAACATTTTAAAATTAGTCGCATTAAAATATTTCATCAGGTTTTGCTGAAATCAGTGTTTGAACTGTTTGCCGTAAAAGCGACTTCTGTTTTTGTCGCATGCAAATGCCTTGGTTTTTTTTTAATTTTCTTGAAAACGAACAATTGCTCAAAACCAACCTTTAGCACAAATTATAGAGCTAATCAAGAGCTATAAGTTTCGCCTTTTGTCAAAATAAAATTAATGTTTTGGTACATGTTTTTTTTCACTTTTAAGGCGTACGAATGTCGCATTCGACATTAGAGAAATGCCCATATATTAATTTTAACGCGAAAAGTTCTTAAATATGAATTAAAAAAAAGCATAAGTTTTGGACTTAAGCCTACCACTCTGTTCAAATTTGTGAAAAATGTTGAGCAATGTTACCTATCATGCGAGTTTGTACAATTTGACGTTTTAATTCCTGCAAAGTATGCTACAGTGTTTCGCGTATGTAAACAAACCCCACATGTATTTAACTAAAAATAATATTTTTTTAATAGCAAATTTAATAAAAAAGAAAGTAAATATGGATTAAAAAAAACCGTTACCGGTTTTGTTATTTAATTTTTTATTTCTTATTTAATAATCAATTCATACTTTTCTGCTTTTGCTTAAAATTGCACGTGAAATAAGTGCAGCTTACATTATTTCGCAGTTGTAAGCAAATGTTGAAAGAAACATTTTGCAACTTTTGCACAAAATGAACAGAGTACAACTCTATCAACATTATTTCCAGGGCTGTGGAGTCGTCCGAAAAAAGTACTAACTCCGACTCCGACTCCAAATGCTGAAAATTTTTAAGTGCGACTCCGACTCCTACTCCGACTCCAACTATAATCTTGATGCTATATGTATATGAAACTCAGTATTGTTCACTTTTATTTTTTCATTACCGTACGGCCTTCTAAAAATTAGAGTTTTTGAGAAGCAATTACCGTACGCAAACATTAATGTGCTGTTTCCAAATGACAGGCGATTGATTATGTAGCAACATTTATCAGGGGTGTGCTGATAAAACGCAAAACGCAAGAATTTGGAAGTTGTTTTTAATAAACTTTAAACCTAATTCTTATAATTTTTGGTTTAAAATCCTGTATAATAGGAAAATATTTGTCATAAAATTCTTTTATTACAAAAATCTTATTTAAAAACGACTTTTAAAATTCTTGCGTTTTACGTTTGCGATTTCCAGCACACCCCTGTATATGAAAAGCACTCAGTCCATCGCCTGTCATTTGGAAACAGCACATAAGAGCAGTATTCATAAACCATTTATTTAAATTTTAAATGTGTTTTAAGAAGATAATTTATATTTTTGGAAATTTTTTTTAAATTTTTTATGCAGAAAAACTTTGGAGTCGGAGTCGCGAGTTTTTGTGGGTACTATGACTCCGACTCTGGCACAAAAACATCAATTCCGACTCCACAGCCCTGATTATTTCATAGATATTCCGCACAAATTTTTTTCATATGCGTTTTGTAACGTCATTGATTTTCAATAACAAAACTTTTGGGTTCTTAACAATTTTCCTTTCTAATTTGAATACTTGTTTTGGGTTAGATGGTCAACCCATTTTAGCCCACCCCTTTGGTATTTAAATACCACCATGATTCTACTCACGAAAATTTTTGAATATAATCCCGAAATTTTATTTTTAACTTTACTACAACTCTATATCATTTATCCCTTTTACTTCACAACAAAAATTAAATAAATCAGTATACCATTTTTCTTATGTTCATTCAAAATGCACATTAAATTTTATTAAAATCTTCGTAAGGATTAATTAACTAATTTGTAATACGTTTCTGCAACGTTGCTTTCATACAATGTTAATATCAAACGAGCAGTAGTTTTACAAAATAAAAAAATTGATTTAAAAACAAATGGAAAACAAAATTTAAATTAACAATATAAATTTACACAACTTGGTCCCGCGATGATATGTACATATCAGCGCTTCACAAACATTCTTAAAAATCTGAAAATTAATGAAAAATGAATAAATATATGTATATATATATTCTATTTTTCCGGTAATTAAACACAAATATTTAATAATTTAATATTTTATATGTTTGTTTCACTTAATACTAATATACTTTCTTTTACGATATGTCTTTTTGTTTCTAAAAAATACAAATTAATATATAATAACACATCTTAAAAAATAATAAAAATAATATTTTTTCTTCTGAAATATTTAAAATTGATTTTAAATCTCAAATAATTAACATTTTACAAAGTTTTTTGCTTTGCATGTAAACTTATGAAATGTTATGTTATCCTGCATTTAAGACGACGATATGTGCAGTTCTTTTAATTTTTTTTCCAATAATTTTTTCCTACAAAAAATCCAACAGACACTTCCCTGCAAATAATAGGACTAGTCCATACACGCGTGTAAAGAGTAGCCCACAAGGGACTAGGACTAGTCCAAAAGTAACCCAAATGGTTACATTACGATGTCCTAGGGCAGGACCATATAACCCATCTTTGGACTACAAAGGAGTAGTTTTAAAACTACTCCATTGTATACACAAGAGGATTAGTTTTAACTTCGTTTAAAAACGAAAACATGTCGTTAAAAAATGAAGACATGTCGTCTCACTACAAACACTATTTAACAATGACATGGTCCATGCTTGCATTACATCGGACCAGTCCATGGAGTAGTCCATTTTATGAAATTGGATCAGGTGGTCCAATAATATTTGCAGGGAAGTAAAAATATTTAAAAAAAAAAATTAAAACGGTCTTGTTTTGCTACAATTTATGTGTAAATAACCTTTATACATAAAAGGAAATGTGACAGAAGGTAAAGTAATTGGGTAAGAAGATGTGTTTTATTGACGTATTAATAAAACTTTGCTTACTTTTTTATGCTACAATTATATAAGTGCCGGTTCACACAAGTCAAGTCAAGCCAAGTCTTGAGTTTTTAGGAGAGAAGGGAAAAGAGAATGCCATTTCTTTTCCCCTCTCTCCTAAAAACTCAAGACTTTTTTTTTTTTTTTCATTATTTATTTATTGAATCTTCATATATTAAATATGAACTAACAATAATTAGTCAAATCTTATCCTAATACTTTATTTTATGTCCTGCCAGTGCCAGACAAAAATTTTCTTCATCGCGGGTTCTGTTCACATATATAGGTGTTTATCGCTCATCCTAATGGATAAGTGCTGCAGTGTCTCTTCTCCTTAAGCGAGAGTGGCCGGTATCATTTAAAATATTTCGAGCTAGTGGATTTGGGTGCAACTCTAGCCTTTTTAAGTTTTTTTACCGCATACTTCGTAATAATAGTCTTTACCAGTGGCACATTGAGATCCTTGTGGATATTTGAGTTTTTAACATACCATGGGGCAGCTGTAATTATTCGAAGAAGTTTATTTTGGCGCCTTTGAATTTTTTCGATATTAGAGGCCGAGGCAGTGCCCCATAGCACCATATTGGCTTTAAAATAGCGTTGTAAAGTAGTAGTTTGCAATCGAGACTAAGAACAGAATTTCTTCCAATAAGCCAGTTAATTTGAATTGCTTTTAGTTTCATTTGGGTTAATTTTGCTTCTATATGGTATTTCCATGTTAAACGCCGATCTAGATGAATTCCGAGATATTTGACATGCAATTGTTGAGGCACTAGTTGATTATTGATTTTAATAGGGGGGCATGTTTCCCGACGCAAGGTGAAAGTTATATGTACGCATTTTTGCTCATTTACCATTATCCTCCACTGTTTTAGCCATATTTCTAGTTGAAATATATGATCCTGTAAATAACGAGATGCTTCATAACTGTTTTCGTGGACGCTTAGAAAAGCTGTATCATCAGCAAAAGTTGAGGTTAGGGTGTAATTGTTTGTTGGCATGTCCGAGGTATATATTAAGTAAAAAAGTGGGCCCAGGATGCTTCCCTGAGGGACTCCAGCTTCAATTGGCTGAGGAGAACTTAAAAAATCACCTTCTTTAATAATGAATTTTCGACCGACCAGGTAGCTTTCTAACAGCTTGTGTGTATTAACCGGTAGGTTTAGCTTCAATTTATGTAACAAGCCTACATGCCAGACTTTGTCAAAAGCTTGAGAAACATCTATGAAGAGAGCGGAGCAATATTTTCTTTCTTCAAAGGCTTTTCTTATGGCGTTTACTATCCGATGGGTTTGTTCAATTGTGCTATGCTCTCTTCTGAAACCGAATTGATGATTAGGTATACACCCATTGTCATTTAAAATTGGGGTTAATTTTGACGTTAAGAGCTTCTCAAACAGCTTTGATATATTAGGTAATAAGCTAATAGGCCTATATGACTCAACTTTTGTGTGATCTTTTCCTGGCTTTGGTATCATCGTTATTAAAGAGACCTTCCAATCTTGAGGGTAGTACTCAAGCCGTAAAATAGCATTAAAAATATAAAGAATAATTTTCTTTGCTATGCGAGGTAGCTCTAAAAGCATTTTGTTACTGATCTTATCAATACCAGGTGCCTTCTTGGTGTTTAATTCACAAATAGCCTTTTCTATTTCCTTTATCTCAAATCTTAGGGGGATAGCTGCTCTAACATAAACAGGCGGCAACTCGTCCGCTATATCGTCAGGTATATTTGGGGTAAATACGTTTTTCAAATGATTTACAAACAGGTTTAATTTTTCATTATCATTTCTTGCCCAACTTCCATTCTGGTTTCTTAATGGTGGTTTCGAGATAACTGGTCTTTTGAGTTTTCTAGCTGCACGCCATAATGAGTAGTCTGATTGTGGAGTTGCATCAAGGTCCTTAAGATATTTTTCCACGGAAGCCGTTTTCTGGGTCTGCAGAAATTGTCTTAGCCTTTTTGTACACTCTTTTAATTCATTTTTAAGTTGAGGGGATCTGTGCAATTGCCATTCTCTTCGCACTCTCCTTTTTTCATTCAAGAGGCGCTCGACATCTGTAAAATATATTTTATTATAATTGTTTTTTTGAGGGTTTTGCTCGAATGTTGAACAGCTAGTTTAAGATAACTGTCAAAATTGACAATAGAGAGATCCACATTTTCCGGAGTGCTAAGCGGTATATTTTCTGTGCAATGGGTACTGAGATATTTTTTATATTTTCAAAAACTCAAGACTTGACGAGTCAAACTTGACTTGTATGAACCGGCACTAACAGAGCCCAAAGAGTTATAACCTTACCATTTTATGGTAATTTACTTGACGTTAATTTGAATTGTTATAATGACTTTATACATTTTTGCAAGCAAACACAGGTGCGCATTTTTTGCATATTTTGTAAAAAGTTATGATACCATTAGGTAGAATTAAAATGTATGCACAGAAGTTTGAATGAATTGTCCTGTTGCCGTGTCTAAGTTCAAAAGTTTAACAATGCCAAAAAACTGTTTGACATAGAAAAATTTGTGTCGTATAATGCATCTGCAAACAAAAGCACTTGTTTAATAACAACATGCAAAAAAGAACTTTGTGGAAAGATAAAATCGAACATAAAAAGCCATTAGAAACTTGTTCATCGGCAGGACATCAAAAGTGATAATGGAAGTAATAGTGATGAAAACAATAAAGTTAAACACTACAATTAACAAAACAGATTTTTTGAAATGTTGTGTTGGATTGGTGACGAAAAAAATATTCCATTCAGAATATTTGACATCGTAATGTTAAATAGACCAGGTTTTTTCCATACGTGTGGGTTACTTTTGGACTAGGCCTGGTCCCTTGTGGACTACTCATTACACGCGTGCTTGGACTGGTCCTATTATTTGCAGGGCAGCCAACAAATAATTTTACAAAACAAAACACACACACATACTATCGCGTTGCCCAGCGGGAAAAATTGCCAGCGCTTTCACTTTGCAGGCCTTAAAGAAGGTTTACAACTGTATTTTTAATAAACTTTTACTTATTCCACTCTGCATTATTTTAAAAGTTCTTTTAGAATAGTTTTTATTAAATATTTTAGAAATTAAGATTTTCTATTCTAAGATAAGGCCCAAGGTCTATCCAATAGGTCTGCTTAAGAAGCCAGATGTTAATTTGGTTTATTCTTCAACGATTTCAAAAGTTGTTTACATTTTCCTTATACATGTATATTTTTGTTCACGTTTTTTGTTTTTTGCAACACATACATGCACAGAAAACACATTTTTCCTTTTGTTTCGTCTATGTAGTAGTAAGATTTTGACAACGGCGAGGAATTTAACACAAGCAAAATGCCTGTTGTTTTTTGTGTTTTTGTATTGTTGTAGTAGTAAGCAGACCTATTGGATAGACCTTGATAAGGCCTGTCGAAATCGTTTTATTAGTAGCTATGTTGGAATTTGTAGCAAGTTTACTTATTAATTTACTCACTTCACAATCACCCCTATCGCGAATTTTATGGGAATTTGTTATATGGGAGCAAAGCAATATTCCCATCCCCAACAAATCCGTATTGCAAATATTTTGGGAATATAAATGTCTATTGTGAATTACTTGTCAGTGCTTGCATTGTGAAAGAAAAAATATACAAAGTAAAATACTAATAAAAATATAATAAAATAAATAATGAATAGTGTTTATCTTCATTTTCTTTATTAACAGTCCTTCAATAAAATGAAAAAGCAATTTAATTTAGTCCAACCTTAGAATACAAATTAAAATCTACATGTTCCCTTTTCGCTCACATTAACACATGTTGGGAATTTATTTAGTATAAATACTCGCGGGAGTAAACATTGGCGATAGAACATTTTTCAAGTTTGGGAATTCATTCCCAAAAAATTTGTCATGGGAATCATTCACAATACAAAATACAAAAATGTGGGAATATTTTCATGGGAGTAGTTGTTTGCGATAGGGGTGATTATTAGCAACAACAATTACACTGGGATAAATCTTTGTTCTTAATTCTTTTTAGAAGGCCTTTAAAGTAGATACAAGAAGCCAAGGCTTTGGTATCCAATGACATACTGTGTAAATTAGAAATACAGTTGGAATGCGACTGGAAAACTTTATATCGCCAATAAGGCCTTCTATAAGACCTCTTTACTTCTTCATTTTCCCGCTGTTAATGGTCGGGCAAATCACGTTTTTTTTTCATTATGAGCAATTTGAATGTGAATTTTTTAAAATTTTTCATATCTGACAAATTCACATATGAATTTTTTTGTTTGCTCATTTTTCATAAATGAGGAAATTCAAAATATTTTTTTCCTCACCCTCATGAATGTGAAAAAGCAGTACAATTTAAAATTGTTCACGCTCGCTCATGACTGATAAATGAGCGAACGTTTCGGTACTCTGCTGTTAAGTTTCCTTGATTTTAATCCTTCTTTATTAACGTTATCGTTTTGTTTTATTGAAATCTTATTAATTTATTAATCAAATTATTTTTCAGGTCTTAATATTAAGTTCTCTTTCTTCAATATTTATTTAAAAAAAACACACGTTTATTTCAAAATCAAAACTAAACTCCTCATTTTTTTCCCAGTCACAAACCAAATTTTATTTCCAAAAGAATAGCCTACCCAATACAATTTTGTTTTCCTTAACAAGTAAAACCTGAAATTCTAAAAAATATTCAAACAAAATAGCAATGCAAAATAATTTCCAAATAAATTTCCAAAACCAAAGACAACTTAATTAAAAAAAAACCTAATGAATTCAAATTTAAATCAAGTATAAAAGTAAACAGTTGACAACATTTCACGTGAAATATTGAACAGAGTACCATACCAGGCTTTAGAAAAGAAAAATCAGAAATTTTAGAACATTTACTGCCAATTTTACCAAGTTCAGTTAAACTAACTTTTAATTAAAGTTCCAGTTACCAATATGTTCGGACAGCCATAACTGATAGTTAACTATTACCGAACTTGGTGAAATTGGCAGTTAGGAAAATAATATCGATAGTCTTACAAAATCGATAGGAAAAATATCAATATCGATATTTTTATTTATAATACAGCTTTGAAGCAGCTATAATCACAGAAATATCAGGTGTTTTTGTTATGTTGTAAAATCAATACCACCTGTATAAAAACGCCATTTTTAAAATGTCAAATTCTAGAAGTTTGAAAGTTAAAATTTTTGCAAAGTTTCACAATTTTTGGTAGACATTTGTGTGGAAAGTTTCTGGAAGCTTAATCAAATCAAATATCTTATAGTCTCTGCTACTTGGGAAAGGTGCTTTTCAGCTGCCGATGAAATACTAAAGCTGGAGGTCCACACCACGCATTACTCGCTTTTTTGCTGTATTCGCAGCTGTCCAAAAAGTAGAATCTGTGTAGTTATACTTAGTAAGTTACATGCGCCTTGAGGCGAAAAGTAGGTTTACTTTCTACTTTTGTTAGCGTCACAAGCAGCGTTCAAAAAAATCAGCTGATTTTGACAAATTAAATTTTATTTTTACTTAAGCTGCTGCTTCATAAAAAGCGTTGCATGTAACTTGAAACGTAGTACGCAAGTAAGGTTAGAAAAGTATGCACTGCGTGAAGGCGAAAACGCGTGATATGGAACTCCAGCTTAAATGCTTGTCTCTTTATTTTGAATGTAAACAAATTCAGTATGTACTTCAGTGTTGCCAAGTTAGGGATTTTCACCCCAAATTTGGGGTTTTTCTTTGCGTTTAGGGTCAGTTTTAGGGACTAAACATTAGTTAGGGGGAAATTTAGTGCGTATAAATAGCATTTGGGGATATTTTAGGGTTGATATTATTAAATATTTTCAAAATTACAAAAAAGAATGGAAAAACCCAAATGAATTTAAAGGTGATTATTCAATATAAGTTTCATTACAAGTAAATGTTCAAATATTAGTAGGATAGCATCTGCGTTACTGGCACTACCATTTTGGAACGCAACTGTCGAGCGAGCATTCTCAATGTTTAGTATTATAAAAAAAATAAGGAACCAACTGGCAACTTCAACAGTTGAATGTAATAATTTATGAGTTAAGGCCTAACCATTATATGCATAGCCTTGCTTAAACTACTCTCAAAAATTAGAAAAAGTCTCTCAAATGTATTTAGAAAAACCAAATAAAAAAACATTTGATTCCGTATGGCATGTGCGATTAGATTCGTTCCTTGCTTAAGCAAATGACAATTTCATTGAACTTAGCAAAAAGTTTCCTTAAGTTCAAAATAGTTTTCCGCATATAATTAACATGTATTCGCACATTTCCTTTAGCCAAATTAAGCACATTATGGTTGCGCCCTTAGATATTCTTTAAGCAATGAATGCCAAATTTGTATTCCGTCTTCTAAAGGTTTAATTATGAAAACATGCACGTGGACGAGAGGGATGAAAGTGTACTAGACGTTTTTAATGAGTTTTAATAATATATTCTGTTTTTCTAAAAGCTTTTTAATGTAAGTATATGTTAAAATATAGTTACATACATACATATGTAAAAAATTATATGAAATAAAATGGTATGTACGCTTAACAAAATATTTAAAAAATTATTCTTTTACAAATTTAGGGGGTATTTTTTTGATTTGGGGTAATTTCTTTAAATTTACTTGGCAACACTGATGTACATACATATCTATCTATGTATGTATGTATTTCTTTGAAGTTATTTTTTTGCTAACTACCATTTTTTGCTAGGTTAAAAATTCTAATAAGAATAATATTTTTTTTCTTAAACGTTTATTTTAGTTCTATTTATTTACTTATTGCTTTTTGGATCAAATGTTGTTTATGGTTTTCTTTTCTAATAAATCTCAAGTATTTGTTTTTTTTTTTAATGTACCTGTATGTAGCAAGTTCTTAATCGGGCTTTATTCCGTTATTTTATTCAGTTATTGAAAGTAATTTTAATTGTTATACAGATTTAATACTAGAAAAAAATAATTTTTAACGTTCACCAAGGCGAATTCATACAAGGTGGTCTTATTTTGAAAACGTGTACAACACTGTAAAATATTCTATCGGTGTGTCAAATATTCAAACAAATATTTCAGTTTGTTTTTAATTTTAAATTGTGTGTTTTGAAATATAATAACTTCAAAAAATTTAAAATTTCTTAATTTAAAGCGAAAATTATAGAATTTAGTAAAGATTCCCCAGAACCACCAGAACGGTAAACCATTTTGACACAAGGTTAGTTATCAGCTGTTGCTTACGTAGCAAGATAAGGTCGCCTTGACTGACACCAAGGGGGTTATTATTTTTTCAGTGTTGATACGCATTTATTTGAGCTTTCAAACCCTGAAAAAATCATTTCCATTCGTTCAGTATCGACTAGAAGAATTATAAATAAAATAGCTTTCGAACCGAAAAAGTATTCGATCACGGCTGCCAGAATTAGCCCCCAGAAAATTTTTTCAAAAACTGTCATATAAAATAACGTGCATACATATAACAAATCACTTACATACTTAAACAATATAAGATCATTTACTTTCAATTTGCAACCCTTTTGCCGCTCTGACACTTTTTGTGCGACTTTTTTTAAACTCGTCTAATTTTGCAACTTTTTCCAACTTTTTCCCCTTTTTTTTAAAAGTGAAATACTTTTTTACACTGCATAATTTCACATATTTCCCCTTAAAAATATCGACTTTGTTTTAAACGTTCCCCTGGATATGTAACCTTAATCGATTAAGCAGGTGATTATTTTGTATTCAGACAATTTCAACTACTGAACTGTATTGCATATGCCTTGTTTTGTATCGAGTTTATTGAATTTCCATGCCAATCTAGGATGATCGGCATTATTATTTAAAGCGTTTTAAGACCAATTTTGTTACCGCTATTAATGTTATTCATATCTTTATTTAAAAATGTTATAAATGACACAGACTTTTATTAACGAATTTGAGTTGTTAGAAAGTAAATCCAATGATAAATCATACAATTACATATTTGAAATTACAAATGATAAAAATTTTTGGCATACAGTAGGAAGCTAAAAAAATGCTTTTAATTAACCATTGTACCTTAATTAAGACAAATAAGCAGCGCATGTATTAACTTTACCGCACACCAATGCGCGTACAGACAGTTTGTATACCCTTCACCGAAGCTAAGAGGGTTTATATAACTTTGTCGTTCCGTTTGAAAGTTCACCAATATTGGTCCTACACCCTATTAAGTATATATATTCTGGGTCCTTATGAAAAGCGAAGTTCAAATCTGACTGTCCGTCTGTCCGTGTGTATGTTGAAATGGGTTTCCGAAGGCCCCAGAAATGATGGGGACTAGGTTGGCATATTTTTATATCACATATGCTCCTTTTAAGTTTGCTATTAAAATTCAGCCAGATCGGTCCAAAAATTACGGAGATATGAGAAAAAAACCACGACTTCCTCTAATTTTACCCGAAATCCCTTGTTTTTGTTGTTTTTTTATTTTCTTTTACTGCCTTTCTGGAAAATAGCAAGAGCCACAGTTTCCAAATTAGGTACAAATATTTAGGTTACCAATACACTCCATCCCACAAAATGTTGGCGAGATTGGAGAAGTGGGCGTGGTACCTCCCGTACAAAAAATATCAAAAACATTTTTAATAAAATAAAATGACCAAGCGATCTATCAAATAAGATTTTTCAGCCGGGTGGTGTTGAACTCGCGTTCTAATGGTTTGTTTCGTATAAACTGTGTGAAAATAAAATGTTTTGACATTAAGCAGACGTTTGCCGCTCTTATTTAGGAAGCTCAGTAAGTGATGAGGAGAAGTAATCGTCATAAGACTTTTTTCATTTCTTTTTAACTGAAGCATATTTGAGATAGTGTTTAAAGAAATAAAACCGAGATTGTCACCCGGTTGGGTATTGGTAAGGCTTAAGTAATTAAAATGTTAAAAAAGTGTGGGACTTTAAATGAAAAGAACGGATTTTTTGTGCGACTTTTTCAAACTGCTCAGCGGTAACCCTGACTATAGCCTAATGGAAAATTAATCAAAGCTTTCTTGTCTCAAGTTAAAACATTCAGACGATAGTATTTATAGTGAAATCTGAACTATCGATGGTATCCCAGCACTAGTTCAGCGAGTGCACTGTATTATAATTTTATGGATAACAATAAGGGTGTTCTGGAAATCGAAAACGCAAGAATTTTAGACGTCGTTTTTTAATATGATTTCTGTAATAAAAGAATTTTATGACAAATATGATACAAATATTTCTCTATTAAACAGAATATAACAAAAATAATAAAAATTAGATTAAAAGGTTTTCAAATTCTTGCGTTTTCGATTTCCATTATTTCATGTAGTCATATTAAATGTAAAATTTTAAATATTTTTAATTAGAAGCAAAAATATTATATTTTTCTGCTTATTTTTTTTTTTTTAATTTTACTATATATATATATGTGTTCCTCTAACTCCCATTGGAGCATAGGGCGCCATAGAGCATTGTAAATTATTTATTGATGGTTGGAGTTTAAAATCTTGAGTGAACATGTAGTTCGATAAAATGAACTTTCTTTCTTAAATTTTTGTGTAATTAAGTCCATTTGCATTTAAGGTGACGATAAACAACATATTACTTTTTCTTTTTTTTAATCTTTGTGAGCTTCAAAGCAAATGGATCTATTACAAAAAATTTACGTTAAGAACTAAAAATTCTTTTAACATGTTTACGTAAATGGTAAAAATTTTAAGTGAAAATATACAGTCGAACTTTCATACCTGGCATCACCATTATCCCAAATAAACTTTGACTTATGGAGACTTCTTTCGAGTCACAAAAATTTATTGTTGTATTTTTGTTTTAAAACAGGAAGTATTTTTGAAAGCTTTAAACCTAAGAATGCAGCATGTATTTGTAACAAACCATTTACAATGAAGTAAGAAATTGGCATTTTTAAACTTTTAGCTGCTGTTAAATAATTTAGGACTGCTATTTTTACCAGATAGATGAGAAAGTGATGTAAACGAGTTGATAACAATAATAAAAACTTGCATTTTACTTTAAAAAGCATACTTTCTGCAAGTTCATCGACTCTTATGGCGTTTTCTTTTCTAAACAAGTAAGACTGCTATATTCGGCTGTGCCGAATCTTATTTACCCTTCACCATTGTGTGAGCAGAATACAGAGCAACTAGCCAAAAACTAAATAATTTTTACATATACATACATATTCACAATTCTAAAAACTTCATTACAAATTAAATTAAAAAACTAAAACTGATAATTATTTTTTTAAAATCGTTTTTAGAACATAAAAATTAAAAAAAAAATCGCTTTGAAAAACGAAGGTTTGAACCAGAGGACTCACAGTTTCTAAACTCAACCCCCTAGACGACTGAACCATAAACGAACGTTGTTTGAATATCATTAAAACGAAATATGGCCCGTTTTAGGTTTCACAACTCAACTCAATTGTGTCAACTCAACTCAGCAATGTTGTAAACCATAATACATAAATTACAATTCAACTTATTTGAGTTGTGAACCGTAATAGTGGCCTATATTCACCAAAATAGTTTGTACCATGTATGTGTGTTTGTTTGTTTCTTTTAGTATAGGCAGTGTTGTCTTACCGTAGATTTACCTTTTTTGGCGAGTTTTTAAGTAGCAAAAATAATCGAAAATTCCCTGTTTCTATTTGTTAAAATTGTTTCGTTAAATAGATGAAATAATAAAGAAGGGTGATAACGAAAATCATATTGGGCATTACGCTAATATATGTAAACAAATGCAAAGGGGGGGAATAAGAGACAACCGGATTTGAACTTCGCTTTTCATAAAGACCCAGAATATATGTACTTTATAGGGCGTAGGATCAATATTGTAGACATTACAAACGGAATGACAAAGTTATGTATACCCTTTTACCTTCGGTGAAGGGTATAAAAAGAGTATTTTTGGGATTTCATTATTTTGGTTATAAGTTAGCCATTTTTTAACCGATTTGAAAGATTTATATACCGACGTGTTTAAGAAGAAACTTACCATTACTTGGGTTATAAAACTTGAACTCGGAAAGATCTTTGGTTCCTGAATTTTATTTTGGCCATAACTTTTCGTATCTAAACCGATTTTTCCGAGTTTTTTATAAAATATGTTCTACTAAAAACTTCCGATATTTTGGTATATAAGTCGTATCTATAGGACATATAATGTATGTACCTAATTTGGAAACTTTGGCTCTTGCCGTTCCCCAGATATACAGCAAAAAGTAATAAAAATACAACAATCACAAGGGATTTTTGGGAAAAATTAGAGGTGGTCGTGGTTTTTTGCTCATATCTCAGCCATTTGTGGACCGATCTTTTTGAATTTCAATAGCAAACAATTCCGGACCATATGCGACATAAACGTATAATAACCTGGCCCCCATCATATATGGGGTCTTCGGAAACCTCATTTCAACTGACAGACGGACATATTTAAATCAACTTCGCTTTTCATAAGGACCCAGAATATATGTACTTTATAGGGTGTAGGATCAATATTGTAGAAATTACAAACGGAATGACGAAGGGTATAAAAAAGTGTTGCATAAGTGTAACATGTGACTTGGCAACATTTTTAAATGATCCCCTAATTTTTAAGAAGTGTTTCATATTTTACGTTTATAAAAGAACAAACATTTCGGCATTAAACAATAAAGTACGATTAGCACAAGGCAAATTCAATTACAGGTGGTGGCAAGACTACAACAAACCAAAGCCAACAGAAACAACAGATGTTTTTTGTATGGCATTGTTAGTGCTTACTGCTCGAAACTTGCCAACTCCTTATACTTAATTTAATTTTTTTTAATTTTAATGGGAACATCATCAGAAAAGAACGCTTTACACTTTTAAAATAACACATGTTTTTCAGAAAAGAGCATAAAAAATGTAAAAGGCAGAATAAATGCACAATTTTACTCAGAAAAGAAAACGCCATCAAATACAGTATCACAGCATCCCATTGTATAATTCTTACAATAACTTCTTCGAAAGAAAAGCACCTAATATACCTAATGAGTTTCCTTCAATTCAGTTATTCATTTGGGACTATGCGAAAGAAAAGCCGTAAATATTTAGACAAAGAAATTCGATATCTTTTGCCAGCAGTTAACTTGTGTGTAAAATGAATCAACATAATTTCTAGCTTTCCCTAAATAATTTCAGTGTATTTATCAAACATGAAAACTTGGAAATTTAGCACGTCATACAGCAGTCTTATTAATAATAAATTTTGTATTCCTGAAGATAACTTTGACTTCTAAAGATGTCTTCTAGTATTTTGCAGAAATTGCGGCGCACGACTGTCAAAATTGAGAGTTACGCTTTTACACAGGTTTTAAAAAACTGCAGTCGAAACCAAAAATTGTCGAACAAAAAACGAAAATTTAGGTACAACATTTCGCTTTTTGAGTTGGTTTCACAGCGACTGTTTATAATTAATGAATCAGAAGTAAAAGCAACAGTTTTTATTTCTGGCCAATGGCAAATGAAGAAGTTGAAGAAATGGCAGTTTTTGTACTTTGACTGCAGTTTTTTAAACGCTGCTTTTACACGTTCGATTTCGGCTTTATCACATTAGCAAATTATTTACTTATTTACACTTCGATTCACTTGTAAATAAATTTATTGAAAATGTGGTTTCTTTAAAAAATATGTGTAAATAAATAGATTTTAAATCATATTTGCCACCACAACCAAATAACTTGCAAAACAGTTGATGTCAGATGGACGCTCTTATTGAAATTTTCGACGCTGCAAACTCGAGCTGACATTTAAAGAAGCAATTTATCTTTTGATTTTACACGAGATGTATGTATTTTGCTGCATCAAACTGCCAAATACATGTCCTCTTGAAGCAACTTTAGTCAGGTTGTGAGCCCATCAACTAGCCATGATGATCGAAAATGACAAAATATTCTTTATAAAACTAAAACCGTCAAAGCAACATTCAACTAAAACATTACCCAGCAGTAAATAGAAGGAGTACGGATGCCTTCTAGAATTTCTTTGTACTCCTTTTTTGGATATACAAGGCCTGCTTGCTCCATTACATACTTATGCTTTTTACACACGTTGTCATTGCGGAGTAAGCCTAATAGTAAGTTACTTAAGAACGGTAACGGGATAAAAAACCCATAATTATTTTGCTTTTTCTTATGCCAAAAATCAAAAAATGCTACACCTTCTCGTAGGAGCGAATGTGGAATGTGTATCTTATCTTTTATACGAGAGCGCCGAGGCTTTCTACGAGGAACTCTATAACAGTTAGATAAGAATAGTATTTGAATCAAAAAAGCAGGCCTTAAAAAAGGCCTGAAGTAAGAACATCTGCTGAGTTTTCCACAGTACTGTTCTACATTCGAGCATATCAAAACTTCTACAGTGAACTCTCGGTAATGTGAACTTCCAATATAGTGAATTATCCATGTTGTTAAATACTGTATTCTACTTTGTATTTTACTTTGTATTCAACATAATGAATTTGATCAAGTTTTTATAGTTTTATATGTTTTTGTATATTGAAAATAGTTTACTTACAAGGGGAATTCATGTAAACGGTGGTGTCGATACTACAACAAGTAGCAACACTAACAACACAACAATGTATTTTTTTGTTGCATTCGTTGGCCGATATGTCAAAAACACAAGTAACTTTTGACATTCCTCTCCCTCATAAAGAAAAAAAAGTAGCCACCTGAAAATGAATTCGCCTTGGTTTACGTACATACATATGTTTGTTATCACAGCTTGAAGTTTCCAGTAATCTATCGTATACGTTTTCGATCTTTGTTTCCAGCTCTTGTAGGTTTCATCGAGGAGTGTAATAAAAAGAATGTGTATTATCATACACTGAGTCCATGACTTTTCAAAATACTCCAACCAATAACCAATCTTCGAAATCTAAGGAATTCCTCTTAATAGGTTTACATTTAAACAATTGAACAACATTTACAAGCTTTATTACCAAGATCATTCTAAAGTCAAGCCAACATTCGTATCAAATAAATGAATCTTTCTTTTGAAAATTATAGCAACTGCAAATACTTTATTTTCAGTAAATTATTTTTAAATCTCATAAATATGTACATGTATTTTCCTTAAATCGTTAAAGGAATCAATCAGACAAGGTCAACAACGACGAATACTTTTTCACAAAAATTTACAACCGCTTCAAAACTGCTTTCCGTTCTTATTGCCCTGGTATTAATTGTGGCTGGGATAATTGTCTACGTTGAGGTGACTAGAGAAAAACCCCATCTGCCGCGAGGACCCATATATTTTGGAAACAATTACGAACACGATACATGTAAGTGATAGCGAAATGTTTTACACTGTTGTTCTTTTTTCTATTTCGATATGATTCGATTTGAATTTTCAAGTATCTCAGTTCCGAATTTAGGAAATGGACATCTAGTGGTTGATCGCTTACAGTGGGGAGCTTCTGAGTTGGCCAATAAGCTAACAGTGCCCTTGCAACATCCCATTCCGTACGTGTTGGTAACCCATATTGGAGTTCAGTCAACACCCTGTTACAACATTTACAAGTGCTCAATTAAAATGCGCACCATACAAGATTCAGCGATCGCCGAAAAAGGTCTTCCCGATATTCAATCAAACTTCTATGTGAGTAAATGCTAATTAGTGTACATTATTAGCCGAATTCATAATGAAAATTTGGCATGAAGTTAGCACAAAGTTTACTTACAATACACTTATCAAATTCTGGCAAACGATTTGCTAAACTCTTGTTATCGAGCCGCCAAACGTTTGCCAGCTGTTTAACATTAAACAATTTGGTTGGTTTCATTTAAATTACTGTTTTTTTATTTTATTTTAATTTAAAAAACTTTTTAAAATTGTTGTATGTGGAGGATAAAACAAACAAAAAAAAACTTACAAAAATGACAAAACCAGCGATGATTAATGCAAACGTGTTGCATTTTTTAGTAATATAATGTGGCATCATTAAAATTCAGAGTTGATTTCTTAAAAGTGAGCAGATGGAGAAAAGTTCGTTATGAATTAACTCTGTGCGAACAAGCTGCTAAGCAGTTCGTTGTACGTAGTGTACAAACTATGGCTAACTTTTTGTTATGAATACGGCTGTATGTTTCGTATATAATTTTAATTTAAAAATTAAAAAAAAATATATATCAATTTCTATATGACAACGTATGATAAGGGATGTGTATATTTCTAGTTTTTTTTTTATTAATTTGCAGGTTGGCTCTGATGGTTACGTCTATGTTGGACGTGGTTGGAATTGGGCAAACACATATGCAAACAATTCATTAGCCATCACGTTTTTGGGTGATTTTGGACGTTATATACCGAACGATAAACAAATCGAAGCCACTCAATACTTATTGGCACATGCATCGACCAACAAATACATTGATTTAAACTACAAACTAGTGGCTCAAAATCAGGTAAAATTCAACAAAGAAATCTTAAATAAAAAAAATATAATCAGGCCTGTTTTGAAAATCACTTTAATTCAAATCACGTCATTTCAAATCACATGTGCCTTTTAAAATTACACGTGTGATATTTTGGTGTTCCGTTATTGTGTGTTTCTGTGTGATTTTTAACTGCCGATAGCACACGGAGAAACACAAAAACGGTGTGATGTTAAGAACATCACCAAATACCACGTTTGATTTTAGAAAGCATGTGATTTGAAATCACGGGATTTTCAGAACAGGCCCGAATGTTTAATGATATGTATACATTTTTATTTAAATAGACAAGAAGTTCCAAAAGTCCGGGAGCCAATATATATCGTATAATAAAGAAGTGGCCTCACTTCTATCCCTGCGGCATGGACAACAATCCAACTTGCGGCAGTGAACTTGGAATGCCATATCCATGGCTGGCGAATATGTAATTTTAAATAAAAAAAAAAAAAACTGGATTAAACATGGACTTGTGTTTTGCTGTTTCCTTTTGTTATTCTCCTAAAAAAGTTATTTCTTTTCCATAAATAATTTTTATTGTATTTATACAATTTCATACTTACATACATACATACATACATACATACATACATAAAAACACACATACATACATACATACAATAAACATGTATCTACGTATTATTTTGTTAATAAAGTTAAATAGTGTTAAGATTTCTTATTAAACTTGTTTTCTTTATTCTCACAGCATCTTGTTGAATTAATTAATTAATTTTACACAAAAATTAATTTTTACTTATTAACATAAACATATCGTCAGCTCAATATGGGTTTACCCTACCAACCTTTAAAAAACATTTTTTGTTAGGTATGGGGTATAACGTTAGATGAAATGCAAAACCACGTAACTAACAAAAAATGCGAAATCAATAGTTTTTTTGCTAGATTAGGATCATAGTTGGGGGTAGTGCACTAAATATAGATTTAATTCAGCAGTGCACTATCACTAAATAAAACTGCAAAAAATTAGTTTGCACTCTGTTTTACCAGCTTTATTGATGATTGTTATTTTTTTTTACTACCCCTAAAAAATTTGGTGAAAGTCGTTCTATTTTAGAAAATCTGCGGCATTTGATTACCAAAATATTAAAAGAAATATATTTTTCAATATACATAAACATAATATATTTGTTTCTACTATAAAATATTGAAAAAGTTTGTTTCGTGGTTTTGCGTTTCAGCTAACGATATGTATTTTGATAATCCCCTTTCTGAATCCAAAACCTCGTTTGGTAGGTTTCTGAGATATGAGGCATTAGGATCAATAAGTATTGCACCAAGTTCTTGATACAAAAATGTACAAAATGAATTCCACTCAGGCTATTTTTCATTTCCGTAGGAAAAACAATGGTAAAGGCGAAAGCAAAATAAAATGAAGGGCAAAAGAAGAGAAGTTGCCGTAGCAGAAATTCAGGTTCATAACAGTGGAATTGCTTTTGCTGTAATCTTCATATAAAACCAAATCAAATAACAAACTTCATCAATGTTGTCTTTTTATTATATTGTAAATATCAGGGAGTCACACAGAGGCGCAACGAGAGGGAAGATATTGTGGTTATATCTGCCCTTTTTTATTTCTCTTTGCACCATCTTTCATGCCGCAATACAATAAACAAAAAACTTTTTTATAGAGATTTATTTGTAAGATTGTGGAAAAAATTTCTGTCACTTTTTTAAAAGCTGCCCTCACAACTGATTTAGGTATTTTCTTAACATCGCTCTTTTCGCCTCTGTCCAACCACTGTGGTAAATATACAAACTTTCATCTCAACAACAAGTTACTCAATACACAGTGTTGCCATTACGTGTGTTATTACACATTTAGATTTTCTTTTTTTTATTATTTTCGTTTCTTTCTTGTTTTTGTTTTCTTTTGCTATTTCGAATTTTGATTTTTATGACTGTTAATTATTTTGTATATGCAAAATTTAAGTGTGTCGCTTATTTTAGTAAATGTAGATGGAGTTCACGGCAAAAAAAGATTGGAAGATTTTCAAAATTTCTTCCAAGTTTTATAGTTATGTTTCTTAAAATAAAACACTAAGGAGTTTCAAAATTTTTCATTCAAAAATGTTCTTTATTTAATTTAAAGTTATTTTAACTTTAATAAATTTTTATTTATATTTTTATAAATTTATTATTTCTTTAAATAAATACAAATTTAATTTTAAAAGGTCCTTTTAGGATCCTTTCTATTTATTGTTCCACAATTTATGTTTTTTTTAATAAATGTTTTTATAATTTTAAATGTCCTTTTAAAGGATGATTTTAACAAAAACTTTCTGTTTGAACACTTCTCTGCGACTGACTCTAAAATTAATTATTTTGTCATATTTTAAACAATACCGTACATAATACATACTTATTAAATTACTTATTAATACGATCGTTTTCATATTTAACTTAACATACGTATTTACATACATATATATATATATATATATATATACATATATCGGGAATGCAATATCGCTTAACAACGTATTTAAGAACAAAAAGCTTTACAACAAACACTAGACATGCGCAATTGTCACTAGCTTGAATTACATACACAACGTGTGTAAGTAAGAAAGAAGCAAGATTGTGCATGTCTGGTCAAATTGGGATTTCAGAATTACAAAAAAAATAGCGAGTTTCAGAAATTAAGATTTTAAGACGGGTAGCAACAAAATAAACACGTACAATTAGTGTTACATTATTTTACATACGCATTCAGCGTATGTAAGTAAGTGAACAGAACATGTTTGATCATACTGTTGTCATGGAATAAATTTTAATTAGGGGTTTTCATATAATTTTAAGTATATGTATGTATACATACATATGCATACATATAACTCCCCCGTCGTTTGATAAAAGCTCCTGCGATTTATTATTTTCTTTTTTTTTTTTGATTACCGATTTATTTATGGGACATATGTATGTTGATAGAAAGTTTATAGATGTTTGTATGAAAATATGTATGACTGTAATAAAATAAATGTTTCTTTATTGTTTTGACTGCTTTTTTTTTTAAATTATTTAATTATTTTTGCCTATCCATGTATGATTTTGTTTATGTAACATTTTTGTTATATTTTAATTATTTCTAATGTACTGTATTTAATATACTTATTTTATGTGTTTTAATAATTGTTTTTTATTCCATAGTTTTTATGTGGCTATATTTCATTTGTTTACTTTATATATTTTACATATGTATTACGTATTTAATATTTACTACAATGTACATATATATTTTTTTTTTTGAAAATTAATTCCCAGCATAAATTTTAAAACTATTTTTTGTTAAATTTTAATTCTTAATCTGTAAATTAAATAAATTTTACTTTTTGATTTTCAAAAAAAAATTATATTTGTCCCTCCTATTGACAAAGGGTTTGTATTGTTCGTGTTATATATTCAAGAAAGATTGACAGAAGTTATTCATTTATTTGTGAGCGCTTTTTTCTCTTAATATGTGATTTGTAATATTTATGTCTAGTTTGAGTTACAAGATGATCATCATCAAATCTATCTACTGTTACTTTTCTAAACCTGGCATGATTTTTTCCACCCCTTTCATGTTTCAAGAACACCGGTCCTGTTTGTAGTTCACAATTTTCGCGGTTCTCGTTTAATTTAGATATAGATTTTTCCTTTGCTTTAACCATTATTTCCCTAATTTTCGGATAATCTTCTAACCTAACTTTGCCGTTATGAAAGTCAACAGGCTTGCAACCAGTTGTTGAATGAATTGAATTATTATAAAACATTATAACTTTGTAAATTTTCTCTTCCACGGTATCCGTGTCCCTTTCTGGATCATGTCTAAGAAGACGAATATGTTCATTCATGGTGTTATGAAGGCGTTCTACGTCCGCATTTGAGGTATGATTATTATTAGATATAAAGTTAATGTCTATATTTCTTTCTCTCAAAAATTCCATTAAGGGAAGTGCCTTAAATCCTAACTCATTGTCGGTAACAATTTTTTCAATATTTCCAACAATACCCAAGTATTGCGTGAGTGCCTTTTTAAATTCAACCCATGACCTATTTGCGATTTTTATTGCCTGTGCAAACTTGGAAAACTTATCAATTACAGTTAGAAACAGCGTTTTTTGTAAACTATAAAAAACATCGATGTGTACAACCTGTCCTGGTCTATCAGGGGTTTGAGTAAGTTTAAACATTTGTTTGATAGGTTTCCTATCATATTTTTCAATATTGCAGATGTGGCAATTGTTAATAAATTGTTGAATTCTATATTTTAACTTTGGGTGATATATTTTGGTTTTAAGTTGTGAGAGATTTTCATTTATACCACGATGATTATTTCTAAAGTGCTCATTTTTAATCTTATTACTAAGATCATCTTCATCTAAAATATCATCAAGCAAGTTACTGCATCTTACTATTTTAAGTCTTGAATTTTTGAAATATTTGGTAAAAGTGTTCTGAAACAATTGGTAAAGACTTTCATCATTTATGAAAACTGCAGTTACCTTGGTTGGGTGAAAATAATTTTTCAATATATCTAACATGTCGTGTTCATTAAACCTAGTTGCCATAATAATTTTTCTATGATTTTTAAAAATTTCCAAGTTAACTATTTTTAAAGAGCCTGGTTTTTTTTCAATAATAATCTGATTACGATATAAATTTAACGGGGTATCGGTTAATCGAACAGTATTAGGATTCTCAATTAAATTTATTTGAGGTTCAATCCGAGATAATGCATCCGCGTTTCCGTTTTTAATTCCGCTTTTATAAAAAATATCATAGTCATATTCTTCGAGTTGTAATCGCCATCGAATTAATTTCGAATTTGGTTGTTTCATAGAAAATAGCCACTGTAGTGGCTGATGATCAGTCTTGATAATAAATTTTCTACCAAACAGATATGGGCGAAAATACTTTACAGCCCAAACTACAGCTAGCAATTCCTTTTCTACTATACTATAATTTATCTCATGTTCATTGAGAGTTCTGCTGGCATAGCATATGGGATGATTTTCCTGCGAAAGGACAGCACCGAGTGCAAAACTGCTTGCGTCTGTATTTAAAACGAACTGCTTGTTGAAGTTTGGGTAGGCTAATATCGGATCATGGGTAAGAAGAGTTTTTAGTGTTCTAAAGCTTTCGATGTATTCTGGGTCATTAATATTAATCTTAATGTCTTTTTTTAAATATTTTGTCATTGGTTTCGCAATTGCCGAATAGTCTCTAATAAATTTGCGGTAATAGCCGCTTAGGCCTAAAAACGTTTTTATTTGCTTTTGTGTCTTTGGCAAGGGAAAATTTACAACACATTCTACTTTCTTAGGATTCGGTTTTATTCCCTGGTGTGTAATAACATGCCCTAAAAATTCCGTTTCACGTCGTAAAAATTCGCATTTATCCACCTGAATTTTTAGGTTGGCGTTTAAAAGTCTATCGAAGACAAGACGTAAAGAATTGATATGTTCCTGAAGAGAAGTTGAATAAATTATGATATCATCCAAGTAAACTAAACACACTTTATTCACTAGATCACCTAAAATGTTATTCATTAGCCTTTGAAAAGTGGCGGGTGCGGTTTTCAATCCGAAAGGCATTCTCAAAAACTCATAATGCCCACCCTCTACTGAAAAAGCGGTCTTATGGGTGTCCCTTGAATCGATTTCAACTTGGTGAAAACCCTTTGCTAAATCTAAGGTGGTAAAATACATACACCTGCCTAGCTTTTCCAAGATTTCCTCTATGTTTGGGATAGGAAAACGGTCATCTATAGTTTTTTCATTGAGTTTTCTGTAGTCCACTACAATTCGCCATTTTCTCAGTCCACTGGCATCATCTTTCTTAGGAACAATCCAAATCGGAGCAGAATAAGGGGAATTTGAAGGCTTAATTATTTTGTTGTCTAACATTTCCTGTATTTGTTTTTTTACCTCATCTTTATGTACGTATGGGTATCTATAAGTTTTGGCAAAAACAGGAATATCGTCCGTAGTAAATATGCGGTGTTTTATAGCATTTGTGAACGTTAGGTTAGAATTCGTTTGATAAAATAGTTGACTATAATTTTCCAATATCTTTACTAAATTCAATTTTTCCTCTGCGTTCAGATGGTCTGTTCTTATCTGTTTCAAATAATGTAGTTTATGATTACTTTCCCGATATAAGCTCTCATCAACTAAATAATAATTTTCGGGAGAAACGGGCCATGAACCATTTTTCGGTAGGTGTATTACTTTAGGGCACCTAGCAGTAGTTTCTACTTCTACCTTAAAATTTTGTGCGTTGTAAACGCCTTCATCAACAATAGTTTCGCCTAAACTATTTCTATGTTCCCTAATATGAACTAATCCACATTCAGTAGGTGTAATACATTTAATTTTTCGATTTTCATTTATGTTTAATAAAGGTATTCGCTTGTTATTGATAATTAATTGGTTTTTCCCATAATCTATAATCGATTTGTACTTTTGTAAAATGTCGTTTCCAATGATTCCGTCATAGTCATTGTGAAACCTGCATTCGATCAATAATATACTGTCATTGCCATCCCCCAGTTCCGTAAACATTGGAACTTGGTAGATAGTACTAGTTGTTATACTGTTCTGCAAAGTTTTTAAGGTCAAACTATGGGAATTAATTCGCCATTTTGGATTGCATATGCCTGGGTTAACTATTGAATGAGTGGCCCCAGTATCCATAATAAATTTAAGACGATCTTTAATTCTTATATATGGTAATTCTCCGGCGAGGCTCGTAAAGGAAAATTTTGCACTGTGTTATTTTGACTGGGTAAACTAATATTAGAGTTCGTTGCACTATTATGATTATTAACGCATGAATCCCTCTCGGGTATATGGTAATTTTCAGGTGTGCCCTGAAAAGGAAAAGATTGATGTCCTCTACTACAGCTAGGATTGTGCGCGCTAGCTAAATTTTCGAACCGTTGACTATTCTGTAATGAGGGTGGCCCCATTAAATTTTCAGAATTCTGCATTATATTAATATCCATTGGTTGTGGATAATTTTGTTGATTCTGAGAATTTGGAAAATTGCCCCTAAAACGTTGTCCGCTATTATAGCTGGCAAAGTTATTTCGGTTTTTGTTGACATTATTACTTTGACCGTTGTCGTATTGGTATTTTCCGTTATTAGTTGCCCTAGTTGCTCTAGGAAAAAATCTATTGTTTTCCCGATAGTAAAAATCTTGGCTTGTATCGCCGTTTCTATTTGGTTGAAAATTTTTGCCACCATTTCCATAAGCATTTGAAGTTTTACTTAAATTTTCATTCTTTTTTTCGCTACAATAGCTAGCATATCCCGACGTAAAAAGGATATCCATTGCATCCTCAATCGTATCAGGATTTCTACAAGCCAATATTGTTCTCATGGGCTCTGGTATTTTTTCCCTAAAGATTTTAAGAGCTGTCCTCATATTATTTCTAGCTATTTGCTCACTGTTCAAATTGACTCCTAGATCCGTGCATGTCTTATTATTCAAACTACGAAGTTTTTCCTTAATTTCGTTGTAAAAATCAATGGCATTTGTTTTAAAAACTACCGATCTGAGCCTATCGTATAACTCTTCTGTACTAAATTTTTCACCAAAATTATTAGTTAAAATGGTTCTTATTTCCGGCCTAGATTGCGCATGGAAATTAATTTCTATTGTCTCCCTTGCTCTGCCTTTAAGCTTACTTTTAATAAGATCAAAAAATAGAAGTTGTGAAATTTCATCATATCGATTAAGAAGTGGATTTATTTTATCAACAAGCGAAATAAATGAATATAATTCTTTTTTATTTCCAGAAAATTCTGGCAATCTTTCAAGGAATTTAAGGGGATCTAATGTTAATCTATTTAGGGAATTACTTTCCAAAGCCATTCTGTGAATTTATGTTTTTCTTTGAAATATGTATAGACAAATGAAGTAGATTATGACAATATAAAGTTTTACAATATAGCCATTAAATTTTCAAAATGTAGGAAAAATATTAACAAGCAGGGTTTTTATTTCCTATCTTTGGTGGTAATACAAAAAAAATTTCCTTTGTGTTTCTCTTTCGTTATAAAAAAAAATTTTTGTTTTATTTATTAGTATAAAAATTACGTAACGTAATATATATATTAAATTATATGTACGTATACCTTAAATTATTGAATTAATAATGTATATGAAGTTTTTCGGGATGTCTCTCCAAAACGGCTTCCTTAGAAATGCATCAATAGCGTAAAAAGGGGGAAAAAATTGCTTTTTTTTCTCTTTTACTGCGTTAATGATGTACAGTTGAAGTTTTCAAAATTTCTTTTCGAAACGGCTTCTCAGATATGCATTAAAAGTTTCCTTTCGTTTTAATTGAACGTTGTTTCCAAGTTTTTAAAGTCTTTTTAAATTTTGCTTTAAATTTGTTGTGTTTTTTTAACAATTACGTTACTCTTGGTACACCTTTGCAGAAGTTGATAATAAATTGTCTTTAAAAAAAAATTGTCTCTTGTTTTTGGAAAATATAAAATCATTCGTATTTTATTTCTTATTTTGCTTTATATTGTTCAGTTTTTAATGCCCGCCAAGACATTGAAATGTCAAGTATCACTTTTCACTTTTAATCTTTAGAAAGGATACCCGGGCATCCTACCGACTGCGCCAGTTATGTTTCTTAAAATAAAACACTAAGGAGTTTCAAAATTTTTCATTCAAAAATGTTCTTTATTTAATTTAAAGTTATTTTAACTTTAATAAATTTTTATTTATATTTTTATAAATTTATTATTTCTTTAAATAAATACAAATTTAATTTTAAAAGGTCCTTTTAGGATCCTTTCTATTTATTGTTCCACAATTTATGTTTTTTTTAATAAATGTTTTTATAATTTTAAATGTCCTTTTAAAGGATGATTTTAACAAAAACTTTCTGTTTGAACACTTCTCTGCGACTGACTCTAAAATTAATTATTTTGTCATATTTTAAACAATACCGTACATAATACATACTTATTAAATTACTTATTAATACGATCGTTTTCATATTTAACTTAACATACGTATTTACATACATATATATATATATATATATATATACATATATCGGGAATGCAATATCGCTTAACAACGTATTTAAGAACAAAAAGCTTTACAACAAACACTAGACATGCGCAATTGTCACTAGCTTGAATTACATACACAACGTGTGTAAGTAAGAAAGAAGCAAGATTGTGCATGTCTGGTCAAATTGGGATTTCAGAATTACAAAAAAAATAGCGAGTTTCAGAAATTAAGATTTGAAGACGGGTAGCAACAAAATAAACACGTACAATTAGTGTTACATTATTTTACATACGCATTCAGCGTATGTAAGTAAGTTTTTTTTTTTTTTTTTTTTTTTTTTTTTTGTTCATTGTTTATTTATTGAATCTTCATATATTAAATATGAACTAACAATAATTAATCAAATCTTATCCTAATACTTTATTTATGTCCTGCCAGTGCCAGACAAAAATTTTCTTTATCACGGGTTCTGTTCACATATATAGGTGCTTATCGCTCTTCTAGTTGGGTAAGTGCTGCAGTGTCTCTTCTTCTTAATCGAGTGTGGCCGCCATGATTTAAAATATTTCGAGCTAGTGGATTTGGGTGTTGTTCAAGCCTTTTTAAATATTTTACTGCATATTTTGTAATCATAGTTTTTACTAATGGCACATTGAGATCCTTATGAATGTTTGAGTTTTTAACGTACCAGGGAGCTGCTGTGATTATTCGAAGAAGTTTATTTTGACGCCTTTGAATTTTTTCGATATTAGAGGCCGAGGCGGTGCCCCATAGTTGAATACCGTAGCACCAGATAGGCTTTAAGATAGAGTTATAAAGTAGAAGCTTGCAATCGAGACTAAGGACAGAATTTCTTCCAATAAGCCAATGAATTTGAATGGCTTTTAGTTTCATTTGAGTTAATTTTGCCTCTATATGGCATTTCCACGTTAATCGCCTATCCAGATGTAAACCGAGATATTTTACATGCGAATGTTGGGGAATTATTTGATTATTGATTGTAATAGGGGGGCAAGATTCCCGGCGCAAGGTGAATGTTATATGTACGCATTTTTGCTCATTTACCATTATCCTCCATTGTCTTAGCCATATTTCTAGTTGAAATATATGATCCTGTAAATAACGAGATGCTTCATAACTATTTTCGTGTACGCTTAGAAAAGCTGTATCGTCTGCAAATGTTGAAGTTTGTGTGTAGTTGTTTGTTGGCATGTCCGAAGTATAAATTAAGTATAAAAGAGGGCCAAGGATGCTGCCTTGTGGAACTCCAGCGCCAATTGGCTGAGGTGAACTTAAAAAATCTCCTTCTTTAATAATAAATTGACGGCCGACTAAGTAGCTTTCTAACAGTTTGTGAGTGTTTGCTGGTAAATTTTGCTTCAATTTATGTAACAAGCCTTCATGCCAGACTTTATCAAAAGCTTGCGAAACATCGATGAAGAGTGCTGAGCAATATTTTTTTTCTTCAAATGCTTTTCTTATAACATTTACTATTCGATGAGTTTGTTCAATTGTGCTGTGTTTTCTTCTAAATCCAAACTGATGGTTTGGAATACATCTATTGTCATTTAAAATTGGTGTTAATTTTGAAACTAATAATTTTTCAAACAGCTTTGACATATTTGATAATAAGCTAATAGGCCTATATGACTCAACTTTTGTATGATCTTTCCCTGGCTTTGGTATCATGGTAACTAAGGAAACCTTCCATTCTTGCGGGTAGTATTCAAGCCGTAAAATAGCATTAAAAATAAAAAGTATAATTTTCTTTGCTATGCGAGGTAGCTCTAAAAGCATTTTATTACTGATCTTATCAATACCAGGTGCCTTCTTAGTGTTTAAGTCACAAATAGCCTTTTCGATTTCTCTTATTTCAAATCTTATGGGAATAGATGCTCTGGCAGCAATAGGTGGTAACTCGACCGCAATATCGTTAGATAAATTTGGTGTAAATACGTTTTTCAAGTGACTCACAAACAGATTTCCTTTTTCAATATCGTTTCTTGCCCAACTACCATTCAAGTTTCTTAATGGTGGCTTTGATATAACTGGCCTTTTTAGATTTCTAGCTGCACGCCATAATGAGTAGTCAGATTGTGGAGTTGCATCAAGTTCCATAAGATATTTTTCTAGAGAAGCCGTTTTCTGGGTCTGCAGTAAGTTTCTAAGCCTTTTTGTGCACTCTTTTAATAAATTCTTAAGTTGCGGGGATCTGTAAAGTTGCCACTCTCTTCGAACTCTCCTTTTTTCAGTCAAGAGCCGCTCGACATCTGTGGAATATATTTTAATATTTTTTGTTTTTTTGGGGGCAGTACTAGAATGTTGAACAGCTAGTTTCAGATAACTGTCAAAATTCACAATAGAGCGTTCTACGTTCTCCGGTGTTCTAAGCGGAATATTTTCTGTGCAATGGGTACTGAGATATTTTTTAAATTTTAACCAATTAATTTGTGTGGCTGACGTCGCAAAATAACCAGTCGGAGATACAATTCTATTGGGGTTCATTATAGTAATAACTGTAGGTGTGTGGTCGGAGGATAATTCTAAGGAAGATTCAACACGAATAGCCTCTGTGGGGATATTTTTAATCACGCCAAAATCTATAACATCTGGAATTTTTTGCTGATCAGTAGGCCAATATGTTGGTTGTCCGCTCGCGACCACATTTAAATCCATTTTAGAGATTGAATGTAAGTAAGTGAACAGAACATGTTTGATCATACTGTTGTCATGGAATAAATTTTAATTAGGGGTTTTCATATAATTTTAAGTATATGTATGTATACATACATATGCATACATATAACTTTTTATCAGGCAACTTGCATATGTACATACATGTGTATATATACAAGAGAAAAAAATTCATATAAAATACCAATTCTTTTTCTTTAAACATACGCCTGTCGACCATTTGGCTCAAATGATTAGGAGACTGGCATTAGCAATACCTTAAAGGTTATAAAAAAAACGAAAAATCCATTTAGATTGCATAAAAAATAATAATTAATAAATTTTTACATATAAGAATTAAAAAAAAAATTAAGATATAAAAATAAAATACATTTTAATAATTAAAGAAAAACTTTTTCATATTGACATAAAGTTACTTAAAAGCTAACTACAATCAGGCTAACTTTTAACTAACTACTACCTTACCCACTTTAAGTTAAAGTCATGCAGAGTCGCACAGTTGACTACTTCCTATGACATGCCAATGTTAAAATAGTCAGTTGGCTCCATTCACTTACTTACTCGCGCAAGTTACTCGCGCAAGTCTCTTGCGCAACTCTTAGTTTGTAGACGTTAGCGGTAAGGTCGGGGTAAGGAAAACAATTTAGTGTAGACTTTGTTGTACTCGGCAATGGTCTTTTTGCTAAAACAATAAAGCAAGTTGGTTTTGTTTTATTTTGCTTTTTCTTAACCTACTTATAACTACAATTAATGTTGGAAGAATTCCAGTCAATTGTAGTGGGGAATGTTTATTGTTGTTTTTTAAGCTTTGATATTGTTACAAGCAAAGCTGTTGCTTATAATTCTTATTCGCTTAATAGTTTTTTTGTTTAATATCTTTAGTTTTTCTAAAATCTTTGGATGAAGTTTCCTGACGATCTGGCCTAAGCAACCAGTGAAATGCGCTTAGGAATAGCTTATCCCTTCAACAATAAATTTCAGTGTTTTTATCAAAAATAAAAATTGGGAATTGGGCACGACAAACAAAATCTTGTAAATAAAATTACTTTGATAATAGTGAGAAACTTTATTTTTTTTAGATTGGGAGAAATTGCCTCAGGCTTTATTTATGCAGGTAGTGATGGCTTCCGTAGTACCACCACTTGACATTATCATGTTTGTTTAATGGATCTGTTGTAAATGTTGAAGATTGAGGCACACTGAGCCGTAGTTAGATATTCGGCGTTCTTATAATTTATATGTAGGTCATATTTTTTTGAGGCTCTGGGCTTCTTACATAAACAAAACGAAACAATTTATGTCTATATATATTAAAATGTTTGTGCCGTGTATGTGCTCCAAAAGCTCAAGAACCGATGGACACCAAACTTGGACAATAAATTATTTTAGTCGGGAGCCAGGTTTCTCATAAGTTTAATTCCGATAGATGGCGCTGTTGTCATGATATTTAATTTTGTTTATTTATTGTACGATTTGGTGGAATGGTGGACTCCTACAGGTTATCGTGACTTGTGATATACATTCACAATATTATTATAGTAACGGATTGTAGTTTATTTAAGAAGCATTCCGTTCAGTCATTTTTAAATAAATAAACATTTCAAATTCCAAGCAAATTAATTTTTAACTGAATCTAACTCATTATTCAAAAAACTATGTGCATATTAATACGGTTGCAGTTAATTTTGTCCGTTTATTAAGTAAAATGCTTCTTTATGTAAAATTAAATAAAAATTTAATATGAAATAACGAAAAGTTCAATTAATTTTTTCTGTCAAAAGTTGAACCGCGAATTCCGTAAAAACAAATGAAGTTTCAGTTATTTTATATAAATTAACCGTTAAAAAATTAACTAAATATTCCGTAAAAACAAAGAAATATATAAACCTCTGTTGGTACATATACTTGTACAATTGCTGTCTCAAGCAGTTAGCAGCCGAAAAAAATGAAAACAATTAACAAAAACAAATTAAAATAAGTGAATTTAATAAAAAAAAAAGATACACTGTCTGTTTAACGATTTTGAACATTCACTTTCGCATAGAAAATTACATTTAAGACAAAAAAAAATTATCCGATGACCAAGAAGAAAAGTGAACGTGGCATCTGTTAAGCCACACATGAGAGGCGAACCTAAACCGCTAGAATCACTTTCTGTCTGCATTTTCGTCCTCTCAAAAATGCTGTGATAACAAATGCATCGGTCAACAACAATATCTCTACTGTTAATAGCTTTTAATACATTTGTTGCACTCTTAAGTCAAATTGTTGTCTCGTGGAAACTTAATCAGTTTTGTTAACCAAACAATTAAATAAAATAATCAAAAAACTTACTAATTTTCAGCTTTTAGCCCTTTTTAAGTTAAAAAGTATACACAGCAACCAAAACTTTACATTTTCCCAAAAAAACTTTTATATGTTTTAGATTTTTATTGCATGTATGTATATATGTATCAGTGTTGCCAATTTAGCCATTTTTCACCCTGTTTAGCCATTAAAAACTGCATTTAGCCATTAGCAATTTTGTTTAGCCATTTTTCAACTTGTTTAGCCATAACATTTTTCTTGCCGTTTTTCTTTTAAAAGAATAATTTTTATTTTATTATAAAAATTTATAAAAGCAAAACATACATTTTTAACAAATAAAACGCCTTTAATTTAAATCACAACTTTTACAAATGTTGAATATCGCTATTAACGATGATGATGAAACATCTTTCAAAATAAAGGAACAGTATTCCAATATTAAATTTATAAAACGGATCAACAGAAGCATCGGTGTTTCTTTCTGGTTGCAAGTTTTTCAATAAAGAGATGCAGGCGGCAACAAATTTTTTTTAGAAATTTCAGAATTTACTATAAAGTTGCTCCCACTTCCATGGTCTAATGCTGAAGAAGAGAGGATATTTCGCCAAGCAAATATCGTTAAAAGTAATTTGAGAAATTGGTTACAGTTAGCAACCGTTAATTCGATTTTATCAATGAAATATTTATACCAACACCACAATAGTGTAGAGGGTAACATGCGTTTTTGCTGATGTTTGTAACACCTTAAAATATTGGCACTAAGCCCACTTTTTCGTATACCGATTGACTCAGAACCACTTTCTGAGTCGAATTAACGATGTTTGTCCGGCTGGCTGAACGCCCATGTAAACCTTGTGCGTAAAGTACAGATCGAAAATTTGCAAATCATTTAATGAAATTTGGTACACAGGTTCTAATGAGGTCAAGGGTATCATATAGTCGGGGTTGACTAACTATATTTTCTTACTTGTTTTTTATTGTAGAACTGGAATCAAAAGGTTGGGTAAATGTTGTCGTGATTATGATTTACCTTCAATACGCACGATGATATAATTTTTTAAATATCTTTCAAAATATTAAATAACGTTTATTCTTATTTAAGAAATTGATCTCAACTTACAGTTTAATCGTAAACAACTTTAAATGAATTATTTATGGGTTGTTATTGAATTTTAATGTGTTTTTATTTAAAAAAGCTCTTAGCCATTTTTTAGCCCATTTTTAGCAATTTTTTCCCGTAAATTTAGCCATTTTTGGTCTCCAAGTTTTTATACGTCTAAAAATATATTTGTATATATGAAAATATGTTGTATTGTAAGTTATTTTGTCAAAAGTCCACAGATATTTTTACTGAAAACAGTACCAAAAAAAAAAGATTAAATAAGCCCTCATTCATTTAAAAATACAAGCAGCCCATCACTATCTATAACTGTGGCGGAACCTCATAATGAAGTTATATTTTCTGCAGGTTGGCACGTTACGGTTAAGTAATCACCCCTATCGTGAACAACAAGTGGAATTATTGTTGCCATGAAATTTTCATTCCCCTCGAAGTGAAAAACGCAATCTTGAATCTGATGTGAAAAAATTTTCACGCTATCAGTTCCAGTGAATGTATAAATAAGAAGAAAGATTAAAATAAATTAAAAATCGATGAAATTTTTGTTCAAAATATACACGTATATATTTTAAAGAAAAGTTAAAATAATAAAGCAAAATATTAAGTATTGGAGGGATAGTTTGATTACAACGTTGGTTTTTTGCACTTTTTAAATTTTATGTAGTAAAATATTTCCCAAAATTCTGCCACCACGTCTTTTAAAAGCTTCACAAATCCGCAGGAAATCGATCTGTTGTTTTTCATTTTGTTGAACCATATATCGGCTTTTGCCTTTTAACGAAGCCCTTAATATTCGATTTATAGGAGGGACTTCTTACATACATTTTCTGTTCCCTAGCAAAAATAAAGTGAGAAAATCTAAGGGAAATGTGAACAAATTACGAGGAAAAAAACTTTTCACGATAAGGGGAATTTTTTCCCATGAAAATTTGTTCACGTTATTATTCTCCTTTGAATTACCTTTTGTTCATGGGAATTTTTCATGATCGCATGTACATATGTGAAAAGGGGAAAAATTACGAGGAAAAAATTATTCACGATAGAGGTGAATATTACAGTCAGTTCAGCATTTGCATTGCCTTCCATATAATAGAAACGATCAGCTGTAAACAATACATACAGTAACATTTCTTACATTGGAGCATCTAATTCGTGTTTCCTTTTTCGTGAACAAATCATGGGTATTTTTATTTTTCATTGTTTATCTGTCTGTACGAAAAATTTCGAACAAGGTGAAAGATTGACTCAGGTTATCTTGTGTGGTGGCAGTGCTGCTGCCGTGTTCAAATTTCATGATGTGGCCTTCAAGGTCAAGTTTTGAAGCCTAGCCGTTTTTCAGAGGGGGTGTGGTCGTAGGCGTCCTCCTACCTCCTGAGATGCCCAATCAGGGTTCTCTGACACTGCTAACTAGGGTCCGCTGTTAACCTCGTTATTCTCAAGAGAGAATACTCTTGCCTTAGGGATACATGTCGGAAGCAGTGGTGAAAATACAAAAATATTCTAAAGTGTATATTTTGACAAAACCCCATGTGCCAAAAAAATAAGGAGCTGACGATATGTTAATATAAATTAGAATTGTTGATTCATTTAACGAAATTTTAATTAAACTTTGATTGTGTACGTTCATTCATAATGAAATTAAGCAGGGGTATAATCACCGATATCGAGAAAAATTGATCGAAATTATTTATTTTGGTATCATGACTCTCGCTATCGAATGAAATTTATTGAATTTGAAATAATAGCACACGATATCGAGTAACACGACATTACATTTCTCGAGTTTTCATTCGATACGTCAGTGTCTATCGTATGCAAAAAAATTTTACAGTTTATTCGATACGATAGTATCGAATGCGGTGATTAGACCCCAGATTATATGCAGATAAGTACACTGATAAAATTATTTCAGTAACTGATTATGGGTTTTTAAATTCGTTTGTAGTTATTTTACGAATAACTTTATTTTTTAACATTTCTGTTTGTTATTCAAAAAAACAAACTACCAAAAAATAATGTTTTCACGTACTTATATTATTAAATTTTACGGAATATGCTGTTTAATAAATAAATTTTTAGATGTTTAAAATAAATTTTCTTTAGAATTTAGGTACATAATATTTAGAGTGTATGTATGTAAATTAGCTACTTTTAAAAAATGCATTACGTGTTTAAAGGTACGAAAAGAAAATAATGTAAGTCACGGTTCACACGCTGGGGTCTTAGGAGAGAAAAAAGAGGTAGGTCAGGAAATGCTTGCACTCTTCATGTTATTTTATTCGTAATTTTATGCACAAAGATGGCCGTAGGTTAATATCATAGAAAACGACTAAAACAGAAAGATACAAAGAGAAAAAAAAAACTTTCTCAGCTCTCAAAAAACCTTAACTCTTTGACGGCGTTAATAAAAAATGGGCCTCGTTAGGGGTTGTAACTGCACACGAATGAAATTTTTAAAGAAAATTGTTTTATTGTTTTGAAAGAGTTTGTTGGTGTCCCTAAAGTCAAAATGTGCATAAACACTTAAAAAAATATGAAACCTACATACATACGTATGTATGTATGTATGTGTGTCACCATGTCGGAAACTTTAAAAGGTAATTGGAAAGAAAACATAAAGCGATAAATCTGTTTTATATATTTTACATTCCTATCAGGGTTAAGTTTAACGATTTTAATTTAAACTATGGCAGTCCCGTTGTTTTTGCACTAATAAAAAAATCTCTTAATTTTGAAATCTCTTACTTAATTACTAACACATACATAAATATGTGTATTCGAATATGAAACTTAAACACAGACACAAAATTATTAACAAAATCACAAGTGCATTTTGTTAAAAGCTTGGATTTCCCATTTCAACTTTGTTTTAAAACGGGTTTATTGTAGTTTATTATCAATATTATTATTATTATTATTATTTGTTTTTTTTTTGCATTTTGTTGTTTACGACAAGTTGTTTTTTTTTTTTTGCTAGTTTTCGCTTTAATAAGACTGGTTTTACCTCAAAGAGATTCAACTATGTATTTTGTATATGAATATTTATTTAGTACTGAACGGGAACTGGTTGCTTGAAAGGGTAAAAAATAGAGATTCATTAAAAGATGTAAAAAGACTTTTGTAAATGCTTTTATCTTCTGATAGATATAGTAAGAACAAATACGGAAAGAGATCTTTTAAAATAAAATATGTAAAACTAAAAATATATGTAAATTATGAAAAAAGAGAATGGCGAAAATAAAAAAATGTTTGTTAAAGAAACAAAAGTAGTGAACCAATTCAGAAGTGAAATTATATTAAAACTTGAAATTTTAGGAATTCATATTCCAAGAATTTAATATTTCTTCAACTTTCATAATTAAGTCGATGTGTTATGCAATAAACACATTCGAGACAACAAACTACCGACTTCAGTATGTCAAAAATAGAATACATGTGTGTATATGGAAATGATTATATTCACGACAACACGGCTACATGGCTGCAGGTTGTTGTATGTGCTTATTTTGTCGTTGTAGTCCAATTAAACTAATTTCTATTTTTGTCCACTACAAAACAGAAAAAGTGTTGCTAATATAAAAAAATATTTAAAGAATAAGTGCTTAAAATTTTTTTTTGGTTAACAGAAAAGAATACGTTTGAAATTGAAAAAATTATATAACTTTTTAGTGTCCTTGAAAGAAGTTCTATAGGAAGATGTTTTTCGCGCTTACGTTTTCCAAGTTTATGAGTTATAGTTCGTTCAAGTTGCAAACTACTTTATCTATATTTATTTAGCTATAAAATTAACCTTTACAATATGGGAAACATTGGAAAATGCTTCAAAGTGTTTTCACATAGCGTTTAAAGCATACCGATTAACCAATTTCGGATCCATATTCGTACTCCATGAAGAAAAATTCAAAAAAAATCGTTTAGGTTACCTCTTGTTTTCGAGATATACTGTTATTTCGAAAACAGAGAAGGCTTGTATATTAAAATTATTAAAAAAAAACACCAAAATTCCGAAATAAAATTACTTTTAAGCGAAATAAAAAGATAATTATTAAGCAACATTAAAAAAATTTAATTTAAAAAAAACGGGAATTGTAGCTGTCGTCTTCAAAATAATTCATTATTCTACATACATACATATATGTGTAGAATAATGTAGTCAACTTAACATTCTTAATTTCGAATAATTTTAATTTCAGATAACTATAAAGCGGCTCATATACTTGCAATAAAATTGTTCACTTTTGCGTATTGTACAATGATATCGCCAATGTGTATGAGATATTCAATGGTGGCACAATATATTGGCAACAATCAAAAGACTTTTGATTTTTATTGCACAGCTAAAGGAAAGTGAAATGTGTTGGCAACATTGTACAATGCTGCTGATGTTATTCCTATAGCTTATGTTCCCCTTTTTATTGAATAAATGAAACCATTGAGCAACTTATTGAATATTATAGGACAAAATTTAAATAAATGCGAATATCATATACAATATTATTGCAAGTGTATGGGCCGCTTAACAGATGGAACGAAAAATTCTCGTCTGAAATTGTACGATCCAGAAAGAGCTCAGTTTGGAACATTCGCTGATAACTGTAGAATTAATAGAGTTCTTGCTACGTATTTGAAAAATCAGGAAACAAAACTTATTATTACAAACGGGTAATATTTAATTCTGTGTATGTTTTAGGTTCCAATAGCGCTTGCGCTTAAAGCCTTGTTCTCTGTTCAGCATTTCACGTGAAATACTCTCATTAACAAAAGCTTAAACAAATAATTCTTTTTATACAAAAACTTGTGCGGAATTTCTACGAAATAATGTTGATAGACTATAAACAAACTATGATTGCATGGCTCTTCTCCAATTACACTTAGGCCCGTTTTCACAACTTACCGATAAAGGTAGGACTTTATCCGCATACAAGTGCTTACTTTAACCTACCAGTACTGAAATTCTGTAACTTTTTAACTACAAAAAACTGTCGTTAAGTAGTCAAATGAAATTTAAACAATTTTTATCGGCAAATAATGTCGCTAGCTAACGACACAAAAAAAGTTCTTGTTAAATAACAACGATAATAAATGTACGGTTAAAAGATTAAAAATATAGAGCAAGGAAGTCAATTTTTAACACAAACAAAGTAAGAAAGTATTGTCGATCAAGCCCGACCCTTCATTACAGTATTTGGGCGATTATATTTCCGCGAAAAAGAGTATGTTGTGAGGTTAAGATTAACATAAGGGATTTTTGTGCCAAATATTAACTAAATATCTACTTCTATAACTATGATTACAACTATGAGATAACATAGTAATAACTTCTAATGTAACTTATTATAAGTGTATTCGTGTGAGAGCTGTGGTCAAATATGGACCGATTCTAATTAAATTTGTTCTACTGATTTTCAATTCAATTCAATTTTACAACATAATATTACAACTAAATATTTTTGGACCTAATTAAACCCAAATGTCTATAAAACAAGATGCGTAATGAGCACAAAACCCTACTCCGGAATAATGTTTGAATGTGGGATATAAAAAATAAATAACCGCTTCTCCGCTTTTGAAAAGGCTTCGACCTTGTGACAATAAACGCATATGTGCCAAGTTTGATCAATTACAGACAACCAGCCAGCCTGATAGAAGGACGAACCTCGCTAGATGGATTCAAAAATTGATTCTGTGTCAATTGGTATACTAAAAGGTGGGTCAATAACCTATATTTAAATGTGTTACACACATTTGCACAAACACATAATACCCTCTTCATACACAGTTGTGTGGGCATAAAAAGTAAGAGCAGATCGTGTGCTAGAGTGGGTAAGGCACCTCGAAATTTTTCTCTTTGCATAAAAAGATTATAAACTAACATATTTGCTAAGAAATTTAAGCAATATTTAAACATATTCATTCATGTTTTGTTAAAATAAATTTTTTACAAGCAAATTTATTTTATATTTTTTATTAATTTCAAAAAATTTCAACTTTGACGTTCTTACATATATTTTACCGATATTTGTCTGTCGTCAATATTTCTAAACCAAAAAAATTGGTTTACTTAAAATAGAGAAAAACAAATTCGTTAAAGTAACCGAGATTTCTCGTTACTTAACGATATCGGCAGTTAAATTAAAAAAGTTACAGAATCGAGGAACAGATAGGATAAACCTTAATTAACTTAATCGCTCCCTTTAGATTAAAGTAAAGTTTTAATAATGAAGGACTTTTTGTAAGGCTGGTTAAAGTCTACTTTTAGCTATCGGTAAGTTTTGAAAACGGGTCATAGATTTTTAAGTATTACCTAACAGCCATACCTAAACAAAAGAGGAAAGCATTTTCTAGTCGGCAAAAATTTAAATGCCCATACAAATTGTATGAAGCATCCCTAAATAGCGCGGCGTCAACGCTTTGCAATTGGAAATCCATTGGGCGCTATTGTTGAAAAATAATGGCAATTTAGCTATTTTTGGTCAATCTAGCGGTTTTATCTCCATTTATTATTTTGTTTGTGGGTCTTATTTAACAAGAAAGCTCTTGTTGACCCCCCGTTTCCACATGCAAGTGCAAGTTCGAAAAATTCAATACATTCATACTTTTCACTTATAAGGAATTTTTCAACAAGTTAGGAAACAGGTTCTTAGCATGTGGTGACTACAATGCAAAACATACAATCTGGGGATCTAGATTAATAACAACCAAAGGTAGACAACTATATTCCGCGATTAAAGATCTTAGCTTAAATGTTACATTTCCTAATACACCAACATAATGGCCCACAGACCTGAACAAGATCCCTGACGTTATCGATTTCTGTGTATCAAAAGGAATGCCACCCAAATATCAAAGATGCGAATCATGCCTTGACTTATCATCAGATCATATAAAACATAAATTTAGCAACATTGAGCAACCATGTAAGCTCCACACCAAAAAAACTGATTGGAGTCGGTATCGTTTCCTTATAAGTGAAAATTTAGTCACACAACTTCCACTTAAAAGCTATGAGGACATTACAGATGCTGTAGAACATCTTGTAAATACAATACAACAATCAGCTTGGAATTCCACTCCTCAGTATAGCTTCGCGAACATTCCCAAGTGTTCGATCGAAATTCGAAATAAAATATCAAAAAAACGTAAAGCTAGAAAGCGTTGGCAAACAACAAAATCTCCAGGTGATAAAGCCATTTTAAATAAACTAACTGCAGAACTCAAAATGCTACTAAAGAGAGAAAAAGATAAAAAATTTGAAATAGAAATGCAAAATTTGGATTGTACAAAATCTACAGATTTAAAGTTAAACAGCAGCATAAAGTAAACCATCCAGTTCGCAAGACTGATAAAAGCTGGACTAAGAGCAACCAGGATAAGGCAAACACGTTTGCCAATCACTTGAAAGAAGTATTTACTCCAAACAAGGTAGAAAATAATGATGAAGATCTCGATCAAATAAAAAAAATTTTTAAATAAAACCCACCAACTTGATTTACCGATAAAAAAATTTACAAAATCTGAAGTTTATAACGTTATCAGCAAATTAAAAATAAATAAAGCTCCAGGATATGATTTAGTCACAGCAAAGGCATTAAAAGAACTGCCAGAAAAAGGTATAACGCTATTAACCTATATATACAATGCTTGCATAACTCACTGCTTCGTACCAATCCAATGGAAAGTTGCACAAATAACAATGATACAGAAACCTGGAAAGCCAGCCGAGCAACTTACTTCATATCGTCCAATAAGTTTGCTGCCCCTTTTTTCGAAGGTTCTCGAGTCTTTATTGAATCGAAAAGTCTTATACCAACACACCAATTTGGATTTCGAAAACAACACGGAACCACAGAACAAGTTCATCGTTTAGTTGAAACTATTCATGAAACATTTGAGAAAAAACAGTACTGCACAGCAGTGTTTCTAGACATATCCCAAGCCTTCGATAAAGTGTGGCATGATGGTTTAATATTCAAACTCAAAAAAATTCTCCCTATAAATTTCTATTTATTTATTAAGTCCTACCTACAAAACCGCTTATTTTTTGTTAAAGAAGAAGGTGATATAAGCGATTTAAATACAATATCTGCAGGAGTTCCCCAAGGTAGCATTATGGGACCCACACTTTACCTTCTTTACACTTTCGACCTTCCCCAGTCTGAAGGTGTCATCATTGGGACTTTTGCAGATGATACAGCTGCATTAGCTGTAGACAAAAACCACGAAAACGCATCATTAATTCTTCAAAAATGCCTAAATGATATATCATCATGGCTAAAAATTTGGCGTATAAAAGCAAACGAGTCGAAATCTGTCCAGGTTCCATTTACATTAAACCGTCAAACATGCCCTCCTATCAAATTAAATGACACTGAAATACCCCAAAAGGACGAAGCGAAATACCTTGGTATACACCTAGATAAAAAGTTAACGTGGAAAAAACACATTCAAACTAAACGTAAAGCTTTAGATATCCAACTTAGAAAATTCGGGTTTCTCATTGATTCCCGACTCTCTATTGAAAACAAGCTAACAATATATAAATGAATTCTGAAACCTATTTGGACCTATGGCATCCAGTTGTGAGGCACCGCCTCTACCTCAAACATTGAAATTCTCCAACGTTTTCAATCAAAAACAATTCGAAGAATTGTTGACGCACCATGGTATGTAACAAATATCCAACTCCACAAAGATCTCAAAATACCTACCATTAAAGACGAAATAAAAACTCAGCTGGCATCCTATAAAAATAGAATTGAACAACATCCAAACCCGTTTGCATCAAACCTCATGAGAAATAACACAACATTTGTAAGATTAAGGCGCAGGGCTCCTTAAGACTTAATGCGATGAAAACTATTTTCTTTTAAAATGGAGATACACAACTCTTAACATAACCACGGCAAATCCTTCTTAACATTATGGTATGATCACTGGATCATAGCCGTTTAAAAAAAAAAAAAAATATATATGTATATGTATATAACTCAAATCTAATGTTTAATATCAAAAAAGATAGATTGCATTAATAAAGAAATTTAAAAAAAAAAAAATACTTTTCACTAACATTTACACAATTTTTGTACTTTCAGCTAATCGGCTGTTTTCTTGATTTTTCGTTGATAATATATTATATATTACGTATACACTACTTGCATGTGGAAACGTAGAGTTAGGTATGGGATATCAGCGTAAAACTATGCGTAAGAAATCTTTCCGCCTTCCACTCTAGTTTAGGTATGGCTGTAAGTCATAGACAACAAAATGTTCTTCTTAAAAACTGCTAATCCAAACCCACAAAAGTTCTTCCTGTTGTGCCGCTAGGGAGACATCTTGATTTATAAACGATTTGCCGATTGCATTAAAGTAAACTAATAAATTACGTATACTCACCCTGCAAATAATAGGACCAGTCCAAACACGCGTGTAAAGAGTAGCCCACAAGGGACTAGGACTAGTCCAAAAGTAACCCAATCGTATGGAAAAAACATGGTCTTTTTAACATTACGATGTCCATATAACCCATCTTTGGACTACAAAGGAGCAGTTTTAAAACTACTCCATTGTGTACACAAGAGGATTAGTTTTAACTTCGTTTAAAAACGAAAACATGTCGTTAAAAATCGAAGACATGTCGTCTCACTACAAACACTTTTTAACAATGACATGGTCCATGCTTGCATTACATCGGACCAGTCCATGGAGTAGGCCATTTCATGAAATTGGATCAGGTGGTCCAATAATATTTGCAGGGCATGTTTGCTGAATATGTAAACATTTTTCACACTGACAATAAAAATTTGGATAATGTTTATCGTCAACTAAAACGCAAAAGTCCCAATCTAACATTTTCAAAATTTTACAGGAGATGCAGAAACTTTTTAAAATAATAAATTGAAAAATAACCTTAAACTGTTTATTATTTATTTTTCTTGTAAAAACTAACAGTTGTTTTGACAATTAACAATGTTGCATATTATGCAAACTGTTAGTTATGCCTTTAAGCGTTTCCCATATAATCTTTTGTAGATAGGGCATTTCGTTTTTTGCAAATAAAATCGCAAATTTTGATTTGGGCATTTGTGCAGATGCAATACATTAGAATCAATGAAAACGTCGATTTTTAATTTTTGGTAAGTTAGGGCCTTTTGCGTTTCAGGTAACGATATTTATATTATATAATATATATTAACAATATGACATCGATCGTTTTTATACGTGGTGCAACATTCACCTCATGGAACTTATGATGTTTTCTTGTCTAAAAAACAATAACGAATTATAATTGTGTAAAATATAAAGGGTGGTTTTAAGGGACGAGGTTGATTTTGACTAAAACACAAATTATTTAGGAAATGATTGCCATTTCCTTTTATTATGATAACATTGGTATGCTTCAATTATGTATGGAACAAAATATTGGCCAAATGGCCGCAGCGACCTCTGCGGCACACCTCCATCCGATGGTCCAAATTTTCAATGACGCTGAGGCATAAAAATGTTATATATGCCGTTAATGTGCCGAATTATCTCATACTATAGCTCTTGTATTGTTGTGTCTTATCGACGCACAACTTTTCGTTTAAATAGCCCCAAAGAAAGAAGTATAACGGCGTCAAATCACTTGAACTAGGCGGCCGCCACGTGAGATAACACGGCCATTGTTTCGTTAGCTGTGTGGCAAGTGGCACCGTCCCATTGAAACCACATATCGTCTACATCCATATCTTCCAATTCGGGCCATAAAAAGGTCGTTATCATCTCAAGATAGCGAACACCATTCACAGTAACTGCCTGACCGGCCTAATATTGGGAACAAATACGGCCCGATGATGCCGCCAGCCCATAAACCGCACCAAACAGGCATAAGTTTTTCGACAATCACTCTTGGATTACCATTCGCCCAAATGCGGTAATTCTGCTTAATGACGAATCCACTGAGGTGAAAATGTGCCACATCACTGGATCACGATGTGCACGATATGCATTTTGATTTGAACGCCCTTTTTTATAATGAGCCTGAATAACTTTAACGCGTTGCTCGATTGTGTATGTTTTCGTGGTTCAAATGGAGTTAGTCTGTAATTGAGAAATGTCAAATGAAATGCAGAAAAAAACTTGACGTTTAGGTATGGTTCACATTCAACATCGGCCCTTAAAATTTATTTATCAGGTTACGCGCACCATTCCAAAGTGATACATTTTTCTAAATTATAATGAAACAAAATATTATCTACGTTTTACACTCAACACTTAAGGCTAGTTTAACAAGTCTGACGTATTCCATAATACTTTGTGAGATAAAATTCTTAGGAGTTTTGTTGCGATTGTCTAAACATCTAATTGAACATAACAGTTTCTGTTCACATTATCACACAGGAACATGCTTTTGTCAAAATGCAACTCTGATCAAATGAAAAGTATAAGACCCCTTTCAGACTTGGCAAGTTAGTTGTTACAGAATAGCAAGATCGTTAATTTGCTTGTTAAATTTTTTAACAATGACAACTATTGTTTAAATTAATTACAGAATCGCACAACTGGGGCTAATACATACTTACCTCGCGTTTCCACATGCAAGTACAAGTTCGAAAAACTCAATGCACTCATACTTTTTTACTACCCTGCAAATATCATTGGACCACCTGATCCATTTTGATTTAATGGACTACTCCATTGACTGGTCCGATGAAATGCAAGTATGGACCATGTCATTGTTAAAAAGTGTGAGAGTGGACGACATGTCTTCGTTTTTTAACGGTATGTTTTCTCCTTTGTAATGTCCTTTGCGGTCTACATTTTACACGCGTGTTTGGAATAGTCCTATAATTTGCAGGGTAGCTTTACTTAATTTTTGTACATTCAGCCAATCGGCTGTTTCTTCGATTTTTCGTTGATAATACGTATACACTTCTTGCAAGTGGAAACGTACCAAGTTTGCCCCGTCTTTAAGACATCCTCGAAGACGGATGCAAGACAATGTTAATTCCTGCACGACATGCGAGGGAGAGCAGGAACAACTCGTCAACGACATTTTCGAACAAGTGTCGCGAAAATCGTGCACTACACAAAGAAACACAATGTCGCCTACTGTGTCGTCAACGACTACATGCATAACAATGTCGTCTATTTTGACGTCCACGACAAAAATAATTATATGTTTATCTATTTCAGACAGTTTAGTATAGTTGGAATTTTAATTTCTGTTAGATGCTTCATAGTCGACTCTTGCAAGCAATCCTAAAGTTGACAGTGAGGTATTGACTGCATGTAATCCATTTCCCAGCCCGCGAATAACTTCATCAACATTTTTCGGCCCTACTGGTTAAAGCTAATTTGTAAATTTTTTGTAGGTATTTAAATCAACAATTAAAAAAAAAGAATGTGAGAATTTTAAAAAATCCAAGCAAGTGATTAAATAGCATTCTAGAAAACTTTGTCGTCAACGGCTATATGGAAAAAATTTCCTTGTTATTTTTGCAACATAAATATTTCTCAGATTTTTGTATATCGAGCCCTAACCGCGAAAATAACGTAAGCGCCAAAATCAAATTTTACAGGAGAGATTTTTTTTAATTTTTTTTTCATATAAATTTTGTATGAAATTTGTCGCTTATGATAAAATTGTTCTTGCTATAAATTCATTACGTGGCCATGACATTTTACGAGATGATGCAAGTGTTGCCAATAAAGTCATTTATAAAAAAAAACGAATATGATGTCGCTTACGTTATTTTCGCGGTTAGGGTTCGATATATTTTTAGAAAATAACAAAAACCAGTGCGAATGGTAGCATACATGGAACATTATTGTATGAAAATAAAGCACAATTAATTAGAATAAATGCAAACCTGAGATTGCACAGGAGCAAGTGTATTGATGCCAAATTCATATGGGGTGGAGAGCGATTGGTAATATTAAGGTCAATCCATGATTAGGGCATTATGCCTACAGCGGTAGAGGTGCTATTGCTCGTATAAAGAGATGAGCAAAAGAACTTATTGATCCACACAATACTAATCTGTTAAATACTTCCTTAGTTAAACCGTCAATTGCATGTGGTTCAGTAGCTTAGGATCTCCTTTGTATAATGAGTATATTGATCGTATTGAGTCTATACAAAAACCATTTACTTTGTTCAAAGCTTTTTTTGAGTTCATCAACAAACCTTCCTTCTTATCATTACAGATTAGCGCTTATGAAATTACGGTCCATGCAAAGTCTTAGGACTAAAAGCCATGTTTCTAACTTAGACAGAAAAGCGTAACGCAAAAGGTGTATGTCCCAATAAACACTTTGACAACACACACGAATTGTTTGTTAAAAATAAATATTTAAAAAATATTATACTAACAGACTGTCAATGCGCGCAAAAAGATGAGAGTACAAAGTACTTTTTGTGACACGTTTCGCATAAGTATGAATATTTCATCTTGCATGTCAAAGCGAATCTCTAACGCAATGCGAAGCAAAAGTTTTGTATGACATGGCCTTAATAATACCATGTTCACACTTGGGATTTTAAATTCGTTAGCGCAAAATGTTGATTTAGCTAATCAATGCCGTTCACATAACATTTGTTATGATTAATGGCTAATAAGTCACTGATGGCTTAAACGCTGGTTTAGTTGAACTAAACTTGAGTTTATATGTAGCTTAAACTCAACAGCTATAAATCAGTGTCTCATGTTTTATATGTTGCTAAAAAATGAGCATGTGGCAGCATCACTACGATAAATCCTATAAAATTCGTATGGTCTGTTATGGTAGTTTAAACGCCCAATTTTATGGGTTTAAAGATGGTTTATATGTTTGGTGATTTATAGATTTGTTGGTTTAAACACATTTTAAACCAAAAAGAGAGTTTAACTTGCTCGGAAAAATGTATAAAAATACTTTAATAATGTTATCAGAATATTATTTGAAACACATTCATGATAACATTGTGGAAATTTATGAATTATTTAAGGAAGAAATAAAAACATTTAGAATAAATCGTGATCGGTTGTACAAGTGAGGGGTACGTTCATGGTGGCCGATTCTACATTAAAGTCAGTTTGAGGTATGTTCAGAGGATTCTATGTAATTAATAAAGTGATTTAGCTGTAATCATGTCAATTTAAAGTGATTAATGAATCACTTCAATGTATGAGTAATAATCTCGATTTTAATGTGATTAGAGCTGAATCAAGTGCGAGCTTAGGAAATTAAAAAAAAAAAAAAAGTTGCTTAAACGCGTTTAAGAAGCCCAAGTGTGAACAAAGTATTAGCATAAGTTAAATGTTGTTTAATTCTTTATGACTATCATTTACGGTGATTTGCACTTTGAATTCCTTTTAAAAATATTTTTTTCAACGTTCCTTGTTAACTTGTTTTTGAAGACTTCCCGTTCGCACTTCAAAACCCGCTAGAAAATGCAAAATTGTTCGCTAAATCGCAAAGATTTAAAAAAATTTGCCAACGTTTATACAAATCCAGGTATAGGGTGCTCTTTTAAAGATGTAAGACTTTCCATTAAAAGTATTTATTAAGTTCAACATTTTTTATTTTTCAAATTTATTCTATGAGCTAAATTTCTGTTATGTTTTTTAAAAAGGTTTTGTGTAATAGTCATTTTCCTTAAATTTTTATACACTACCAGACTATTATCTTGTATATTCTTGTTACATTTGAATAGCAATGAAGTAGTTACAATTATTAGACACCAGCAGAATGTAATGCATTCTCTGGCGAGCTACGGCCTTCGTCAGCGTTCGTTATAAAATACATAAAGGGTCCGCCAAATAACTTTTTTTTTTTGTTTATGTTTTATATATGAATCAACTGTTGTGTGATCCTTTCCTGGTTTAGGTGTCATGTAGACTAAGGAAACCTTCCACTTTTGAGGATGGTATTCAAGACGTAAAATCGCATTTAACATTAAAATAATAATTTTCTTTGCTATGCTGGGTAGCTCCAAAAGCATTTTGTTACTGATCTTATCAAAACCACACACTTACAATATTCTGTACGTAAAATTAATTGAATTTATAATATCGCCTAATATAGCAGATAAAGTACTTGCCACTTTACTTGACGATGCAGTCACGGAATTTAGAAATTAAATACATAACCAAATATGAAGACGATATATTAGCCATAATTAACATCAAGGACAAGGACATTATTCTGAACACTCAAAAAAATGGTGAAATAGCGTACCTTGATACCAGGCTACGTAAAGAACAAGATTTTATTGCGTTTGACTGGTACGCTAAGGAAACTTCATCCGGCAGAATAATGAATGACAACGTGACACAACCCAAAAACCAGATAATTAATACAGCAAACAATTTTATATTAAGAGTATTAAATATAAACGACCCGCAATATCATAACAAAAATATCGGCAAAATCGCAGAAATATAAATTAGCAATAGTTTCCCTAAAAAACTAATTAATACACTTATCAACGAAAAAATATGTACAATACAAAAACATCAATAATGATAGCAACCATGAAAAATACAAACATTTTCACAGTGTAAAATACATACCTGGCTTGACGGATAATAGACACATAAGGACAACAATAAAATCAGAACAAATAAACTTTGCATACAAACCAAACTCAACTTTAAGTGCAATATTTTCAATAGTTAAGGCGCCAATAGAAAAACTACAACAAAGTAATGTTGTTTACGAAGTAAAGTGTAACAGAAGGGACGTCAGAATTGTGACTTAATTTATATAGGAACAGCAAAACGCTCACTTGAAAAGAGAATGGGAGAACATCAAAATGACATATTGAAGAGGAGAGAAACAAGTGCATTATCACAACCAGTGATGCCAACTTTTTGAGAGCAAAAAGCACTTTAAAATTTAAAACAAGCACTATTTCGAGCAAAAAAAGAGGTTAAAAAAGCACTAAGCCATTTTTACAATTTAATTAAACACAAAACAAGTTGTATTCGGCTATTCCGGATATTTTATACAGTACTTTTCGCTTATAGTCCACTACTATAGTTGCACAACTTTTGTGGACTATAAGCGAATTTGGACTATAACCGATTTTTTATAAGCCATTTTATGGATAATAAGTGAAACCTAGTAAAATCCACATTTTGGACTAAATAAAAATTATTTTCTTCAATAAAACCACTCTGTTTTTAACAAAACAAAAGTTTATTTAAAACATAACCAAATATTGATTTAATTAAATAGTTAAAAGAAAAATCTTTTTATTAATTAATTCAAATGCTTTTAAAGCTAACAATAAAAACAAAAATGCAAATAATTTCAATGCTTCATAAGGCTTAAGTATGAGATTCATTTTAATTCTTTGGAAGACGAAATCAAACACAACATAAATATCAATTTCATTGGTTTTTTACATGGGGTCTTAACCGTCTATAAAAAAAACTCAAATATTTTTGTTATCGTTTTTTTTTTTATGAAGTTTGACGTTTATTATTACAAAAAATTGTCAGATGAAGATACCATGTTATGAAATATAAATTGCGAAATTTGGCATTTTTAATTGTTACCAGAAAGTTAATAAAAACATGTCGCCAGTTGATTAAAAAAATATAAAAAAAAGAATGGACTACAAGCGAACATTTTTGCATAAAGAATTATATTCGCATGCTAAGAAAATGTGGCTTTTAAACGAAAATGGACTACAAGCGAAATGGACCTTAGGAAAAATAATTTGTATAAAATTCGAAAAAATCTGCATGTGAATATGACAGTTTTGGCTTATATCCGTTTTTGGCCTTAAAGCGAAATGGACTATTAGCGAAAAGTACTGTACCTTCAAAATTTAAAAAAAGGGATGGCGTTTATGGTCATTGCTTATAGTAAACCCTGAAATATTATTGGACCACCTGATCCATTTTGATTAAATGGACTACTTCATGGACTGGTCCGATGTAATGCAAGCATGGACCATGTCATTGTTAAAAAGTGTTTGTAGTGAGACGACATGTCTTCGTTTTTTAATGACGTGCTTTCGTTTTTAAACGACTTCAAAACTAATCCTCTTGAGTATACCATGGAATAGTTTTAAAACTACTCCTTTGGACTACATGCTGGGTTGTATGGTCCTGCCCTAGGACAAGGTAATGTTAATAAGACCATGTTTTTTCCATTCGTTTGGAATACTTTTGGACTAGTCCTAGTCCCTTGTGGGCTACTCTTTACACGCGTGTTTGGACTGGTCCTATTATTTGCAGGGAAGTTACGACTCTTTTTTTGTTTTTAAAACAGAGGTTTGCAAAACACCGCACATGTACGAATGCTCTCACACTAATAAAGATAGCATGAGAAAATAGTTTATATTTTTACTAGAAAACACTGAACAAAAAAAAAAACAATTACGCTCAAAAATAAACAAACAAGCGAAAATAGAAACGTGAAGGGATGTGTTTGGCGGACCCTGTTTTAAAGTCTTTGCATACTTTTGTGCGGTTTCCTACTGCATGTTTTTTAACTTTTCTACATGACTCAAAATCGTTGTTTATTTTTCCATTCACAATTAATAATATTTTTCAAGCCATTTTCTATTTTTGACACAGTGTCTACATCTTTAAAAAAATGTTTATCGCAAACAAATACATCGTTTTTATTACGATTACTAAATATGTTGTCATCGCTAAAAGGTGAAACGTTTTGTAAAATTCCAAATTGCTAGGAAGCCTAGCTCTAACCTCATAAATAAAGTTTTTGGCAAAACTTTTTTATCATTTGAAATCTTAAAATCTTTACAGGCTTTCTCAAAATTTTAATCGAAGTAGCAAAGCTCTTCTAGATCATCCTCTATACCTATAATCGTTATTTTAAAAAATGGTAGAAAAAAAATAAAAATTGTAAAAAGCACTACATGCACTAACGAAAAATTGAAAAAGCACCAAGTTAGTGCTTTTTCTAGGTTTGGCACTAAGGATAAAATTTTGGCGTTTTGAGACATCAAAAAGCACCGTAAATAGTGCCAAAAGCAGTAAGTTGGCATCGCTAATCACAACACATGATTTCAAAAACTCAATCCTTCGAAACAGAGCAAGTAAGAGGGTTGGATTTTGAACGAGGGGAGAGGAAGCGAAAGCTTAAGAATATAACAAATCATAATGAAAACAATGAACCGCAATGAAGATATTGATAACATTAGCGATAGTTATAGAACCGCAATATAACAAAATCTGTGATAATAATTTTAAGTTGTGCTTTACTGTTTTTTGTTGAATGTTTTTGTGCAATTTAATTTTATAAAAAATCTGATGTTTTTAATGTAAAATAAAATATAATTTTTGTAAGTTGTGTTTGCTTTTTGTGAAAAATATATTGTATTAATATTGTCCTTTTATTATTTTAATTTAAATAGACGACACTTGAAAAAGTCACCAAAAAAGTGACGAAACGTCGGGTGAAATGTAATAAATTTGTTTTTATTTGCATCAACTTCATTAGGTCTTATTAGCGTAAAAAGAAAAATAACTGGAAATTAATAATTAATTGGCCGTTTGAGATTTCCACCTGCACGCCATAATGAGTAGTCTGATTGTGGAGTTGGATCAAGTTCCTAAAGATATTTTTCCAGAGAAGCCGTTTTCTGAGTCTTTCTGAGCCTTTTTGTGCACTCTTTTAATAAATTCTTAAGTTGAGGGGATCTGTGCAATTGCTACTCTCTCCGAGCTCTCCTATTTTCAGACAAGAGGCGCTCGACATCTGTGGAATATATTTTAATATTTTCGTCTGTTTTTTTTTGGCAATACTAGAATGTTAAACCGCTAGTTTCAGAAAACTGTCAAAATTAACAGTAGAGCGATCCACATTATCCGGTGTACTAAGCGGAATATTTTCTGTGCAATGGGTACTAAGATATTTTTTATATTTTGAACAATTAATTTGTGTACCTGACGTCGCTAATGAACCAGTCGCTTAAAAAGTGCGCTAAAATTAGAAATATATGCACTTTTAACACATTTATTAGAAAAGATCGAAAATAACAGTTATTATCATAATTTTATTTTAAAAAGTCAGACAGAAAGAATTTGACTATACCTTCTTTGAGTATAGCATTTTGATGGTTATTAGCCAAGAAATCCTTAAAATATTTTTATATTTTTACTTTTTTCAAAAAGTCAAAAAATAACTGTTATTTTTAACTAATATTTTTTGAGGCAAAAACAAAAGTTCAAATTTGACTTGTATTCTTTTAGTAAAAAAGAGAAATTTGATAATTAAACTTTTTATTTAATACAACATTTTTCGAAACTATTAAAAAATTAATGTAGCATTAATTTCATTGAAAAAAAAGAAAATTTCTATTCTAACTACTTTTACTACAATTGGAAATTTGTTTACTTTTTGGATTGAAAGCTTCCAACTACCATAAAAATAGTAAATTGTAGATTGTAGTAATTCCCCCTAGGACTGCTCCTGAATTTGATTGATTGCAACTCTTTTTTGATTTCATACATTTGAATTGCAATTCATTGTTAATTCATTCATTTGAGTGAATTCAAAATCAATTCAATTCAAATGAATCTGTTAAATGAATTGCAATTCACTTAAACAAATTTATAAATTTATAATTCTTATTCGCTTTAGGGTTTTATTTGTATAATATTTTTGGCTTTTCTAAAATCTTTGGAAAAGGTTTCCTGATGAGCTGGCCTAAGCAACTAGTGAAATGCGCATAGAAGCTAGCTTTCCCTCAACAATACATTTCAGTTTATTTATCAAATATGAAAAACTGGGAATTTAGCACGTCATACGGAAATCGTATTAATAATAAATTTTGTATTCCCGAAAATAACTTTGATAAAATTCATTTGAATTGGAAACGAATTGCAATTCATTTTACAGATTCATTTGAAATGAAAACGACTTGCAACTCATTCTACAAATTCATTTGAATTAAAAACCAATTATAATTAATTTCTGCCTAATACGTTTGAATTGATTCCAATTTCAATCAATTCTTTTTTCCTGTGAAAAGAATTAATTCAAAATTAAGCTAATTCGTAACGAATTAAAAAAGTATGATTCATTTACAGCTCTGGGGTCTAATCACCGCATTCGATACTATCGTATCGAATAAACTATCGAATGTTTTTGCATACGATAGACACTGACGTATCGAATGAAAACTCGAGAAATGTAATGTCGAGTTACTCTTTATCGAATGCTACTATTTCAAATTCAATAAATTCCATTCCATATCGAGAGTCGTGATCAGCGATGCCAGAAGTGCAGATTTATCTGCATTTTGAAGATTTTATCCCCAAAATTGTCAAAATGTAGATTTGCAGATTTTTGGTTTTACTTTGCAGATTTTTTAGCTCGGTGAAAACTTCTTTACATTTTCATGATTGTACTATTTCCACTCCTTGCATTGATAAATAAATATAGTAAACCGTGTGGAAATAGATTTATTAGTAGAAATTTTATTCACAAAAGATTTCTTAAAAATTAAAAATTCGCATTGACTTGGCACATTAATATCGCCGGACTTATGTCATCTGATTTTACACGAAATAATATGCATATGTACGTATCAATATATTATTATATATTTGCGGAATTCACAAGGTAGTCATAAAGTTGTAAAGTTATAGTATGTGTTAATATAATTACAAGAAATATTTATGACTGCTGTGAGCAACCGCTTATAATTTACATTTATACTACACAGTTATGAACACAGCATTTCAATTTTAATTTTGTTTGAAACACAACAGTATTTTTTTAAACAATTGTAAAATATTATTTAGGACATTATGACGATATTAATAGTGTCAATTTTTGAATTCTTGTAAATTGTCAATAAGACCCCTGATAGTTTAAATAACATGTCAAGCAATTAATTTTAAATTTGTTGATTAAAATAACAAAGTTGTGATCCTTGCTTAGCCTGAGTAATTAAATTTGGAGAGATATTTTTAATGTAAAAATTCCCTAAACAATAAGTTTCAGTGTATTTATCAAATATGAAAAACTGGGAATTTAGCACGTCATAATTTTGTATAATTTTGTATTCCCGAAAATAGCTTTGATCATATTAAAAAATTATCATCCATGTTCTTTAATCGAACAAATTTTTAAAACAATAAAAAATTGGGTTTTTATTTCGACCTTTTCTTATTGGAATCTCCAAGAAATAAATATTCAAGCTCGAGGTCATACGTTTTTTTAATAAATGTTTTTGACCTCGAGCTTGAATAATTATTTCTTTGAGAAATTTTTAAAACATTCTGAGTTGAAAGTTCGAAAAAATATTTCCTTTTGTATACCTCACACTTCGAGGTCCACTCCTATTTACCAGAACGACTTTTAAAACAACCATCGATTTTAAATTCGGGAACATATTTTGAAATTAATTGTAATTTCTTTTTTTAAATAAGCTACATAAAAATGTAATGAATGTGTTTTGAAGGTTTATTGAAGATTTTTAAAACCTTACGCAGATTTTGCAGATTTTTTGATGAAAAATTATGGTTTTTTCTGATTTTTCCTCTTAAAGTTCTGGCAACACTGGTCGTGATACCAAAATAAATAATTTCGATCAATTTTGCTCGATATCGTATGCGGTTATTAGACCCCTGGTACCGAGTATAGGGTATTTGCACTGTTTTTTGAGCACTCAACGCTTTAAAGTAGTAGTCAATACTTTCAAATTTGTATTTTTTTGAACAAAGTTTAATGAAAAGTTTATCGGCTCTCTTTTAAAATACAACACTGTTTAAAAATACAATACTATCTAACAAAACTACACCAACATCCAAAAACGTTTTAACATTTAAAGAAAACTAATTGGTATTGTGGTTATTTTGTTGAACTGTTCTATGGTTTTAAATTCAAATTTTGATATTTAATTAGGCTTAAGTTCGAGCCTCAGGTCAGTCAAGAATAAAAAAAAATTATCAATAAATTTTAATTAATTTCATGTTGTAAAATTCATTTCTTCATAAAAATAATTTAAAGAAAACAAAACAAATAATGTACCTATACTGTTTAAAAAAAATCTAACACAAGAAATTAAAATCTATTAAAAAAGAAGTGCTTTGAAACGTTGGTTGAAAACTCAAAAAAAAAAGTCGACTGTATTTTGTAGCATTGAAATGGCATGTATTGAGCATTATTGAGTAATGAAAAGTAGTAGAATTTGCCAGCACTAGTGCACAACTTAATGTGTAGTTACTTGGAAATTAGTCTGATATTGCCCGGAATTAAGAAACAAAAGGTTTTGGCAACACTTTGTTAGATCATGACAATTTCAGTCCGCTAATTAGCTACTGATCTCTTAAATAAATGAGCAAGTTTTAAATTAAATTGTGTTTTAAAGTTATTTTCTTTTTATAACACATGAATAGACTTGCAGATACAAAACACTAACACAAGCACATCAACAAGCAAAAACGCGCAAATCAAAGAGAAATTCAAAATTCTACAAAACATTATTTAATTGAGAGTTCAGTTCATCTGAAACTTTTGAACGAATCGTTTTGATCGCTAATTGTTACGGAAAGTGATTTAAAAAAACCGGAACCCTTCCAATCTCGGTGTGAATAATTCGTGACTTGGATATTTAAAATACAAACAAACAACTATTTACATATGTATACAACAAATAATTAATAATATAATCAATGCTAATGAGTGCCTTTAATTTTGAATGTAAAAGAACAACTACAGAAGAACGCATGTTGGTTATTACAAAAAAAAAATGATAAATTAAAATGAGTGCGCAAATTTAAAATAAAATAAGCAATAAAGTGTATAAAAATACAATAAAATTATTTATGAGAATTAATAAAATGGAAACAATAAGCTAAGCTTTTTTCCTACCACCTCATTATAATGAGCACCAGTTAAAGCTTTTGCTTAAAAGCACACGTGAATTTAAAATTTAAAAAAGACAAATCAATAAAAAATTTCAAAATAAACAAATAAAATAAACAAATAAAAAAATTTTAAAAACTATATACAGCTACTCACACTATAAGTGGGACACATAGAAAAAGTCTTATGTTTGAAATCCAAAATGAAATCCTTAGCTTAATTTTTGATTTTTCATTTAATATACATACTTCGTTTGATATAATTTAAATTATCCCAATAAAATTGAGACCTACAAAAAATAATTAACATAAAGTATGTTAATTAATGGCCATTTCTTTTCTGAGAAATACTATGTTTCAAATATGTTACGTGTGTACATTTTGGTTTTCGTTTGTAAAAAAAATTTAAACTGCGGAAAAAAATTTAAATTTAAATTAAATTAAAAAACTGGTAAACAAGTTGCATATTGTTCCCTGATAGCCTTTTTACACTTGTCATCATCTACCATAAATTTGCGAAGATGTTAACATCTTCCCATAAGAAATACATGGGGCTAATAATTTAATTTTAATCCATTCTACATCTATAGTTTACTTTAGTGTCGCCACTAGAAAAGTGGCAATAATATCTAGGGATGTAACGATACGTCTTTTTGCTGATACGATACCGATACTCAAAATAATTCGCCGATATCGATACCGATACGCTTATTTAATTTTAATACAAGTAAAAATTAACAAAACTCAAGTAAAGTAATTTTTTTGTAATATAAGGTTACAGTGTTAATTAAAATTTAATAAGATAAAAAACAAGGAATTAAATTTGAATTCATGATAAAATTAACAAAGGAAGAACAAATAAGCAATTAAAATAGATAATGATTAATAAAAAACAAATTTCATTTGGTTTAAAGATAGATGTTTGACCATTGACTACCAACCGTCGTCAATGGAGGTGAGTTTTAAACGGCAAAGATATCTGAAAAGATAGTGTGGATATTTTTGAAACATGTCAAATCAACCTGTCCGTGAACGTGGGTGCAATTCCCCGGTCAGTCACAAATTAAAATTTATGAATAAATTTTAATTAATTTTATGTTGTAAAATTCCTTTTTTCATAAAAATTTTAAACTTTTGTATCGGAAAACATGTTACTTCATCATTTTATTCTTGCTGGACAGAAAAAGTTTGTTGGCGAGAGAGGCAAGAAGTGAAGTGTGTCATGCATACAGCGTCGCCCCCTTACCTCCAAACTTTTTCTGTCCGGCAAGAAATGCCCATGGTGTAAACTGCAACAAACATTAATGGGTGAGCGAAACACGAATATAACTGTTCGTATGAACATGGTATTCGATTTTGCAAGTGTGAATGCATGCTTCTCATTTTTAACATTAATCCATGTGTTTCTTCAAAATGTATGCAAGTGTGCAGAATCTATTACTTTTATTTAAAGTTTTACAATTGATGTCCTTAGTAATTTGGGAGTACAGCCAAGTGTATATTTTTTTTTTTGTCATAATGGATACCGCTCATAAATTCATACAAAACAAATTCTTCTTTGTGACTGATGCGTTTACATTGTACTTTTTTGGCATCACCGAGACTGATTTTAAAACATTGTTTTCTTATACAGAGAAGTATTTCTTAGTTTAGGGTGGCCCAAAATTAGCGAAGGGGTTTGAATTCGTTTTAACTTTTTATTTAAGAAATAATTATTTAATTTTTAATATGGGGAAACTTTTTAGTTTAGTTATGAAAAATAATATCTCGCAAGTGGTGGCATTTTCTGCTTCGCAAATTCGTGCTCTTTCACACATTTTCCATAACCTTTCGCAAAATTTCAGTTGGTTTATGTTATTTATTTTGTTGCGTAAATTGCTGAATGGTTCTAGGCTTATTAATGTAGACTTTTCCCTTCAAATAACCCAAAAGAAAACAGTCTGAGGCGGTTAAATCCGGTTGTATCCACTTGTGCGCGAAATAATTCGTCAAAACAATGGATCGTTGATTTCAAAAATAAAGCTCAACAACTTGGGCACGTTGTTCAATTGAGTTCTGCTCCATTTTAAATTCCCCAAGCCCTTCGGTAATTTTCGGCCAGTACTATATGGTTTCGTAAAAATCTGGTCACGAAGAAGATTTAAGATGTAGATATATAGGAAATTTGGTAAAAATCAATTAGATTTGCTTGAAATTTCGTACTAAGTACTAGATTTTTTGAAGTGGAAACGGGCTACAGAACAAACTATAAAAATAAATTAATTTTTAAATGGAAACATGAGTCAATATTATTATGAACTTACATATATTAATGTCGCTTTAATTTTTTTGCATGTAACGAGTGGGGTCATGTTTGTTTCCATGACATAATAATCATGTATTAAAAATAGGGTTTCGGATTTTGTACCAAGTTCAATAACAAACCATAGGTTTGAGATTATGACGGTGCCAAGTTTTTTTTTCTGGTTCATCTCATGATATATTAGTTACGAAATGTTTTTCAAAGATAAAAGTACACTTGCGCTATAGTTACCATCCCTGCTATGCATAGTGAAAAGAAAAACAAAAAAAGCGTAATTTTGCAAATTTTTAATTAAATTGAAAATGTCTTCCAACTTTCTTAAAACTTTGTTAAAAAAAAGCGTTGTATGTCCAATGTAAGACAACCATATTGTTGGATATCTGACAATCGTGTGAACACTCTTCGTTGAAATTGGCAAATCATTGTCAGACGTTTGAAGCTAATGTCTTATTGTCAGATGTGCGACGTTTATGCATCTGGCAATGGCATCATTGTTTTAATTTTAATAAAAATCAATGAAACCTATTTAAAACAAAATAATATAGTTACAATTTTTGCTATTGCTTTTTCCCTTCAATAAAAATTTTTCCACTTTTCCAATTTTTAAAAATGCACGCAATTTTCATTTTCTGCCAATGTCTAAAAACAGATCTGACAGTTCTTGCCATGCAATTATTTTACAACCGTGTGAACTGACAATTTTTGTTGGCAGATGAATTTATTTTCAGGCAGTTGTCTGCCAACGAAATTGTATGATTTTCTTAAAATCGTCTAAACCGACAATTTACTATTGGTGGCAAATTTTTTTTGACAGTATATTTTCAGCACATTACCACACCTTATATTATTGTAAGATCTGAGCACCGTCTGTAGAAGATTAATGATAAGTGAAGGAGTTGTAAAAAACAGCTAAAATAATTAGATTAAAGTAACTCTTTGAATGATTGTGACATATTTTTCTCAGAAAAGAAATAATGACAAGTATTTTTTTGAAGTATGCCAGTTATAATGTGAGTAACTGTGCATATGTTAATATATGGATATTTATAAATGTATTGTGCAAAAATTAACAACCTCTGAGACAAGTACTAAATTCCAATTTACAAAATCGTACGTACGTATTTTATAATGCTTTTTGCATACTGTATTTGTATGTGTAAAATAATAATACATACTATGATTGTATGTTAGTATATAAGTATGTTAATCATTTATTATATATGCACAAAATAATAAATATAAAATGTTTCTAAATATATAAATACGCATTTTATTATTTATTCGAGTTTGTACACAATTTCTTTGTTCTTTTTGAAAAAATAAATAAACTAAAATTTCCGGAAATAAAAAGGATTTTTATCTTTTGTTTGCGGTGAATTTTTGTTTAAAGTATCTTCACAAAACCGTGTATTTTTAGAAGTATTATGCGTTTCTGCTGATGTTGTTTACACCGAAAAATGTTGGTTTTAGACCCACCATTAAGTATGTAACATTAAGTATGCGCAGATATCTCCAGCCGAATAAATAAAGCTCGTCAATCATTTGGGCAACTGAATCCTGTGTGGACCTCGTCATACATGACACGTCGTACAAAGCTAAGCCTGTTTAATTCAAATGTAAAATCCACCTTGTTATATGGACGCGAGACGTCGAATGCAGCAACTCGAGACATACAAGCCATACAAGTTTTCATAAATAAATGTCTACGCAAGATTCTGCGGGTATACTGGCCCTCAACAATTTCCAACACTCGACTGTGGTCAGAAACCAACCAACAACCGATTCAAAATGAAATCCGCAAGCGAAAATGGTCCTGGATAGGTCACACTTTGCGAAAACCACCAGAAGATATAGCAAAACAAGCTTTAGAGTGGATCCCACAAGGCAGTCGCCGTTCAGGACGTCTATCGCATACCTGGAAACGCCAGATAACAATTGAGATGTCCAAACTAAACGTAATTGGAATGAACTTAAATATCGAACATCGGATCGAGAATATTGGAAGCAACTTGTTTTGGCCCTATGCTCCTTGTAGGAGTTTAAAGGAACTAATATATATATATATATATTAAGTATACCGATCCGAGTCGATCTAAGGATGTCCATCCGTCCGACTGTTCATATAATAGTTGCGCGCAAAGAAAAAATTGGATAAAATTTTAACTAATAATATTTTATTATAACTTAAATCATCGATTTTATCTAAATCGGTCCACATTTATCCATAGCTCTCACATAAAAACTACTCTCGAAAATAGCTTTTATAATGGCTACTAAGCCAATTCAATCAACTAAGTGCTGGCATATCCATAAATGACCATGTCCCATATAAATCCTCTCAATTAAATAATTTAACGAAGAAAAACTCTCATATAGATGTAGATATCTAGATAATATTCGGCAAAAAAAATCTTATATTAATCTTAAGGCCATAACATAATTTTGTTTTACCGGATTCATGATTACCAATTGGTCCCAAATTGGTTACACTCGCTAAAAGTTTCTGTAAATGGTGGTGTAGGGCCGACTATACTTTCTTATTTGGTTAAAAAAAAATTATATCGTGGGTACAATTTTATTGTCATAAACTAATGATTTTTTAAATTATAAATTTTGCGTTTTAAAAAATTACTGTTTTAGCAACCCGCTTAAAAAAAATAAATAAAAAGTTTTAAAATAGCTTTCTAGGCTACTTGGGACAAATTTTGCTAACACCAATAGTTAATAAGTACCATGGATGACAAAGAACACCTGTTTGTTTAAAATGTCAATCTTTGGCCCCCTCTCATTCATAAAGTTTTTGGCCGATCTTGCTGAAAAACTACTATCCAATAGCGCTAATCTTGGTACAAATTTCATCCCAACATCGATTACAAAAGTTGGGTCACTTGACATGAAATCACCCATATATAGAAATCTATATTGTCTTTGTATGGGAGGGGATATGCCCACTACTCCAATTCACTCATTTTTTGACAGATGTTTTGTGTTGATATCCCTTATATTTGTACCAAACTTAGACAATTTTACTCTTACAGCTCTTCTGATATACAAAGCTCCATTTTGAACCACGCCCAATATTCTATACCCTCCAAATTTTTTTACTGGTGTGGCGTAATTATAACGAAGGCAAATTCAACTACAGGGGTGGTGTCGGAACTACAACGTACGAAGGGGTGCGAATCGTACTTATTTTTGGTACTTATTCAAAAACATTTTTCTCTGTGTATTGACATAAACATACATACGTATTGAATTATGGGCTGCCACTTAAATATAGAAATTGTTTATACTTCAATGGGAAGAAAAAATTAACAGAGAGTGAAAATACGGTAAATAAAATTACTTTCTTTATATTTATATATTTGTTTATATATATTTAGCTGGTGAGACCTAACTCCATTTGTGAAAATAAAAATGCAAAATTTTTTATTTCATTTTTCCCGACGTTTCGTGAATTTTATGTTCACTTCTTCAGGGGATTCGTCTATTAATATTAAATAAGAAACATCAACATTTAATAATACAATAACTATTAATTTAACGAACTTGCAGTAAAAATAATCAATTTTGAATTACATTAATAAATTTAAAAAAATAAAAATCTTTCTTTTACTTTTCAACTAAGAAACATTGAATTTTAGGTGCAGGGTCCTAAATAATTGAGATGCTTTAAGATGAAATATGGTGCACTTTTTGTTCTTCTACTGGGACTTTTTGAAGTTTCGTTAATGTTGGACTTAGAAACAAAAAATTAAACATGCATGGTTCGTAGCTACTAAGAATCTTTAAGGCAGAGCTTTTTCTTTCTACAACTGGTACTTTTTTTGTAATTTTTGGATTAAGAGTTGGAACAGAATTGTCGCTGTAGTACAACGTTATGAATAGCGCTGTCAACAGTCGTAGCAGTTGAAGCGCAAAATTCGAAATGTTGAACTTTGTTGCGCTACAGAGCATTCGTCAGTTTCAGCTACTACTACAACTTTATTCTGTTCCAGGTCTTAGAAATATAAAATTCAACATGCGGAGTCCAGAGTAATTGAGAAACTATATTTAAGAGTAGACTTTTTGGTACTTTTTTGTTTTTTAATTGGTAATTTCTGCCTTTTCATTTTTTTGAACTTATAAAACATTCGCGGACTTTATTGGAAGAGAACATGAGGACCGGAGGTTGGTCCCTCGCCAAATCGATCCCTACTTCCCTAATCAAAAGGTTTGAAACAATAATTCACCAAAATCACCACGATTGTCTTTTATCATCAGTTTTTTAATTAAATTCAATGAACTTTAGCCTGATTAAAATATCAAAAAATTTGGATTTAATACCATAAACATTTTATTGTTTTCTTAAATTAGTGTATTCAAATTCCGAATAAACCTTGCACATCTGTTAATTTGAATTTTAAATTAATAAATACGCATATAATAATTTAAACAGTTAAATTATGGCAAAGCCAATTAATCATTTCAGGTTCAATAACTTCAGTGAAGTAAATTTTGCAATATTAATTTTTTATGTGAATCAGTAGACTGTTTAAAAAGCAGATTGCGTATTTTTTTTTATATGTATTTATATAAAAACGACAAATGTATTTTTAACCTCGATGAAACCAGTGAATTGGTATCAACGTACAGACCAATAAAACCAGATATGCCGTTAAACACCAAAAAAGCTGATAATAATTTAAAGATTAATCGAATTTGCAATACTCGTTATATTCAATTCCTAATTATACCCTTCACCGAAGGTAAAAGGGTATATATAAGTTTGTCATTCCGTTTGTAATTTCTACAATATTGATCCTACACCCTATAAAGTATATTCTGGGTCCTTGTGAAAAGCGAAGTTGATTTAACGATGTCCGTCTGTCTGTTGAAATGGGTTTTCCGAAGACCCCATATATGATGGGGGCCAGGTTATTTATTATACATTTATGTCACATATGGTCCGGAATTGTTTGCTATTGAAATTCAAAAAGATCGGTCCACAAATGGCTGAGATATGAGCAAAAAACCACGAATACCTCTAATTTTTCCCAAAAATCCCTTGTGGTTGTGGTATTTTTATTACTTTTTGCTGTATATCTGGGGAACGGCAAGAACTAAAGTTTCCAAATTAGGTACATACATTAAGGTTGTCAATACACACCATCCTAAAAAATGTGGGCGGGATTGGAGAAGTGGGCGTTGTACCTCCCGTACAAAAAAAATTCAAAATTTTATAAAAACCTTCATTTTAGGGCTGCCATATGTCCTATGGATATGACTGATATACCAAAATATCGGAAATTTTTAGTAGAACATATTTTATAAAAAAATCGGTTCAGATACGAAAAAGTTATGGCCAAAATAAATTTTTTTTTTTTAATACCCATTTTCGGGAACCAAAGATCTTTCCGAGTCCAAGTTTTATAACCCAAGTAAATGGTAAATTTCTTCTTAAACATGTCGGTATATAAATCTTTCAAATCGGTTAAAAAATGGCTGACTTATAACCAAAATACTGAAATCCCAAAAATACTCTTTTTATACCCTTCACCGAAGGTAAAAAGGTATACATAACTTTGTCATTCCGTTTGTAATTTCTACAATATTGATTCTACGCCCTATAAAATACATATATTCTGGGTCCTTATGAAAAGCGAAGTTCAAATCCGGTTGTCTCTTATTCCCCCCCTTTGCATTTGTTTACATATATTAGCGTAATGCCCAATATGATTTTCGTTATCACCCTTCTTTATTATTTCATCTATTTAACGAAACAATTTTAACAAATCGAAACGGGGAATTTTTGATTATTTTTGCTACTGAAAAACTCGCCAAAAAAGGTTAATCTACGGTAAGACAACACTGCCTATACTAAAAGAAACAAACAAACACACATACATGGTACAAACTATTTTGGTGAATATAGGCCACTATTACGGTTCACAACTCAAATAAGTTGAATTGTAATTTTTGTGTTATGGTTTACAACTTTGCTGAGTTGAGTTGACATAACTAAGTTGAGTTGACACAACTGAGTTGAGTTGTGAAACCTATAATGGGCCATATTTCATTTTAATGATATTCAAACAACGTTCGGTTATGGTTTAGTCGTCTAGGGGGTTGAGTTTAGAAACTGTGAGTCCTCTGGTTCAAATCTTGGTTTTTCAAAGAAAATTTTTAGAATTGTGAATATGTATGTATATGTAAAAATTATTTAGTTTTTGGCTAGTTGCTCTGTATTCTGCTCGCACAATGGTGAAGGGTATATAAGATTCGGCACAGCCGAATATAGCACTCTTACTTGTTGTTTTTAAGTGTGTAAAAGGTTCTTTATAAACTTATGTTATTTTTATTGAGTGAGTGTTTAAAAAAAGAATTTAAAAATAGAATCTAAAACCGTTGACAACACATAAAATTTTTGATTTTTTAAAGACAATTTTCAAGCAAATATGTATATCTTCCCAAAAAAATGAGGGACAATATAATAAAGTTTGGGAAAAAGAATGCTAGCTATTGGTTAGTAGTAATGATGCGTCGAGGTATTAAATAAATGACGGATATATGTATTTTCATTGTTGATTTTAAAGATGGCTTAGACCGATTGAACAAGCTCCAAATTTTTATAAATTGGCTCATTCGTCTGCAATAACAGCATATTGTTCTGCTTGTAATTCCTCACTGGTACCGCATAAAAAGGATTTTAAAAAACATGCCGAAACAAGTCGTTACAAACAAAATAAAATAATTTTTTTGACAAAAAATTTTTATTTTGGGATTTCTTATTAAAATGTTTCCTACTATTTTTTTTAAAAAAATTTAAACTTTGGTCAGAAAAAAAAAACAAAAAAAAATATTTACTTTTAAAGGTTTTGTTTTTTAATTTGGGGGTTTTTGGGGATATTTTTTTTTTAAATTTTTTGGGACAAGGACCTGGCATTCCCGAACTAATATAATATTATAAATGACTTGAGTTTTACATACCAACTTCGTCAGCTAACGTTGAACGAATTTTTTATTTAAATCAAACAAAAATCAGAAATCGTTTGCCAACAAAAACAATTGAAGGCAGTTTGTTTGCAAAGGATTATTTGAAAATTAATTCTTCAGATTGCTTCAGCGCAAATATTACAAAAAGTTTATTAAATAAACACCGAGCAGATATATTGCACGAATAGGATAAGTCTTAAATTATGTTTTTTAACACACAATTTTACATTTTACTATAAAATAGAATATATTTTTTTGAAGTAGTTCCCTTTAAGCACTTAGCAATTCATATGTATGGCAGTATACCTATTCATTATATACATATTTTTCAAAAATTTATAAATTATACTTGCTTGTAATTCAAAGTTTGATTTTAATTGTTTTGTTCAAATAAAAACTGTTAAGTTGCTTTTTTGTACATTACAAACTTTTATTTTTAAACCAAAAATTTAATTGCCTCAGATTTGTAACATTTAAATATTTGACGATTTTTTGATGATTTTGTTTAATGTTCGTGACGATTTTGACGATCTTTTTAGAAAAAGGCATAAAAGTATAAGCAAAGATTGCGTTGGGAAAAATATATAACGGCAAAAAAAAGTTAAAAATAACGGGACAAAGAATAAAATAAATATTTCATATATTCATTTGTCGAAATTGATTCAATAGTAGTTTATTCACAAGAAATTAAAAATTCGCATTTATATCGCAGGACTTATGTCATGTGATATGTACACGAAATAATTAGCACCAGAAAAACATTAATCAAAGATAATATCATTACATTAATCAAGTGAATTAAACTTTCAATTAATATTATTAATTTGTTAACTGGTGCAAATTAATATTGTCAATTAAACGTTTAATACACTTGATTAAAAGCTTAATTCACTTGATTAAACGTTTAATTCACTTGAATAAATTTTTAATTAAAACCGATTTTATTTGCGATTAATGCTTTTACTGGTGCAAAATGTTTGTCTGTGTATATATATATATATTTATTTATTTATTTAAATATCTTTAATAATTGCATTACATGATTTCTTGTTAATTCTTAATAAGACTTTTGGTAGTAGAAATAACATGTCAACCAATAAACTTTTAATTTGTTGTGCTAAATTACAAGGATGTGATTTATCTTGACTCAACCTGAATAATTTAATTTGAATAGATATTTTAAATGTAAAAATTTCCGAAAATTATTTGCCATGTTCTGCAAATCGCTTTCGAATGAATAAAACAGCAACATTACAAAAAAATTAATTAAAAATCTCCACTGATATTAATTTCCAAAACAAAAAATTCGTCAAAATTGTCAAAAATTTAAATGTTACAAATCATAGGCAATTTATTGCACCAATTTTTTATTGATTGGTTCAAAAATATAAATTTTTAGCTAGAAATATTATTTATGATAAAAAAGTGATATGTATTCGACTGTGCTGAATCCTATATACCCTTCACCATGAAGCAGAATACAGAGCAACTAGAAAAAAACTAAATAATTTTTAGATATACATCCATATATACAATACTAAAAACTAACTTCAGTGAAAAAATGCAATCGTAGGTAGCGACGCCAATCGGAATCACAATAATTTTTGTATTTCCAAAAATTTTTTGTTACGTTTTGTTCTGTTCCAGGATTAAGTTTCGGCTTGACGATAGAGTATATAGGACATCCCTTATAGTTGGCAGTGTGACCACCACAGTTGCTAATTTTTTTACGTTCGGGTCGTTTTTAGACTTACCATGTTATTCTCCGCATAAGACGCAAACAGTCGGTTAATAGCAGTATGCCTTAGTATGACCGAATTCTTGACAGTTGAAACATTGAACGGAACCATTTCTTTTGTGCGGCTCCTTTATCGTAATTCTTCTATGCAGAAAATATTTCAAATTGTAAATAGAGTGCGTTTCGTTTTTAAGGTAAACGCCGCCGTTTTCTAACTCCACTCGAAATAGTGGCTTTTTTAATATTTGTTACATTTTTTATGTTGAAGACCTTTTTTTTACTTGGTTTAAGAATTCTTATTTTATTCTTATTTTAAGAAATTCCGGGATTAACTTATCGTCATTAAAAAATTCTGTATATTGATGAACCACAATTTTTGGTGACATTTCAATATTAATAGGCAGAATTGCCCTACTTGAGGCCATAAACATACTCAAGCCATTGTCAAATACAAATACATCCAGAAAAAACTGACTGTACGCTTTGAATATCCCTCGTAGATGTTATTTTTTTTTATTATAACTGGCAGTTTAATTATTATACCACAAGGTCATTTAAATTAAAATACTTTGTCTTTAATACTCTTCTCGTTCTCTTGCGTAATCAAGGAATTTTTAAATATTTAATGAGGAAATGATAAATATCAATTAGTTTCAAAACGTAAATAAAACAAGTTTGAGTGCTATATTCGGCTGTGCCGAATCTTTGATACCCTCCACCGACAGCTCAGTGGGCTTTATATGGGGCATATAGTAAATTATGAACCGAGCATCACGAAATTTCACAGCGTCATTTCTAGTCTTTTAAAACTGTGAAGTACCAATTTCTGTTATGATAGCATTATTAATTATGGTTTTAAGTGTACTAAACTGTTTTTCGGGAGTAGTGTTTATATGGGGCTTAGGGTAAATTATGGACGGATCTTCACGAAATTTAACAGCGTGATTTCCAGTCGAATAAAACAAATTTTTGCCAAATCTTATCTCATTCCGTGCCTTGTTCCACCATTTATGATATTTTTTGTAGCAAAATTATCATTTTTTTTATGTGGTGGTTCCACATTTTGATTCATAGCTCTGGTCCTACTGCACTGAATTTCAATCACAAACTGCTTAGGACAACTACAAGCAATTTGGCACCAAGTTTGTTCATTTCTTTTGAGTTTTTCGAAAGTGAGCGTGTTTTCAACAGACGGACAGACGGACATGGCTAAATCGACTTATAATCACTCAATAACCCAGAATATATGTACTTTATGGGGCCTTAGATGAATAATAAAAAAGTTGCACACGGAATGACAAACTTAATATACCCTCTTCACAACTAATTGTGGTGGAGGGTATAATAAAGTTTTTGTTTCGTGAAAAGACATTGCTTTTCATTTCTCACAATAATTTTTTTACATTTTGTTCTCTATGCTATACAAAATAAGAGTTTCATAAATAAATGCATATAGAACAAACCTGTTTTTCTTTAAACGCTTATTACTCTTAGAAGCTTTTCCAAGGACTCAAATTTTTGTTGCCAAAAAAAACCAGAAACTCTAGAAGTTTCCTTGGTAAGAAGGTTGCGACAACTTTTTCGGTTCAGTTTTTTGTAACTAACAACTAAACTTTAACAGCGATTTTTTGCAAATCCGTTTGAAGCAGACCTTGAAATTTAGGTATAACATTTCATTCCTTCAGTAGACAAGCGGATATTCCTCTCTAAAAAAAATCAAGACTTTTTCTTTAGCTAATTTCCAGCGTAGGTGTAGAGGTAACCGTGTCTTCGGAATGCAGAGTCATGCTAAGTAGCTCAATAAGACGTTATGCAATCTATTGTGTTTGAGATTTTCGAGCTTTGTGTCTTAAATGGTAAATGAGTTGACAAGTTCTTGACGCTGAACTATTCTGCATCTCAGTTGATTCCTTTATCGTATTTTCTAATAATGTTCGAAGACAATTAACTTGCGGAATAGCGTCAGACATTGTAGCAGTGGCTGTGCTTATGGATTTTGTGGTCTCGAAGCAACCAAAATTTTGTAGAAAAATTATTTTTATTCCCACAAAAATTTATAAAAGTTTTTCTGCTTTTTTCCTAAAACATAAAAATACATACACGACTTATCAACTTTGGTGCTAAGCAAAACGGCTAAATTTACCGGTCCACACCAAGCATTCAATGCGTTTAAGAAGTAGTAGTGTAAAATTGTATTGACAAGTTTCACAGCAAATGCGTAGAATGCGTAGGTGTGATTGCAGGCCAATATGTCTCAGTTAATGAAGTTGTTAAAATTATTTAAAAAGTTTGAAAGCATGAATTAGGATTACTTTCTACTTTAGCAAGCGTCCTAAGAAAAGGTCAAAAAAGTAACAATCGATGTGTATGTACACATGGAGCATTGCAAATTAAACTGTTTTTTTCAAGAAAGCTATAAGAAAAGTATCGTCGCATTGCCAGTAAAATATCGCCGATACCGATGTATTGGCAAATCCGAAGTTTCGCCGATATATCGGTATATAACCTAAGGTTAATTCTTGACTTATCGTGAGAATGAAATACAAGCTATTAATAAAGGTAAACTCTATTTTAATTCCAACATTTAAAAAGAGTTTATTAGCAGTGATAGTGATTTTCGGACTTCGTTTTAAAAATATTTAGTAACATCATTTCTCTCGCTATTAGACTTGTTTGAGTTGAATTTTACCTTAATAAAAAAATCATTAGTTGGTTAATGGGCTCCTAAGCTCTATTCCGGGCGAACATTTGTGTATATACCCTTTGACAATTAAAGCCAATATTCCAAATTTCATCAAATTATCTCTAAGCTTCAACCTGTATTTTATGCCCGAGGTTAGTCAGCGATAGAGAGATTTATAAAGTGATTCTGAGCCGATCGGCTTACTAAAATGAATGAAATGCTTTTTTTTAATTAGTTTAATAACATAACTAAATTTTTATTTCAATAATACAAACGCTTACTGGACTTTATCTGCCATCAATATCCTTCAATATATTGTTTTGTAAAAAAAAAAAATTCAAATCAAACCTTTTAAAAATTATTTTTAACAGATTATTGTTCTTTGAAACGGATTCAACTTTTGTTTATATTCGAAAAAAAATAATGATTACCACTTCTATCGATTGTAATAGAGAGCGATCTTGAGTACAAAGCCACATAATTGTTGTACTGAAATTAACAAGCGTTTAAGTTGTGCAAAATTTCTTATCAAGTATTTACTAAATATTATGAACAAATAAAAAATTATTCAATAAAAATTAATTCCAATCAGGGTTTTAAACTTTGTTATTCTGAAGGTTTATTATTTTCAAACATTTTTAATTTAATAAAGAATAACGTGTCCTACATGTTTGTCAAACAAAATTTTTATTATGAATATTTTGATTTAATTATTTTAATTTACTGAGTAATCTTTAATATTAAATAACCCTGATGACGTCGTGATTTGTGCATAGATTCGCTAGAAAATAGCATTTTATATTTGTATATCTTCCACCACTAACGGTGAATGATGGTATACTAAGTTTGTCATTCCGTGTGAAACTTTTTTTAATATGAATCTGAAAGCCCATAAAGTATATGTATTATTGGTTCTTGAGTAATCCAAAGGAGAAAGAGAAGTAGCGCCAAACTTATCACGTGGCAGTTCTAAAGTGTTCCTATACTTTATATGAAGGGGACTTGTCACTTTAACATGGCGATGTTCTAAGAGGCAGTTCATTGGCACCTGTTTGGACACGTTGTAACCGGTCACTGAAGAAACCTAAATGGACACATTCAATTTCGGTTAAAATAATGCCTGTCGCAGATATTGTCCCGAGTGAATCATATTAACATGTTATATCTCCTTCATATAAAGTAATAAGCGGATAGCAGTTAGTTTTCTGTCTGGAGTAACTTATTAAAGTGCTTTAAGAGCAATTTACACAAATCACATTTAGTTATATCTAAATCGTTTTTAATGCAAAATTCTGATCTTTACTAAACACTTAAATTAAACTTAATTCACTTAATTCACGTTCGCATAGAAAATTACATTTAAAACAAAAATAATTTCTAAAATTTGTTTTTAATATTTTTTTCTATGCGAACTTCAACGTGTGATTGGCTGTTAATATGTCCGTTCGTTTACTTTTCCAGTAAAATCCCAGTAAAGTCCAGTAGGTGAGTTATATGAAAATGTTACAAATTTATGTGTACGCGAACGCATTTCAGTAAAATCCAGTACAAATTTGTACAAATTTTGGGGTAAACGAACGCAGCTAATGTAAGTTTCCATTGTGTTTTGGCATCGAATTATGTATAAAACAGTTAGGTGAGGTCTTATAAAGTTAAGCTTATAGATCCCATATAAAGCCCACTTATGAAATATTCAAACTCTAGATGGAGGATATTAACCTTCTAATGCCTAAGAGTGCCTCAAGGCATGCTTTACAAAATTTTAACTGACGTACAATACGTAATTTATTTATTTCCGTTTTTTTACAATTCCTTAAAGATCTAGAAAAATATTTGTAGAAGATTCGAAAGCTATTAAAAGCTTTTAAGGCATTGTAAACAATCTCGAACACAATTCTCTTGTTCAAAACGCGAACTTCAATTATGCTGCTGATCCTGGTGAATATTTGAATTTTTAACATACCAAGTGGCAGCTGTGATTATTCGAAGAAGTTTATTTTGGCACCTTTGAATTTTTTCGATATTTGAAGCCGAGGCAGTGCCCCATAACTGAATACCATCGCACCAGATTGGCTTTAAAATAGAGTTGTAAAGTAGGAGTTTGCAGTCGAGACTAAGAACAGAGTTTCTTCCAATAAGACAATGAATTTGTGTGGCTTTTAGTTATCATTTGAGTTAATTTTGCCTTTATATGACTTTTCCACGTCAAACGGCGATCTAAATGTATACCGAGATATTTTACATGCGAATTTTGAGGTATTATTTGATTATTGATTTTAATAGGGGGGCATGATTCCCGCCGCAAGGTGAATGTTATATGTACGCATTTTTGCTCATTGACCTTTATTCTCCATTGCTTTAACCATAGTTCGAGCTGAAATATATTATCCTGTAGGTATCGAGATGCTTCTTAACTATTTTCGTGCACGCTTAGAAAAGCTGTATCATCAGCAAATGTTGAAGTTTGGGTGTAGCTGAGGGACTCCAGCGTCAATTAGCTGAGGAGAGCTTAAATAATCACCTTCTTTAATAATAAACTTTCGACCACCTAAGTAGCTTTCTAACAGCTTGTGAGTGTTTACTGGTAAGTTTATCTTCAATTTATGTAACAAGCCTTCATGCCAGAGCTTGAGAAACATCGATGAAGAGAGCGGAACAATATTTTCTTTCTTCAAAGGCTTTTCTTATAGCGTTTACTATACGATGGGTTTGTTCAATTGTGCTTTGTTCTCTTCTAAAGCCGCATTGGTGGTTAGGAATACATCTATTTTCACTTAAATTTTGACACTAACAGCCTCTCAAACAGCTTTGATATATTAGAAAGTAAGCTTATAGCTTTTGTGTGATCCTTCCCTGGTTTAGGTATCATGGTGACTAAAGAAACCTTCCACTTTTGAGGATAGTATTGAAGACGTAAGATAGCATTAAAAATTGAAAGAATAATTTTCTTTGCTGTGCTGGGTAGCTCCAAAAGCATTTTGTTGCTGATCTTATCAAAACCAGGGGCTTTTTTGGGGTTTAATTCACAAACAGCCTTTTCGATTTCTCTTATCTCAAATCTTATGGGAACAGCTGCTCTAGCAGGAACAGGTGGTAACTCGACCGCTGTATCGTGGGATATATTTGGGGTAAATACGTTTTTTAAATGATGATCAAACAGATTTCACTTTTCGTTATCATTTCTTGCCCAACTTCCGTTCAAGTTTCTTAATGGTGGCTTAGAGACAACTGGCCTTCTTAGATTTTTAGCTGCACGCCATAATGAGTAGTCTGATTGCGGAGTTGCATCAAGTTCCTTAACTTAACAACATTTTTTAAATAAAACACGTTTCCCAATAGTCAGCGGTCATGTTACTGTTTAACCAAAGCTTAATATTTTATTTCTGTACATTTGGCGTACATATTCAAAAGATACGAAAAATGCCATCAAAAGATACGAAAAATGTATCTTTCGTATCCTAATGACAACACTGGTCCGTAGTAACTTTCTTAGCCTTTCTGTACACTCTTTTAATAAACTCTTAAGTTGAGGGGATCTGTGCAATTGCCACTCTCTTCGAACTCTTCTTTTTTCAGACAGAAGACGCTCAACATCTGTGGAATAAATTTTAATATTTTTAGTTTTTTTTTGGGGTAATACTGGAATGTTGCACAGCCAGGGCTGGGCAGTATTTGAAATACATGTATTTGAAATACGTATTTAAAATACAAATACGTATTTTGTATTTGTATTTTAAATACATGACGTGCAAGTATCTTGTATTTTAAATACTTGTCGAGCAAGTATTTTGTATTTTGTATTTTAAATACATACAATAAATAGAAGTAGTTTGTATTTTGTATTTTAAATACATAAAAATGGGAGTATTTTGCATTTTAAAAACATAATTTACAAAATATATTTTTCAGTTTATTGAAGATTGTTTGCATTATGATCTACCAAAAACTAGAATCGCTAAAGAACGTATCAGAAGTAGAAGCACCAGTAAAGAAGAAGATGATTTTGTTGTTTTCGTAGATAGGGATAATGGTGAATCTAGGACATCAAATTTGGAGTTGGAATTTGTCAGTTTCCTTAGTGACAAGAGCAAAGACATTATTACTATTGACAGCTATCCAAATATAAAAAGAGTATAATAGAATTTAATACAAGTTTGTGCTCATCAGGACCTGTAGAAAGATTTTTTTCTTCAGCAGGTTTTATTTTTCCTTCAAAAAGAAACTGGTTTATGCTACATTCAAAAATCGGATATTTATGAAAGGAAATAATTGTTTTGTTTATTAGTTTTATCTAATTTATTTTTTGGTTTGAATAAAAATAGTTTATTTCGTATTTTAAATGCATACAGGTACATGACGTGAAAGTATTTTGTATTTTGTATTTGAAATACGTACAATAAATGGAAGTATTTTGTATTTTAAATACATACAGATGTGTAAATATTTTGTATCTTGTATTTTAAATACATAACCTGAAAGTATTTTGTATTTTGTATTTTAAATACCGCAAACCATGTATTTTGCCCAACACTGTGCACAGCTAGCTTCAGAAAACTGTCAAAATTAAGAATAGCGCGATCTACGTATTCCGGTGTACTAAGCGGAATAACCAGTTGGAAATACAATTTTATTGGGGTTCATTAAAGTAACAATTGTTGGTGTGTGGTCGGAAGATAATTCTAAGGAAGCTTCAACATAAATCGTTTCTAAGGGGATGTTTTTAACTACGCTAAAATCGATGACATCTGGTATTTTTTGCTGATCAGTAGGCAAATATGTTGGTTGTCATAGCGAGCGGACAACCAACGCGCATTGAGGTCAAAGGTCCGGGCCCAAATCGTCGCACACGTGTTCGAATAACCTTTCGTATCGAATAAAACTTCATTCGAAAGCTTTTGAATCAAAATTTGTTTAAAAAAAGTTATAGATTTTAATGCTTGTATATAAATCAACAGTGTTAATAGTTCCCTATAAAATAGGTGACTTCGGCTTATCGGCCAAAAAATACCAACAAAGCAACGCAAAAATTTTACATATTCAGAAAATTTGCAAAAATAGCGAAAAATTCTCGGAAGTTTTTAATGTATCAAACAAGCCTAAAACTACAAGAAATGGCAAATAGCGAAAAATTCACGAAAATTTTTAATAATTCGAACAAGCCATAAAATTGAACAAAAGTCCATAAAAGTATAAGGAATGGAAAAATTTCTGTAAAAATTGCTAAATTAGGGGAATTCGCAAAAAATGCTAACAGCGGCATTATAGCAAAGTCTACTATATAACTATTTAAAATCGTTAAAGCTGTAAGGAATCCAAAAACTTACAATACAAAAATCGCTTAAAATCGCATGAATAAAATTTGCGAATAATTTAAAAACTAAACGTTATTATTTTTTGTTTCTTGTTGCTGAAAAAAGTTTAATATTTAAATTTTTAGCTATTTGTTGAAGAAATCTAATAATTATTCCCAAAAAGTGTGTAAATTGTGTGTAAAAACCCATTAAATGTTTTTACGAAAGCTCTTAACCTACCGAATGACATTTCGAGTAAAGGCACTCGATCGACTACTCGTTATCGAATGACATAATCTCAAATTTCGATAGAAGTTTTTTGATAACGAATGGGACGATTTCAAAAAGTGAAATTTCGATCAAAGTTACTCGATCACTACTGCGACGATCTGGGCCCTGATATTTGCAAATTTTGCAAATTATATGAAATCAATTTGGGAAATTTGGGTTCGAATCTCGGGTCAGTCAAGAATGAATGATTATCAATAACAATTTTAATTAATTTTCATGTTGTAACATTCCTTTCTTTATAAAAATAATTAATTGAAAATTAAATTTGATGAACTTAAGTTAAGCCTGATTAAAAATATTGAAAATTTTTTTGAAATATTTTGAATAATGGTTTTGTAGTGTACCAGTTTCCTCAAAGAAAAAGCAAAAAACTTTAATAAGACCTTACAATAAAATCAGTTGCTTCTATCAAAGCATTGATTTCCAGGTCCGTTATTTCAGGAAACCGATTTTAAATGAGAATTTAGCCTTGGCCATTCATCTAGGAATATTATTTTACTTATTCCAAAAACTCTGCATAATCTTCTCTTGGAAATGAATAAAATCATCTATTAATTTCCGGCTAATAATGGCAAATATTAATGAATTTAACGATAATATAGTTTGTGGGTCACTTTGGCCTAAAGGAGATATGAGGGTTAATTTCCAAAACCAAATGGGGTAACTGTCCTCTTTATTAAAAAAAAAATGAATCCACATATTTTGCTAAAAATTTACAACTTTCTTAAATTTATTTCATATAAATTGTAAAATGTGCCCTTGACCTCGATGTGCGTCCAGAGAACGTTATCCGATTTACATAAAATTTTCAGCACAGAACTTTTAGAACTAGTGCCACAATATTCCGCAGAAAAAAAAAGCTTTAAAATTCTAGAAAATAATTTTGGCTGCCACCCTAAAGGCCCAACCATAATATGCTTAAGTTGGCTTAAGCAAATGTACGGATACATGTAAATCATATGAGGCAAACCATATTAAACTTAAGGAAAATTTTGTTAAATTTTATGAAACTGTCATTTGCTTAAGCAAAGTGCGAAACTGATCGCACATTCCGTACGTAATTAAATGGTTGTTGATTTTATTTTTTTTTTTTTAAATACATTTGAGAGACTTTTTGTTAATTTTTGACAGTAGAATAAGCAAGGCTTTGCATATTATGGTTGGGCCTTTTATGTGCATATTAACATAACTTTTAGTTTCGTTGTCTATATTAAAAACAAAAACTTAACTCTTTTTACAAAATTCTAAATTTTTTTAAGCTTTTTCTTTGTTTTATTTTTCTTATTGTTTTGCCTTTTTTTACAGATAAAAGTAAACTTTTTTAAACTTAATTTTTTTTTAATGTCAAATACTACAACCATTGCCAGAGCTTCACTAACACAAACTGGTTGTTTTCAACTAGATTATCGCAAAAGCTAGTTACAAACGTGCTAACGATTTGCTTGTATAAATAAGTTTCTCAAACTAGCTAATCACCACAATCAGCTTATAACCTGTTTATGGCGTGGGTGTAAATCAGGGATTTCCAAAATTTTTTTGGTTGTGTATTAGTGAGTACCAGAGAGTAAGCAAATTGAGAAAATGCATTTATTTACAGCCGAAATAAAATGTTAGTAATATATTTTATAAGTATAACACAAAGGTACAAAATTAAAAATTTTTTGTGTTGATAAAAAATTTGTAGCAATTCTTTACCAATTCAATGTCGCTGATTTTAAAACTACGCTTGATGCCCGCCTCGAATTTTATTTATTATATCCTCTGCTGTCTTCATAGCTGGGGTATCATTTATGAATTTCGATGCAAGAGCGGTCTGATGAATTATGCAGTGAAAATTATGAACTGCAAATTCGTGTTTTTTTAATTAGCCTATAAGTCCATTATATTTGCCCAACATTACATTGGCTCCATCTGTGCAGACTCCAGCAAATTTGTTTATGTTTACAATGGAAAGAAGCTTTTCTCTGACAACATCGTACAACAACGTGCCAGTTACATTTCCATAAAATGATTCTAAAGTAAACATTGACTCAAAAATAGTGTATTCGCTGTCTACGCATCGAATACAAATTACAAGTTCACACAGATCATTTATGTCATTGCTTCCGTCTAAACAAATTGAAAAAAAAGCAATTTACTACTTTTTCCCTAATTCTACACAAGTTCCTAATTGAACAGTACGACGGCTTACCGTTTGACTGGACAGGGGAAGAGACTCTATAAATTTAGTATTATAATTAAGCCTTTCCCAAATTTTCTTCAGCAATTGCTTGATAAAAACACCATCCCACAATGGTCTTCCTTTCTTAACAATTTCCAATATTTCTAAACTTGAAATCTCCATTTTCAGTTTGGGAACTGATTTTGGTTCATTAATTTCCTCTTCTAATAACCATTTTTTCAATTCAATATGAGAATTATAACGTGAAAAAGTTATTTTAGTAAACAGTTAGGGTATTCATAGTGGTAAGTAATATAGAAATGGTATTCACGGTGTTGGGTTGCTCATACTTCAAACATCTGTGCATACATTTTTATTCTAGCTAATGGTATATCATAACTTTTTAGAAAATACCAAATGCACACATGAGTTTGCCTGCAAAAATGTATAAAGTCATTATAACAGGTCAAAGTTACGTTAAATAGTTACCATAAATTAGTAAGGTTAAAGGCAGAATTAGTCTTTACTTTCTGTTTCTGTCCTGTTCCGTGCCGTTCTGTTTCAAAATTGTAAAAGTTACTTTTTCTGTAGCAACTTATTAGCCATTTATGACAAATTTATTAGTTTTGCACCATCCATTGTTTTATTTCAATAACTTTTATGCACATAAAATTGAAGAAATAAAATTTAATTAATGTATTTTTTATTTTTCGGTCACTTACAATTACTTTACAAGTTTTTGATTTTATCAAACTGAACCGCAACAGAACAGAACAACTAATCAATTTCACAGGTTTTTTAATAACAAAAACAAATCAGCTGGTTCGTAACAGAACAGAAAGTAAAGACTTACTGAGCCTTAACTCTTTGGGCTCGGTCAAATAACTGTAGCATAAAAAAGTAAGCAATAAAAATAGTGCGAAACAATAAAGTTTCATTAATACATCAATAAAACACATCTTCTTACCCAAACATTTTACCTACTGTCACATTTGCTTTTATGTGTACAGGTTATTTACACATAAATTGTAGCAAAACAAGACTTTTTTACTTCTTTTTAAATATTTCTACTTACTTAAGAAAAGTGTTTTCAAAGAAAGAAAAAACCCACCGACGCGATTGGTACAGAAACCAAAATATTTTTACAAGCAAAATACCAACAAATTCTTTTGTCTATTTTTTTCTTAATAATTTCTGCATTTAGGTACGTCTTTTTAAAGAAAGCAAAAGGGACCCTTTTACAGGTATCAAAGAATTTTTTTCCACAAACAAAACACATATCGTTAGCTTAAACGTTGCAGTAAATGTTATTGTTAAAAAAAGTTACTTAATAAAATTTACGTTAGCTTTGCTGTTAAATATTTTCAACAATTTACATTATGTTAAAATTAAATAGAAATGTTATATTACTTTGCATTTAAGTCTTAAAATTTAGACTCTAAATATTGCACGCAAGGCATTGGATGTTACCAAAAGCATTTTTGACCGCACAATATTTTTGAGTGTAAGCTGAAACAAAATAATATAGCATCCGCTAAACATGTACACTTGTCGAAGTCACACCGACGACTGAATTGAAGAGCATAAAAATATGTGTTTGTAGTGGTTTGCACAATTGTGCAAAGAAATGGAAACCCCTGGTGTAAATGCACTATTAGTTATTATTCAATACACTATAAGTTATTATGCGACAGTGAAATATCGCCGATACCAATACATCAACAGTGGTCAGTTGTCTGCCAATGAAATTCTGTGGTTTTCTTACAATCGTCTGAACTGCAATTTACTATTGGTGTCAATTTTTCTTTGGCAGCATTTATTAAGCACATTGCCAGACCTTTCATTGTTGTACGATCTGACCACCGTCTATGCAAAGCTTTAGCACAGAAGTGAAAAGTACTGTCCAGAGAAAGAGCTTCTAGCGATTTCCAAGCCTTGTCCTTGTTGGAAGGCCAATTGGTCGTGCCGTATTATCCAGATCGTTTCTTGTTGGTTGTAACGTTTCGTTGATAATGTTTTTTCAACATCGACTTATCAGACCTGCAAGCAACCTCAAATAACTTAATAATTCTCTTCAGGATAGGGATGCCCCGTTAGCTAAAACTTTTATCTTCTATTCGGGCTTAGGACAGGCAGGCTTAGCCGGGTGGATTTTGTTCCAAAGTATTAGAGATTTATATATTTAAGCCGAGAGGTGGTATATAAAAAAATTGGATTTAAATTTCTGGATTTTGTTTTTATAAAAATGTGTTATATTCTTAACCAAACGTAAATAAAAAGTTTTTGAATAAGTCATGTCTCAAAAATGTTTCACAGAAAAAAACAATTAAGATATTTTAAATTAGGCAGTTTAACTGCTAGTTAGTTGACAGCAGCTGTATTCACAAATTATTGCACTTGCTTAAGAAATGAAATGTCTTTTAAAATTTGTGTTTAAGTATTTTACTTTTTAGACAAATATTTATCTTTTTAATTTTGTTTCTTTCAGAAAACAGTTCTAATGAACGATAATAATGATAACTTGAAGACAGAACGTTGAGCATTCTTTTCTTTAATTTTGAGTTTGAACAAACTGATTTGGAATTTATATTTAATTTGTATGGAAAAAAATGCTTTACAATAAACAACTTAATGATTTAATTCAAAGTGAAATAAATGATAAAACATCTTTCAATTGTGCACCTTCGACATTAAGAAAGAGTGCCACTGAAACAACTTTAACTTTTGAAGCGAGTGCGAAAAAGGGAAGGAATACCTCAAAGCAAAGTGAAAAATCTGATATTGAAAAATACTCCGGGACTACAACAAATGAAAGCTGTACATCTTCGACAGACTCTGGTGTGAATATAAGTGATAACGACGAGATACCACCCTCGCCCACAACCTCGCACTCGTTCCCCTCTACGGCATCGTCAAGTGAAACAAGTACAGAAGGGAGCCCATTTAATCAACAATTTCATAAAAATAACAACAACAATAAAAACACAAACACAAAACGAGATAACAATGTAAACATTAAAAATAATAATATTTATAATCATATTTTCGAAGTTGATAACAATGGTGATCATAATGACGACCAAAACGATGTCGACTTTAATTCTACGAACTTTGATAATAAAATAAAAAGTGAACAACATTGCAAGCGTCAACAACAACAACATAAACAATTATCGGAGCAACATTTAAAAGTGGGAAACAGTAGTAATGAAGGCATTAACACTCGATATCAGTCAAATCGAAATATCGTTGAAAGTGAGAATGTGATAGAAGTTGGTCAGCAACAGAATTTGAAAACATTGCCATCAGAAGGAACGTCAATTGCAGCACCTACAACAACAAAAGGCGATATACGATCGTTACAACACAATGAGTCTATTAACCCAGCACAGAGACGAGCTTCAACGACATCATCGTTATCAATGTCATCTATTGCTAGTAGCTACGACGACAATAACCTGCCCTCTAAAATGCACCACTGCAATGGATCGCCTGTTGTTTCTATCCGCAGCATTAACTCATCAACAATCATAACATCAGATTCCGATTCGGATCTCAATAGTGATATCGAGGGTGTCCACGAAAATTATGTGATAAAAAAACTGGGAACTCAGGTGTCTTTTCCACCCAACCATCCTAATATTCCAAATATCAATACTGGACAAACAATTCTCAATCAAAAAGTTATACCGAATGGTAACCCAGTGCCACCGTCACCATTGGAGACCTTAGCCGCAATTGGCGATAGCATAGGAGCTGCACAAGCCCTAGGTCCTGTTCCATCAAACTCAGCCGTTGCTCAGCGTCCACAAATCGGTAGCATAGCACTTAGTAACTCAAGTGATGTCACCTTTGGCGACAAGCATTTTTACGAAGGTCCCGTAACAATACAACAGTTTCTAATTGATGGGCGTGACAAGTGGAAAGAGTCCAACGAGAATGATAATCCTACATTTGTAAACGATAACGCAGAAACATGCACCAATAATGGTAAGTGGCAATAAGAAATTAATATTACTTAAACAATTTTTTAAAAACGATTCAGTATTACAAACTTTTTTTTTGGATCTATATAAAATCAGGGGTTCGAAAAATGTTAAGCAAATATTATCTAAAAAGAGGTTTTAATTGTTCACTGTATTTGGCGCATATTCCTAAATTATCACTAAAGGCCATTACACACTATCCCACAAAGTCTTACGTATTTTTCAAAAATGCATCCCTGATCTTATTATTCTTTGAACATTTTCAAAAAACAATAACAACTTATCATGACAGGGTTGCATTTTCGTAAATTACTAAAGACTTTGTGGGATAGTGTAAAACGGCTTTAAGTGTTAACTTTTGTAAGTACCGTTTTAAGTTATTCACAGTTAGTTACTTTCAGCAAGAAAAGTTTACACTTTATTATGGGTAAAGCGGTAACTAAATGCTAACTAACTAATACATACAAAGAACAGCTGATTGATATTATCTTATAATTTATTTGGATAGCAAAACAATTTTGGCGACCAATTTTCGTCACTCTAAAATACAGAAAACTCTAAATACTCTTACAATTTTGTAAATAATAAACTTGCTTTATTACATTTTCCACTTGCATCCATTTATACTGCGTCCAAAAACATCCATAAAAAAAAATAAACTAGAGATGTGTTTTTAGTCACCAAATTTTATTGAAAAATTATATTTTTACAGTCACCCATTTTTATTGTAATGTAAATAATAAACTTGCTTTATTACAATTTTTACTTGCATCCATTTATACTGCGTCCAAAAACATCCATAAAAAAAAATAAACTAGAGATGTGTTTTTAGTCACCAAATTTTATTGAAAAATTATATTTTTACAGTCACCCATTTTTATTGATTTATATCAAAACTATAACCAAAAAAATTACTTTTTTAGAATTTGTATGCATTTTTTAAGAACAATGATTGTTTTTTGAATAGCTTTTAAATTAACTACAGTATTTATCGTTCAAAATATTATCGACATTTTGTTTTGACTACCTGCCAATATGCATGGTTGCATTTCTTCAATCAGCTTAAAGCTGTTGCCAAGCTAGTTATGAATATGATCTATAACTATCTATGAACTATTTTTTAGTTTCTGTTTTATTATTTGCGACTTTAGTTATGATTTCTGAATACGCGCCATAGTGTTTTCACACCTAAACTGCCCGTCTATACCAGAGATAATTATTGGGACATATATTGCAGTAAATGTCAAAATTATGTTATCTTTAATGTAGACAGCAATTTTTTGTACATATTTATTGCCGGCAATTTTTGTTGAAATAATTGTTAATCCATTTTCGTTGACAATTATTGCTATCATAAAACGTCAAATTTGGTTGCAAACTGAAAAAATAAGCAAACAAGAAATTGTTTGCGAAAAAAATTAAATTTGTAAAATGGTAGCAAATTATAATTGTAGTAAAAGAATTAAATTTTTATTAATATAATCTTTTTCTTATTCTATCTTTATTATATTAATTTGTTTGAGTTTTTTTTTATATAAAAATATAAATAAATAAATTTAATGAAATTAATATTTTTAGAAAAAAAAAATACCTCACGCTTAAACAAATTAATATCTACTTATCGTATATTTATTTATACATATATATAAAACAATTTTAACCTAAACTTCAGGGTACGTTGGGGATAGTCCGTGGATGGTTTATGTGCAGTTTGCACGAAATTAGCCCATGGGTTCCAGAGATATGGCATTTAGATTTTTCTATATATTATTCCCATACAAATATCAGTAAAATGCCCTCCAGTTTCCATATTATGATTTTATATTGTCACTTGAAAAGTAACCAAACCATGTATCGTAATGTCTTTTGTGTACAATGACTTTTGAAATAGATCTTAATGTATATTTCATATCGCTAGAGGGCATAAAATATTGCAAAACGGGTAAAAGCTCCCCCTCTCAATATCTTCTTAACTAACCAACCGATTTTCTTGAAATTTGGCAGGCAAATAGTGTAACATCTAGAAGGAACTATAGCCTATACTTTTTATTATTTAGGACGTGAAATAGGGACAAACGCTCCACCTCAATATATCTTATTAACTTATCAACCGGTTTTCCTAAAATTTGGCATGCAGACACTGTTATATCTAAAGAAACTTTAAGATATACATTTTTTGGAAATTCCAAAAATAAGAGCGTAAAATAGGGCAAATGGGGTAAAACCTTCCTCGACCCATGTTTTCTTAATTAATTATTAAATGATAGTTTCAAGTCTTGAAGGAACCAAAGGCTATACATTTTTTAAAATAAAGCTTCTTAATTTATTAACCGATTCTTTTGAAAAGTTTATTTATATTTTGACAAATTTTTTCCTACTTAGGAATTTGAACCCACCACGGCAATGCAATGGTACACTACTATTGGTCGTTAAAAAATTACCATGTTTTTCCCCTCGGACAATTATACGTGGCATGTTCTCGCCATCGAGCTTATTTGTGTTGGCTAAAGACGGACTGATAAAAATATCATACATGGAAAATTGCTCTTCGTAATGAAAATTTATTATTTCTGTATGATTTTCATACTTCAGAATAAAAAATACATCACTTTTTTATGTTTAATAAAAATCATTTTTGCAAGATAGCGCTAGTTTTTACACTGCACCTTCTTCATTGATTTTTTCAAGTTATGTGTTAACATAAATACGTTTGCCCATGCCTTAAACATAAGCTAAGCAGTAAGAAATATTGCTCTGTTATTCTGCCGACGTTATTGCCAACTTGCTGAGATATTTATCTTTAGTGTAGACCTGGGGTAAGTTAAAACCCGGGTTTAACATAAAACTATTACGGTTGATTTTGCGCTTAAATTACAATTTTGTTTAAAGTCAGGTTCAAACTCACGGTTAATCTAATAAACTTGTGGAATTTCGTAAAAATAAGTGAATTTCAGTTATTATTATTATTATTTTTTTTTATAACATTTATTTGACAAACTGTACAGCACCTTTTTTTGTTTGTATAAAAAGTTAAGAAATTTTGCGCTCCAAAATAGAAATTAATTTATATGTATGTATTTTGTTAATAAATATCTTTAAATTATGGAACTTCTTATACAAAGTGAAGTGCTTGGAATCAAATAGTTTTATATTTAAAAATTAATTTTCAAATATGTATGTATGTATTTCATTTGTTTGATATTTTTTTTTTATTATCAAAAAAATTTTCGTTGGAATACAAAATTGAATTTAAAAGATTTTATTATTCGTCCTTAATTCCTAATTCTTATTTGTGATAAAAACACTGCAATTTATTGTTGATGGGATCAGCTATTCCAACAAAATCTTGTTAATTAAAAAATTTTGTATTCCCAAAAAATAAAATGCTTTGATAATAAACTTTTTTTTTTAATTTGCTAAGCTTATCCCGCGAAGCTTTATGCTTGTCTGCATGAAAGAAACCAGAGTCTCTGGCGGGAATCGAACCCGCAACCCCGACGCTGATAGACTAGCTCGCTACCAGCTAGTCTACCGGGGCACTGGCAATTGCAAGGTCTAAAAAAACTGACTGGCAGCCCGCTTTATATTTTGTTTGCGAAACAATAAAGCGAGTTGTTTTTGTTTACATTTTGTTTTTTCTTAACCTACTTACAACTACAATTAATGTTGGAAGAATTCCAATCAAATCGCCAAACGTAAATTTTGTTTAGTTTTTGTAACATTTTATTCAAACCAAAATTTTTTTTAATTAAATTTTGCAAAAAAAAAGCTAGTATAATATTTCAGTCAAAAATCGCCAAAAACTGAGAAAAATTCAAAAAAGTCGCCGAAAGTAAATTTTGTTAAGTTTCTGTTATTATTTTTTAAATAACATAAAATGGAGAACATATATTCAGTTAAAAAAACTAAAATAAGGTGCACAAGTCTATAAGAACGTACCATCAGCCTTGTCGATTTCATTACTAGTATTTTGACCGGTATACATACTATTAGAAAAATTAGTAGTGACTCAATATAAAATTCACCTAAAATTATAACAAAACAAAAAACATATGAAAAAAGTTCCTAGATTAGTAATGATAACGAAAAAATTACAAAATGTTAAAAAAATCACTGAAATAAAATATAAAAATAGTAAAAATAGCCAAGTAAATCGCCAGTTACATCAAAAATCGCCATTAAAGTCGCCAGTCGCCAAATGGAAAATCCCACCGCCAAACACGTTTCAAAATCGCCACGTTTGGCGAGAAATCGCCATATCTGACAGCCCTGGTTTATACACCGATAGTAAAATTAAGACAGCTTCTTTTGCGTTCACACTACAAGTTTTAATAAAAAAGTTTTTAAATAACAGTTTGTTTTATAAACTTGTGGGAAAAAATAAATTTCTTGGGGAAACAATTACCTATCTTCCAGTAATTTTTTTATTGCTTATTCTGATGTTTTAATTTTTTTTTATTAATTTATGCAATTTTAGAATAATTCACGCTAATGTTTTTTTATTTTATTTAGCGGCATTGAATTTTATCAACTGTTTTCAACCATTTTAACTTGGTAGCACTGAATTTAGAACAAAGAAGACATGGTTGAATATAATAAAATCTACTTAAAATCAAATTTAATAACGCGTACATCTGTAATTCAATATGTACCTTTAAACTTTTTAGTTTCGAAACTTTGTTTTAATGTCAAACTATTTTTTCATTTACAATTTTAATGCGAATAAAAGACAGCTGATCCATTCATACTCTACTAAACTAGATCGAAGAAATATTGCAGGTACATTTGTAAAGGAATAGAATAAAATTTTCTTTCTCATAAAATTTCTCTATTTTACAATACTTGTCGTGGCTGTCGGATATGGCGATTTCTCGCTAATCGTGGCGATTTTGAAACGTGTTTGGCGGTGGGATTTTCCATTTGGGGACTTTGCGATTTGTGATATAACTGGCGATTTACTTGACCATTTGTGCCAGTTCACACACGTCAAGTCTTGAGCTTTTAGGAGAAGAAGGGAAAAGAGGGTGCTATTTGTTTTCCTATCTCCCCAACAAACTCAAGACTTGACGGCTAATACGAGAAGAGTGTGAACCAGAACTCTATATTATTTCAGCAATTTTTTTAACAAGTTGTCATTACCTATTAAAAAAAACTGGCAACTTTTTCACGCGATTTTTGTTATCATTTTAAGTGAATTTTATATTTGTTCACTATTTAATTATAAAGGCCTTGCCAGATAAAACTTCTTCGCTTTGCGTGACGTTTCTAACTTTGACGGAAAAGCGTAACGCAAAAGGTGTATGTCACAATAAACAGTTTGACAACACACACGAATTGTTTGTTAAAAATAAAAAAAATTATACTAGCAGACTGTCGAGCGCGCAAAAAGATGAGAGTTGCCTAATTTTTCGCTTCGCTATGCGTTAAAAGTACTGTATGTAACATGTTTCGTATATCTATTAATATTTCATCTTGGATGTCAAAGCGATTCTCTAAAGCAACGCGAAGAAGAAGTTTTATCTGACATGACCTTAATAGTATGTATGTATGCAGGTCAAAACACCAGTAACTTAACTTATCCATATGCAATCCCAAATTAATATATGAAATGCTCCGAAAATTAGGTTGATTTTATTAAAAACAAGATTCATTCAATGCGCTTGATTTAAGAACTCTTAAGTTATTTAATACCGAATTCGTACTTGAAATAAACCAAAAGTGCAATTAGAAGGGGAACTTAATTATGATAAAAAAAAGTTATACGTTTAACGCTTTCAAGAATTTATTAATTTATAATAATTATAAAACACCAGCATCATTCCCGATATTTTTTTTACTTTTAAAACTTAATGAACATATCCATATAACTGAAAATATGAACTGAATGAGAAGCAAGAGTTCTCAAATATACTTTTTTAACTTGAAAATAATGTGTTTTCGTCTTGTTCTGTTGTTTCTACACACAACTAGCAAATCGTTTTTTAACTACTTGTGTGGTGTTGTTGTAGTGTCTGCAACAAACTCTGTAATTTTACTCTCAGAGTGGCACTACCAACGAAAAGTTCAATCTTTTTTTACTTGGTTATTGTTATGATGGTTTTTTTGTCCCAATGTCTGAGAAAACATTAATTTGCTTCTCTAAAGCCGGACAAAGATGTTTGTAGTGTGGCGAAATTATTAATGATCAGAAAACCAGACTTCGCTCAAAGCATCACAAACAAATTTACAAATAGCAAATAATTGCAATTGATATTCCGGAATAAGTATAAAAGAGAAAAGTGCCAAAATTCCAACGAACATTACTGAGTGCTGGCGTTGCTCTAATTTTATTATAGGCAAAATAATAATTTTTAAAGGTATTTAAAAGCTTTGGGCAATTCATATGAGTATTGCATGCTACACATATATCAGTTTTTTAAACATTTTTTTTAAAAATAACATTTATTCAAATTTAATGATAAATCAAATAAAAAATGTAATTCCGTTTGATGCGAAAACTTTTATGTGATTTAAAACAAAAATATATGCTCTATTCGACTATGATATGCAATTTTTCCTATTTGCAAAAATTGTAAAAAGTTATATGCCTAATATGTATGGATTTTCTTTATGCACTTAAAGAATTGATACTTTGGTTAAATTGATTTTGTAAATTTTTAAGTAGTTTTGGGATCTAACAAAAATTGCTAAAAAATGCTAAATAATTTTAAAAATGTGCTAAAATAGCACTTTTTTGAAATTCGTTGTGTCAATTCAGAAAAAAATTTGCTAAATCTAGCACAAAAAGTGCTTAACTGGCAAGCCTGATTTAATCATACTGCAGAGCATAGAGCCCAGTGTTGCCACTTTGTGGGTAATTACCCGAATTTGGTATAATTTTTACCGTCGTGAGTAGAGCGTGGGTAATTTCTCTTACCCTGCGGCCACACGATCAAGTTGTTCTTGATAGTCTTTAACATATACTGCTTGTCAAAATTTACAAAAATTGAAAGCTGTGACGTAGGCTGCACTCAATTTGTAAGCAATTTACTTTCGTGATGTCATCAAAAAAACAATTTATAAAGACAAACATGTAATCAGCTGTTAAATTGAAAGCAAAATTTCCAAACAAATGGAAAGGTGAAATTGAAAGCAATCTCGTGGTCAATATAAAAAGTGTGAGTGTGTTAGTAAAGAAGTGAGAGTTTATTGCAAATTGAAAGGAATTGAAAGGCAAAACTTGATCATGTGGCCACAGTCAAATTGACAGTTTATTTTATCTAAAACAAAACAACGCCTTCATTTGGGGAAAAAATAAGTTGCTTCAGTTTAATTATGAAGTTGCTTATAAGTTGCTAAAATCGATGGCTGATTTTCAAAGTAAATTTCAATAATTTGGTGGCGTTGATCAAGCATGAATCTATTCATGATGATGTGCCTGTGAAAAAATTAAAGCAGTATGACCAGTGCTACCACCAGCATAATTAAAAATTACACTTGAGATGAAGCAAAATTACCCGATTTAAATGAAATTACACCTGATATAAAATTTAAATATTATTTAATAAAAAAATAATAACATTTACAATGAAGCAAAAACACAATAAACTCGGTGAAAGAAGAAGTCAAGCTGTAAAAATTCTTATTGTAATTTAAAATAAATTAACAAATATAACATGAAAGATCTAAAATAATTAATAAAACTTAAAATAAAACTCCTAAAATAATGAGTTTAACTTCCACATTTGGTTGCACAACACGGCTTACTTTATTTATGCTCAAAACCAAACTAAAAGTAAAATATTAACACATAACTTATCTAGTGCCAGCCTAAACCAAAAGTGTTTACGTAGTCCACGCGCCTGTTGAATGGGAATATTGCGATTCCCTTGTTCTCGTAATAAGACACCTCTGGAATGCTAGTGCTGACGTTGCGGCTCGTGTGTTGCATTTGTAATGTGTTATGCATTAACTTATATCTAGGAAAGGTTCAAAATGCTCATTGCCATCAGCCATTTTCATCGATTTTTGCAGCATATAAGCGACTTCATGTTTTAAATGAAGCAATTTATTTTTTCACAAACAAAGGCGATTTAGAGAAAATAAACTCTCAATAAGACTTCAAGGCCGTGCGATATGTCTCCTCCGCCTCCGAAGGGCAGTGAAGTCACTCGTTTGTGCTGATAAACTACCAACAATTGACGTCTTGGAGGTCAACATTGTTAATTTTATTCGTGACATGCAGCCAGCAATACTCGAAAAAGAGGAACAAAATTGGACGTCTGCAATGCGTTTCGTTAAGGACAGGCGCGGTGCCTATTTGTTTTAAATAAGTTTCGAATGGTAATGCTGAGTAATAATCTGCAAGTACAATTCATTTTTGTATGTTGTCTACTATTTCAAGTTTCATGGTCTTAAAAAAATACCCCTTATACCTTAGTAAGTAAACAAAATGCGTGCTTAATTCAGTTTTACAACTGTTAAGGGTGTTAAATATTCTTTAAACAAAAGAATTTTAACGTTCAATTAAATATTTGTTGGATATTGGAAAAATTTATTCCCACAGGCTTGTTTTTAGTTTGAATAGCTTTTTTCAATAAACATCAGGTTCTAAATTACTATGATAGACATATTGATCCAAATCTAAGAGTCTATCTTGCGACATTTATAGCCAAACTTTTGGATATATATAAGTATTGTTAATGACTGAAGTCTTTTCTTAAAAAGAAACCGAGAGTTTGGTTCAGAAGATTGTGCAGTTTTTTTCAACAATATTTAAAAAGAAATTAATGTTGTCTTTGAAATCGAATCTTGATTTTTTTTTGGGTATCTGAATTAAGAATTTCAAATAACACCTGAATGACACCTAAGAGAAATTACCCACGCTCTACCCACGACAGTAAGAATTATACCAATTTCGGGTAATTACCCACACAGTGGCAACACTGAGTATGACAGTTCGTTTAACAGTTAACCTTTCGTAAGCTCTATGGGGCTAAAAAACGCCCATTATAAAAGAATTGCAATGAGCATTTTAAACCTTCCCTAGATATATGCAACCAACTGTGGAAGCTAAACTCATTATTTTAGGAGTTTTATTTTATGTTTTTATATTATCAAAGTTATTTTCGGGAATACAAAATTTATTATTAATACAATTTCCGTATGACGTGCTAAATTCCCAATTTTTCATATTTAATAAATACACTGAAATTTATTGTTGTTATTATGTTTTTAGGTATTTTTTGTTAATTTATTTAAAATTACAATAAGAATCTTAACAGTTTGACTAATATTGATCTTTTTCGCTTGTTGCGTTTTTGCTTCTTTGTAAATTTCTTTTTATTAAATAAAATTTTAATTTTATATCAGGTGTAATTTCATTTAAATCGGGTAATTTTGCTTCAGCTCAAGTCTAATATTGAATTTTGCTGGTGGTAGCACTGATAGAGCCTGTTGTTGAAGGCTACCCTACAAGAAATGAATGAGCGAGTAGTCACATTTTTCATTTTGGTGTTAAGAAAATGATAGAAAGAAATGACCGAATGTGACCGAAAACTTGATTTCGGTCATTTCTTTCTATCATTTTCATTCCGTATACTTTAAGGGACTTTTAATCAATTTTATGGCTTGTTTGAAATATAAAAATTTTAGCTATTTTTTTAAAAAAAATTTGGTTTTGTTATTTTCCGACAATTTATTGTTTTTAATCAATTTTAAATTAATTTTAGGGTTTGTTTCCAAGTTTGCAATTTTTCGCGAATTTTAGTCATGCTCGCGAAGAACTTATTATTCCGTGTGAATCTTTACAGCTTAAACGATTTTTAATAAATAGTAAACTTTGCTATTAGCAAATTTTTTCGAATTTCCGCTTATTTAGCAATTTTTATCGAATGTTTGCCATTCCTTGTAGTTTTAAGCACTTTTAATAAATGTTATGGCTTGTTTGAAATATCAAAATTTTTTTTTCGAATTTTCGCTATTTTTGCAAAATTTTTTTGTTTTTCCCCGACATTTTGTGTTTTAACCGATTAAACGATTTCAAATATTTTTTATGATTTGTTTCCAATTTTATAATTTTTCGCAAAATTAAGCCATGACATGCTGTGCCATGTCATTCGGCGTATTACCCAGCATTTACACATGCCACTGCCAGTTCGAAAAACTCGACACACTCACACTTTTTACTAATACACTCACATTTTTCGCAATGGCAGCTCTAGTGGCAGCAAAAATTGCATGCGAGGGGAAATTTGGCACTTGCATGCCACTAAATGTCTAAACGATAAGCAAAGTTACCCTGTTAAAAAATGAATGCAAATTTACTGGATTATTGTCAAATTGAATTAAAGTTTTAACTTGTTATCAAAAAGTAATTTCAATTTTTGGGAATACAAAATTTAAATTTTCAAAAGATTTTGTTATTCGTGCTTAATTCCCAGTTTTTATTATTGATAAAAACACTTGAAATTTATTGTTGATGGGATAAGCTATTCCTATGCGTATTTCACTGGTTGCTTAGGCCAGATCATCAGGAAACTTCATCCATAAAGATTTTAGAAAAACTAAAGATATTAAGCCAAGTAAAACTGTAAAACGTATAAGAATTATAGCATTAGTTCTACTTGTAATAATATCAAAGTTTAAACAAAACACATCAACAATAAACAGTGGGTTTATCTCATCTTACATTCCCCACTACAATTAGTTGAAATTCTCTCAACATTAATTGTAGTTGTAAGAAGGTTAAGAAAAACAAAATAAAAACAACAACATCTTTTGTAATGTTGTCAATTAAGTGTTTTTTAGGCCGTGCACCTGCCTGTTTATTATCAAAAAGTAATTTCAATTTTTGGGAATACAAAATTTAAATTTTCAAAAGATTTTGTTATTCGTGCTTAATTCCCCAGTTTTTATTATTGATAAAAACACTTGAAATTTATTGTTGATGGGATAAGCTTAGGCCAGATCATCAGGAAACTTCATCCATAAAGATTTTAGAAAAACTAAAGATATTAAACCAAATAAAACTGTAAAACGTATAAGACTTATAGCAATAGTTCTAGTTTTAACTTGATATATGTATTATTATGATTAATTTTTGAAACGCGCATTAATAAAAGCAAGTTTGTTAATTATAGAGCATTAATATGGTTTAAATAATGCTTATATAAATAAATTATAAAATTTCCCCAAAAATGTGCCAACGTGATTAGCTCGGTAACTCTATTTTGTTTTCTGGTACTTTTTTTTTAATTTGAGAAGTAAACAAATTTGCTCAAGTTGACGCTCCAACGACATTTTGAAAATGAATTCGCAGTGGCATGTGTAATCACAAAAGCCAATGGCATGAGATTCGACTATTTCGAACAAATTTTATTTGATAATATGTATACAGTAGTGACATGCCACTACTTGCATGTGTAAAGGCAGGGTTACACAGGATTACAAGGTTGCATTTTGGGGTACAATAACGTGAAGTAGTGGCAACTTCAGCCAACTTCATGTAACTTCCTGTTTCCGGCATTTTGGTCTTTATCTTTTTGATCGTGAAGCTGGGCAGGCAGATAGAAGGAAACATTATCTTGGGCATCGATCAATAGAAAGTGTTGCAAAGGCTTGGATACTAATTCTGGTCAAAAATAGTAAGAATGAATATTTGTAGAAGGTTAAACCAGAGGATTAATGGTATCTATATGGGAGTAGCTCTGAACACTAGGATTTATAGGACGAATTTGGAAGGAAAACTCGCTTCACGATTCCAACTGGCCACTCGCAGTGGCGTAAACTCAGTGGCGAATCGTCAGAGTAGGAGCCAAACTGCCAACCACGTGAAAGGCAGTAGTGTCTGCACGGTCCCGGTGTATGAGTGAGCGAATCATTTCTACTTTGCGGCAATTTGTCGCGCAAGTTTGGCGCCCTATCTCCACCAGACTCCGTACAATGGAGGAAAAGAGAAGATAAAGTTAGACGGTTTTTGACGGTTTAGCCCGGCTGAAAATTTGTTAGTTACTAGTGCAGCGGCCACTATCGCATTGAATCGTGACAAAGCAGAATAAAACAAATAAATTAGCTTCTGCCCTCATTTTCTCTATTTGTGAAATACATATGTATGTATATTTTTATTTTTGAACAATTTCATTAAATAATTATTTGATGCAAATATTTGTTTTAGTCTGAACGCATGGCAAGCAGGATTTAATTTATTTTATTTAATGCTATGTTCATACGACGATATAAACCACTGCTTTCGCTCTCTGAAACTAGATTGCCAAACATGCTGTTCATACGATTCATTCTTGTTTCATTTTGGCATTTTTTGTGTGTTGTAATTGTGATTCTTTTTAAAATAAAAAAAAAGTAAATAAAACGTAAAAATATATTATTTAATACTAAAAAGAGAGCGAAACACGAATATTGCTGTCCATGTGAACATGGTATAACACTATTTGCCAACTGTTTCAACAAACAAAAATTGGCAAATATTTGAGCTTAGCTTGAACATTAAACAAAAAATATTTTTGTTTCACACATTTTAAAGCAAATATCAGAACAAATATTTTCGTCAAATATTTTATTAGTCTGAACGTACCTTACGATAACTTAAAGGCAGAAGGTTATACATGCTAGAGTACTAATAATGCAGATTCCAAGGGATGGGACACTATATTCAAATATTTTCTAGTGATCTTATCAGCCACATAATCAGCATACGCCACACTTTTAATCCCCATTTTGTTTAACTTCATCCACAGGGCATTAACATTCTCGTTTCTAATATTGTGTATACATAGATTTTTTGCAATTGTTCTTTGGACGATTGCATATGCCACATTCTAAATTTAGTATCAGCGGCAGCATAAAGCTTGCATTTTCTGATGATATTGACAATTTTTTTTAAAGATATAGAAAACTAATTCTGCAAAAATTCTAGTAGAAAAGACGATTTCTTCTAATTTCATAATATTTTCAAATATTCGTCAACAAGATGGTTGTCATTATTATTTAACTCTGAATGAGGAGATCTTACAAGCGCTAAATTAAGTTTTATTATATTCGGACTTTCTACTCCAGCTAATAAAATGTTGTTCCTATTTTTGCAAAACATATTGTATGTACATAGCATTTTGCGAGGCTTAAAGAAATAAAGCTAACTTCTACGAAGAAATTTTAAACTGGCTAGCAAAATTTACTTCGGGAAATATGATTTCACTAAAAACCAGGGGGTCTACTCTCTATTGCGATGCGAAAACATTTTCGATGCGAAAGCTAAATGCCAACTTGGTACTCTCGCAAAATTTTCTGAAAAAGAAGCTGAATAGTGGCAATACAAATTAAAGATGGCACGGATTTACAGTGTGTAAAAATATTTGAAATTGGAAAATTTAAAAAAAAATAAAGTGATGATTTACGAAAAGAAAAAAAATGTAAAGATGCGCAAACGTATTAAAAAAGAGTACCAATCACTAGGTTTGCTACAATTTTCTTTCGCATCGCAATAGACAGTAGACCTCCAGTATAGTACAGCTTTTTATTAAAAATATTTCTAATGAAAGTGCAATTTATGATACTATTAATAACGAGTTTTGAGCTTTGTCGGATATATTTGCTTTACAAAACTTAAAAACTAAAATATTTCTGTTTTTTTGGTGACTACAATGAAAAAAGAATTAGAACAGTTAATGTTTCTAGAGCATAGTAGATTGACCAAATGAATATTTCTTATTCCAGACTCTTCGGCAAATGTGAAAAGAAAATTTTCATGCCAAAATTTTATAAAAACATAGGAACGAAATAAACTATATGTTCCAACGGCGTTCTCAAATAAGAACTTTCTTCTATCACCTGATTAATTGTACAAACGCTTTTGCAAACTTATAAATTAAATCAGCCAAATTAATTAAATATGTACACATTAAAATAAAAGGTAAAATTCTATTTATTGTTTTCTATGTTGTTGGGGGGATTTTTAGTGGTTCATTTAATAAGTGCAAAGAATTTATTTATTTATGTGATTAAATTAATAAAATTAACCTTAAGCTAAACATACAAAGACCAAAACAATATACTGACAAAACTGATCGCACAACAGTAGATTCAAAAAATTTTTACATTTCAGACACGTTCGCGACTTTCCGAGAAGAAAACAAATGCAAATCTAGTAAACCGATTTGTAGGACTAACAGAAATATAACAGGCTTTAAAAACGGTTAAAAATACGCATTATGAAAATTTGTAGAAATTGTAAAAAACTGTTTAAAACGGATGAACAACTTAAAAGCGTTAAATGCAATAGTGGATTATTTTTAAGTCAATTTCATATTTCATGCTCAGATCTAAATGAACACGAATTAGATCGTTTAAAATCGTTTAGACACATCAAGTGGATATGTGATAATTGTTTAGATATGCCACCGAAGAACACGATAAAAAGTGAACCTCAAGAAATAATTCCAGAAAATGTGTTAAAACAGTTTGAAATGCAAAATCAACTTTTAATTGATATACAGAATCGTTTAAACCGTTTGGAAATTGAAAGAAGTTGTAAAAATGAGTCCATTAAGTGGAAAGGTAATAATTAGGGAATGGAATTTCATGCATTTATTATTAGGAAATACATATGCGCATAGAACAGGGTCAAAAATAATCAAGTGTTTTTAAAGAAAAACGGACAGTGCGCGTACTTACGGTATTTGTGTTTTCGTTTATTTTTGACATACAGTAGCGGGCAAAACAATGGCAACCATTGCCCAAGTTTAATTAAACCCGTTATTTTAATGACACAATATAAAAAAAAACAAGATTTTATTACTTAACTGTTCTCTAAGAATAGTAAAACAAAAAAAAAATACTTGTCGACAACGATTCGCTGTTTTACTGTGCTCAAAACATTTTTAACTTCTACTACAAATTTTACATTTTTTATGTTAGGGCCGAGTCACATAGAATTCTTTGTATTAAATACGTAATTTTTTCAACTGATGCTAACTGAACGCAACAACGGAGGTGGAGCACGATATTTTTCAAAAAAAAGAGCTAAAAAACTTGAAAAAGAGCTTAAAAATAGAGCTAACATAATTTTAATGATTTTCTTAAGGTGCATGTAGACGACATGTTTTTTGCATCTAACTTGTCAACTTTTCAAGTCACGTTAAATTGTACAGACTCGCATGATAGGTAACATTGATGCATGACAAAATTTTCGTGTGAAATAATTAATTTGCTCAACATTTTTTACAAGTTTGAACAGAGTACTAGGCTTAATAAATAAAACATATCAACCAAGGCGAGTTCATACAAGTTGGTCTTATTTTGAAAAGGTTTACAACACTGTAAAGTATTTTAACGTTGTGTCAAAAATAATACAACACTGTAGTAAATAATTTAAACAAATATTTCATTTTTTTTAATTTTAAAATGTTTGTTTTGAAATGTAAAAATTTAAAAAATTTTTTGAATAATCAAACATTTCAAAAAATCACCAATATCCTTTAAAAAAGACCATTATTAATTTTTCAGTTGAATTTAATTGACTTAAACAAAATTAATGTATGATAAATTATTAAAAAAAATGAATTTGGGCTATTTTGTGCACTCACTTAATACTTTTGTCTACTAGAACGTTCGGTAACTTTTGGTTCCATCGGGTTCCTAAGCTTGAGTACAATATTAGTTTTTAATTTTTAAATATTTAAAATTTTTCTTTATTTTACACTCACGCACCACAGATCACATTGCGATTTAAATAAAAACTCTCATAACTTGGCAAATTGCTTTTGTAATTGCTAATCACTTTTTAACAGCAAATCGTTGCGAAGAATAAAATATCACATGAGCACTGTTGCCAATTTGACGGTTTAACGCGATTCTAACGGTGTTTACGTGTCAATCGGGGTAAAACACTCGTTTTGGCGGTTAGAGGGAAATCTAGCGGATTTTTAATGTCATTCGAAAATACAATTTTTGTTCTAGGCATTTGAAAATTACAATTTTTATTTCAAATAAGTGATTTCAAATATTTGTTTTCAATCAAAGTAATTAAGTGATAAGAAAAAATTGTTTTTGTGGAAATAAAATTTGTGTAAAATTTTAAATCGATTGTCTTGCATTTACTTCCTTCTTTCTTTTAGCAATTTTTTTAAATCTTGGACTACGGTCTTAAATGTTTAGCATCATAACCAAAACTATATTAAGTGCACTTAACTCTAATGTCTGGATAGATTTTAAGCAATACAAATCCCAGAATATTATATGAATATCCACATTTTGTGCGTTCGCGGGACTTAAAGAATCAGTGAAACCCAATATCTAGATTTGTGTAAACATTTCACATAATATTTAGATTTCAGCGATATTTTTAAAACATTTTAAGCTAAATAAAAAATTTAGCGGTTTTTTAAGTGCGATTTGACGGGAAGTCTTCAAAAAAGTTGGCAACAATGCACATGAGCAATGTTCATTTTTGTTATTGTTGTAATTATAGTATAAATGTTACAATTATCTGAACAACTCTTTAAAGTGACGAAAAAGTATAATTTTAGAAGTCATTCTTCGGTTCTAACGTACAGTGAACTCGCGATAATGTGAACTAATAAAAACCAAGGTAATTTACATTATCGAATTTGTTCACATTTTCGATGGTAAAAATACTGTGTGTGTTTGTTTTGCTTAAAAAAGTCTAGAGAGTATCGAAACTCTTGGTATTTGTAACATAACATATAATTTGTAGCAAACTTAACGATTTGTTTTTTAAAATGTTCCTTTATATTAAATATTAACTTAAAATAAATTAAATTAAATTTTTCAACTCTTGTCAAGTAGTTTGGTTTTATGGGATCCAGATGCATATGCATAGCAAAGAATTGTATAACGATTTTTTGTTAATACACAGGTGTGTACAAAAAATAAATAAAGTTCAAACGATTTCTATGCTTAACGAAAGACAAATGACCTTCATAAACAAATCTCAAAGTATGTATGCATGTTTTGTTTTAATTTTTTATTCAATCGGGAGATTCCCAAAATTGGAAAATAAATAAAAATCGCCAAAAGGTTCGTTCACTATTTAGAGCCATTAAACTTTATTCACTATTTAGAGCGCTAATACAAAAAAATAGGTGTTCACTTTACTGGATAATTCACTATATTGGAAGTTCACATTACCGAGAGTTCACTGTATTTTGTTGTTGATAAATTCCGCAAAATCTTCTATTTAACTACCAAATGTGACGAAGTAGTTCAAATTGCGTAGATAATCGAAAATTACTCTACCAATTGCTTGGAGGGGAAATGTGTATACTTTATATCGCTCATTTGCTGCAACGTCTTTACAACTCAATTAAGAAATTTGACAGTGATGCAGAATTGGAGAATGAGGGAGTGAATAATAGCATGTTCTCTTGCTTTATATTGTGTATAAAATTCATCTTATATCTTTTTTATTTCCCCCCTTTGAAGAGAATGTGTCCTTATTTTTCTGAAAAAAACTACGACTACCTCTAATTTTTCCCTTAAAATCCCTTGTTGTTGTTTTTTTATAACCATCAGCGGAAATAAGTTTTTTTTATTTTTAGCTTAGACTTTTTTGCGTTTTGTTATACATAACAAATACGTATGTATGTAAATTTACAGCACAGTTGATTTAACGATGTCCGTCTGTCAGTATGTGTATTTTTTCGACTTCTTTGAGTTTTATTGCACATAACATCCGACAAAATGTGTGTGGCTTTGGAGAAGTGGGCGTGGTTCAATGTAGATTTATTTATATCTTAGGAACGGTACATATTTATATAACTATCTGTTTTTATCGCACCATGGCGAAGGGTATATAGAATACACTCAAAATATTTTGTAGGTAAATTCAATAATTATAACTAAAATTTTATTTAAAAACCAGATCATTTAAATTTCCTTTAAACCAAAAAATTGAAAATATTAAAGTTTAATAAAATTAAGCGATTTTTTATTTATTTTAACTTGCAATAAAACGAACTACCATGAGTGTTTTATCATTTATTTCTAACCGGCGAAAGTTTACCTACGAAATTGTTTAAAACAATTGATATTTTATTTAAATGTTTTAACTTTCAAAAAACTACCTACCAACACCGTATAAATTACTGTTTTATAATTGGTTTGAAAAGCAAAAGCACTAATACTTACATATGCATATGTATGGAGTTGTTTATATACATAAATACATGCATACTATGTAAAATAAAATATAAATATGTGTACATATGTAAAAATATTAAATATAAGAATACAACTTAATAATTTAGAATGATACAAAACTGCTTGGCAGTGCGCATATCCGTTTTAAAATTCCATGAATTATTAATTTTTAAGCATGAAAAAAATGAAATTAGACAATTTAAAATACAAAATAATTGTTTTATTAAGGAAACATATCGATTCCTCTAAGGAAAGTAAATGCAAAATTTTCAAAATTTCAGAAGAGCAAAACATTTTTTTCGTAACAGAAATATCCAAATGAAAATTCTGATACGTAGTGCATAGAAAAAATTGAAGGAATAAGACTATTAAAGTATAAAAAAAGTTTTTGAGGATTATAATATGACTTAGAATCAGTGTTGCCAGTGGATTTTTCGAAAAAATACCTACACGTGCTAAAAAAAATCAGAGTTTTTCCCACACGTTGAAAAAATGCCCCCTACAAAAATCCCTACTTATTTTTGTCATTTTAATAGAATAAAAAACAGTAGTAATAAAAAATAAATTTTATTCGAAAATGTATATTAAAGCTTTGCGAAAAAATAAGTACAAAAAAAATAATACATATGGGCATTTCTCTAATGTCGAATGCGACATTCGTACGCATTAAAAGTGAAAAAAAAACATATACCAAAACATTAATTTTATTAACTCTATAATTTGTGCTAAAGGTTGGTTTTGAGCAATTGTTCGTTTTCAAGAAATTAAAAAAAACCAAGGCATTTGCATGCGACAAAAACAGAAGTCGCTTTTACGGCAAACAGTTCAAACACTGATTTCAGCGAAACCTGATGAAATATTTTAATGCGAATAATTTTAAAATGTTATGCATTGATGTATCTTAATAATGCTTTTTATTTGATTCAAAAATATTGTGTAGCTTATTTTTAATTTAATCTTAATCACTATCGCACGCTACATGTTGCATGCGACATTTTGTTCCATCATACTTTTATGTTTACGTTATTACTTTTCATGTAATAAGACATCCGTAAGATGATTCATTCTACTTTATTTTAAATACATTTAATATAAACAAATAGAAACTGGGAATTATTTCCTTCCGAAAACACAATATAATAGTCTGATAGTGTGCAAAGTAATTTTCTGAAAAATTGAAGGAATACATAACTGAAATTTAGCTCATAGAATAAATTCGAAAAATAAAAAATGTTGAATACATTTAATATATTTATTTTCCGAACAAAAATTATTAACTTAAAAAAATATCTTTAATTAAGAAAAATACAAATATAGAATAAAAACTAACTTAACTGAAAATAGTATTTCTATTCTCAAATAAAGTTTTTTTTAATGGAATAAGCTATCCTTGCTGCTTGTAGTTATTGGCCATCGCAAATAAAGATATTTTAGAAAATTTTTTTTTTGAATTTATGCATTTTACACTTACGATGTCGCACGCTACAAATTTAAAATAAGTTCCAAAAGAAAAGCACTGATTATTTTTCAGCAAAATTTTTTTTATTACATTTGCAACAAAAATATCTGTTTGTTACTAATAAGGGTATTCATTTCAGTTTTTTTATTTGTTGGAAAAGTGGAAAAATGTAATTTTTGTTACAAAAACCACAAGAAAAAAAATTCCACCAAAAGTTACATTTTTATCACACTATAACCAAGTGTAAAAAAGTCAGGATAAAAAGATGTAATTTTCCACTATAAACGTCAAACGAAATGATGCTGCCATTCATAAAAAATTGCTAATTTTTAATACAAAGTACGAAAAATTACATCTCTTTTTATACCCTCTTGAATTGTACAACTCTGATTTTAAAAATATTTTTTTTATAGTTACAACCAAGGCCCATTTATCAGGTCTGTTTACTTGTACAAAAATAAATAACGATTCTTTTTAGTTGTCAAAAATTTACTACATATACAAAGCAAAAGGAAAAAACGTGTATGTGTGACATTACTTCTTTCTCATTTAACTTTCAAAAAAAAAAACAAACACTTATTAATAATGAGTTCAATAAAAAAAGTTATTAAAAAAGAATTAAAAAAAGAAATGAAATGAATGAAGTAAACATTTCTGCAATTTAATATTTCAAAGTTTATATTGTATTGTTTTCATGAAAATGTATTTTTACATACCTTTATTTTCGCAAATATTATCAATTGTTGTTAATGATGTGACAATTAAATAAATTAATTAATTCATTTTTTGCACTTATTTGGCATATTGAAAATATCAATTACCTCCACGAATTATTTGGCAGATTTTTTTTGACAGTTTGTACTTTTTACAAAAAAAAATAAAAAAACCCGTTCACGTCAATAAGAGTGTAATTTTTCTTTTTTTCATTTTTCCAACCAAAAAAAATTTGAAATGAATACCCTTAATATTTGATGCGCATTGTACAAATAGCCTCGACGCACTGATAACAAATGTTCTTTTTCAATGTTGCACGCTACATCGAAATATACGGTAAAGCAAAGAAGAAAATTATCGTAACTGGCAGTCGCATCGTTCCGTTTACATTTTTCTTATATTGTTTGAATATAAACCGAGATCATTTAGCAAAACAAAACATGCAATAGAAATGTTCAAAACAGAACTTTTGCACTTGTTGGACTTTGCATATGAATATTTCAAAGTGTGTTATGATTTAATGTAAAATTTGTTTACATTATTAAAATTTGATGGATTCCCTATAAAAATATGTTAAAACAACATACTTTTATAGACTTTGAATTTTTTGGCTGTGGTTGACATTTCTGGAGAAATGCCCATATGTACTATATTTATTTTAATTAATTCAGTTAAATCTTTCAACATTGAATAATATCTCAGTAGTATAAGAAAGAACTATTGCCAATCGTGACTAGCGAAATGTTTGGCATTTTCACTCTATACACCAATTGCGCTAGTGATAGTGTACACTTCGCTAACCCTAAACAATGTAGGAAACATATTTTTTTCAATCAATTCTTTATTTGTCACCACGGCATTGATGTCCATTTCAGCAATCAATTGTTTAGAAACTTCGTAAATTTGTTTTTAAAGATATCTTAGAAAAAAATCATACATCCGTAGTAGTGTCGCCAACTTCTTAACCACAAACAACTTTAGATACATATTTTTAAGCGATTTTAGGGAAAATAAAATTTTTCAAAATTTTGTACAAGAATATATTACTAATAAAACGTTTTTCCAGCATTTATTTCATAAATAATACGATATGACGAAAAATCCCTAAATTTTGGAGATTATAAAAAATCTGTCCGATTATCCCTACGCTTCTATTTTAGGACAAAAGTACCTACATGTAGGGATTTTTCCCTACTTCTGGCAACACTGCTTAGAATACACATTCGAATAGTATTAAAAAAATTTACATATACGATATTGTTAAGAAATACGATTTATAAATATACAACGATAGTTGGTTTTGCAATTATTCCCTTATCTGAAACTTGTTCATTCATTTTGCGATGTCATTTTAAGTTGTACCAGTGTAACTGGAACTTAACATTTTTATCGACTCATAGTTAATTTAATACAAACCTGAATTGAGCTTACATACATTTATTTGGGCACAGCTCAAAATAATTATCTTAAGTTGATTCTAAATAGGGTTTTATCCCGGGATTTCCCGGGAATTTCAGTTATTTTATTTCCCGTTTTCCCGGGATTTTTGTTGTGGGATCCCGGGAAACAAAAGTTCCTCATAGTTTCAGAAAACCCCCTATTTATACTTTGAAATTTAGTTTTCTATTCTCTAAAAATTAGCATCTGTTGATGGGTTGTCGATTAAATCAATAACTAGAAGTGAGTACGTTCGTAAATCAATGTCTACTGACGCAATAAATCTACCAAAAGCAGAATGTGCCGCGCAACAGTTGATAATTAATAAATTTAGTGAAGTGAAGAGTTAATAAAGAACATAAATTCAAAATAAGATGCAGGCAGTAAATTTTATTTGTCCATGGACAAATCTTAAAAATAGGAGATTACCAAAAATATCGCTCCTTTATTGCAGCAAAGTCATATCTACAAAAAAAAATCGAGCTTGGCAAAATGCGATTTAAGTTTTCAAAATGTACCGATTTAAAGATATATTTTGCTGTAACTTCGGTTCAGTTTGAGATAAAATACAGATTTTTTGTGTCAAGAAAGTATTAAGGAAAACTTTGCTTAATAACCTTAAAATAAAAAAAAATTTCGAGATATGAAGATATGTTTATAAGGTGATAAACATAAATTTGTTTCATTTTGTGACAGCCATTATAACCGGGAAGTACTGGGAAACCGAAAAAAAACTATGGAAACTCGTGTCAGATACTACAACATACAATTTTAAAAACACATTGTCCTAAAGATTACAGGTGGATCTTGTAAGGAGAAGTCCGTTTGATGCTATTTTTTGCATCAACCTTGACATACATTTGACTGATATAGACGTTGTTTACAAAAAAGAAAAATTACTTCGGACTGTGAATTAGAAATATGCAACAACTTCAAGCTATTTGTCCAATCTCGGTAAAAAATTGAACGAAATTTTTCGGAAACATGGTAATAAGTAAATAAAATAAGAAATATACTCTTTGCCGACGTTCTAAACGCATTGAGGTTGTCTTAATGTTATTTCCTAAGCTGTTAAAAAATTTTAATATATTTATTTAAAATATATATACTTATAAAAATTATTTAATTAAAATATTTTATCTATTATATAAATTTACTTTTTGATCTCATAACTTGAGTACCACAATTTTTGTTTGTTTTTATTATTGTTTTATGAATTAAATTGTTATGTTTATGTTATCTTTTTATCTTGTATCTAGAGCATAATGATACGAAATTTACATATAAAATTACTTTGTAAACAAGTTCCCCTACGCTTTTTTAAAAAAGTTTTTATCATTAACTTAAAACATAATTTACTTTGTATTATTTATATGGAGCGGGATCCCGGGAAATTTAAAAAAATTTCCCGTTTTCTTATATAAAAAAAAAGTCAAAATGGAAAATATTACTAATGTACACCCGTTAATGGGGTTTCATACTCAAAACCGTTACCGAAATAATCGCAATAATATTTTTCTCTCACCTTTATATGGGGTAGTTATAAATTTGTATAAAAGTGATAACCACTTGTTTTTGTTCTAATTAAGGCAAGATTCCATGTAAAGCTTTTGAAGATTCCATCATAAAGTTGTTAAATTTTTTTAAAGCAATTTCATAGCTGTCAGTTGTACATTACCCAAGATAGGAATGGGCGAAAAATATCGATATCAAAATATCGATATTTAAAAAAATAATCGCCGATATTTAAAATGCCGATATATCAATATATCGATATTGAAATACGACTATCGAATTCGATATTTTTTAAAGTCAGTCTTCATTAAAAACTCAAAATTTGAACAGGAGAGCACATAAAACAGAGAGTGCTCCTGATGTTCATATCTGATGATTACTGGTTTGACTAAAACAATCAAAAACATTTCTAGACAAATTTGGTACTTTTGGGGTGCAATTCAAATTTTAAGGCTAGTTGGTACTTCCATGACTTATTTACTTCCATTTAAATTTTACGTAATTTTCTTTTTTGTGGATTTCATATGGTCTTTTGTATTCTTCCCTTTTGTTTTTGTTATACATAATTGAATTTTTGGTTTTTATTGAATTTTTTGTTCTAATTGAATTTTTTGTTTTTATTGAATTTTTTGTTCTGATTGAATTTTTTGTTTTTATTAATTTTTTGAAATAAAATGAAACAATAAAAATTAACAATGTAAATATATACATACATATAATAAGTTTGTTCATAAAAAGATTAAGGTTTTCGTTATGTTTAACCATCCGGCATGCGCTAGTTTTGATTTTCTGTCCAGACTCATGTGTACAGCAAACAATTTTCTTAAGTTCAATATTGTTTGCCTTACAAAATTAACATGTATTCGCACATTTGCTTAAGCCGACTTAAGCACATACAATAAGTTGTCCTTTCTAATTCGGGATAAAAATAAAAATACTTGAATCAAGCGCATTTTGAGATTGATTTAATATTAGTTTTACTTAAATCAATCTCGTTTTCGGATTATTTCAAGTACGAAATCGGGATTGAATATGGATAATTAAGGTATTTTGCGATTGAAAATCCGTCTTGAATAAATCTTTCTTTACTTGATTCAAGAAAATCCGTACACACCGTACTACTAACTAATACCGCTTCGGATTGATTTGAGTATGGATGGATTGTTTTTTTTTTTTGAGTGTACTAATTTTTGAAAGATAAGTCCTCATGGTGACTCGTCTAGTGCAGTGCATCCATATTAACAATGTTATCCAGAATACGTACCAAATTTTATTTTGTTTGATGTCTTGAAATAAAAATTAATGAAAATATTGTTTGTCGTAAATCAATTTGAAATGGGAATTTAGCACATTTAAAGGAAACCTTGTTAATTAATTTTTGAATCCCAAGAAAACCCATGATAAATAATATGCATGTGGCAGTGTAAATAAACTGAACTGGCAAAACAAAATAAAGTAATTTGTTTTAATTTTTTTTTGCTTTACCCACTTACAACTACATTTAGCGTTGACAAAAAATCAACCAATTGTAGTCGGGACTGTAAGAAAAGATACACTCACTGTTTATTGTTGTTGTTTTTGTTTAAGCTTTGATATTGTTACAAGTAAAACTGAGGTTTATAATTCTTATTCGCTTAACAGTTTTATTTGTATAATAAATTTAGCTTTTCTAAAATCTTTTGATGAAGTTTCCTGACGATCTGGCCTAAGCAACCAGTGAAATGCGCATAGGAATAGCTTATCCCTTCAACAATAAATTGCAGTTTCTCAATAGTATGAAATGGAAATTTAACACATTAAAAGGAAACCTTGTTAATTTGTTCGTAAAATAGCTATATTTTCATTTTTTTTTAACATAACGGAAAACGATTTTAATAAAGAACAATTAGTTGCTGTAATATTTTTTTGTGTGTAAAGACCCACATACACTGACCAAAATACTCATCAAGCACTGCGGTAGTATTAGTGAGAATGTGCCCTGCAAATAATTTTGAACCACCTGATCCAATTTGATTAAATATACTACTCCATGGACTGGTCAGATGTTATGCAATCATGGACCATGTCATTGTTAAAAGGATTTTGTAAGACTACTCGCTTGTAATCCAAAGCTGGGTTATATGGTCCTGCCCTAGGACATCGTAATGCTAAATAGACCATGTTTTCCCATACATTTGGACTAGTCCTAGTCCCCTGTGGGCTACATATTACACGCGTGTTTGGACTAGTCATATTATTTGCAGGGAATGTTGTTGAAAATTTTGGCAATTTATCTTCAATGTGTGTGCACACCAGGGATGATAAAGTTAGTACAATTGTACTTTTTTCAGTACTATTACAATTGCAAAAGTACTGAATAACTCCAATGACATGTTTAGTACAGCGTAAAAATTTCAAACATTTAAATTGGCTCACACACTTGCGATTGCAACTGCTAAATATTTCGTATTGTACAATTACCTCGCCAATGTGATATTCGAAGGTGACACAATATATTGGCAGGAATCAAAAGAAGAAGAATTATTGCATAGCGAAAAAAAGTGTAATATACTGTGAAATGTGTTGGCAACATTAAAGATTATATTTATTAAGAGTTGCGCCATATTTTAATTGGAACCATTAAATAAAATACGGCAATAAGGAAATAATATGGCGAATAACATATACAATAACATTGCTTATGCAGGTTGCGCTTTACATTGAAACTTTTTGGTATAGGGCTGGATAGGGCAGTGATGAATTGCAAGCAGAACAATAGGCTGTTTTTTCATTCTGTAATGCTAAGCTAAGATCCTCTATGTAAACAGGTAATAGGTAGAATAGATTATATATTTGAAAACAATTATAATCCTGGGATTAGTCTACAACTGAAAGTTGGCGAGACAAGTAATTTTAATACATTTCAAATATGACGTTAAACAACTTTTAATTATTTGGCCTGTTTAAAAAGTCAACCACAGCAAAAAATTTCGTGAAAGTTGCCTACAAGGAACTTAACAGTCTATATGGAGAAGTGAAAGTATATAAAAAAAAACTTTTCATGATGTATGGCAGTCTAAAATTGAAATCGATAAAAGCAAACCATACGATTTAGAGATTCAACTCCAAACACCAGGACTGGCTTAATAATGATTCCATCATGGATACATTGGAAGAAGATGAACCTGGGCCAAGAAACATTCAAATTGTACAAGAAAGAGAAAACTGGCTGATTCCACCAATGATTTGACCACAGAACATTTATCGAAAGCGCTGTCTGTAACATATACATACAATTGATGACGAAAAAGTAAAGTCGCAGACTACAAAATCTGTTGCAAATGCAAGCCCACTACGACTAAAAAGGATTAAGGAAAGCATTCCCACGACCCCATACGAAAAACTTAAAAAGTATGGTTCCGAAGAAGCGTTGGCTTTGTTTGTGGACTTTAAACTTTCTAAAGAGATATATGAGATACTGGATCTGATACTTTAACCGAATACAAGCCTGTTTTGAAAGACAAAATAGATTCACGATCACTGCATAAGGAGTTACTGTATTCTCTGTGAAAGCTATTAGGCTGGATCTTATGGACCATACTGTAAAACGTTTGTTAGAGAGTCTTCCTGAAAATGGGGTAGCAATTCTTCCTGAGAAACTGAAATCGATCCGTAAATGGTGCTGCAATGGATCAGGCGCACAAACCGTTTATAAGCAAAATACTTCTTCCGCTGGAAAAATCGATGACCGTCATGAATACATTATTGTCGACCAATAATGTTTAATTTTACAAGGGAATCGCTGGACCTCATAAAGACCACAGTGTAGGATATTTAAGAACAAATAAATAAGATTAAACCCACAAAGTTTGAAATCAGTGAGGGAAAATACGTTGAATGTCGTTACGAATTCCACCTGACCATGGTTGACGGAAAAGCCGTTAACGAATTGACAAATACAACCTCAACAAAAGAACTGTGGAAATTTAAATGATTCTACAAAGAATTATGAATACGAAAAATCGCCATTACCCGCAAGAATAAGGTGTAATGAGTTCTTGTTAAAATAACCTACGCTTCTACAAGAGGGGAATATTTTGAAAAAAAATACATCAACTAAAGAAAAGAAAGAAATCAGAAAGAATCGAATATAGAATGCGTTACAAGTTGGACTAAAAGTAGACTGCCCTAAGTACGTATACGGAAACCCAAACGATATAAACACTTTGAGCGTCCACGAAAACCGTTATGAAGCATCTCGTTACTTACAGGATCATATATTTCAACTAAAAAATATGGCTAAGACAATGGAGGATAATGGTAAATGAGCAAAAATGCGTACATATAACATTCACTTTGCGCCGGGAATCTTGCCCCCTATTACAATCAATAATCAAAAAATTCCTCAACAATCGCATGTAAAATATAGGCAAAATTAACTCAAATGAAACTTAAAGCCATTCAAATTCATTGGCTAATTGGAAGAAACTCTGTCCTAAGTCTCGATTGCAAGCTTCTACTTTACAACTCTATCTTAAAGCCTATCTGGTGCTACGGTATTCAACTATGGGGCAGTGCCTCGGCCTCTAATATCGAAAAAATTCAAAGGTACCAAAATAAACTTCTTCGAATAATCACAGCCGCTCCCTGGTACGTTAAAAACTCAAACACTCACAAGGATCTCAATGTTCCATTAGTAAAAACTATGATCACAAAATATGCAGTAAAATATTTAAAAAGGCTTAACAACACCCAAATCCACTAGCTCGAAATATATTAAATCATGGCGGCTATACTCGCTTAAGAAGGAGGGACACTGCTGCATTTACCCAATTAGATAAGCGATAAACTGTCAACAGAGCCCGTAATAAAAAAAATTTTTTTGTGGCACTGGCAGGACATAAATAAAGAATTAGGATAAAATTTGATTATTTATTATTGTTAGTTCATATTTAATATGAAGATTCAATAAATAAATAATGAGAAAAAAAACTTTAAGGAGATTTTTTTAAAGTAATAAGGCTGTAACTCGAACCACTGGAAAAAACAATCAAATCGGTAAAAGATTGGGAACGATCTTAAATGTTTTAAACTGGAAAAAATTGATTCTGTAAAATATGTTTCGAAAACTGTATCACTTGAAGCAGAATTATATCCACAGAAAATGTTGAATCCGACAGTTCATAAAATATTGTATAATATGGGTGTTCCAGCGTAAAGTCAACTTTTTGCAACGAAACGCCAGAAGCTATTTAAAGTGTTTCTCAAAAAGTTTTATATGTATAGTTTACTTTTTTATATTTTGGGGTAAAGCGCTCTGAACTAAACTAGCTCTACATTTAGTAACAAAAAGGATACCGGTTGCACAACATGGTCATTAAATTCAACCTTATAGCCTTTTTACAGTAATCAATATCTTACATCTACCATCAAAGATGTAGAAAATATGAAACACTCGTTTACATTGGTCACATCTAACATCTACCATCAAACAAAAATGTCACCATTTTTGAAAAAAAAATTTTAAAATAAAAGTGCCAAAATTTAATAAGAAACACAAACAAATGTATTTGAAGTTCAGTTTGTATAAAAATATAAAAAATACTGAACAAAAAATATTGCCATAAAAAAAAACATGACAAATGGTAACGCTGCTTTCAAACCCAAATTTTTTTTTGTCAGTGTACCACAATAATAATAAAACTTATTGCCACTTTTTTAGTGATGACACTAAAATAATCGAAAGATGTCGAATGAAATAAAATGAGATATGAACATCTTTTAAAGATGTTGGTTTTTAGCCCTATGTATTATTTATGGAAATATGTTAACAACTTCGGAAATTGTGGCAAAGGGTTCCTTAAACAAATTTTATAAAAAATATACTTTACTAAACACTTTCAAATCATCAAGGGTGAGACAAAATGAGGACCTCCTGATTAACATATTTCATCACTGCGGCATGCGAAGTCACGAAAATAGTTATAAGAAAATTATAGTTCAGAAATGATAAGCATTTTAGGTACACCTTCATTTACGGATTGTGAGCAATATTTTACAAAAAATTTAAGAGAAAAATGTTTAACAAAATGAACTGTTTGATGGTTTTTAATCCAAATTTTGATATTTTAATTAGGCTAAAGTTCATCAAATTTAATTTTCATTAAATTATTTTAATGAATAAAGGAATTTTACAACATGAAATTAATTAAAATTGTATTGATAATTTTTCATTCTTGAATGCCGCGGGGCTGGAACCCGGGGTTTTGCGGACAGTAGCTAGTTTCTGTATTTCTCGCATCGTAAAATTTCTTACATGAAGTGTGAAACAAAAAATTCCATCGTTTCTCGATTTGTGAGATAAAAGTGTTTCTGTATTTGGATGCGAAAACAGACACAACAAATTCTGTTTATACTGGAATATTTCCAGTAATTAAGTGTCAAATAAAAGCGAAATGTCAACAAAAGAAATAAATATAATAAAAACAGGGCTGCCAGATTTGACGAGTTATCGTCATCTTGACGATTTTTTGTACCGATATTAACAAAGTGACGTTTTGATGATTTTTTCTAAAAAAGTGACGAAAGCAAAAACAATCAAAAATATTTTATAATTTTGTTGTTACTTTCTATAGAAATTCATCTTGAATTTTTAAATTTCAAACACTTCTATTTTGTGGCGTTGAAAATTGAAAAAAAAATAATATGAATGTCTGTAGAAACAACAAATTTATAAAATATATTTTATTTTATTTTTGCTTTTAATGAAATTGTTGGCGTTGCGTTTTACACTATAAGCCCCTTAGTCTTCGAAATAAGATAATTGTAAATAGTTTTATATGTTTGTTTATTAGAAGAAAAGATATCTTTAGAAACAAGGCTGCTTAAATTTTTATATTTATCCCTATTGTGAAAATTGTTCTCGAAATTGTTTGTTTCTTCCCTAAAAAATGTATCGGCAAAAGCAAAATTTCGAGGGAAAGTAATGGACCGACTTGGCTTATTTTGAACATTTAATACTTCTTTTATACATATACAAAATATGATTGATATTTGATATTCTTATCGTATATGTACACTTTTGTGCCAAAACCATTATTCCGGCAAGAAAGAAATTTGTTTGTCTCCCAGTAAAAACTTTTTCAAAATGGATAACTTCTTTCACTCGTTATTAAGTAGCTTTCTTCCATAAGAACTTCGATAACTACTTTTTTCTGGATGTATTAAGATAAAATAAATGACTTACTTTTGAATTTGTTCTTTTTGGCACAACCCTTGTAAAATTCATTAGTTTTTCAGTAGAATTGTATGTAGTACTTTTATGTGTTTCTGATTACTTAACATATTATTTTGAAGGCGAAGATTTTACTGGGTCTTTAACCCGTTTATTTATGAACCGATTTTTTTAATTTTAACTACAAGTTATTCTACTAAGTCTATTTCAGGTAAAAAAGGAAAAGATTATAGGAATAGGTAAATTAAAGATTTATATCTCAATTATTAAATAATAATTATTTAATACCCATGAACTTAAACTATGTTTTTGTTTGATTATTTTTTAATAGAAGTCGAAACAAATTTATTTAAAATTGATTTTAAATTGCACGATTTTTAAAATAAAGACGATATTTTTTATTTTTTTCTCAGGAAATTGACGATTTTGACACAAATTTATCTGGCAGCACTGATTAAAACCAAAACAAGAAAAGGCTAACAAAAATTTAAACTAACAATATATAACAATTGTTTTTTGTTTATTTTCATCATATAAATTATGCATTTATCATTTATATTCCTCCTATTTTTTTATTTATTTAAAAAAAATAGTATATAAACATATTTTAAATTCAAAATATCTACATTTTGTTTTTCTCGCCACCAATTTCAAATGTGACTTATTTTGACAGTTCTTGAAAGAAACTTTTCGCAAAATATTGTTATAGAAACACTTTTTCTCGCATCCTTCCAATAATTGCTGGAAAATTATTAAAATGACAGATAATTCTCGCAACGGAAAGATACAGAAACACTTGTGCGAGAAAAACCATTTTTTGTTTAATTTTGCACTGTTTCTGTCCCGATTCACTGGTTTCATGTGGAAAATTTTACGATGCGAAAAATACAGAAACGGGCTACAGGTTACCCTAACATGTTTCAATCGATACCACTCAATTTCTTCAGAGGGTTTTGCCGTTTAACACTAACAGCCATTGACGACTGCTGGCAGTCAATAGTCAAACACCAATCTTTAAACCAAAATGTATTTAAGCCTTTGGTAGATATCGAAATTGGCTTTGAATTATTACCTATTTTTAATTGATTTACATGTTCTTCCTTACATACTTCTGTTTTTTCGGACTTTTTGTCAAGAATCTTTCTCGAAGTCCAAAGTACATTTTCCGTGTTTCATTTGTTTGTCTTTCTTTTTCTTGTTGATTTTTTCAGCACAACTTGAAGGACAAATGTAAACATAGAGCTCATGCCTTAGCTTTTAACAATAATTAGTACATATTGTGGTTATTTTTGTTGAACTGTTTTTTTTTAAATCTTTTCTGGAATAAGTAATTTATGATCATAAAGCCTTTAAAAAACTTAAAAAATTAAAAATTTTAAAAATTATTTTATTTTACATCCCATAAAATTGATTTGTCCACAAATTTCATCTTTGCTAACCCATAAATAGGCACGTAAAAGGCGTAGAACCCTTTTCAACCACTCATTTTTATAGGTTGATAAATTATTTTTCATATGCCTTTAAAATTTTTTACTTATCTTATTTGGTTCAAAAGTTACGATTTTTGCAACAAAAAAACTCAACTGGTGCCACTGTGGGACCATCAAAATTGCAAGTTTATTTTTTTGGAGTGCTCTAACATACTAAATATCGTTAGCTTAAGTGACAAAAAGGCGTAACTAAAAAATATATAATTTTACAGGAGAATCAATTAATTTTGTAAAATTAAAACTAAAAACATGTCAGAAAAACATGCATTGATAATTCGTCCATGGGATTCTTCAAACAATTTTCTTCTTCAAATTAAATTTTTTTTAGAAAAAAATGTGTAATTACGTCGTTTTGCATACAGCAAAAAAAAAATACTTGTGGTTGCGTGTTTTTGTTTTTTGTTAATAAAAGCGCGGTTTTTGATCGCAGAAGTGAGACATGTACTTTAATGGCATTCATAATAATCAATCAAAAACTCGATATTGATTTTTTTTGTTAGTAACGCCTTTTGCATTTTAGCTAACGATATGTATGTATGTTGTTGTATACATTTCAATACGTCAGAAGGTCAACAAATTAAATAAAAATTTACATTTTATTTTCTTTTTCCCCAATTATTTCCCAGTTACTTGTGTTGTTCATAAATAATCTGCGTTATTTCTTTTACACTTCTAAACAAAAGAAAAGCAAATCAATTTAATTTAAATATTATTCTTTGTTTATTTGCAGCCAAAGATATAAACTCATCTGCAGAGCAGTCGGGTAAACTTTACGGATACATTTTAAAACGTAAAAAGCTGATAATTCCTGCTGTTTTGGCTTTTATGGCGTTGCTGATTGTGGCCACCATTTTGGGGAGCAGGGCGGTGAACGATAGCAAAAGTAAGCTTGTACTCGGAAATAGCGAAGAATCGAGATATAACAGTCCAATCGATTCAACAATAGGTATTCATTTTCTCAATTTGTGTGTATGACGAGTTCAGATACATTGACAGACATTCGAATAGATAAACAAACAAAAGTGCATGTGCACGCAAGTAGAGGCAGGCATAAAAGCAGGGATGGCTTTTTTTTAATTTGGAAGTGGAAGTGGCACGTTCGCTGACAAATTTCAAATATAAAGATGTGGCAATATTTAAAAGTTTTTGTAGACAAGATAAATTATTCATCGCGAAAATATTGGCCTCTTTGTATGTTTTAAGTTTAATCACATCAGCATTAACCCTGCACACATCGTTATTTTTACTTCAATGCCACCAAGCTTTTTTTTTTTTTGTTCTTTCGGACACCTCCCGGAATTGTAGGTATAATTTTTAGAATATTTCACCTTTCGGTGTTACATCCTCCATGGCAAAAATCGGAAATTGACAGATCACAAGAGATCGTGAAGATGACTCGCGTCAGTAGACCCCGGTGGTATGTCACCGGACTTACTGTTGGTTGAGGCCTCCGTAGCTATGCTTCTAGCGGGAAGTGCTTTCTGTCTTTCAGGAAACTTGTCTTTGCGGAAGTTTCGCTTTTCGCTGAAAGTATACCCAAAGTCGTGAGAAGGTGTACTCTGAAAATCTCACTAAACGGCTGATTTTTCAGCACATGTGAGTTCAGCATGAGAGAGGACTTTCCCTAGGTGCTGTTCTAGGTACTCAACAGAAGCTGCTATGATTTTCTAAAAACAGCGGAGGTTAGATAGCTTCAGCTCCTAAACAAGGGGCGAGTGTATAACCTTGCCGGATTACGCACTCAAATTCCCACCTGTATGTAGTGGTTGCTGTCACACTCGGCGGCGCTTAGTAAACGGATTGTGAATAAGATCCACCATAGTGTAGGCCCTAGGGGAGGTATCCATATAAATCTTTTCCACAGCTCACATTTCTAAGAAGAATTTTTGATGTTTGACGGTTAAAATTTTTAAGAAAACTTTTAAAAAAATTTTAAACCACATTTTAATTAAAGTGCGCTTTTGATCTTTTGTATTCCAAAATAAATCACAAAGCTTTTTAGAATTTAATTTAATAATCGCGTTGATTTCGATCGAAAATTGTACCGAAATAAAATTACAATTGTACTATGATTTCCATCCCTGCGAAAAATAATTAAACGTTTTAGTTTGTTAATTTTTGTTATTATTTGCACAAACAAATTTAGTTTAATTTCCTTCTCGATTATATTCAACTACATATGTACATTTGTATATTTATTTACTTTCAAAATGTGTTTCCTTTTTTGTGTTGTAGTTCTTTTTCACACTCTGAGATGCAGATTCTTTGCACTTGAAATTAAAATTTTAACAGCACACCTTATTAATGTTTTTATGATATTAAATTTAAATGTTTATGAATAAAACTGCGCACCCCAATTGAATCGCTTAGCGTAGAAAGCGAACTATTCCAAAACATTAATTTGTAAATAATCAATTGAAACAGTGCAGTTAATGCCAGGGTTTAAAAAAACTGCGGTCGAAACCAGAAACTGTTGGTCGAGCAAAAAACGAAAATTTGTGTACAACTTTTCGCTTTTTGAGTTGGTTTGACAACGATTGATTATATTTAAAGAATCAGAAGTAAAATCAACAGTTTTTATTTGGCAAATGACATATGAAGAGAAAATGGCAGTTATTCTACTTTGACTGCAGTTTTTTAAACGCTGGTTAATACTTATAAATGCAAGTTTGAACTGACTTTGATTTGAAGTTGTCACAGTTGGCACTTTTTGCACTGTCTTCTTAAAGGTACATCACACAAGTCCAACATATTTTGAGAAAAATGCAACCCTATCATTATAAGTTGTTATTGTTTTTTGAAAATTTTCAAACAATAATTAGATCAAAAATGCATTTTCGTCATAAAACGTAAGACTTGTTTTATTGTGTAAAAAAACATTTGCCAATACTAAAATAAGGTACATGAAGTAAATGTCCTTTTTGCACTTAGTGATTCAATTTACGTTATATTTTTTTGTTCTCCACTAATCGAAATTTATTATTGATGTTGTGAAGGATTTAATCTGAACCATTTTCAAATGAACAAAATTTTAAAATTTGTTTTTGTTTTAAATGGCATTAACAGGCATTAAGATTTTTTTGAAATTGATTAACATGTTTAGTCTGGGATCACACTATGAAAGATTTCTTTCAGAAAGTCTGAGTTTACTGGTGAGAGGGGAAGAGAACATGCTGAGTTCACACAGAGGCGACACAAGACGGAAGGTAATCACCCCTATTATGACAGTCGACGTCGACGCCACCTGAACAGTAATTGTATATTCTGAATCGTTATTGACAATACTCGATTACTATTGACAGTCAATCGATATTTTCTAAGGCGCTTTTAAGTCGACTTCGAGAAGAATTGTGCCTGTTTTAGTCGACAGGAAATTTTGCGACGACTCAAATGAAAGTTAAGAAAATTTTAAATGAAATGTTAACATATTTATTAAATACATTTATAAAAATAATATGTCGTAGTTATGGGCACAATTTTTATTAGTAAATTTAACGCGAAAATTCATCTAAAATAGCGAAAATTCTGCAAAATTTTTAATTTAAGACGATCGTCTCAAAGAGCCAAAATTGCAAAAATTCGGAAAAGTTTGCAAATATAGCGAAAATTCCCGAACATTTTTTAATTGAATATCAAAAAAAGCCATAAAATTAATTTAAAGTCCCTAAATATAAGGAATGGCAAATATTCGGTAAAAATTGCAAAATTCGCGGAAGTTTGCTAACAGCGGCATGATAGAAAAGGGTTATTTTTATTAATAAACGTTAAAGCTATAAAGAAACTGAAAACTTACAGTCAAAATATCTCTTATCGAACACATGGTAAAAATTCAAAATTGAAAACAAACTCTACAGTTTATTTGAAAAAGCCAAATCGGTTAAAAAATATGTCGGAAAATAGCATTAATAGCGTTAAAAAGTGAGCTATAACGAAGAAGAACAAAAATAATTAAAAAATAATTGGAGATGGCATTTTTTTTGTCAAATTTTCGATAACTATAATTAAAGGCGAAGTGATGTAATCGTTGATTTGATGTGACAACAATTTATGCTCTAAACACATAGACCACAGCAAGCTACAGGCTACAATATGTCAAAAATAAAATACACACGTTTATACGAAGACGATTATTTTGAAGCCAACACAGCTACAGGCTACAAGACGACGATTGTGGCTGTCGCCAACTTTAGAATAATTTCTAATTTTAAAGGCGGCAATGAGCAGATTGGTGCTGCCAACATAATAAAAAATGTGAAATAAATAAGTGCTTTAATATATTTTATAAAAGGTTAGGAAAATATCAACATTCTTGAAAATTAAAAAGAAACATGAGGTAGTAGCCTTTTTTAACAAAAATTTATCAGTGAAAAAGTGTTGGTAATATAATTAAAAATGCAAAATGCAAAAATTTTTTTTGTTAAACATAAAAGAACCAGCATAAAACAAAATATAAATTCGATTCAGTACCAAATTTGTATTTATGTATATAACTTTTTAGTATCCTTAAATGAAGTTCTAAAGAAAGAGGTAATTACAGTATAAGTTACTTTATCCATGTCTCTTTAGTATAAACTGTATTTTAGCAATATGAGTATCATTGAAAAATGTTTTAAAATGCCTTTGACATGGCGTTCAAAACGTACCGATACTATAAAAGAGACAATTACGAATATTAATACTTCTTGCATTGACTGGGTTTTTATACAAAATTGGCTTTATCATTAAATTATGTCGATATAACAATAATTATATAAACATCATATAACTTAGAGAACACTTCAAACTTTCGGATTATTATTAGAGCTTTACTTAATAATTATGTCCATATTACAATAACTAAATATGTAACAAATACATAAATTATTACCAAATATATATTTTTAGTTAAACTTTTATATAAATTGAGTAATTATATAAAATATAATTTTTTAACCCCCGTATTCATAAACGATTATTAAATTTAGCAAACGTTTACTCTGGGTTCACACTATTAAAGTTTTCTTTCAGAAAGCCTAAGTTTATAGGTGAGAGAGGAGAAAATAAAAGCATATTATCTTCCCCTCTCACCAATAAACTCAGACTTTCTGAAAGAAAACTTTCATAGTGTGATCCCAGACTTATTAAGGAACATTGTCATAGAAAGCTAGTTTTATTAGGAATAAAATATATTTATGAATATGTACAAGCATAAATGTTTATCATTTTATATGATGGAGTTTCTAAAAACATAGCATATAAAAGCTTGAAGTGTTTTCTATAACATGCATAAGTAAAGTATATCGACAAATTTGTAACATAAAAAAGTCTTCAAGAAATATGAATTTTTAAATTGCCTCCTTACAGATTTATAAAAAACTAATTTCGAAATATGTACTTTCCAATGATACCAATACTGTTACGATCAAATTTTTACCTAATAAAATATAAATAAAATATTCTGAAACTTCTAATTCCTAAACCAGGTGCATTTGCGCAAAAAATATGTCTATACTTAGTTATATATGTATTTTTTTATTTTAAAAGCAGTTTATGTACATTTTGTACTGAACCTTTGTTAAAATAATTGAAATGCATTGATAAAAAAGAGTTTTTTAGTAAATTTATTATATTAACGTTATAAAATGTACTATTAATAAGTATGAAATATAAATACTTATAAATAATACAGGCTTTAATTAAATTTTGTATGTAAAAGCCGTAATTCGGCATGTTGTTCCATTTTATAAAAGCAAAATTATAAAAATTTATAGTGGCACCACTGAAAAATAAAAACATACTGCACAAAAACAGCTGTTTATATGTTTTTAATTGTAGCTGCCGTCTTCAAAATAATTCAGTAGCTGACTACACGGCTCCATATGCAACCAGCAGCATTTGTAGTCGTGTGTTCGTGTATCCTGCTGTGGTCTATGTGTTTATAGCATTAAAATTAATGTCGACGTGGCCGACGACTTATAAAATAGGGTGAATGTGTTTTTTCTGCCTCTTTCTTTGCACCATTTTGCCGTAAGAAAATTAACACGAATTTTTCTTCAGTGGAGATTTATTTGCAAACCTGTGGTAAAATTTAATCAAAAAGTAATTTCAATTTTTGGGAATACAAAATTTTTAATTTCAAAAGTTTTTGTTATTCGTGCTCAATTCCCAGTTTTTATTCTTGATAAAAACACTTGAAATTTATTGTTGATGGGATAAAATTTAATTTTAGATTTACCTTAAAGCTACAAGTACTCGACATGTTTTTTACATCGGACTTGTCATATACAAATACATACATACATACATGTCGTGTGTTCCCTTTATAACATTTGAGCTATTCACAAGGTTTGATATCAAGTCATATCGTCGTAATATCCTAAAAAAAATTTTACAATTGCTTAAAAAAAATATTGTTGTGTTTGAATCAAAATCAAAATTTTAATGCTGTGTTCATTATTTTGTCGTTACTGTACATTAAAAATCTATATTACAAGCGCTAGTCCACAGTCATATACATATATTTCTTTTAAATATTTTGTCTAAAATCTACGACAGGAGGAATCCGACAACGGCAGTCCACTATTGACAGAAACATTAGCCAACTGAAGTTAATATATTACAATACCGATAAATGTATTATAATTTCACCATTGAAGCGAAATTATGTAATGTTTTTTTTTCTGTCTCTTTCTTCGAAAGCTGTTCACGCAACTGATTTGGGACTTTTTCACACGTCACTTTGGTGACCTCTGGTATAATCTGTGGCGCGTAGAATGCAAATATGTATGCGTCACATGCGACTTAAAAAAAGTTTATCAAACGAAACAACACATAGAAAACATGAAGTAGACCTCCAGCTTTAAGGTGAATGCTGGCGCAACACGTCGCATGCGACGCGTGTTTATTGGAGCAAGTGCACAAATTCTTGCAGGGTAGTAAAAGTAGCACACAATGAGAATTGAAGCAACAATTTTGAAACTTCTCTTTTAAGTACTCCTTTCTCTCATGCCTTTGTTATGTTATTAGCAGCGCTGCCAGTTAAATTATGTTTAGCATCTTCCAAATATAAAGTTACGACAGCCAGTTCACTTAGGCCAACAATTTTTTTCTTTGATTAAATCAGACATTTTACTTTAAAAAATTGTATGTATATTAATTCTACATTACCCAAAATAACATTTAGTAGCTTAATGGCAATACTGCTACGAATGAACGAATCAAGGCCCATTGAACAGGTCTGCGCAAGAAGCCTGATTGATGATCATTGTTTTTGAGCTGTCAAAAGTTGTTTACATTTTGCTTACATTTGCATGGATATGTTTGTTTACGTTTATTGTATGCCACACATACACGTTTTTTCCTTTTGCTTTGTATATGCGGTAGTTAGTTTTTGACAGCTTAAAAGAAATTATGTATACACAAACAAAATTCATGTTGTTTTTTGTTTTTGTACAAGTAAGCAGCCATGATAGATGGGTCTTGGAACGAATAACACCCAATTTTCACGATGATTTTTTTGTTTCAAAGCGAGCGGTAGAAAAAAAGACATGAAGCGTATTTTCTGTGTTTCTTTTTTGACATTCCTCTTTGGACATATTTGTGTTTTATAATTAATGTTTTATTCTTATTTTAAAGTGACAATTGCTTTTTAAAATAATAAAAATTAATTTAAAAAAGACTCAATACATATCAGAATTATGTGAAATAACAGAATTTAAAAGTTTTTTTTATACGCATTAGACACTAAGAAAATTAAAAAAAAAATCAACTCTGACTGCTGAAAAACGAAGCATTGTGAAAATCAAACAAGTTTTTGGAAGTTTATTCAAAAAAGAAATACAAAAAAGACATGTCTTTAAAATCATCGTGAAAATTGGGTGTAGGAAGCATTGATCAATTAAATTTAAAAAAGCCCCCCAAATGTTCAAACAAAAAAGTCTTTATGTGGAAAGTGTATATAAATTTGTTGTTAACCAAAAACGTCCTTAATATTTCTCATACGTACTAACTACAAATGTATTCTAGATACAAACAACAATAATGTCAGCGATGAGGATTTGTGCCTTGGCAATCGTACATTGTGTTTAATCGATCGTGACGATTGGCGTGCTCATCAGCAGAAAAATAATTTGGCTAAACAAAAGTTACCATTGCATCGTGCCATTATTTCGCACACAGCTTCTGAGCCTTGCGAATCAATAGTAAGTAAATTATTGTTCTCCATCTACAAACTACAAATTATTCTAAAACTATTGCAGAAAATCTGTGCGGATCGTGTGCGGGTTATACAAGAATTTCACATGAATTCTTTAGGATGGGACGATATCGGTTATAATTTTCTTATAAGTAGTGATGGTCGTGTGTATGTGGGTCGCGGTTGGGATGCTGTAGGTGCCCATACCAAGGGCTACAACTACGATAGTGTAGGCATTACTTTTATTGGTACATACATGAAAACACCACCGACCGAAGAACAACTGCAGGCCTGTCTCTTGCTACTGGAAGAGGGGGTGCGTCTGAAGAAATTAACATCTGATTATCGTCTTTATGGTGCACGACAGTTTGCAGCGACGGAGAGTCCTGGCGATATTTTGTATAAAATCATCAAAAAATGGCCACACTGGTCCATCAATATCAACCCAACATAGATGGCGACATCTCAGATTCAAATATTCGGAAAATAAATTACAAAATTATCGCATAATCGTTTCGCTTGGATATACATACTTACGTGTGCTCGTCTATTGTTTAAAGTGTCTATGAATATTCGTGTCATTATGTGTGATTGCCTCTTAACTTTCTAAATTTAATTTATTTTTTAGTAGTCATAAGCTTAAGTTAGAATTGGTTTTTTAATAAATTTGGAATTTTTAATTTAAAGTGATATTAATGTATTTTTTATCGATAATGTTACTCAATTTCTAATTTAAAGTCATATATATGTATTTTTACTTATTTAAAATTTTATATAAACCTTAAAGATATGCTTATTATTAAATTTGTTTTGATGTGATTGAGTAGACTGTAATTTCCTTAAAAATTTTCCTTAGCAATTTTTGTAATTTAAAATAAAACTTTTATTTTTATAATCAATAAAAAGTATTATAAGTATGTACATTAGTCAAGTACTTTTGATTCAAGAGTTTTGTAAATCTTGTGAATCTGTATGTTTGTTTTCTCCAAATGGTGTCGCGAAAAAAAATGGGAAGCTTTTAGTAATGGCCTGCACAAATTTGCATTTCACAAATCAAACACACAACAAAAATCAAATGTGTGTACACAATAACAAATGATATTCGATACTGTTTCTCGCACAAAACTATTAGTATTGCGAGGAGACTGTACTTGTTTCCTTCAAAACCTTTCAATCAAGCTTGCCAGTTTAGCACTTTTTGTGCTAGATTAAGCAAATTTTTTTTCTGAATTGGCCCTAAGATTTTCGAAGAAGTATAATAATTATTTAAAATTTTTAGCAATTTTTTTAGATCCCAAAACTACTTAAAAATTTACAAAATCAATTTAAGTAAAGTTCCAATTCTTTAAGTGTATCAAGAAAAATCCATTCATATTAGGCATATAACTTTTTACAATTTTTGCAAATAGGAAAAATTGCATATCATAGTCGAATAGAGCATATATTTTTGTTTTAAATCACATAAAAGTTTTCGCATCAAACGGAATTACATTTTTTATTTGATTTATCATTAAATTTGAATAAATGTTATTTTTAAAAAAAATGTTTAAAAAACTGATATATGTGTAGCATGCAATACTCATATGAATTGCCCAAAGCTTTTAAATGCCTTTAAAAATTTTTATTTTGCCTATAATAAAATTAGAGCAACTCCAGCACCCAGTCATGTTCGTTGGAATTCTGGCACTTTTCTCTTTTATACTTATTCCGGAATATCAATTGGAATTACATATTTGCTATTTGTAAATTTGTATGTGATGCTTTGAGCGAAGTCTGGTTTTCTGATCATTAATAATTTCGCCACACCACAAAAAAGAGAAGCAAATTAATGTTTTATCAGACATTCAGAAAGTTAAGCGAGGCAACCTCCTCTTGGACCAAAGACCTATTCTATTGGATAGACCTTGCTGCGAACTTGAATGAAAACAGAATGATTATGTTCAATTTATAAAAGAAGGTATTCGACAGTGTTTGTTGCCACACTTTAAACATATCGGACGATATTAAAAAAAATCGGTTCATCTGAAAGGCACCAAAATGAGTTGGTATAATTTATAATTGAAATTTTAAACAGTCGCAACAACTTTATATAAAATATTTTCTGTGAAACTGTGAAAGGAAAAAAAAACTTTTCATTTTCGTTATCATAAGCACTTCTCACATTATCACTTCACATTTACACAAATTGCGATTCTCGTTCTTGAAATGAAAAAGTGTTTTATTCCATTGAAGCTGTGAAACTTTTGATACTATATTAATAAAATGTAAATCGAAGCTTAGGATTTTTGAACCGGCGCAAAACCGCAAACGAGTTTTTTTAACGTTTGAGATAAAATACCGATTTTTGTTGCGAGAAAGTATGAAGGAAGAACACTTTGCTTAATTAACATAAAATTAAAAAAAATTTTTGAGACATGGCGATATGTTTATAAGGTGATAAACATTAATTTGTTTCATTTTTGACGGCTTATATAACCGGGAAAAAAACCTATGGAAACTCGAGTAAGATCCCTGCGGGAAATTTTTGTCAAATGGTCCGACTGACTGGTCCTGGGATTTGTAAAAAGTTAACAAGTACAACAAGAAAGGACCCATGACCAGTGAAAGAAGAACCAATCCCTTAACTGGTTTATGAAAAATAAAAGGGTATAAAAAGTAATGAATTACAGTAAAGTCTTCACCGGTGCTGTGCCATATTTTTTGGTACTTTCTAATAATACTACATTGTATTGAAATAATACTACATTTTAGTAACTGACACTAAGCACGTTCATTGAGAATAGATCTGTGATTGGTCAAATTGTGTCAATTGACCCCCTCCAATGCCAACCCCATGTAAAAGTGATAGGTCTTATTCATATACAGTGTAAGAACTAGAACCGGTCTCTACCACCAAAGACCTATCACGGGACTACTTTGGAGTCAGTTCGCTTCTCTCTAGGGATACTACAAAATACAATTTTAAAAACACATTGTCCTTTAGATTACAGGTGGATCTTGTAAGAAGAAGTCCGTTCGATGCTATTTTTTGCATCAACCTTGACATACATTTGACTGATATAGACGTTGTTTACAAAAAAGAAAAATTACTTCGGACTGTGAATTAGAAATATGCAACAACTTTAAACTTTTGCACTTTAAACTATTTGTCCAATCTCGGTAAAAAAGTGAACGAAATGTTTCGGAAACATGCTAATAAGTAAATAAAATAAGAAATATACTCTTTGCCGACTTTCTAAACGCATTGAGGTTGTCTTAATGTTATTTCCTAAGCTGTTAAAAAATGTTAATATATTTTCTTATAAAACATATTTATTTAAAATATTTTATCTATTTTATGAATTTACTCTTTGATCTCATAACTTGAGTACCATAATTTTTGTTTGTTTTTATTATTGTTTTATGAATTAAATTGTTATGTTTATGTTATCTTTTTATCTTGTATCTAAAGCATAATAATACGAAAAATTTACATATAAAAGCTTAAGGTAATAATAATTCAAGTTCCCCTTTCAACCTTTAATTAATTTTTGTAGTATTTAGGCATATCTTTTACTTACTTTGTAAACAAGTTCCCAAGGCCCATCTATCAGGTCTGCTTAGTTGTACAAAAACAAATAACGATTCTTTTTAGTTGTCAAAAATTTACTACCACATATACAAAGCAAAAGGAAAAAAAACGTGTATGTGTGGCATACCATAAATGTATACATGCACATGTAAGTCTGAGTTTAGACGGTTCATTCTTTACTGAAAAGATTCTTCCTTTTTCTTCTTTGAACATGAATTGGCGTTCAAATGATTCATGTCATGTTGACGACATGTTTTTTATGTTGTATAGTCGTGCGTATGCATGTGTGCTTTTTGATATTGAAAACAAAAACAAAATTAAACAACGAATGTAAAAGCAAAGCGTACTGACAGTACAGACATGTGTGTACTCGTTTCTTTTCCCCTCTCCCCTCTCGCCAATAAAGTAGCAATCTTTTCAGTAAAGAATGAACCGTATAAACACAGCCTAAGCAAAATGTAAACAACTTTTGACAACTAAAATGAACATTAACAATGATCATCAGGCTTCTTGCGCAGACCTTTTCAATGGGCCTTGAAACAAATATTTCATTTTCTTTTTAATATTAAATTGTTTGTTTTGAAATATAAAATTCAAAAACTTTTAATTTCATAATTTTAAGCGAAAATTATAAAATTTGGTAAATATTCCCCAGAACCACATGAACGGTATATTATTTTGACACAACGTTAGTAATCAGCTGTTGCTTCAGTGGCAAGATAGGGCCACCTGGTGTAAATTCGCCTTGCTGGAAATGATTTCCTTTCATAGTTTACTTTATTATATTTAACATTTTTTTATTTTTTCGAATTTATTCTATGAGCTAAATTTCAGTTATGTTATTTTATAAAGCTTTTTTGTAATAGTCATATTCCTTTAATTTTAAGAAATGACTTTATACACTACCAGACTATTATATTGTATCTTCTTGTTACATACATGCAATAAGTCCATTCAAAAAGGCAATTAAATAATTTTAAATTAAGAATTACGAAAAGTACAGTATCTGACTTAAGACCTTTTTCAAATATTGTAAAAAATCTAATTAAGTAAGATCACAATATGTAGTCAATGATTCTCTTAACTTGTTGCCATCAGTTTTTGTCAAGTGAACATTCCATTTTTCTGAGCAAAGTCTTGTGTTAAACTTTTTTTTTCAAAATAAGTTTGAAGTTTAACATGCTACAACTGATAGTTTTTCTGCTATTTGTAAATCGTGAAAATTTCTTAAAAAATAATAAAAAGCATGAAAGTCTTATAGAACAAAGTTTTGTTTTTTTGTTTTTGTTTATTTTCCATTCAGACGGTAAACTTGTAACGCTATTAAGTTTTTCAAAAACAAAAATAGAATTAATCCTTCTCAAGTGCTAGAAACTAGAAAGAAAACAACTGACTGTTTATTTTAGCTAAATGATACAACAAATTTGTTTGTGTTACCTTGATGATTATTTTTAATTTTTCAGCGCAAGATAATGTGGGAGGTGGATATGTGTTGCGAATCGTACCTCGAGTTGGTTGGCTCGCCCAGCCGCCACTTAATCCGTGGGTAAATTTAAAACTTCCTGTTGATCGCGTTATAGTCATACCAACAAGAACACAAGAATGTGAAACCCAGGTCAGTACTTTTTTCAACTTATTTTTAACACCATATGTACATCATTGGAAATATTTTGTTTATCCAGGCTGCCTGCACGTACACGGTACGCATAACGCAAACCTATAACATTGAGTCGCAACAGCAGGATGATATAATCTATAATTTCCTAATTGGTGGTGATGGAAATGTTTACGAAGGACGTGGATGGGATAATCGAGGATCGGTTGTGAAAGGTTTCAATGATGACAGTATAAGCCTTGCATACATTGGATTGTTTAAGAAGCAGCCGCCATCCTACAAGCAACTGAATGTTACTAAACTGTTATTAGCAGATGGTGTTCGTTTGAAAAAACTTACTCCCAACTATAAAATTGTGGGTGCTAACAAATTGGATCCAACTTCGGTAGCAACTTCAGCAGATGCTTTATATAAAAGTTTTGAAAATTGGCCACATTGGTCAGCTAATTAGATTCATGTAGTCGTTTTTCTTTCACTAACATTCACACAATTTTGATAATACGTATACACTACTTGCAAGTATCAAAGAAGTCTAACGAATTTTGACGAAAATGCGTCTCTGATGGAAATTTTTCAGAAAACATTAACAATTAATCGTCACAGGGTTGTGTTTTCCTCAAAATATGTAAGAATTGTGGGATAGTGTAAAGTACCATTTAATATTAGAAGATCGGTGAACTATTTTTCAATATACCCTACAAGAAATGAATGAGCGAGTAGTCACATTCTTCATTTTGGTGCTAAGAAAATGATAGAAAAAAATGACCGAAATCAAGTTTACGGTCACATTCGGTCATTCCTTTCTATCATTTTCATTTTGGCGTTAAGAAAATGATGACTACTCGCTCATTCATTTATTGTAGGGTACCCTACAAGAAATGAATGAGCGAGTAGTCACATTTTTCATTTTGGTGTTAAGAAAATGATACGAAAAAATGACCGATTGTGACCGAACACTTGATTTCGGTTATTTTTGCCTATCATTTTCTTAACACCAAAATGTAAAATGTGACTACTCGGTCGTTCATTTCTTATAGGGTAGTTTACATATCTGTTCTTCTTCTTCTCTATTTGAAGTCAATAAAACACATTACATAATAACAACACTGTATTAATCGCTTGTTGACATACCGGTTATAAGTACTTGAAGCTTTATCGATAACACATCGGCCAAAATATACTAAAGGTGGCACATAGGTGGTGCCACTTTTAAAAGATCCATAGTGTTGCAAAAATATTCATTTAACAAAAAAAAAAAAAATTTAAAATAATGTCGCTTAAGCTATTTTTGCAGTAACGGCCCAATATAGCAAATTAAAAATGATTTTCGTAAATAAATTTAAGCGTATCTTTGTGCATATTGTTAAATTGTATCTAAGTCAAAACACATAATATAGTCGTAATAAGGCAGTTGTTTGTTTTTCGCAGCTAATATAAAATTTATATTTAGAAGTCTATTTAAAGCCAAAACTTTATTAAATTTAGCGTTTAGATGTTCTTTCAATGAACTTATTTTTAATTTTAGATATTTTGTCACAACTAATTTTTAAATAAAAATAAAAATCGTCAAAAAAAAAATAATAATAATAGTTCCGAATTAACAAACAATAAACGCGATAATAATGTTATTCGTTTAAGGTTTTATAATGGGGACGTAAAGTTACGTATGTCTTTTTGCAAAGAGAAATATCGGCGATACCGATATGCATATTGAATGACAGTAAAAAAGTTACAAAATTCAAGAAGAATAATTTTTTTATTATACAAAATTACAATGAAGGAGATTTTTATATTTAAAATTATTCAGGGGTGTCATGAAAATCGAAAACGTAAAACGAAAGAATTTGACAGTCCTTTTTATTTAACTTAAAATCAAATGTTTGCAATTTTTGTTAAAGAATTCTGTTTAATAGAGCATTATTTGTGTAATAATTGTCATAAAATGTTTTTATTACAGAAACCTTATTGAAAAACGACTATTAAAATTCTTTCGTTTTACGTTTTCGATTTTCATGACACCCCTAAATATTTATAAGATTTGAAAAGCAGCTAATTGAACTTGAATTCCTGGAAAAACGTTCATTTAGCAAGACTTAATTTAACAAGTTCAATTAAATTTAACAATTAAATAAAATATGAAGCATGTCCCATTCGAAGACCAAAGGAAACCCCATTACAATCACGGAATTGTAAAGGCACATGTTTCTGCGAGTGGTGTTGGCATTTTTGTTGAAATACACCAATACCCCGGTTTGCGGACCGGAACAACTCAACGCAAGCCGAAGCACGATTTTCAATACAGTTGTATTGATTTTAATTTAACTGGTTCCGAGATTCATAATTTTAGCTGGAAAAATAAATTTTGATTTAATAGACTTTATAACGGATAATTTTATTTTAGATCTTCAAATAATTTTGAAGCGTTCTTTTGAATAACCATTTGTTTTAGGGGCAGTCATCGCTGATTTTGATCTTAAATTTTTGTAACCTGTTTATGTTGTAACGATGTTCTTGTTTCAACAAATTTCTTAATTGTATCAGCGTCACTAGGCACTAGGGGCTAGTTCAAGGTTTCTTCCAATAAAAACAGCCTTTTCCCATGATTTAGAATGCGTCAAAATGACCAGTTTTTATTTTAAGCTTATTTGCTTTTTTTAAATCGTTGCTGCAAAATAATTTAACTAAACTTTACTTCAGCAAATGTTATTTGAAACCCGTTGCAATCAGCAGACAACCTTCACATAAATATTTTCATTAGACTTAAACGGGAAATTCCCCTTTTCTGTTTAAGCTTTATATTAACGACGCAAATCGAAGCACTTACGACGCAACTTCAAAGCCAAACGACGAAAATTGAAACAAAAACGACGCAACTTCAAAATCACAGAAATTTTAAAAAGACGCAACATCGAACACGACGCAAACCGAAGCGTCGCATTCCGGGGTATTGGTTTCTTTTCTAGGGACACGTTAGAAAACTACTTTCTTCAAAAACACTCGCCAAAACTGGCCAAATATGGTTTACCTGTACCCATGTTCTCTAACTCTCGCATTGACTCGTCAAGTCTTGAGTTTTTAGGACGAGACAAACTTGATGTGTGTAAACCGGCACTTAACAGTATTATATAAATAGCCCAGTTGGCTATGGCGTGTCGACAATGCTGCTCGACACATATGGGACAACTAATGCAAATCGTTGATGAAATTTTCAAACAAATGTCGCGTAAATCGTGCAAGACGCGAAGAAAGACAGTGTCGATCAGCCTGTCCTACACGTCAACGAATGTGTGCGGGACAATGTCGCCTAAGTTGTCGTTGATGACCACATGAACGACATTGTCGTCCATATTGTCTTTGATGACTAAGACGACAATGTATTCATTGAAGAAAGCTTACACGACGATGTCGCATAAAAACCTATACAAATAATTAAAAATATACAAAATAAAAATATATAAGATAAGGATAGGCTTTGACAAAAGTCAACTGAAAAGACAATGTAGGTCATGCCGTATTTTATTAACTATTTTATTAACGACTTGTTGGAGAATTTTTTTTAATTTGTCTTGAATAATAATTTATTGAGGAGAACGTAAGTGACCTGTGCATGCATTTTGTCGTGTTTCAAACAAAAAAAAAAAAAAATTATGTAATTTTTCTTGATATTTTGCTTTTATTATCATTTTTTTTGATATACATACATATAAAAAAAAAATTAAAAAATAAACAATCCTGCCTGTTAAAAACGTTTATTTGCTCTTCTGAAAAATAATTGTTTTGTAACTTACCACCCTTTTTGCGGCTGTTCTTCGATTGTGAAATTGGACATACATACGTGAATTGATGGGCCAAGAAGCACACTACATTGCCATATGTTAAGTTCGGAACCCATTCCCTAATTAATCAAATGCCTAATGGTCCCAGTCTCCCGAACTCATCGGCCGTTTCTAATAAAAAAGAGAGATGCTGCTTACGGCAGGTGGAAAAGGTTTAAAACTGATGAGCTACATACTGTTTTTAAATCTGCTAGAAGAGATGTCGTAAAACATATTCAGCAGGCAAAATCATCGTTTTATCAAAAAAAGTTCTCCTCAGCTGTTGAAAGCAAAACTAAATGGAAGGAAATTCGGAACATTGGTATAGGGCAGAAACCCACTTTCAATAGTAATCAGATCGTTGATGTAAATGCGCTTAACACCAAGTTTGTGAATGTCAATATCCCACCACCGACCCAAAACATTTATGATAACATCTGCAGTGTATCTATTGAAGATTGTTTCAGCTTTCGATGTGTTGATCAGTGTGATGTACTGGAGAGTTTTCTATCCATCAAATCAAATGCAGTTGGCATGGACGGTATGAATCCTATTTTCCTTAAAGCGATAATTCCAAAGATATTGCCTTACTTAACCCATCTGTTCAACACTATTTTAACAAAATCAGTATTTCCAGATGGATGGAAGGAATCAAAAATTATACCAATTCCTAAGCCTAACAATGATTACCGACCGATAGCAATTCTTCCTTATTTATCAAAAGTGATGGAAAATATAATGTGCAGACAAATGAATCTATATTTGAGCCAAAAAAACCTACTATGTGATCGACAATCCGGCTTTGTAAAAGGAAGAAGTTGTATCACAGCGCTTGCAGACGTTGTTGAGGATCTCAGGTCAAGTCTCGATCAAAATCCTTTCTTATTCTTCTAGACCATAGCAAAGCATTTGACACAGTTGTCCATCCAATCTTAATAAAGAAACTGGAAAAACTGTTCTATTTTTCAAGCTCCGCATGTAGCTTACTTTCTTCATACCTTACTAACAGATCCCAAGTCGTACAATTAAACGGAAAACTGTCTAACCCGCTGGATGTCAACAGAGGCGTTCCACAAGGATCAATTCTTGGGCCCCTCCTATTTTGTTTATACATAAACGATTTACCTGAAGTTACGATTAACACCAAAATACACATGTATGCAGATGATGTACAACTTTATACTAGCACCAATGTCGCTGACATTCAATCATGTGTAAATAGCATTAACACTGATTTAAATCACATCAACAACTGGGCTAATGATAATGGTTTACTCATTAATCCTTCAAAATCCAAATGTATTTTTCTTTCAAAAAGTAAAACAACATTAGATGATCAATTTCAAATTAAAATAAACAACAACATAATTCATTTCGTAAATTCTTCAAAAAATCTGGGAGTTATATTTAATAATGAACTTACTTGGTCAACCCATATCAACACTGTTGTAGGGAGAATTTATGGTATGCTACGTAATCTGTGGGCAGTGAAATTTTCAACACCTTTAAATGTTCGAATGTTGTTAGCAAAAACCTACCTTATTCCAGTGCTTTTATACGGATGCGAAATTTTTGCTAATAGTAATAGTGCTGACCTCAAAAAACTAAATGTTGCCTACAATAATATTGCAAGATACATCTACGCTAAAGGACGCCGCGAACACATATCATTGTTTTCATACCGAATATATGGGATGAGTTTTGTAAATCTTCTTAAATTTAAATGCCTTTTACTGCTACATAAAGTAATAACTCAAAAACAACCAATATATCTATTCAGAAGAATTCAATTTGCAAGATCGCGTCGTGGTAAGAAAATAATTCAGCAACGATTTCGAAGTCCTTTGTCAGAACGTCAATTTTTAATTTATTCCACTCGTCTTTGGAACAAAATTCCAGATAATATGCAGCTAATAGGCAACGCAAACTTGTTTAAAAAGGAGCTATTAAATCACTTTTGTTAAACTTAAATATGCTAATTATAATTGTTTTGTTTAAAATTTGAATATGTTAACTAATTAATTTTTTCTGTAGTTAGATAATTTTTAATCATACCTATTTTAGTTTGTTATACTCACTAGCACTATCATTTATAAGATTTATCTTGTTGTGCTAGATCATCAATAAATAAAATAAAATAAAATAAAATAAAATAAAAAAAAAAAAAAAAAAAAAAAAAAAACGCTGATGTTGCCGTGACCAGGTACACTCACTGAGCTCTTAAACACTCATTTACTGCACTCAAAAGAAAAATCAATCCATCCGTACTTAAATCAATCCGAAGCGGTATTAATAGTACGGTGAGTACCACTGTTGCCAACTTTTTTTGAACATTTCCCGCCAAATCGGACCAAAAAACCGCTAGAAACCGCTAAATATTTAATTAAGCGGGATTTTTTTAAAACTACCGCTAAAACTTAAAATTTTTTAAAGGTTTTATATAAACTAGAAATACAGGTATGTTCTGAAAATCACGTGATTTCAAATCAGATGTGCTTTTAAAATCACACGTGTGATATTGTGGTGTTCTGTAAATCACACCTTTTTTGTGTTTTTCGGTGTGATTTTCAATTGTCGAAAGCACAAGCAAGCACAAAGGATTTGTTTTTTAAAATGTTTGTTTCTTATTTTCCGACATTATATATTTATCCATTTAGCGATTTCAAATAAATTTTAGGATAAGTTTTCAATTCTTCGCGAATTTAAGCTGTGTTAGAGATAGAAGCGATTTTTTCCTGGGATTCTTTACAGCTTTTACGATTTTTAATAAATATTAGACTTTGCTTTAATGCCGCTGTTACCAAAAAAGCGAACTTGAATTAATCTAAAAAAAACAAACCTGAAATCACAACAGAAGTCACAAAAGCAAATATCATTTGGTAGTATCGTCGAATTTTCTTAATTTTAAATGATTTGTTGTTAGTAAAATAACTTATTGCATAAAAAATTAATAAACAACACATGGAATATTTTATTTATAAATTTATTATAACGGTCAACATAACAAAGTGATTTCAAAAAGTTATTTACGTAGCTGAACTTTTTGGAATCACAAAATAATATGCCCAGAACACTTTTCTTGTGATTTGAAATCACTCTCAGAAAATGTGATTTTCAGAACAGGCCTGATAAGCTGCTTTTTCAAGGGTATGTGAATCTCAAATACGTTACATTCTAAGGTTTCTAACTTCCCGAGCTATTTTATTCCAAAAGGAACAAGTTTTAGCGATGAATTAGGCTGTGCTGAATCTTTGATACCCTCCACTAACAGTTAGAATATTTCGAAATGTAAACAAGTATTTTATAGTCTAATAAAACTATGACTGACCAAATTTTATTATAATAAAACACAGGGGCCTAATTCTGGCAATTTTATTTCAGCCGATACTGAACGAATCGAAACTATTTTTTCAGTATTGTGAAAACTCAAATAAATGCTTTACAATACTGAAAAAATAATATCGATTTATTTTTTATATTATTAGAAATCAAATAGCTTTCGAAACGAAAAAGTATTCCATCACGACTGCCAGAATTAGCCCCCAGATTGAAAGCAATACAGTTTTACGCGTACTAAGATTTTTTCCGAGAGTACTTTTATATAAAACTGCGACAGACCAAAATTTATGGTTTATTAGTATGATTTTTAGTCATATAGAACGAATTTGTGAAAAATCTTATATCATGTTCATTCCGCCACTAGTTAAGATAGTTTTTGTAACAAAATAATAAATGTTTTAGGGTGGTTGTTCCACATTTTAATTCTTAACTCTTTTCCTACTAAACCAATTTTCTGGATTTCAATCCCAAACTGCTGAGGGAGACTAGAAACAATTTGATACCAATATTTATCTATTCTTTTGATTCGTTTGAAAGTGAACGTGATTTCAATAGACGGATAGACAGACGGACAGGGCTAAATCGACTTAGAATTACTCAATGACCTAGAAAAAATATATTTTTTGGGACCCTAGATGAATATTAAAATAGTTTCGCACGAAATTACAAACTTAGTAACCCTCATCACAACAAGTTGTGGTGGAGGATATACAAATTCCTATATAAAAACGCAAAAAAGTTTATAACATTAACGCAATTTTTTGGCAATTATTTGCCGTTTTAAGCAATTGGATAAAATAAATGAGATGAAAGTAAATTAATTTTATTTTTTGGGATCTATTGAAACAATTTAGGCCAATACCTTACCTTTTGTTTCAAATTGTTAAGCAAGCTTAAAGGTGAGAATTGTCACAAAAAATTCACGTACAAAGCATAAACAGGGGTGTGCTAGAAATCGCAAACGCATAACGCAAGAATTTGGAAGTTGTTTTTAATAAACTTTAAACCTAATTCTTATACTTTTTGGTTTAAAATCCTGTTGAATATGGAAATATTTGTTTAATAGTTGTCATACAATTCTTTAATTGCAGAAATCTGATTTAAAAACGACTTTTAAAATTCTTGCGTTTTGCGTTTGCGATTTCCAGCACACGCCTGTATATCGTAATAAGAACAAGTATAAAATATGTAGAATTAAATATTGAGATATGTTTTTGTAGCGAAATTAAGCTGCTGAAAATCGCTTACCGCTAAAACGTATTTTTCCCCGCGATTGACATTTCAAAAACGCTAGATTTAGCGGGAAAATCTCTAAATTGGCAACAGTGGTGAGTACGGATTTTCTTGAATCAAGTACAGAAAGATTGATTCAAATACGGATTTTTAATCCCAAAATTCGTACATGAAATAATCCGAAAATGAGATTGATATTAGTAAAACTAAGATTGAATCAATCTCAAAATGCGCTTGATTCAAGTAATATAAAGTTGGTTTTATCCCGAATTCATGCTTGAAAAAACAAAAAAAGAAAGAAAAAGTTATTATGATTGATCTACTTACCTGCATTACACCTTACAGAATGATAAAACACCAACATCATTCCCGATATGGGTTCTACTTTAAAAATCTCATGTACATACATACATATTTATGTAACTGAAAATTTAAACTAAATGAGAAGCAAGAGTTCAAATATACTTTTAAACCCTTCGTTGTACACATGAGTCTGGCCAGACCTTTTTCCATGTGTAAAGAAAGTCAAAACATGCGCAGGCCGGAGGGTTAAACATGAAAATAATATATGTATGTGTTTTTTCTATTTTTTTGTGTGGTTGTAAATTCATTGCAAGGCGAATTCACAAATTTGACCGCATCATGAGATAGAGCTATGCTAGCTATCTCTTTTTTTAAATACATACTATGTATTTTGTTATTGTAAAAAGTTAGTGATTGTCAAAATTATTTGTTTATAAAATATACACAAATGCTTTAGAAGTTAAATTTTTTTTCCTGTATTGCAAATTTATTGTGGCTCCACTTATTCCTTTCGCCTTTTAAAATCCTTGTGTTTAAATTTTATGTTCACTTTTTTGTTCTATAACATTTAAATAAGTTGTTTTCATGAATTTATTTTTTTATTGAGCTTTAAATTTTAACAAATTTTTTTCATAATATGTAAACAACGCTTGACATTCAGTATACAAACAAGGAAATAAACATTAAACAGATGATTCGAAAATGTCACCTTTATGAATTCGCCTTGATGTAAATGCATTGCTGAGAGCAAGGCCCATTGAAAAGGTCTGTGCAAGAAGCCTGATGATCATTGTTTATGTTCTTTTTAGTTGTCAAAAGTTGTTTACATGTGCATGCATACGTTTATGGTATGCCACACATACACGTTTTTTCCTTTTGCTTTGTATATGTGGTAGTAAATTTTTGACAACTAAAAAGAATCGTATTTTGTTTTTGTACAAGTAAGCAGACCTGATAGATGGGCCTTGGCTGAGAGATGAGACTAATAAGTTTTATGAGATTAAAACCCTCATTTTGTAATTTTACTCTCACAGTGGCACTACCAACGAACAGTTTAATCTTTTTTGTACTTGAATTTTATACTTATTTCAAGAAATTGCGGGATTGATTTTCGAAAGTAATCCGTTTTAGGATTGTTTTGAGTTCGTTTTAGTGTTATTCGTACTTGAATTTTCGAGTACGACTCGTACTTAAAGTAATCAAAAAAAACTTGATTTATCCCGAGTGTTTTTCTTTCTGTTTAGCTTGGAATTAAATAGTTGGCATTCACAGCCCTTCAAGGCCCTAGAGCTGTCCGCATATATAGTGACCGTCGATCCCTAGCAACGCTACCTCTAACGTATTATAAGGCCTTCAAAATCCCTTGAGCCTCCGCCAAAAATATACTGCAGTCGACAGGAAGCCTATTTGAAATTTTAGTATCTAGTATCCTTAAGGTTGACCTCTTTACTACGGAAAATCTGAAGTATCGCCGATATATCGGTATAGGTATTCGTTAAATTGTAGATAGTGTCCACAATACTGTCATCAACGGCACTATTAAGGTTATATAGCTAATCGGGCATTGACGAATTTATGAGAAAAAAGTCGTTTATATTGTCGCCAATGACAACTTTTACCACATCGTTATCCATATGAACATTAACAACATGTCGTCAGGGATTTGCTATGGATCTTGTACACTCAAAGAAAAACGCTTCGTTGCTGGAATGAAACCATTTCATTGGCCTATATTAGTTTATGCAATGAAAATCTTCATTACTGGTACTAAACTGTTCATTGCAGCTATGCGATTTTCATTAATACTATGAAACTTCCAAAACTTGAATTTTCCTTAATTTCGTTGTATCATTAATGATACGAAATACGTTTCATTCGGGCTACGTACAACTTTGATGTATAATTTCTGGCATAAATCCGCATAGTAAAATATTACAAATGAAGATTCCCATTAAGAAAGTTATTAATTTATATTTTTAAATAAAATTTTTATTTATCATTGAATATTTGTAGAAATTACAACACCCTTCAAAGTTAAATGATATTTTTACGTAGCCCGAATGAAAATAAATGACAAAGTTTCCTACTATTTACGAAAACTTTCATTCTGAATTTTAACACACCACCAAACAACAAAAACAAAAAACATAGCATAGAAACAAAGAGAAAACCTAAAATTAAAAAATTATTTATTTAATGATTTTTTTATTAATGCAACGAAACTTGTCATTACATCAACGAAATTTTTCATTAATATTATCTAACGGGACTTAGCTTAATATGAGCACACAAAAATTGATAAACTCATATAATTTGTAGTAAATATAACAATTTTATTATTTGTGTCGTAAATACAATGATCTAGTCATCTATATAATGTAAATAACCATTTAAGTTCAAAAAAAAAAAAATACAACGAGAGAGAAAAACAAGAGAAAAAAAAGAAGTAAAAAACCAAACTTGAAATGTAGTAAATAGTATGTATTCATCATTACTGCAACGTAATGTTTCATTATATTAACGTAAGTTTCAGAGAAAAATAACGGGACATAAACGATTTTGTGGAATGCTGTAGCAACAACATGCATGGCATCAACTTATTTTTTTTTTAATTTCTTTCATTTGATTCAGTTTATTTTCAACCCTGAAGAGAACAAGTGATTTGTGTTTTAAAAGTGTACGAAATTAAAAAAAAATAAATAATTAATATCTATTGCATACATATGTACAAGATTTATACTTATTGTGCCAATTATAATAAAGTAAGTATTATAATGAAGTGTTTTTTATGTAAAAAAAGATTTATTGCAAATGAAATTTATTTTCATCATTTGAAATCCTAAAAACATCAAAAGGAAAGTTTTTGATACGTACTAAAGAATATTTTTAAACTTTTAGATGAAGAAACAAATGAAAACACTATACAACACCTTTTATCTACTTGGGATTTAAAACATCTTTCGAAATTGAAATGAAGGTAGTTTTATTGTTTTAAAATCATAGTAAATATCATTTTCTGTAGTGTATTCAACTTTTAATTTTTTTCAGAACAAAACATAACAATAAAAGTCCTATCGATTCTGTCAGCGAATGACATATTTGATATTACACAACAATTGAAAATTGGCGACAAAATTCTTTTTAAGCATAATTTTGAAAAATGGAGAGCCGAAAACAACATACCCATACATCCTCAAAATATCCTTAGTGATTTTCAAGACACGCAGTCTGTTTCGTCATCTTTACAACCATCACAAACTTGCAGCAGTGAAATGGAATTAGAAAACTCCAAAATATTTCACAAAGAATTTTAAAATACATATATTTTTTTATTTCTTTAAGTACCTTATTCTTGAATTAAAAGCTTTTTATTTTCACTATTAGTTTTAAAATTTAATTTTATGGTTTGTTTAAACTAAAGATACATGAAATATATGGTTAAATAAAATAAAAATTTAAAAAAAGTATTTATCTTTAATTTTAATATAAAATATATTATTGGTATAAAAAAATCATTTATATAACGATACATTGTTATTATAACTAAAAATGTCGATTATTTGTTTAATGACAAGGTGTCATTATATGTAAGAAAAACTACATACCAATAATAGAGGGTTGTCATTATATTAATGAAACAATGTAATTAATTTAATGATAAAATTCATTGCAGGAATGAAAAATTACGTTGCATCTAAAAACTTTTTTCATTATGGGAACGTAAATCAATGAAAAATTTCATTACGTTAATGAAACAATGATTTTAAATAAATGAAAATATTTCATTTTATTAATAACAAGTTTCATTTTATTAATGAAAAGGTTTCATCATATTAACTAAATAATTTCATTACGTTAATGATACATTTCATTTATATAATGAAAGTTTACGTTTCCATGTATAATTTATGTCATAGAATTAATGACAAAATTTCATTGTCTTAATGACAAATTTGAATTTAATGATCCCATTTTCGTAGCGGGAATGACACGCTACGTTGGCTCAATAATAATGACAAAATTCATTGCAGGAATGCAAAAAATCGTTACATTTACGAAAGTTTTTCTTTTAGTGTACGTGTCATCGACGTTGTCTTGAAGGCATGGCCAACTGGGAAGTAATATTTAAAAATATAAAATTGTGAGTGCAAAGTGTACCGGTTGGCAAAATGGTCATAGACGCAAATGTCGTGTCTTAAGCCACATTGACGACAAAATGCATGCAATTGTCGTTCATATTGTCTTAAATAAGTCTTTATTGAGAACAACATAAGCAACCAATGCATGCAGAATGTCGCGTATCTTGGCCTGAGGAAGGACTTATAAAAATTTAATAAAATGTCTCATAAACATGGGATTTGTTGTCAACATTTGACACTATTTCCTGTCATGCGATGCACCAGTCGGCTTAACCTATTTCGAGTACTCGGAATCCAGAGGTGCTAACCGAATTAAAACTTTTTTATTATTAAATTATTTAAAAATTAAATTAATTAAAGTTTACTAAGAAAACAACATTTAATTTAAGTAATTTTTAATTTTTAATATGCAAACATATGTGCATACATTAAATTAATTCAAAATGTATTAGCAAAGTGACCTCAGTACTACATAATGAAACAATAGGAAAAACAACAGGCATTTTGTTGCTAGAATTGAGACGGCAAATGTCAAAATGCCTTTATAAAAAATGTAAATAAACAAAAAAAATGACGCCAAACGTCACACACGAAGAAAATCACTGCAAACAGCTGCGCTTGTGAGGTCACTTTATTAGTACATTCTGAATTAATTTGTTAAAATTCAAATACATATCGTCACCTAAAATGCAAAAGGCCGTAACTACACTTTATGGTTTTTTACAGGAGAAGGAATAAACGTTAAAAATTAAAGACTACTTAAAACTTAATATCCAAATTTTTGATTCAAGCTTAGAAAACAAAGACGGATTTGTTTCTAAAAAGGAAATTAATGGAAAAAAGTACTTTTTAAGAAATGTTAGTTACGGCCTTTTATACTCTATTTTTCTGAAACCAAAAAGCCGTAACTACAAGAATAAAATTGTGCATAAAATAAAACAAATGGTTAAGATAAGAAAATAGTGCTTTAAGGACGTAACTAAAAAAGTTTTTAGGCAAGTGATGTCTTTTTGTATCTATTTATTGTAAGTATTTTAAAACAAAACACAAAATTCCTCATAACTATTAAAAAAATTTATTTAATTTATAAATTTAATTCGAGAAAATAAAATAAATTAAAGTGGTTAAGAAAAATAATAACGCAATAACACACATTGAAAGATAATCAAAGGCAACTTTGTTTTGATTTTATTCTTGTTTTTTTTTGGAAAACTGTAGTTACGGCTTTTTGGTTTATGAAATTGTTAACGTTGCAGTTACGGCCTTTTGTTTTTTGGAAATAAAGTCGTTATTTTTGGACGTATACATGTAAGATTTTCTGTGTAGATGTGTTTCGGTTAAGTACGTCATAATCAATCAAAAAGTCAAATTTGAATTTTTGAGTAGTTTCGGCCTTTTGCATTTTAGGTGACGATATATATTTCTATACAAAAAAATGGTGACAAAGTTATTTCACTAACCTATCGGCGACTAAATTGTAGATAGGAATCACAAAACTTTCATCAACGACACTATTATGGTTACGTCGCTTTTCGGGCATCAACGATGATATGAGAAAAAAAGTTGCTTATATAGTCGCCAATGACAATTTTAACCACATTGTCACTTACATATATAGACATTAAGAACAACGAGCATGATAATGTCATTTACATTGTCGTGTTCGATTTAAGTGCCCTTTAATGATGAAACAGAACTGGTGCTGAACGATGTTTTTCATGCAGTTTGACATAAAATTATGCCAGAGAATGCGGTCGATAAATAAAATCAATTTTGTTTTGAGGACGTTTTTTCAAATGCTTTCACATGTAGACATTTATTCTCTTTACAATGCTACCATACTTTCATTCAATTTCATACATTTAATAAACTATGAAAAATAAAAACAAAAGAAAACGAAGGAAATTAGAGAGAATTTTAAGTTACTGCCGACGTTTTAATTATGGGCTTTAGAATTTTTGCCTGGAGTTGAAGACTCAATTCTGTTTTATCATTTATTCGAAAAAGTCGTCGACGATTTGCATGGGCTGTCGCCAACATGTCGTCAGTGTTGTAGTTACTATGGGCCTTGTACGCGTCGTAGACGTTGTCTGGAAGACATGGCCAACTGGGGTTATGAAATTGGCCAGACCCAGTTGGCAAAACTACCATCGACGACATTGTCGTCAACGATTTATGCACGACATGTCCTCTATTACTTAGGATTTCTGAAAGACAATTATTATAAAAAAAATTTAAATATTTTGGGTGTGTGTGAAACGGTAGCAAAGTACTCATGGAAGTAAAATTTGACACTGTTGAGGTGAATAAAATTTCACTAGCCCTGGAGGCTTGTTGAGAAACTGAATCAATCTTTATAGTAAGGCTTCGGTCTCACTTATTAAATATTTGACCAAATAAGCGTAACCCCTACTTTTTTCAATAGTATTGAGATTTAACATGACCTTAGTTTCTAATTATACTACTAGACATTGCTTAAAACTTTTTTTTGTAAGATGTGTTATAATAATTAAAATAAATATTGAAATTAAAGGAAATGATTATTTAGTTCTTATGTTGGTCCCGTTTTTTTTAAAGTTTAGTTAAGTTTTTGTTTGAATAGCAAAGTAAAACGGGGTTTTCGTATATTTTAGTTTTTAAATTCTGGTCAAGATTCCCCTTTATGCAGCTGTTAAAACATTACGAATTTTTGATCATTTTAACATCCCAGGAAAAACTTTTTGAATTTTGGTAATAGGTGGTAGTTATACCATATGTTACCTGGTAAGTAGTTGTCATTACAATTGTCATTATTCTGAAAACTTCAATAAGTACTTACTAGTAATGACCTCAGCAACTACTTATTACTTCTATAATTTTCACTACTGAATATTTGCTTACTAATAATCAGCTCAATAACTACTTATAAGATGTGTTATTTTCAGTACTGAATATTTTTTACTGGTAACGAGTTCAATAACTACTTATTAGGTCTCTTAACTAGTGATTTTTTGGCTTTTAGTAAGTATATTGTAAGTACTTACAATTCAACTTAATCGTAGTTAAATAATAACTATATACTTTTTGACTTCTAGTAAGTGTATTGTAAGTACTGAATTCTGTGGATACCTCGAATAAAAATAAGTAGTTATTCAGCCGAAAAATAAGTAGTGGTTATTTTTTCCAACATTACTTGCTAACTTACCAGGTAAGTAAAGTTTTTGCTGGGATGTTTGTCTTACCTGTAGTGTATTTTACACCATCGATTTTTGACAGCTAATTAAAAATATTAATAAAAATGTTGCCATATTTTAAAAGAAAACTTAAAGGAAAAAACACGTAGGCAAAATAAACGTTGAAAATGCCAAACTATTTTTACCGGACAGGTAAAGATAACTGTAGGTACTAACACGACCAGATATCTGTTTGTTGAAATTACGGGCATTAATATGTTTTTTTTAATTAAAACTAAACTTTTGCTTGTTAATTTCCTAAATTATTTGCAGGGCATTGATGTTAACTTTTATTTTTTTCATTACCGTACGACCCCCTAAAAATTACCGGTTTTGAGAAGAAATTACCGTACTCAAAAGGTTTTTTAATTTAAACATTCATAGCAGTATTCAAAAACAATTAATTTAAATTTTAAATGTGTTGTATGAAAAATGTTAAACCAAAATTATTGTATTTTTTTATCAAGACGAAAGTAAAAATCATCATTTAAATAAAATTCTAACGCTACTGACAGACTGATTCATCATCGCACAGCCTAAACGACTGAAGCTTAAAAGTTTAAAATTTGGACCGTAGGTTGGTTTCTCGCCAAATCGTTCAGCTAAGACAGAATTTTTTTAAATTCGAATATCAGCTCATTATTGGTTTGGCGCAAATAATGGTCACTTCACCATCATATGCGCCAAACCAATAATGAACTGACGATATGCCTTTAATATAAAATTACTATGTAATAGTTTTGTTTCTACTGAAAAGTTTAAATATTTACTACACTTAAATACATCGCATTACGGATATTTTAAAAGCTTAAAAAATTGTTGATTTTGAAACAAACAAAAAGTTTAAAATAAAATGAATATCGAATATACAATGAGTTGTTGAATTTTTCATATTTTACACTAATCACTGTGACCTAAGCATTTGCAGGAACATAACATTCTTAATTTTTTTTTTTTATAACATTCATCTATTTGTAAAACTGCCGTTGAAAATCACCTCTCAAAAGTTAAAATTTAAAGCCTTCATATGTACATATGTGTATGTATGTATTTATATGAATATCAAAAACCCAAATCTTGATATTACGGTATTTTAAATAAAATTACGGTTAACATCACTGATCCGAACTTACCCAAAGAAAAAGTTCGTGCAAATTTGTACAGGAAATGAAAAAAATTACTCTCTCAATTACTCTCTTAACTGCACAAAAATTGTTATATGGAACGTTTTTTGGGAAACTTTGTGCAAGTTCGGACCAGCGTTACCGTTGTGCGACTTCAGTTGCAATTTGCAACCTTTTTGACGCTATGACACTTTTTGTGCGACTTTTTCAAAATCTTCTAATTTTGCAACTTTTTGCCCCTTTTTTGTAAGTGAAATACTTTTTTACACTGCAAAATTTCACATTTTTATATATCGTGTTCATTGAATTTCCATGCCAATCAAGGATGATCGGCATTATTATTCAAAGCGTTTTAAGACCAACATTTTTACCGTTATTGATCTCATATCTTTATTTAAAAATTTTATAAATGGCACAGGCTTTTATTAACGAATTTAAGTTGTTGGAAAGTAAGTCCAATGATAAATCATACAATTACATTTTTGAAATTTCAAATGCTAACCAATTTTGGCATACAGTAGGTAGCTTTAAAATTGCTTGGATTTAACCATTGTGCCTTAATTTAGACAAATAAGCAGCGCATGTATTAACTTCACTGCACAACAGTGCGTGTGCTGACAATTTTTTTTTTTTAATTAGAAGTAATGAAAAATAACCTAACCAACAGGTTAAAAGTAGAAACTTGTGAGTCCATGCTATCAACTCTAAATTTTCAAGATACTGACATAGAAGGTTAGATGCCATGTAATGAACTTGTGAGAAACCTTGATCTAATTGTTAAAAGATATTTTATTCGATATTACAACTTCGTTGTTAAAAATATTTGTTGAATATCAATAATTTGAATAAACAAAAGTATTGTTTATATTAACAAACTCTTGTTGGTGCCTTTTAAATTAAATAATTTATTGTATTGACGAATATGGTATTCAACAAGACAATTGATTTGTTTTAATTTTTTTCAGTGAAAATTACAATTGATTTGTTTTAATTTTTTTCAGTGAAAATTTAAAATTTTTTAGTTTTGAAAATTGTTTTTTCTAATATACATAAATCGCAATATAAGTTTTAGAATTTTTGTGAAACTATTTAAGTTTAAAATTAAAAAAAAATCTCCACTTTTTTCTAGAAACAAGAAAAAAATACAAAAACTAACAACATTTATTTAAAAAGGAAATAAAAAATGAACTGTCTGTTTCACAATTTCTAACGTTAACGTTAAAAAACGCTCATGTTTTTTAATATTTTCCTTATGAGATTCTATGAAAACGTTTACGTGCGAAATTGTGCAACAGGCAGTAAAAGTTTTCTGGGTTTTAATGAAATTAATTGTTTTTTTTTATTTCTATTTTTGTTTGTGGGTACAAATTCATAGATTTTTTAGGATACTAAAGCGAATTTAAATATAGATTTATAAACATCTCTTATAAGCTGCAAACGTTCTTAAGCTTTAATTTGTTGCGGAATTTACGTAACAAACACATAAAAGACAGTATGATTTTATATATAACAAAAAATTTGACAACTTTTTTCAGTTTTTACCTAAAGTTAGTTTAATTTTTTTTAAGTTTAAAGCAGATGTAAATATAAAAAAATTATACATAAATATTTATATCACGTAGTCACTTGTAAAATAATTTTGGAAATTGTAAACATACATACATATACACATACATACATACTGTGATGGTCAGCGGGTGGCGGATAGCTGAACGACCTTCAGATATGTAGGCAAACTGTGATAGATAAGTAGTCCCCAACTGAGAGTGGCAGGGCCAGAGGGCATACTATAAAAATTTACACGTTCCTGATGACAAAATTGTGACATGGTGAGTGGATTCCGCCATCGAAAAATAGAACTCCCCCAAGGAATGCAATCAAGAGAGGAGCAATTAGTTGAGTCTGCCTGGAACCTGAGTATATAGAAGTGAAATTCTGTAGAATTTACTTTCAGGCTTATGTAACAGCTGCCTCCGTCCCATTCAAACCTGTAAAATCTCAAGGCACGTTCAAAGCTTGTCACCGTTCAGTTGGATCGGATACTATTTTCCCGACTTAAAATGATCTGGCTCTGGCGGAGAGTCTCATAAGGGTTATTCGTCAACCCTCGCATGGACCTCACCGCTGCAAAGGGACCCATGGGATCGTTTAGTTGACACTCATTCGATGATGTGGGAGATACATGCCCTTAAGTTGCTAGTGTCCGTTGATTTAAAGTGCCCAAATAGCAGCTCCTTAGATATAAAAATATCTAAATAGAGAAACCCAAACGGATGCAAGGCAAAAATCCAGTTTCAAGGAACACCAACAGCATCCGCTGTTAAAATAGGCCCCAAAACGCAAAGTCCGAAGGGCAACAAAACAAGAACACGGTGGAATTTAATACGACGATATCAAAGACGTTCTTGGCCCAGAGTCAGTGATACGTGCTGTAACCCAAGAAGTGTTGCTAGAAATTAAAGATATCGATAAGGTAACTACGCATGAAGAAGTCTTTAAATCTCTCTGTAATATCTCGGAAGCGTTCAAAGTATTGCAGCCGTCTGCAAAATGATCAAAGAGGGTTATGAATCTACTTCAACTGCCACAATTTCTCTGACAAAGATACGCATATGATGGGTCGTATGCCGAATTTCGGACATACGACTGCTAGATGTAAAGGCACAAACGAATACTCAGGTCACAAGATCAAAACTTGTACTAAAAATTAAATTCGTCTGCTCTGCAGAGACAGAGGATCTGACACTAACCATATTACGGGATCAACTATGTGTCCTCATTACAAAAAGGCGTTCCGTCAACTTAAAACCCAATAAGATTGCTAAAACTAAACGTGAATCATTGTGAAACAGCTTAGAATCTATCAGCATAAACTGTCCGTGATTTGAATGTGGATATATGGATGATAAGTGTTCAATATAAGAACGTAAATTCACCATGTTGGATTAGTGATTCTATTGGGGACACACCTGCAATTTGGTCTACAAACAGATTAATTTTAAAAATACGAAAATTGAGGGATTTCGCGCGAGCTAGGGTTCACGGAACATGCTTGTACAAGTGCTATATTCATCCAAGATATGGCAGCGAAGAATATAGGAAAATCATATTTTCGTTAACGGCCGCTGCATCATGAAGGTGTTCTTTCTTAATAGCTTAGGTCACGTAATGGGGTTGTCCGAGAACACACGAGAGGTAAATCCTACTTAAATCACATGCTTTGCATGATTCAACAGAAATCGAAGGGGTTTTATAATTGAGTTTGCATTTGCAATCTCAAATATTTATAACAGAACGAGATGCCATATTTGCAATACGCAGAGCGACTACTACGCAATTATTAAGAGATTTGACTTCTCCATACCTACATTCCCAGCTGGCTTCGGACAATAGATATGTCGTTGGAAATCCAATACTTGAATTCAGGTAAGGTCAAGCCTAAGAACAATGAGCCTATCGCTTGCTAATCATAATACATACATAGAATTTATAAATTTCCAAATGAAATAAGAACAAGACTGTATTAAATATCTAGGTGTTGTGATGAACACCCGTTTAAATATCTTCTCAATAACGTGAGGGACAAAGGTAAAAGTATATGCACCGCGCTGTGCAGGATAATGCCTAACACAACGGGTCCAAAATATTTAAGAAGGAAAGTGCTGACAGGGACTGTCAAGAGTGTAATCATTTTTGCCACTCCAGACAGCAGGAGAATTAGTCCTGTTTTGGATTGGAGCCAGTGATGCCAATAGTAGGGAATTTTCCCTTTTTGTAGGGATTTTTTGGAAAATTTCAAGAGTAGGAATAAAAGGACAGATTTTTTCTTTTAAGGCAAATGTAAGAAATTTTCAAAACATCTCATTTTCAATATGTTGTCTAAAAATACGTATAAATTCATTCGGCTTATTTCCATTTTTAAATTAAATTTTTTTATATAAAATAGCATTTTTAAAAAGAAACCCTATACTATGAGTCGTAAGAGCCTGGCAACCTTCAATAACGAACGAGATTTCTACATAGAAATTAATTTGTAAAAAAAACAATCACACCTTCTGAACTAAGAGAAAAATCAATATTATTTCGAATTTTTAATGAAAACTTTTAGCTGCCCGTCTATACCAGAGATAATTATTGTGACATATGTATTTTGCAGTAAATATCAAAATTATGTTATCTATAATGTAGACAGCAATTTTTTTACATATTTTTTGCTAATAAGTCTGCTTTTACACGTTTCATCTTTTGATGCTCAACTCTTATGATTTTAGGTGAGAGAAGAAAGAAGAAAGGGGGTTAGTACGGAGATGCCTGTACTCGGTCAGTACGCTTTGTGTTTTTATTCGTTGGTATATGCATAACGATGGCTGCATGTAATTTTTTTCTTTTCTTTTTCTCTTTGATTCGCTATTAATAAAATAGTTGTTGTTTTGTACTGAAACCGATTGCTGCGTGTGAATATATTGGCATCTTTAAAAGGGAATTGAAAAGAAGTTGAGCATCAAAAGATGAAACGTGTAAATTCAGACTAACAATTTATGTTGCAATAATTGTTAGTCCATTTTCGTTGACAATTATTGCTTACAAAAAACGTCAAATTTGGTTGTCAATTGAAAAAAAGAAGTCAAAAGAAAAAAAATAGAAGCAAATTGTGTGGGAAAAATCGAGTTTTTGAAATTGTAGCAAATTATAATTGTAGTAAAATATGTAATTAAATTAAAGAATTAAATAAACACTAAAATAAAATTGCAAAAATTATTTTTATTAATATAATTTGCAAGGCCCATTGAAAAGGTCTGCGCAAGAAGCCTGATGATCATTGTTTATGTTCTTTTTAGTAGTCAAAAGTTGTTTACATTTTGCTTACATGTGCATGTATACGTTTGTTTTCGTTTGTGATATGCCACACATACACGTTTTTTCCTTTTGCTTTGTATATGTGGTAGTACATTTTTGACAACTAAAAAGAATCGTTTTTTGTTTTTGTTCAAGTAAGCAGACCTGATAGATGGGCCTTGATAATTTGTTCCTTATTCGCTCTTTATAATTAATTTGTTTAAATTCGAGTTCTTTTTTATATAAAAATAATAATTTTACTTTAACAAAAATAAAAAAATTAATATGTATTTTTATATTAAAAATTACCTCAAGCTTAAACAAATTTATATAATTTAAAATAATAAAGTCGAATAAGAAATAATTTATATTAATAAAAATAATTCCTGCAAGATAGCGCCAGTTTTTATACTGCACCTTCTTCCTTGATTTTTTTTAAATTATGAGTTAACTTAAATACGTTTTTCCATGCCTTTAACATAAGCGGAGCAATAAGAAATATTGCTCTGTTACTCTGCCGACGTAATTGCTGAGATAATTATCTTTAGTGTGGACCTAGGGTAAGGATAAGGAGGGATATATTTTTAAAAATACATTTTTTTTATTTTAGTTCAAGGGAACTGTAGTAAACATTTTTTTAAAATTTTACAGAGCCTTCCCTTTTATTTGGTATTAACTTTCCTAAAAATTATTAGATTATTATATTAGATTTTTTTGAAAAATATTAAGCTCTTTAAAAAGATGAAGATTTAAAAAATTAAATACGAAGCTTGACTAGGTTTTGTCTCTAGATTAAACGATATATACAGATATATACTCTGCATTGGAATACTTTTGAGGTGGTTCCGCAGGGACTTGGGGCTAAAGAAACGAGGTTGTTACAGCGGGTTAAAGCCTCGCGCTTCTTGCATTGTCTGTTGACCAGAGTCGATCGATGATTTTTGCCTCGTAATAAAAAAACATTCATACACCCATACATCATTGAGTCACATGAAACATGACAGTTATACTAAATTTAATTATGTTGTTATTAAAAATTTAATAAAAAATAAAATACAGCAAAATTCTATTTTTAAATAACTTAACTAAGAGATACTAAAAATAAAAACCAAAGGTACACAAAGTTTTAGAAACTGTTAATAAGTTCATATAAGTACATATCGAGCCTTTGCTGCAATAGAGTAATAACTGAAAAAACCAAATATTTGAGCTAAATTATTTGATTCTTTAATTCCCAGAGGAACATAGGGCCGCCTACAGGCAAAAAATGTTGAGTAAATCGCCATATCGATTCTTCATATTGTGTAAAAATTGCATACAAATATGATATATACTCAACTCTTGAGAGGAGAATTAAATTGTAAGGTGTTAGAAAATTTAAAATTAAGATATTACTCTATTGCAGCAAAGGCTCGATATGTACATACGTACATACTTAGATGTAGGGATGTATGCACATTGGACCGAAGGGAAAAAAAAGATTTTGTTTTACGCCCTTAAATATACTTGGTTTGTTTTAAAAACATCCACAAAATAGTTTGGGTGGGCCTAATGTTCCATTTTGCATACATATTTTCTTCCAAAATGACGTAAATTTGATTTGGTGTCATTGCAAAGTAATTATGATGGTGCCTCCCACAGTGGTTCAGCTTCATATATAAGGAAACATGGTAGAGCATTGAATTTCGGTATGGACTAATATTTGCTTGTGATAAAAAAATACGGCAAATATGAAGAAAATCCGAGCACAACCACGCCTACTTCCCATATAACACAAAAGTTAAAAATCATTGTAGTCACAATTTTTTGTTCATTGCAATTGTATGATAATATTAAGCAATGGTGAAAACATTAGCAATATCTGCTAACAACCACGCCTACCTCTCACACAAAATGACCACAAAAAATCCAATATTTTTCTTATTAGCAAAGCTTGATCGATTAAAACAGCTACACAGGCTTAAATTTTCGTGTTTTTTATTTGATTAAAATATAAATAAAATGCGCAATACCATGCTTGTGAATGAAATTTGTCCTAACTTTTTTTAGTTTTTTACACCGGAATTGCTTAGGGGCAAAAATGGGCAGCTGAACTTTTGAGTTAGCTGAGACTTCAAGCTTTAATTTGATATAAGTCTCAACCTAGAGGTCGCTGGAGATCAATATATACAAGCCATAGAAGTTGGAGAAAATAAATATTTTTGGAAAATTTATAGTAGTTAAAGAATTTTTTTTTTTAATTTTCAAAATTTTTTTTATTTGCATATATATTATTTATAACATCCAATTGATCAGCAGATATGAAAAAAATTAATTAATGCCGCTCTTGAACCAGTGTGAGTCCTGGAGAAACATGTGATTTATTACGAATTTATTTAAAAAAAATTTCATAAAATATTTTATTTTGACATTTTTGCACATAATCGCGTTAAGTTTGGCCGCCAATTTGGTTTAGTTGAAACATAACCAATAGCAGAGATTACTAGTTTTAATGTCAGAAAAAGACCATGAAATTACAAGTTTTTGTAATTTGATCATCATATTTCCTTGTAACACATATCACCTACGTAATAAATAAACTATTTTCTCAAAAATTAAAAAACTTGTACTTAATTTTGAGTAATGGAGTTTATGGAGTAAAAAAAATTTGCAAAATATTGTATATTGAATTGTTCTCTTCAAGTGTGTTAAAATGTAAACAAAACAAATGTGAATTGCTGAATTTTCATTGAATCTAAAAAGTAAAATTAGTGAAGAATTTCGTGGAAGATTAATTTCATTGAAAATTGATGCAGCCTCTAGGTTATCTGTAAGTGTTCTAGGTCTCAATGTACAATTTATTAAAAACAACAGTGTAATAATAAAAACCCTAGCCATAAAACAGTTAACTCAACGGCACACAGGCGAGTATTTGAAAACAATAATACTGGAAGTCCTCACAGCTTACGGTATTAATTTGAATCAAGTGATCACTATAACAACTGACAATGGAGCTAACATGGTCAAAGCCGTTAGTGATTTAAATGACGGCATAAATAATAGTTCAGATGAAGCTTATGGTGAGACTGATTTAATATGTATGGACTCAGATTTGTCAATAGATGGCATAACTAATATCCGATGTGGTGCCCACACTCTTCAATTGTGCGTGGTAGATGTCATGAAGTCTGGAGACATTAAAGAAAAACTTGAAGTTATCAGAACGATTGTAAAAAAGCTGAGAACACAATCATACCTCAATTTGTTAAAAAATGGCAACTACAAAATGCCGATATTGGACAACATTACTAGATGGAATTCTACCTATCTAGTGCTAGAAAGATTGATGGAGCTAAAGGAATTCATAGAACTTATAAAAAATTATAATGCTTTTCTTGGTGCATCCAACGGAATTTGGGCTTTTGTTGATGAGTTTTTAAACGTGTTTAAAGTGCTCTATACAACATCAAAAAAATTACAATCAGAAAATTTGATATATAGTGATCTTTCCAAACTCCAACTTAAAATTATTTTTAAATGAAAGTTTAAATAGACGAAAAAACATTCTGTTTGAAAACGATTTATTTGTTACCGCCATTTTCCTTGATCCGAGGATAAAAGTTTGTCTGGCGCCTGATCAGTGTTCGAGAGCAAAGGGTGGTATAAAGCAGTTAAAAACACGTCTATTATTTTTGAAAGGTAAACTTTTTCCACTTAAAAACATATACTTATTATATAACAAAGAAAATATCTGTTATTTACAAAAAACTGTAAAATTAAAAAAAAAAATCTTATACTGTATAGCATATTCTACTTTAATGAAGTGTCAATTTCAACGATAGGTATTTTGTAGGTAATATATATGGGTCCTTTAATATTTTTTTTTTCATTTAATTAGAGAAAAATTATTTTACTTTTTTAGGCAAATTACTTAATTTTTTTTGTCAACTAAGAGAATATGTGAAAAAATGCCAATTGCGCAAATATATCACAATTTTTTTCATTTTATTATGAAAAGGTACATACTATTGTTTTTGTATGTGCTCAATGCCAGAAAAAACAAATTTGATTTGTAAACTGAAATAACCATAATATTATTTACAATTTTCCACTTTAAAAATAATATTCACATTTTGTATTTGCGCAAAGATGAAATCAAAAAATTAACAAAACTCAATATTCCACAGAACATAATACAAATACCACAATGGAATCGACAGAGACGAATGATAGCACAACATTTTCAGCTTCATCTCCATCTCTCCCTACATCCAGCAGTGTAGAGGATGCACTTGAGGAATATTTCAAGGCTTTCGATGGAGTTTGTTTATTGGGTTTAATAAACAGTTAACTGAGAACTAAAATGAAAATAGAACTGTTATGTTCAATTATACGCATAATTGATTGTACCCTCCTTTAGGCAACATTTGTTGCCACACTTTAAACATATCCGATGATATTGTTAAAAAAACGGTTCATACGAACAGTCAAAATGAGATATAAATGACATGATTGAAATTTAAAATATATTTAAAATATTTTTACATTTAAATAATTGTTTATCTTAAACAAAAATAAGTCAAAATTTCAAATGTAAGTTAACACAATCTATTTCACACGAGTACAATAAATTCTCAAGAAATAATGCTGACGTTGCACACGCGCCGTCTGAAGGAAATTCAACATAAGATCACATTTCGTCTGGACAAGTGCAACGTGGGAATGGAATGCGAATGGCTTAATAATCAAATTAGTTATAAAGAATTGTATTTTTAATTATTAAGTTAGTCTTATTTAGGTAGCGAACCAAAACACTTAATAAAACTTATATCGAAATTTTTGAGTTGTTTCATTTAATCAAGTAAACAGTGGCGTTCCACTATAAAATTTTTTTTTTTATATAAAGTGAAAGGAAGAATTTAACTGGCGCTCGAGCAGGGACCGGGCTGTGGAAAAAGGAAATTTTAAACAAAAAAAACTGTGAATTCTTTTAAACAAATATTAAAAACCTCTGTGAATTTTTAAATGAAAAAACCTCTGTAAAATTTTAAATAACGAAAAACCTCCGTGAATTTTTGAATGAAAAAAACCCTGTGAATTTTTAAATAAAAAAGCTCCTGCCAATTTTTAAATAAAAATACTGTGGCAATATATCCTGTGAGCTATCCCAAGAAAGGTTAAGAATAAAATAGAAAACAACTAAATAAAATATTATATCCTGTGCCTTTTCTAAACAAAATACTGTGAAATTTTATAATAAAACTAAAATCAAACCAAATTCCTAAGGGTACATTAAAAGTGTGACACATATAAAAAATTTTTTATAACCGCGTAAAACCGGTCGCGCAAAAAAAATTAAAAGGAACTTCCTTCCGCTCCCTACGAAGTTGAACCTTCTATGCACCTCTTCAAATCCTCTACAATACCACTGTAAGTATGAAAACCTTGCAAAATAAAGTAACTGAATTTACAGGCGCTCTAAATGCGATCCTTACACAATTAAGGACCCTTGATCAAAGAACCCAAAAATTAGAAAGTAGGCCCGAAATTTCCCCAACTGTCAGGGAAGAGGGACCCTCATTCTGTCCCCCTCCACTGCGTGCCCCGGCATCTGGATACATAGCGTAGAAAGTATCCTAAAAGATTACGAAATTGGCGGCATAAGCCCATATATAGAGCCATAATTCAGGCGATACGCCGAAAATGTAGAGGAAGTGCCGACGCAGCTCTTACCTCCTACAACATTTTTGACGACAACTGGACGCTAATCAAAAATTGCCTCTCTCTGCATTATGCAGACAAGCGCGATGTTCGAACTCTCGAGCATCAACTGACTCAATTAACCCAAAGAGCAATGAGTGTAGATGAGTTTTATGCCAAAGTAAACCACCAATTCTCTCTAATTATTTATAAGATAAAAACTGAAAGCTATTCCGAAGAGATCACTGATGTCCTGATCGAAACATACAGGAATAGGGCCTTAGAGGTTTTCGTTAGGGGATTAAACGGCGAGCTTTCAAAAATGATTATGCTCATGAAGCCGAAAACCCTCCCAGAAGCGTTTTCGCAATGCATAGAATTAAGGAATACCAATTATAGAAGCCAAGTTAACCTACACCCGACTAATTTTCAAAATAGAATTCAAGTCCCAATTGGTTTCGCTTCCTCTGACCCAAATAAGACTCAACAAAACACGAATTCTTCCAGGAAATTTGAACAAAAAAAACGCTACCAACCCCACATTAATCCATTTGTCAATCGACAATATGGTCCACAGCGACCTACACAGCAGTCTGGTCCCGATAGACCTGAACCCATGGACATAGATCGCAGCACACGATTCAGGAGTAATGCTAACCATGCATGGAATAACAAAAGACGTTCCTTTTCAGAACAGGTGCGCTCTGGATCAGCCCAACGTCCATTAAGCAACAGAGGATGTTCCACATAACACAAAAGCCGGAAGCAAACAATAGGAGAAATATTCAAACAATCGATGAAGAAATAAATTTTATGGCTCACGCCTCTCCGGCATACCATACATACATAAACTACAAGTTACAGGATGGCTCGACCTTAAAATTTCTCATAGAAACCATTTTCTGTCCGCACTGCGGCAGGAAGTATACAAATTAATGAAAAAATAAATGGAAAATTTTTTGCACCATTTGGCAATAATACCACATTTTCTTTCTATGTATTACCGGGTTTCACGGCTTTTAACGGTATAATAGGTGATGATACTCTGCGTGAGCTCAAAGCCATAATCGACCACAGAAACAACCTTTTAACAATCAGTCCGGGAGTCAGCATTCCCTTCAAAATTCGGGAAGTAAATGGATTGAGTAAAGTTTCCTTAGCAAAAAATTCTTTAAGTAAACTAATCACCGAATTTAGGGACATATTTGGCCCAATAGACCACGAACAGGCGATAAAAACCTCAATTAGGGCTGAGATTCGGTGCACCACCGATGTGCCGATATACTCAAAACAATATCCTTACCCGGCTTGTATGCGTTTAGAGGTAGATAGACAGATAGAGGAACTTTTGAAAAATCATGTAATCCAACCATCCAGGAGTCCTTACAATTCCCCCATCTGGGTGGTTCCAAAAAAACCAAAACCCAATGGGGAAAAACAATATAGGATGGTGGTAGAATTCAAAAGACTAAATTCTGTCACCATACCTGATACTTATCCTATCCCCGACATCAATTCAACACTAGCGAGCCTCGGAAAGGCAAAATATTTCACAACCCTCGACCTCACTTCGGGATTACACCAAATTCCCATGAACCCCAAATACGTTCCATAAACAGCCTTCTCGACAATGAACGGCAAGTACGAATTTCGTAGGCTGCCATTCGGCCTACGTAATGCACCTGCCATATTTCAACGTATGGTCGATGACGTTCTGCGAGGCTGTATAGGAAGAATCTGCTACGTATACATAGATGACATAATCGTCTACGGAAGCACTCCTGAAGAGCACTTGGATAATCTAAAAAGGATATTCCAGTGCCTACAAGAATCTCACCTCAGAGTGAATTTAGAGACAAACAGCGTTTATGAGGGCCGAGGTCGAATTTCTTGGATATGTAGTAACAGAAGAAGGGATCTTGCCCGATAGAAAAAAGGTAAAAGCAATCCTTGATATTAAACCCCCACAACTCTAAAAGAGCTTAAAAGTTTCCTCGGGTTAACCTCATATTACAGAAGGTTTATTAGGGATTTTGCGAAAGTAGCCAAACCATTAACCAACCTTACTCGCGGCGAGATGGCACAAGTGAAAGCCAATCAGTCTAAAAAAGTTAAAATTATTCTCGGAGAAGATGAATTACAAGCATTCAGTGACCTTAAGGAATTACTAACATCATCGGAGGTATTAGCTTTTCCAGACTTCGGCAGGCCGTTTAATTTAACGACAGATGCATCTAATAGTGCACTAGGTGCCGTACTTTCCCAAGGGGAGAAGGAAATGTTGGCGATAGTCTGGGCACTGGAAAACTTACGTTCTTACCTATACGGCGCTAAGAAAATACGCATTTTTACTGATCACCAACCCCTGACCTTCGCCCTCAGTGACAGGAATTATAAAACAAAACTGAAAAGATTTAAGGCCAGAATAGAAGAATATAACTTCGAACTGGTATACAAACCTGGAAAATCTAACGTAGTAGCGGACGCCTTATCACGTCTAAAAGTAGACTCAACTGACTCAGTGGAAGCTAAGCAGGGTTCAAGAGCTACATCTATTGATTTTGTGCCCACATTGCAGATGAATCTTCTTCGGACACAGCAAGTGAGGGTAGGATAGGAAATGAAGATTCGGATACAATAATAGCTAGTGAAGGTAGAATAGAAACCGAGGACTCAAATACGGTAACGGCTAGCGAAGGCACCGTACACAGTGCCGAACAGGATAGCACAGATTTAATTCCACATGTCGAAGCCCCCATTAATGTTTTTCGCAACCAAATTATAATTCGACCATTGAAGTCGGATATGGTGACACATCTCAATCCCCATCCTGGCTATGAACGTCACGTGGTATCATTAGAAGAGATCAACAAAGAAAATCTCACTCGAATTCTTAAAGAAAAACTCAGGCCTGATGCTCTTAATGGAATTAAAATCCCTGAGAAATATTTATGGTTATTACAGCAGGTTTATTTAGAACATTTTTCGCGTTATAAGCTACGAGTCTCTCAAAGACTCTTGGAGGATGTGACCTGCCCAAATAGAGTATGTTACTTGATAGAGGAGGAGCATAAAAGGGCACATGGAAATAAAAACGAAAATAAGTTACAACTCTTGGAAAAATACTATTTTTCTAAAATGAATAACCTTGTTGGAAGGTATACAAGGAATTGTGAAATTTGCAAAGCTAACAAATACGATAGACACCCCCAATGCCCAGTGGTGGATTTACACTAGGGGCAGTCGGGGCTAGAGCCCAGGGCGGCAAATTTTCTAGGGCGGCAAAATTTGGAAAGTGAAAAAAATTTTTTACTGTCATCAAAATTTCTCAATAGAAATTTTATATTTTAATTAATCATATATTATTTAATAGATAATTCAAGAAATGCGACTCGTATAATATTTGTCAAATTGAAATTTTGTAAATCATAATTTTGGCACCTTAAGTGAAAATTTATATTCGAAATTATTTAATTAATTAATTTCTTTAACGATTTAAAATGGTAATAAAACTGAAACCTCCATTTATGTAGGTATACAACAATAATCCACAAGAGCGTTACAAAATTAAATTGTGTCATTCCCCTTTTTCTTTCATTGACAGTTCGTTGCATAGCTTTCGTTGTGTTTTGAGAAAAATACAAAAATACAAAATAATAAGCCACAGCAACACTATATGTACATTGTACATATTAAATTGTGGGATTCCCCTTTTTCATATCATTGATTATGTGTTGCATAGTTTTATTTTATCTTTTTTAAACGTGCTCATCATTAAAGAGTAAGTGTTGATTGAGTAAGGTGTTAAATTAATTTATCGATATCAAAAAATTGCATTAATGTTGAGCATAAATATACGATCAATTGTCAACCATGGCTGATGGACGCAAAAAATTGAGTGGATCTGAGTATCGAAAGCGCGCTTTGGACAAAAGTAAAAAGGAACAAGAGGTTTTGAGTAAAACTCCCAAACTAGATGATTTTTTTACGAAAAAAGTATGTGTTACACAAAAATCAGAAACTAACAATAGAGATTGTACGAATTTAGATTATGAAGGTTTGTATCATATTTTTTCAAGTATTCATATTTTTCCAAGTATAATAATGATTCATTTGTCGATGTGTATAAAATGTATATTCATTATTTACTGTCATAATTAGGTTAATAGAATAATAGTAAATTTTTGCAGGTGATGATGCATGTTCTACGTCAACTTCAAAACGAACTCCGTCTACGAGTAATGATACTGATAGTACCACGACTTCTTCGCTGCCACAGAATAACCATCACGAAAGTGAACTTCAAGCTACAATTCCAACAATAAATATAGAAGATAATAAGCATGGGGATATTGTGATAAGCGATGATCCAGGAGAATGGGTTATAAACGATTTCACCAGAGATTACGTAGCTAACCATGGATGTAAACAAAATAAAAATTTGGATTTCTCCGGTACAAAACGTGATTACAGCGATGGAACTTCAAGATGGCTGTCAGAATCACTATTTTTAAGAAAACTTATCAACGGTGAAAAAGTTCCACGCCCATGGCTCATTTACTCAGTTAGTAAAGGTTCTGTATTTTGTGCAGCTTGTCTTCTTTTTGACAGAGAGTGTTCATTTAATGGCAAAAACGGATTTAATGATTGGAAACATGGAGGCGTTCGTGTTGGTGAGCATGAAAACTCAAAACATCATAAAAAATGTATGTTAACCCTTAAGCAAAGATCGGATACTAAGAACAGAATAGACCATGACTTAGTCATACAAACAGAGACAGAAATCTCTTATTGGAGAAATGTTTTAAGAAGAGTAGTCGCTGCTACTAAAGCCTTAGCTTCTCGAGGGCTTCCATTCCGAGGAAGTGATGAAAAGTTTGGCTCACCAAATAATGGCAATTTTTTAATGCTGATTGAATTTCTTGCTTCTTTTGACCCATTCCTAGAAGAGCATATTCGAAAATTTGGAAATAAAGGATCTGGCAGTACAAGTTACTTATCGAAAACTATCTACGAAGAATTTATACAGCTTTTGTCAGTAAAAGTATCTTCTATCATAATTCAAGAAGTTAAATCAGCCAAATATTATGCTATTATTGTAGATTCCACACCTGATACATCTCACGTTGACCAACTTTCTTTTGTTATTAGATATGTGCAAAAAGATGGAACGCCTGTTGAACGCTTTCTGATATTTATTGAAAATTCTGGACATAAAGCTGAAGATTTGCTAGTTGCTGTATTGTCTATTCTTGAGTTTTTTGATCTTGACCTCGCAGACTGTCGAAGTCAGTCATATGATAATGCTAACAATGTATCAGGAATGTATTCAGGTTTACAGGCAAGAATTCATGAAATTAATGATCTAGCAGAACATGCTCCTTGTGCTGCTCATTCTTTGAATTTAGTTGGAGTTCAACAGTAGAATGCGCACCAGAAGCTGCTTCATTCTTTAATACAGTACAAACTTTATATAACTTCTTTACTGCATCGACGCAGCGCTGGGAAATTTTACAATCTCATACCGGAAAAAGAATCGCGTTAAAATCTTTATCTGCAACCAGATGGTCAGCTCGTTATGAAGCTGTTCATGTACTTAATCAATATTTCGACGAAATAATCGAGACATTGATTATTATTGAAGAAGATATTGACGAAAATGCAATTACAAGACAACAAGCAAAAGGTATTCGTATTCAAATGGAGCGACTTGAAACAGCATTTATGCAAATATTTTGGCATTTTTTACTCTCGCGATTCAATGCTGTTAGTCAAAGATTGCAAAAAGTTGATTGCAGCATTGCTGACGTGATCGACGATTATCATGGTTTGATTAAAGTTGTTGCTGATACGCGAAATGAATTCGAAATCTATGAAAAAAATGCTTTAAATATTTCAGAGATTAAAGAATATAAAACAACAGTTTCTAGACAAAGGAAGAGAAAATTACATGCTGATGAATCACGGGATGGAGATGTGGAACTGTCAGGTCTAGACTACTTTAGAGTCAATACGTTTAATGTCATTCTTGACAATCTGGATTTCGAATTACGAAAAAGATGTGTTGCGTATGAAAAGATACAGGAAAAGTTCTCAGTTATAATTGAATTTGGCAATTTGGATAATAGAGAGATTCGTAAACGAGCTGAACGTTTAAGAAAGATTTATTCTTCAGATCTTGAGTTCTCATTGGATGACGAATTCGTGCACTTCCATGCTTATTGCACTGAAAAAACGATGGAAAATAATTCACCTTCCGATCTTCTGAAACTTTTGCGAGCAAACGACCTTTACACTGAATTTCCGAACGTAGAAATCGCATATCGAATATTTATTACTTTAGCTATAACAAACTGTGGCGCAGAACGATCGTTTTCTTGTTTAAAAAGGGTTAAAAACTACTTTCGTTCTACAATGAGTGCAAATAGACTCAATAGCTTAGCTATTCTATGCATCGAATCGGAAGTGCTTCAACGTTTAGATTGTGAGGATTTAATCGACCAATTCGCAACTCAAAAAGTCAGGCGTATTTGCCTGTGATAAAATTATTATATTATAATTATTGTGCTGTTTTTATAAGACGTTTGCCAAACGTCACTCAATCGTCTGTATGTTGTTTTTGTTGTTGTAACGGCAACAACAACATGCAGATGATTGAGTGACGTTTGGCAAACGTCTTATAAAAACAGCACACATGAGTCAAGCTGAGTGCAAAATGTATAGCTCTAAGAACAAAAACAAATATTTTTTATGTCATATCAAAGTATATAATATATAATAAATTATTTGCAATACATTAGATATTTGAATTTTTAAAAATAATGAGGCGGCATTTTTTTCAGTGCCCAAGGGCGGCAAAAGTTTAAATCCGGCCCTGCCAATGCCTAAGATCCAGGCAACACCAATTCCTTCTTATCCTTGTGAAATATTGCATATGGACATTTTTATACTCCAAAATGAGTATTTTATAAGCGTTTTAGACAAATTTTCAAAATTCGGGAAACTTTTCCCTCTTAGGAACCGCTCAGCCTTGCAAGTAAGGGAAAGAATAGTCGAAGTTCTTAGTTATTTTTCAACACCACGCATTCTTGTGACTGACAATGAACGTTATTTCATAAGTCCAATCGTAATGAATGTAATTCAGCTATTCGGTGTCAGGGTTTATTTACCTCCAATAGGCCTTAGCGAGGTATGTAAATGGGCAAGTGGAACGATTCCACTCAACCTTGTTAGAAATTTATCGATGTTGAAAGGCTGAATATAAGGACTTAGGGCTTCGGGAATTGATAGTAACTACTACCGATCGATATAATAATACCGTACACTCTGTCAATAACAGAAAACCAGTTGACATTTTCTTTAACAGGTCCCAGAGAATTAATTACCAAAATGCACGGAATATTCGTAGGAAGTTAAACAAGGAGATCAACAAATCTATAAAGGAAAAACAAAAGGCCACCCTGGAGCGGCACAATACCAGACGCCGGGTGACGCCAAAAGAATATAAGTCAGGTGACATCGTTCATGTTAGGAACAAGCAGATTAAAGCAAAACATCGACCACTATATGAAAAAGCGGTCGTTAATAAGAACAATCGGGTCACAGTGCAAATGAGCACTGGGGAAAAGGTTCACAAGACCCACATTAAAAATTAATAGCTTCTCCTCTTTGGGACAACGGTCTGTTCAAGTGATGTCCTCACTGTACGAGTCGTAGTAGATCTTCGTACCATGAGTAGGTTTCTTTCAATTAAACCATCAACGATTGAGACTAAAAGGGATCAACACGGAAACTACAGTCCATACAAAGATTGTAACAAATGGGGCCAGAATTTCAGTGGAAACCGCATATTTGCGGAGGGGTTCAATTCCCCTAGGTACCATGAGAGTTAAGAAATCGTATTCGTGGAAAAGCCTCAAAATATTAAAAAAAACTGGCATAAACGAAAAAATATAAAGTATAAATATGCCTTGAAATAAAAATATTAACTGCAAAATTTTAAAATGCCAATGGAAAAATAATTAAATGTACGTACATACGTACTTATAAAAAAAGGCATAAAATGTTAAAATTGAAAATTTTAAAAATATAAGAGAAAATATGCCTTCAATATTTAAAAAACAAAAGTATACAGTTGAAAAAGAAAAGCTTAAGTATAAATACATGTATAAAAATAGTTGAATTACTCGTAGAAAAAAAGCATTGCAATGAGTCAAATCCATTTCAGAGCAAGGGTGATCCATGTCGGTTGTGAAATGCAAAAGAGGTCCATGGCTTAAGAGACTATCGTTTGTCATTTAGCAGATGGCAGACAATCACACCTTACTCAAATAAAATAATGAAAAAAATAAACAATTTATAAAATTTCTTTATTTTTTTTTTTAAGAAAAAAGGAAAAATATGGCCTTCAGCCACAAAATTTCTCTTAAAGAAAAAATCATAAAAAAAAAGGAAAATTAGGTACCTAACATAAGAAGAAAAAAGTAAAGTAGCATAAAACCTGGCAAGGAATAACTTAGAATAAGATTCCTTACTAAAATAATAAAAATGAAACAAAAAAGAAGAAAAGTTAAAATGGTTAAAATAAATGAAGATTAAATCTGTAGAAATACAAAGAACCATGTAGGAAAAAAGCACTAACTTAGAATAAGGAATCTCTCTAACTAAAACAATTCACACTAACCTACAAAGTAGAATTAAGTAGCTACTAAACTTACTAACAGTTGAATTAGAACAACCGACATTTATCATTCCAGTCTCACATGGTTCACTGCTGTGACCAGCCTACAAATTTTCGAATACCACTCGCCGTTGGTTACATTCAAATATGGCAAGGGTTGGCTGGTTGATTGGAGATTCAACCTCGTTCATATCATCAACCTGGGGGAATACGAACGCTTGTTACACCAGACGATATCAATGTTAAGCAAAATCACTGTGGACGAGAAAGGAAAAATGGTAATTGATTTCCATGTTAATGCAATTTCTTCCCAACTAGATACGCTTATGCCTAAATACAAGAAGCAGAAACGCTCTATTAATTGCTGATTGGGACAGCGAGTTAGAGTCCGAGCAAAACATCATTGAAAATAATAACCAGCAGTACGTAATTAATGATCGGCTATTTAAAGCATCGCAAGAGGCAATATCTAAGGTTAATGCGATGGTCGCACGATTCCACAATGAAGTCAATGCGACAAGCGTCGAAAAATTTATTATTCAAGTCTTACGTCAAATAATGGTCATTAAGGAAGGAAGTCATTAAGGACGAAGTGAACGATATCATGAGAGCTTGCCAGATGGCAAAAGGTGGCATAGTAAACTCTAATGTACTCGACAGAAAAGAAGTTCACCGAATAATTGACGAAATTAAAACGCTTCCTTACTCCAACGAATTAGAGACCATCGAGTATGCTGCTCCAAAAGTATACACAAATGGTTCTACGATCCTTTATGTCCTGTCACTACCTAAAGTAAGAAAAGCCGAATATAATTACTAAATCGCCAAACCATCCGTACAAGAATGGAAGGTTATAGGCCTACAATAGGGTACGTTATTGGTTAATGAGAAAGAGACTTATGGCATCATCGAACCATGTATGTATATCAACAATAATACAGTATGCGAAGGGAAGAATTTGAAAAAACTCCCTGAAGATGATTGTGTTCCAACCTTAATCAAGGGAGGCGAAGCGAAATGCTCTTACCGATCCTGTGAAGAGGAGGTTGTCGAACTTGTCATGGAAGATACCATCTTCGTCACTAACTTTAAAGGCAACCTGCAGAGCGGTAATGCCACTAAATTCCTGCCAGGAACGTACGCAGTTCGTCTTAATAACGAGGAGGTTCGAATAAACAACATAACTTACACGAGCAGAAGCGAAGCTTCTATACAGATCCAACCCGAAATCGCTGCAACTATCCTAGAAGGAAAAAGGCATCTTGGCATGGGTTATCTTCATAACATCAGCCTGCAAAACTTAAAAGAATAAGAAAGTCTGGGCCAGAAATACAGTTACTCCGTAGCAACAGATGGCACAATTTTCCTCCTTATAGTTATTTTAGGATATCTATGTTGAAAGCTCTTTACTCTCATGTGCGTCTACCCCCAATACAAAACATGCCCAACGCTGAATCAAAAACGCAATCTGCGGGACGCAGATTTTTGGCAAGGGAGGGGGAGGGAGTTAACACAATCTCTTTCACACGAGCACAATAAATTCTCAAGAAATAATTCTGACGTTGCACACGCGCCGTCTGAAGGAAATTCAACATAAGATCACATTTCCTCTGGATAGGTGCAACGTGGGAATGGAATGCGAATGGCTTAATAATCAAATTAGTTATAAAGAAAATAAAACTTATAACGAATTTTTTGAGTTGTTTCATTTAATCAAGTGGACAGTGGCGTTCCACTATAAAATAATTTTTTTTTATATAAAGTGAAAGGAAGAATTTAACTTGTATGTAAATATGTATTTTATTATATTAAAAAAATCAATGTTACAAAACTAGTACTTTTGTTTTCTCCTGTAGAACAATTTAGCACTTTTTTTTTGTCGATTTAGCACTTTTAACTTGAATTCTTCTGGCAGGCCTGATGCATTTGTTTAAAAATTGGTGGCATGTCATAACGTCCAAGAAAACAAGAACATAAGTCCACAATCAACTTTTATGGTCTTTAACTTTAAAACAAAGTTCGTTGCAAACATTTTTATTTTTAAAGCACTTCTAAATGCAATTTTTTGTTCCTTGTTTGCCGATCAGCTAGAAATCTTGATAAGTTCTGGGGTTATGTACAAAATTAAACAAGTAATTGTAAGAATACCAATTTTTATCTATTTTATATGCTACCAAATTTGCCGTATGCTGAAAAGCTTGCATACGATTTTCAACAAATAACATATTTGTCAACATACGAAGAAAATTTGTTGAAAAGTAAAAAAAAAAATATGTATGGTGTCTAGACGATATGCTATAATTGTGAACAAACGTTTGCTGACATCGTCATATGTTGGTAAATATGCGTTTGTTGATAATATTTGGTGTCTACACGGTATGTTGGCTCTGAATTCAAATTTTACAACATAAATTTGCTGATCCAACATATCGCACAATGTAACCAAATGGACAAAATCAAATAAATTATTGACACGCGATTTAAATAATTTCTTTACATTTTGATAAAAAAAATAGTCTAAATAAGAAAAATACAAAATATTTTTTTTAATTCCTTTGGCACAGGGTGCTCCCAAAGTGACGCAATCGAAAAATGCAAGTTCCCATACAAAAAGTTCGTATTTTCAGATTAAATTTAACGATCTGTAAATGCAACCTTGCACAAATTTGGTTTATTTTAAAAGAATGGGATATTATCAGGTATGTTCTGAAAATCACGTAATTTCAAATCACATGTGCTTTTAAAATCACACGTGTGAATTTGTGGTGTTCTGTAAATCACACCGTTTTTGTGTTTTTCGGTGTGATTTTCAATTGTCGAAAGCACAAGCAAGCACAAAGGATTTGTTTTTTAAAATTATTGCTCATTTTTAACGCTTTTTATGTTATTTTCCGACAATTTGTTTTTTTAACCGATTTAGCTATCTTAAATTAGTTTTAGGGTTGTTTAAAATCTTGTATTTTTTTTGCGAATTTAAGCCATGTTCGCGATAGAAGCAATTTGTTCCTGTAAGTTTTCTGATTCTTTACAGCTTTAACGATTTATAATAAAAAGTAGACTCAGCTATCATGCCGCTGTTAACGAATTTTTGCCATTCCTTATAGTTTTAGGGAGTTTTAATCAATTTTATGGCTTGTTTGAAATATAACATTTTTTTTCGCGAATTTTCGTTTTTTTTGCAAATTTGTTTTCTTATTTTCCGACATTTTTTTTTATCCATTTAGCGATTTCAAATAAATTTTAGGATAAGTTTACAAGTTTGCAATTTTCGCGAATTTAAGCTATTTTAGAGATAAAAGCGATTTTTCCTGTGATTCTTTACAGCTTTTACGATTTTTAATAAATATTAGACTTTGCTTTCATGCCGCTGTTACCAAAAAAGCGAACTTTAATTGATCTAAAAAAAACAAACCTGAAATCACAACAGAAGTCACAAAAGCAAATATCATTTGGTAGTATCGTCGAATTTTCTTAATTTTAAATGATTTGTTGTTAATAAAATAACTTATTGCATAAAAAATTAATAAACAACAAATGGAACGGTCAACTAACAAGAGTCGCAAAAATAACAAAGTGATTTCAAAAAGTGGTTTACGTAGCTGAACGTTTTGCAATCACAAAATAATATGAACACTTTTCTTGTGATTTGAAATCACTTTCATAAAATGCGATTTTCAGAACAGGCCTGTATAAAATGAACAAAAGTCTTTTTTTGTTTGTTTTGATTCTTAACTTACAGCAAGGGCTTTTCTCTAAAAGGTTTCAACGTGATTTAAAAAATTTAAAAGTGAATTAAAAAAAGGAAAGAGAAGGCGGACTTGTACGTTTGCAAAAAGTTAGAACATAGTGGTTATTAGTATGTATATCCTGCAAAAAAATTTGCGAATTCTTGCGATTTTTTGAAAAATTTTTATTTTAATATTTCGATATTACGCTCCAATTTCTTGTAATTGTTCAAATTGCAGAGGGAGTAAGTTTCGGATTTGGTGTTGTGGCTTTAAAAGCTCAAAAGCCAAAGTATTATTCTAATTAGAAGTTTCTTAAAAATTTAAAATTCCTTTTAGTGTCATTAACGTTGAAGTTTTTAATTTTTAGATTGAAAGAAAACAGAGAAAAACGTTATTTATGTATGTACGGATTTCAAAGAAAAAAAGTGTTGTGATTTTGAAAGTAATAAAAAGATTTATTCAGAGTAAAAAATTTAGCCAGGCTGGAGTCAGTGATTGATTTAAGTGGCTGTCTCAAGGTACGAAGTATAAGAAATAAATTCCAAATAACCACCGAATAAAATTGTTTATTTCGAGGTAAAATTATAAACCATCTAGAGTTTATTAAAGTTTTTGCAAAACTATAACTTGGTTGTTTTTCATTTTATAAGCCAAGTTCAAGCAGAGGTAGACGAAGCTGGCTCTGAGAAAACGAAGCGTAGAAAAGTAAAACATTTAATTAGCTCCAATGATCCAAAACAAAAAAAAAAAAAAAACTGCTGAATGTCTACAGAAAGAAGAAAAGTGCTTATCAGTTTATCAAGCTCTTTCATTGTATTTGGAATTATATGTTCGGAAGTACAACACTCTGCGTTGCGTTGTTAATATTTGTTGTCACGATTATCACAGCTTTCGTGCCAATACAAATATTGAGTGCAGACACGTGCGAAGTGATTTGGTACAATGATAGATCTTCTTCGCCCTTTTCATGCAGACCAATAAAATTTATTTTTTCTAAAGAAAGCAAAGATGTGATACTTGCAACGAAAAGAGCTTAGCTATGCAAATAGAAGCTCTGAAGCTTCTATTCTATTTGCATAGATATGAATATTGAAGTTTCATATAAAATGCATTGAACCATGATTGATGGTGCAGTAGTTAATGTTTTGTCGGGCAACCCATAAACAATGACCTGCTATCTTTGTAACACAAAACCAAGTCAAATGAACACTTTTCATGCTTTGATAACACCACTTACTATGGTTTGTCATCTCTGCATTGTTGGATCAAATTATTTTAATGTTGTCTTCATATGGCATATCGCCTTGATTTAAAAGTTTGGAGAGTTGAAGGGGACACAAACAAAAACATTTTAGCAGAAATAAAACAAAAAATGTCTGTCCAGTTTCGGGAGTAAATGGGAATAATTGTAGATAGAGTGAAGACTGGTTGTGGAACTACTAATAACGGAAAAACGGCAAGACGTTTTTTCGAAAATAGGGTTATTGTCGGAAGAGCCTTTAGAAGCGCAATAATAATGCCAGAAAAAATTCACGTACAGCAGCTAATAGACATATTGAAACATTTGCTATTAACTTGAGAACCTCAAATATCAGCATTAAGAGGGTCTAAACTTAACAAAAGTGTCAAAAACAATGGCATACAACAATATATTTTAACTCAAGACGATAGTTGTAATACTGGTGATGTTACGCTGGAAAGTTGCAAAGATATTGCGGTCAGTGAATCTTCCGATTATGATTCCTCTTCTGATTATGATTCGTCTGATTGTGAATAAATTTTTAAATTTAAATCCAGAGAAAATATTTTCCCATTATTTGCTTTTAAATACAGTATTATTATGTTAGTATGTACTTACACTCACAATATTCTGTACGTAAAATTAACTGAAATTGTAATATAAAATAAATGAAAGTTCAATTAAAAACCGGTCTACCTATTTTTCATTTATTTTTAACAAAAAGTTCATTAAATTTTTACTGTCAAAAATTCAACACCATATTCCGTAAAATCAAATAAATATTAAGTTATTTTGTAAAATTTTACTGTCAAAACCATATTCAGTAAAAACGATTAAATATTCAGGTATTTATTAAAATTTTACTGTAAATTTTTTACTGTCAAATTGACCCCATATTCAGTAAAAACAATTAAATATTCAGTTATTTTATTAAATTTTCGTTTACTCCACAAAAGAGCCGAATTTCTAAAAAATTCCAGACAGACACCTGTCCGCTTGTTTTTCTTTTAAGCGAGAGAGGGAGAATATTTTTATTTACTTACCCAGTTACACACGTTTGTTTTACTTTTGTTGTACTGACCACGTTGTTTACAGAAGAACTCTCAATTATAAGACACCAGCAGCATGACCGATATGGCTTCGCAATTATTTTACTTTTAAAATTTGATGTAGGTATTTAACTAAATTATTTTAACAAATAGAAAATGGGAATTGCTTACACAAAACAAGCAATTCATTTTTTATAGATAAGTAAAAATTAATTTTTGGTAGTAAAATTATATAAAATAACTGAATATTTAATCGTTTTTACTGAATATGGTGTTGAATTTTTGACAGTAAAATTTTATAAAATAACTGCATATGGGCATTTCCATTTTGACGTGTCGTGATATTTGTACTACAAAATTTTAAAAAAATTAAATGACGAAGTCAAATTTGTAAAAAGGGTTTTTATATATACAAAGTAATGAAGTAGCTCTATATTCAGAAAAAAAATTACAGTAATCGACGCTAAGGATTTGGAGATATAAGCAAAAATCTGCGCTGGCGTGACGTTAAAAAAACGGAAGTGGGTTTTGACTTGCATTACAAAACTAAATAAGACTGCGAATTGAGCAAGATGTTTTGTACAAAACCTTTTTTAGTAAACTAAGGACTTATATAGATTTATTTTTCAAGCTATCAAATTTAAAAATCTTTGCTCGTTTTAAGGTAAATATGGGAATTTTCAGCTAACAGTCTTCTTTTTTTAATGTAACGCCAGATTGCAAATAAGGTTGTATTTTCGGACCATGTTGTTCAATCGTTATCCCTTTTGTTACTAAATGTAGAGCTAGTTGCGCTTTACATCAAAATATAAAAAAGTAAACTATCCATATACAATTTTTTGAGAAACAATTTAAAATACTTCTGGCGTTACGTGACAAAAAGTAGACTTTTCGCTGGAAATGCCCATATTTATTTGTTTTTACGGAATATGTAGTTAATTTTTTGACAATTAATTTATAAAAGATAACTGAATATTGATTTGTTTTTACGGAATTCGCGGTTGAATTTTTGACAGTAAAAATTAAATGAACTTTTCGTTGCTTTAAATTACATTTTTATTTACTTTAACATAAAGACGAGTTTAACTCAATCAACGGACAATATTAACTGCAACTGAAAATCCGTATTAATATGCACTTAGTTTTTTGAATAACTGTTAGTATCAGTTAAAAATAAAATTGCTTGGAATTTTAAAAGTTTATTTATTTAAAAATGACTGAACGGAATATTTCTTAAATAAACTACAGTCCGTTACTGTAATAATATTGTGAGTGTATGTAAATAAATAAAAAGTACATTTTATCCTATTCGGGCCTAGCAGTTAATTTTAGACCCACCCTGTAGTAAGATTTTTTTCTTTGTAATAAGGCCTATCATCTTCCGAAGTCAGTTGGACCAAGTTATGAAACCCCAAATTCCTTTTTAAGAGGAGGTTTAAGAGGCACAATGGTTGAAGAGCGGCATTAATTAATTTTTTTCATTTTCGCCGATTATATTATGATTCCTTAATATATGCCTGATATATTCATTAATTGTTTGGACAGACACGCCCAAAGTTCATATATGTTCGCTTGTTTAAAATGGCATGCAAATTCACTGTATAATCAATCTTTTGGTACAATCAGAGTTAACTTATCATTTGACTTTGCTGTATATTTTCGTAAATAACAATTGTCATAGATGAGATTTGCATTAAAATAAGTTGGAAAAAGAGCCACATAAAAAATTTCGTAGAACAAAATATAAACATCATCAACATTTCAATGTTCATCAACTTAAAAAACTATTAAAAGACTATGCATAAATTATTTTTTAATTTTTGTTCTGTTTGTTTTTTCTATGGGAGGTGGGCGTAAAAGTGGGCGGATCAGTTATATTTTTTCAGGAGCCCATTCTACAATTATAATATTTATTTTTTGTGAAAATTGAGTTGATGCATTAAAAATCAAGGGAGTTATGCCACTTTTTCCTCAAAAATCATCAAAAGTTTTAACAAAATTCGTCAAAATCGTCACAAAAATTTAACAAAATCGTCAACAAAACGTCAAATATATAAATTTTACAAATTAAAGACAATTTATTGCATGGATTGGTTCGAAAATATAAATTTTTAGCAAGAAATTCTATTTATGATGAAGAAAGTGATATGGTTAAGTTTTATTCTATTTATTTCAGCAAGTGAGCTGAATATATTTATCATTTAAAAAGAAAACATAAGAAAAAATATATTTGCATAAATGCATAACAAACATTTTTTTATTTCATTTATCCATATTCAGAAAAATATTAAATAATAAATAAAATCTCATTTGCCTTTAACTCTAGCTATTTTTAGCGCTATCTCTATTGCAAATTGTTTTTATTGTTAAATTGCTACAAACCAAGGATTCTCTCTATATCAATGGTCTTTTTATCCGACTTAAACCGTTTTATTACGTCCAATATTAGTTCCAAACTAATACATTTTCTTCTCATTGCACTCATTTGTCTACACTACTTCTTATTAAAAAGTAACTTCTCACTTCCTAATACGCAACTATACTTAGGATAACTTACCTAACAGAATTAAATGGGATTTGCCTTTTTACACACAAAGAGAAAAATTCTTCACATGAGATTATGACTTCATCGAAAAATACATACATTCGTATGTAGCGACGCAAATGGAAATCATCGAAACGCAAAGCGGATTTAACCAATTTTTACAAAGCGGACCAAATAGAACAGACGCAAATTAGGGTTCTAGTGTATATTTTTTGCAGCATCGATGGCATTTCTATCATTGTAGAATTTGAATTACTAATGCTTCTAATGAAATCCACCTGGTTTGTGATGGGGGAGGAATTTTTTTGATTAGTTTCCAAAAATTTTTGTATTTCGAAAAATAGATTTTTAAGTTTTGGACTGTTTTCAATATAATTGTAAATATTTCATGTGTGTTTTATCGATGCCAGAAAATCATCATAACACTATTACTTTTAGTCAAAAAATCGTCAATCGTCATTTTACTGTATTTTCTCAAAAAAATGGTCACATCTACCAACCCTGCTTGCCAGATTAAAGTGTTATAAAATTGATAACAGATTAAAGTTTAAAGTAAATTTATTGACGGGATGAAAACGTAAAAACATAAGTGACTCTACATCAAAAATCGTCAATCGTCATTTTAGTAAATTCATCGAAAAAAATCGTCAAAATGACGTAAAATCGTCACATCTAACATCCCTGCGTCGATGTGACTTCGACAAGTGTACACGTCTAGCGGATGCTATGTTATTTTCTTTCAGCTTGACACTCAAAAAATATTGTGCGGTCAAAAATGCGGAGTGCAGTGGGGTAGGCTGCAAAATTTCAAAACTTCTAACAGTCCTATGTGGAAGAAGCTGATAGTCAAACTTATTATAGATTTTATTTAACATACATACGTATGTATATGGATTCGGTTCTTATAATTTTACAGCACTCTTTTATTTTTTCTTATGCAATACTGAAAATTATTATCTGGTCACTAATTCATCTAACACCGTGGTAATAGTTATAAAACAGATTACCCAGTTTTGATGTTTAAAAATATTAAGGTGTTCTTATAAAAAGAATTATACATTATGTTGTTTAAAATAATTATATATGTATGTATTTGATGATACGTAATTTTTAATTTTGTAAATAACTTGGTTATTTTTTAAGATAGAAGTTTAAAATTTTATAAAAATTTGTAACGCGAATCGTAATCAACAAAACAAGTCAATTTAAAATTTTCCAATAGTATCTACATTGTTTTGCATTTAAGCTTACGAAATGTGTTTTGTTTGTGAAAAAATTCTTTGATGCCTGTAAAAGGGTCCCTTTTTCTTTCGTTAAAAAGACGTGCCTAAATGCAGAAATTATAAGGAAAAAATTGCCACAAGAATTTGTTGGTATTTTGAGCTTGTAAAAATATTTTGGTTTCTGTACCAATCGCGTCGGTGGGTTTTTTTCTTTGATAACACTTTTCTTAAGTAAGTAAAAATATTTTATAAACAAGTTAAAAAAATCTTGTTTTGCTACAATTTATGTGTAAATAACCTTAATACATAAAAACAAATGTGACAGTAGGTAACAAACATTTTTGGGTAAGAAGATGTGTTTTATTGATGTATTAATGAAACTTTATTGTTTCGCACTATTTTTATTGCTTACTTTTTTATACTACAATTATATGACCGAGCCCAAAGAGTTTAGGCCCAACTATAATATGCATAGCCGTGCTTAACCTACTGTCAAAAATTACCAAAAAGTCTCTCAAATGTATTTAAAGAAACAATAACAAAATCAAAAACTATCTGATTCCGTACGGAAATTGCGATCAGTTTCGCACTTTGCTTTATTTTGCGCTGAATCCGAATATGAAGTCATTCCATAATAACCGTTATTTGTGTTTTTAAAAAAGATGATGTGACTGAAATGAAGTTTGAAATTTTGTCCATTATAACTCTGCCATTTATTGACTCATCTTCACAAACGACCCATGGTTATTTTAGAAATTTTATAACCTGTCACCAAAAAAACAAAGGAATACATAATCCGTTTAAAATTTTTGAAGATATTTGCATTTCAGTCACATAATCTTTTTTAAAAACACAAATAACGGTTATTTTTGAATATCTCAAAAACTGTTCTACTTTTGGCAATTCTGACTCCATATTCGGATTCAGCGGAAAATTTTACATAAAGATTAGGTGTCAAATTCATTTAGTAAAAAAACTGTCAAGTAGCGTTATTTGATAAGATATTTGAAACTGATATAGAGTCAGAAAGTTTCCGAATAGGAAAAAGTGCAGTTTTAAAATCAGCGACATTGAATTGGTAAAGAATTGCTACAAATTTTTTATCAACACAAAAAATGTTTAATTTTGTACCTTTGTGTTATACAACTTATAAAATATATTACTAACATTTTTCTGCGGCTGTAAGAACCTGCATTCTCTCAATTTTTTTACTCTCTGGTACTCAGCGTTGCCAGAATTAAGATTTTATCTTATTTTTAAAGATTTTTTGACCAAAATAAGATTTTAAGATTTTTTTCTTCAAATTAAGATTTTTTTATTTTTAGAAATAAAGATTATTAACTTTAAGTTTGTACAAGATACATAATTTTTTTACAGTTTTTTAAACAGAAAATTTTTAAAACAATGAGGTTTTGTATCATATTTGTTGTCTAACTATTGGTTTTGCACACTTTTGAACCCATTGTCTGGCATACACAAAAATACATCATTATTTCTGGGCATACAAAATATTAAATAAGCATCTTAAATTAGCAGTTGTTCATTTTGGGACTACTGAGGAAAAAAATTATTTGTGACAAGAAAAAACGCATTTTTATAAAGTTTCATATTTTAAAGAACAAAAAAGTTCAGGTATTTAGTACCAAAAGGTAAAACTAATGGAACTTAAGAAGATTTTAGTTTACAAATTCCACATTCCATGTTTATGATAATTTTTAAACAAAGTATATAAACATAAGTGCTTAAGAATATCTTTTTAAAAGGTGTACCAACATTATTTTAATAACAATTCAATAAGGAATATATTTAAGAAAATCGATATATTTTCAATGAGCTCTTTTTAAATGCAATTTCCTCGAAATGCATTCCATATAAGAACGGTGTCAACAAATATAATATTAAATTAAGAACCCTTAAAATTTAATATGAAGTATGAGCTCCCAAACTAAAATTTTCTTGCTCAAAATTTATGTATGTACATTAGGGTGTTCCAAAATTTTTTTTTGTCAGAGGCTCAAGCATAATTTGAAAGCTTATTGGGTCCAGTATTTTTGAATTTTTTTTTAGATTTTTAGGAAGAGGTTTAGAGGTCACGCAATTCAAGTCTTTGTTAAAAATCTGAGTTTTCGGGCTTTTTTCAAACTTGACTCATAACATTGTCAATAAACACGTTTATTTAATTTTTTGACCGAATATATCTAAAGGAAATTTCCCAAACTTTATTTCAATATGCAAAAACTTTAAGTTCCGGCTATATTTTTGTCCATTACGATTCCACATATTAAGTATTTTTGTAATTTTTCAACAAATTCTGTAAAAACGGGTTATTTCTTTTCAAATTTATATGAAAGGTATAAAAACTAGTGACGCAATTTTAAATACCGATAAGTTCTAAACAATTAAGAAAAACAAAAATGGAATTTTGTTCCACAGTTTCCGAGTTACACTATTTTTATAGTTTCTACCTTAAAAATGGTGATACTTTTTTCGTTATAATTATTGTATATTTCCATAAAATGTTATAGTTGGGTTTTAACTGTCATTAACTTCTGACATTTATTGATCTAAATCGTTACATGCTGTCATTTTCACTTTCTATTTTATGTGTATTCTCCGCTATAATAAATTTACATAACACAATTTTTTGAGTTAGCTGACCGACGAATCAAATAGAAAAGTTTCTTGTATATGTGGCAGCGCATAGTGAAAGGGACCTTAGGGGGAAAAAATCAATTTTTTGATGGGGACAACATCTGAGCATCGAATCAGACCAATCCCATGCCCCAAAAGTGTTCCCTCCCAGAGATATGCGCGTTTTATGAAGTGGTGGTACACCAAAATGGCTCTCCTGAACAAACCCGGTTTTTACCCTTAGGTCCCTTTACATTTTGCGCGTCACATACATGTATAAAAGTTTTCGTCGACGTACCGGTAAGAATTTTTTTTTTTTTTTTGTTTTTGATCGTTAAAAAATGTGTAATTTTATTCAAAATAGATCTAATAGAATTTTGTGAAAACAAGAAATGTGTGGCTTGTGGGAAAAATGATAGATGCCCTTGATCCCTCCAAACCGCCGACAAAAATGCAAATTCTGCAAAGATTTTTTAATAACATATACTGGGTATAAAGGTCAAAACGGGTATAACTCAGGAACGATAAGAACAAATTTAAAAATTGTTTATTCATATTAATAAGAATTAATTTGTCTTTCAAACTGCAACATTAGTTTGTTTTCGTTTTCATTTAAACTTAAAAAGTTGTAAAGCGTTATTACAAAATTTTTGAAAAAATTACGAAAAATTGTAATTAAAGGTATCTAAATGAGTAACCTCATCACCAAATCTTATAAGTTTTTCACACAGGAATAAAGCTTGGATACTTTTCTTTAAAACTGTTTCCTCAGGAGTGCAGAAACCCGTGGTATTAACCAAGTTATCAGTAAAGTTAAAAAAATGGGCCGAAAACTCCGGTTTTTTATGAAAACTCCATTTGCGCGACCTCTAAACCTATTCCGAAAATTCTTAAAGAAAAACCAAAAATACTTTACCCTATAAGCTTTTAAATTTTGATTGAGCACCAATGAAAATCATAAAGAAAATATTTTTTGGGACACCCTAATGTACATATTTCTAATTTTAGAGTTTAATTACATTGAATGAAACTTCTTTAATTAGATTGACTTTTTTAATTTCTTATTTATTAAAAATTAAATGGATTAAAAATTTATTTCAGAAAGAATTTTATGAAAAAATATAGCTTAAACACAATTTAAACCTACAATCGAATTTTGTATAAATACCGCAATTATGTATTTCGATTTAAATAGTTTCCATAATAAGAAGTGTGTTGTTTTGAAAAACTAAAAATTTTTACTTTTTTGCCCTTGTTATAAAAAATTTTAAGATTTTTCTCTTAAAAATAAGATTTTTTTTTCGCCAAATTAAGATTTTCCTTCCAATCTGGCAACGCTGCTGGTACTCACTAACACACAACCAAACAATTTTTGGAAATCCCTGATCTAATATATGTATGTACATCAGAGATCAGCAATGAGTAGTGAAAAAGTGAGTAGAGCTAAATCATGACTCATAAATTCTTGTACTTATACGCACTCATACTTATTGCAATGTTATTCAAACTCATATTCACTCAAAAGTTTAATTTGATTCATCGTACTCATACTTAAGCTACGGTCACACTTATTAAATCTTTGACCAAATAAGCGTAACCACTACTTTTGTAAATAGTTAGTGAGATTCAACATGGTCTTAATATCACAAAATAAAACTAGTTATACTACTAGGCAAACCAAAAAAACAGTTTTTTGTAAGATGTGAGACTATAATTAAAATAAATTTTGGAATTAAAGGAAATGATTATCTAGTTTGTATGTTGGTCCCGTTTTTTGCGTCAAATATTTGACAAGTGTGACCGTAGCTTTAGCAACATTTGTAGTGTTTGACTTAGAATCTACTCAACACAATGCGTAAAGGCAAAGAAAAAATGCGAGGCTGCCAGATTTGTCCCCGAAATAGCAAAGTGACGATTTGGCAATTACAGTTTACTAAAGTTACATGTATGAAGTGGACAATTTTGTGGCAAATTTATCTGGCATCGCTGATTATTAAGTTGTGTGTTTTGTCTGTTGTGTTAAAACGGTAAATGCCTGAGCTAAATGATTTGAATCATTGTAAGTATTTTCTTGAAATTATAAATCAAGCTGAGTATGCGTATAATGTCGACGTCGCACTTATAAATATTTCTCTTGTGAGTATGAGTGAGTCAGAGTAGTTTAGTTTAAATGATTCCCTGCAAATAATAGGACCAGTCCAAACACGCGTGTAAAGAGTAGTCCACAAAGGACCAGGACTAGTCCAATAGTAACCCAAACGTATGGAAAAAACCTGGTCTATTTAACATTACGATGTCCTAGGAGAGGATCATATAACCCACCTTTGGACCACTAAGGAGTAGTTTTAAAACTACTCCATGGTATATAACCCACCTTTGGACCACTAATGAGTAGTTTTAAAACTACTCCATGGTATACTCAAGAGGATTAGTTTTGAAGTCGTTTAAAAACGAAAGCACGTCGTTAAAAAACGAAGACATGTCGTCTCACTACAAACACTTTTTAACAATGACATGGTCCATGCTTGCATTACATCGGACCAGTCCATGGAGTAGTCCATTTTATCAAAATGGGTCAGGTGGTCCAATTTTATTTGCTGGGTTTCTACGCACTTACCCAGCAAATAAAATTGGACCACCTGACCCATTTTGATAAAATGGACTACTCCATGGACTGGTCCGATGTAATGCAAGCATGGACCATGTCATTGTTAAAAAGTGTTTGTAGTGAGACGACATGTCTTCGTTTTTTAACGACGTGCTTTCGTTTTTAAACGACTTCAAAACTAATCCTCTTGAGTATACCATGGAGTAGTTTTAAAACTACTCCTTAGTGGTCCAAAGGTGGGTTATATACCATGGAGTAGTTTTAAAACTACTCCTTAGTGGTCCAAAGGTGGGTTATATGATCCTCTCCTAGGACATCGTAATGTTAAATAGACCAGGTTTTTTCCATACGTTTGGGTTACTATTGGACTAGTCCTGGTCCTTTGTGGACTACTCTTTACACGCGTGTTTGGACTGGTCCTATTATTTGCAGGGTATACTTGCAATTGCATGAGTCAGTGTGAGTAGAGAAAAAGTGATTCATTGCTGATCTCTGATGTACATATGCTATCTTGAAAAAAAAAGAAACATAAAAATGCTCCTCTTTCAAAATTACTCTCGCTCTCCAACAGACAGCGCTGGACACAAAATATTTAAGGAGTCGCTATGAAACAAAATAATTGGCATTTTTAGGAAGGAAAATTACAATCACAATTTTTTGTTAGCCGGTCCAACCTGGCTTTTACACATTTCGTGAAAGTCGCAAAAAGTACTTTCATGTGGAAACCCAGGTAATGTACATACATTTATATGTACATATCCAGCGGTAAATATTGAAAGGACCGCAAGTTTCAGGCCTCTTTACTTCTTTCTACCCTGCCTTCAGAAGTATGCCTTTTAGAAGATTTACATTTCTCAAATATTTTGAACATATTCGCTTCTCCCTTCTTTAAGAAAGAAAGTTGTTCAGTTCTTAGGGTAGGGAACAAACTTGTTATTTAAGGGAGTGTGAAAAGGCGTGCTCCCAAGACAAACTGTGTAAAAAATAAATATTTATGGAATGCGGCGAGGCTTGTGGCTGCTGAATAAGGCATAATTCTGCTAAATAAGGCATTCTTGTTACCGCTGGGTATGTATTAAATTCATACATCATACATGCACAAATATTATTAAACAAAAATTGGCATATAAATTAGCAAAAAACTATTTAAAAATAAATAAGCCATTAAAGAAGCATTTCGCTATTTGAAAAATCGAATGTAGAGCGATTACGCTGTTTATCCAAAGGTCGAAAACAAGTTGATACACACACATTTGGAGTAAATTCTTCACATTCCATCTGTTCATCTTCGTTGTCAATTAGAATGCAATCGTCATCTTCTACCAACTGTTTATTATCTCGCTTAAGTATTATGTTATTGGTAAATTTGCAACAGTCACTGTCACTTTTGCGCAGATAATTGTAAAGAGCAACACTGCCTAAGATGATTTTTTGTGCGTCGGCTTCACATAGCCGTAATGGTTGAGCTAACACAGGAAACATATTGCAAAGAATGCACAAGGTATCATTCGTCTCTTGACTAACTGAATTGGACTCGGAAGTATTACTGTTACTTGGCAATTGAGAATTCGTACGTAAATATGGTTTATCAGGGAGATTTGTGCTGCCTCTAAAGTAATATGGATTAATATCACAATGTTTAAGTTTTGCATCCACAGATGTCTTAGTTTTGAGTACAGAAATTGACCCATCTTCAATGATTTGGCAAATTTCTGAATTTTGATAGATTTGATCGTAATATTTGGCTTTTGTTATTTCAATGTCTACATATAGAAAATTATAATTGTCATCTACCACGCTGGTTAATATAAGTGGTGGCTTTCGAATAATATTGTTCTCCTCGTTGTCTTTCTGGAATGATTTTGGCCGCACTGGTTGATTAGGTGGAGTGTAAAATGAAACTTGTTGCATTATTATGTGACCGAGACAGTTTGATATGTTGTGATTTTTCTGCATTCCTTTTACAATGACAAGCCACTGCTCTTCCGTTTTTGGTAAGTGAAGGTATTGATTTTTTAGCAGTTCGTACATTTTTTGACAGATATCGGCTATCATTTTGACAATGACGGGCTTTGATGCACGAAAGCAATAATTGCGGCATGAGTTGACTTCTCCTGAAATGGTAATATAATATAAGTTAGTCTTCATTTTAAAGTTAAAATTATTTAAGAATCATTATGAAAACAATATCACCACTGGTTTGTCTTTCCACTGACATAACAGTGGTGGTATTCCTATAAATATGTACATACAGTGAGTCTTATAACTATTTTGCATATGAAAAATAAACTTTTTAGAAAAAACTTGATTGTAATCCATTTACTTATTAAAGTTAATAAGACCCCTTTCAGACTCGGCAAGTTAGTTGCGCAAGTAACTTGCCGAGTACAACAAAGTCTGTACTAAATATTTTTTTCTTTTCCCCGACCTTACCGCTGACGTCTACAAACCAAGAGTTGCGCAAGAGACTTGCGCAAGTAACTTGCCGAGTGTGAAAGGGGTCTAACAAGGAACTTATTTTTATTAGCGTGTGAGGAGAAAAACAAAGAATTAAATTATAAAAACAAATTTCGAATATCTAATGGCGTTTTCTTTTCTTAACAAAATGTGTTGCATAAGTGTTACATGTGACTTGGCATATTTTACTTTACAAAAGAACACAAATTTCGGCATTAAACAATTCGCCCTAATCTAGTGCTGCACTCATGTCCCTTTAATTAAAATGAATGTTGAACATGCAGCATTTTTTTAATTTTAAAGGGAACGTTATCAGAAAAGAACGCTTGACACTTTTAAAATAACACATGTTTTTCAGAAAAGAACATAAAAAAATGTAAAAGGCAGAATAAATGCAGAATTTTACTCAGAAAAGAAAACGCCATTAATTATTATACTCTTTACACGAGATTTTAGAAGAATATGGTGCATTTTTAAGGTCACATAAGTATTTTACATTTAAAAAATATCACGTATTTTTACCGTATAACAATGGATGTATCACAGTTAATACTTTGTGGCATATCCGTTATTTTAAGAAACTGCAGGCTAATCGTCTTGGTATGGATTATACCAAATTTTGGCACTATTCTTGAGGTATTTTTCCTCCAAATGCGCCCATAAATGTTATATTGGGTTCAAGTATGGGTTTTGAGGAGGCGTTGGCAAATGTTTGGTGTCATAAAGAATCCACAGTTTAACATTTAAGACTGTATGTTTGGGGTCGTTGTCATGTTGGAAATAAAAACCTCTTGCTGGAAGTCCCATTTTGTCAGCACTCGCGTTAAGGTTTTCTTTAAGAATTGACAGACATGCATGTCTGTCCATAATTCCATCTATAAAGACTAGCAGTCGTATTCATAATGAAAATTTGGCATGAAGTTAGCAAAAAGTTTATTCATAATCACTCACCAAACTCTGGCTAACGATTTGCTAAACTCTTGTTAACGAGCTGCCAAACGTTTGCCAACTTGTAAAAAACAGCCGTTTAATGTCAAACAATTGGTTGGTTTTTTTTTAATTTACTGTCTTTAAACCCAATCAAATGTAGGGGAATGTAAGAAAAGATAACCTCATTGTTTATGGTTGGTGTTTTGTTTAAGATTTGATATTGTTACTAGTAAGACTTTGAGTGTTTATAATTCTTATTCGCTTTAGGGTTTTATTTATATAATATTTTTGGCTTTTCTAAAATCTTTGGAAAAGGTTTCCTGATGAGCTGGCCTAAGCAACCAGTGAAATGCGCATAGAAGCTAGCTTTCCCTCAACAATAAATTTCAGTGTATTTATCAAATATGAAAAACTGGGAATTAAGCACGAATAAGAAAATCATTTAAATTAAAAAAAAAAATTGGGAATTAAGCACGAATAACAAAACCATTTTAATTAAATTTTGTATTCCCTCGAAAATTATTTAGATAATAAACTGGCAAGTGCACGGCAAAAAAAAAATGACTGGCAGCCCGCTTTATATTTTGTTTGCGAAACAATAAAGCCAGTTGTTTTTGTTTTTTCTTAACCTACTTACAACTACATTTAATGTTGGAAGAATTCCAATCAATTGTAGTGGGGAATGTAAGGAGAGATAAACTCACTGTTAATTGTTGATGATTTTGTTTAAAATTTGATATTGTTACAAGTAGAACTGTTGCTATAATTCTTATACGTTTTACAGTTTTATTTGGTTTAATATCTTTAGTTTTTCTAAAATCTTTATGGATGAAGTTTCCTGATGATCTGGCCTAAGCAACCAGTGAAATGCGCATAGGAATAGCTTATCCCATCAACAATAAGTGTTTTTATCAATAATAAAAACTGGGAATTTAGCACGAATAACAAAATCTTTTGAAATTTTTACATTATTTTGCACGCTTAATTATATTTTCTATTGTTTGACGACACCTTCCAAACATTTGCGATATAAAATAAACTGGGGTCTAATCACCGCATTCGATACTATCGTATCGAATAAACTATCGAATTTGTTTGCATACGATAGACACTGACGTATCGAATGAAAACCCGAGAAATGTAATGTCGAGTTACTCGATATCAAATGCTATTATTTCAAATTCAAAAAATTTCATTCGATATCGATATTCATGATGCCAAAATAAATAATTTCGATCACTTTTGCTCGATATCGTATGCGGTGATTAGACCCCTGTTTTACCTTGGTAATGAAGGTTCAAGATGATTTTCCTCTCGGCAAAACTTAGTTCTTTTCCTTTCGGCATTTTAATTAGAAAATAATACCAAAAAACCTTGAAAATTGTATCTTATTTGAATATGATTGAAACGTAAAAACAAAGCAAGTTCGTGAAAATGAGAGCAATCATAAATTTCCTTCACAAAAATACGAAATGACACAAAAGTACGGGAACAAAAAAAAATTTAAGCACAAAATAAAAAGTTAAGGTGTTTTGACAGACAGTCTTAACAAAACTATAAAAGTTAGCGCCACTTTTTAAAAATTGTATATTTTCTATAGAAATATACTACTTTTACCAAAAATAGATCAATACAAACAGTTTTACAATAACTTACACCATTTTTTTTATAATTTCAATATAAAACTTCTTTATTTAAGAACACTATTTTATTCCAAAATGTTGTTCATTAACAGTTTTTTTTAATGTTTTTTTGTTGTGTTTATATTTTACATATGTTTAAAAATTAACACAATTTGGACGAAGAAAAAGTTTGGGCTGTTTCGTGCAAGGTGAAGACGAATTTTATTCTCTCAAACTCTCTCATTTACACAAGCTTAAAGTACGGGAACGTTTTTATTGCAAATTGGAACCCGAGGGATCCTCACTTTTGTGAGGTTTAATTTTAGGGTCAAAATAGCTTTAATGTCAGAAAAAGGCCATGAAATTAAAAGTTTTTGTAATTTTACTATCATATTTACGTTGTAAAACATATCGCCTACGTAATAAATAAACTATTTTCTCAAAAATTAAAAAACTTTTACTTCATTTTGAGGAATGTTTTTAATCTTTATGTAGTAAAAAAATTTATAAATATTGTATGTATATTAATTTTTTTATAATTTTATCTTAATTTTTTGTATAAAGCCATCACCAATAGGTACGTTTGAGTACTTTTACAGTAAAATGCAGTATGTAAATGAGCAACTGCTTTGCAAAGTGATAAATTACTTTAAAAAAACAGCTGATCGAAAATAAATGAAGTGTTAAACATTTTTAACTCTTTTGTCTACTTAGATAGTTTTCTTATCGGAACACGATAAAATTCTTTTTATAACACGAACAGTTTAGGAATATACAAACAAATTATTTTACGCAATCTTTGTCTGCTTTCACACGTTTCATCTTTTGATGCTCAACTCTTATGTTTTTAGGTGAGAGAAGAAAGATGAAAGGGGGTTAGTACGGAGATGCCTGTACTCGGTCAGTACGCTTTATGTTTTTATTCGTTGATATATGCACAACGTTGGCTGCATGTAATGTTTTTTCTTTTCTTTTTCTCTTTGATTCGCTGTTAATAAAATTGTAGTTGTTTTGAACCGAAATAAGTTGAAACCGATTGCTGCGTGTGATTATATTGGCATCTTTAAAAGGGAATTGAAAAGAAGTTCAGCATCAAAAGATGAAACGTGTAAATTTAGACTTTCAATTTGTTTTGATGTTGCAACACTAAAAAATTAAAATAACAAAAAATTTGTTTACTTATTTCTCATATGAAACTTTTATTTTTTACTAGCTTAAAAATAACTAAATCCAGTAGGTATCTATTAATAAGAAACTAGCTGACCCGGTCCGCGTTGTTGGCCCTAAGCAAACATTAGTGTTGTATTACCACACGATTTAAATTGAGCTTTTAGCGAAATTTACGGCCTTTAAATAAAAATCCATGGAATACCTTTCATAAAGTTTTTTTTACAGGATAACTTACACATGGTTAGATATGGGCTCAATCAAAAAAGAAACGCATGGATTTAAGGCAAATTGGAAATAATATTTATTTATTACTTCATCTTAAGGCCAGCGGATAGACAATGTTTTTTGTTTTTTTATTTGGTGTAAAAACGTAGAAATTTTTTGGCGTTCCAACTCGGGAGCAAGCCACATACAACTGGCCGTGTGAAAAACATGAACTTTCCGAAATTAAGCCAGCAATAGTCAATTATTGGCCTTGTGCTTTGTTGATGGTAATAGCACAGGTAAGACGCAAAGGGAATTGTAAATCGTTGGAAATAATCGGAATTCGTGGAATAAGTACGTCTTCACCTTTGAATCTGTCACCGATGATTGTTGCCTCGATTAAATTTTGTGAACAGTTTTTAATGTAAATAAACCGAAAACTCGGATTTTTGAATGCAACATTTCGCAAGTTTTAAAATTTTGATATTGGATCATTATTAACATTGGTTTTGGTAAATATCATTGGAACAACATAACCGATTTAAGAGTTTGATTTCTCGTTTTGAAAAACATGACAGACACCGGCTTTCAAAAAAAATAAAATAAAAAAAAAGCAAAAAAATAAATAAATATACATATGTATGTACTGTATGTCATTGGTGGTGCAATATTAAAATTGGATTTTGCCACATTGGGAAATGCCACGAAAATCAGACTTCACAGTGTCCATACGTTACATACATACATACATACATACACACATCCTGTTTTATATACATATATAGATAGATAGATAGAAGATACGAAAGAATTTAAGGTTAAAGTTATTTTAAGATAATTAAGGCTGGGTTTTTGATATCTCAGTTAAACTAGGTTTAGTTAATCTGAAGAACGATATGTGCCGCTATTACCAAGTTTGCAAGCAACATTTTGACGTAACAGCTTATTTTAAACTTAATCCCCATCTTAAAAACCCTGCCAAAGAGGTTATTTTTGGTGCCAATCAGATCACAAAAATCAAAAATTTATACATATTCATTGTTCAATTCAGAGCTCATTCTGCGCATATGATCAAAATTTTTACAATTAGGCTGAAAGTATTGAAGTCTTAGGAGAATATAATTTCTGGAAACAAATTCACCGTTTAATAAATTCAGCATGAAGGAGAAATGCCCTCAATCAGTTCTGGTGTATGAAGGTCAACTAAGTTTGTCATTCCATGTGAATCTTTTTAATATTTATTTAAGATCCCATAAGGTCTCGGTGTATTTTATAGCCTTCTTTCCTGAAGTTGTTGATACCAAACAAAAGAAAGAAAAAATTAAATTAAAGACAATTGAAAATTCAAAATGCTTTTTTTGCTGAAGACCTTTTTGCGTAACGGCAATTCTAAGTAATTCTAAGTCGATTTAGCCATTTGGGTGTCAAATTGATTTTAGTTCTTCTAGGCTGTTTGGCATTGTATTCCAAAAGAATCGCTTCAGTAGGAAAACAGTTATGCGCGCAAATGTAGATCAACCTCCCTAAATTTTTTTTCAAAAACTGGCACAAATTGGTGACGAAATGCAACGATTGTCATTTAATTTCAGCACATTCGTTTTATATGTCACAAAATTTTGTGAAGGCCGGTCCATTATTTACCGACGGCCTCATTTTAAGACCACTCTCGGAAATCATGTTAATATGGCTGAAAGCGTAACGAGTAAATTAAACGTAATCTACTTTCACAAGACTCGAAAAATCACACCACTAGATTTTGCAAAGATCGAGTCTTACTTTATCATTCGCTCCATGTAGACATTTCTCAAGCCTTTGACAAAGTCTGGCACGATGGGCTTTTATATAAAATAGGGTCCTTGTTACCCCAAAAAAAGTAAAAGAATATAAAATTTTCTGATTGAAATCACGAAACTTCAAAAAGTTAAATATATAATATAATAAAAATTATTCTTTTACAGATAAATTGACTCTAAAAGACTAATTTTTCTGTTTTATTTTTTAGTTTGACAGGTTTTTCAAAGCACTATTGATTAAATGTCGTTAAAAAACAAAAATGTCAAAATAAACAACACGGTTGTATTTTACCATTTGATTTTTGTTCATTTTATTGGTTTGTGGCTTAAACAGTTAATTTTATATAAATTAATGTGACAATATCCTAAATAATTTGCATGTAAGTAAACTTTAAATTACCAGACATAGGTGGCATATATGTCAAATGTGATTATATCGCTAATGGACTATATCGTTAATATTTTGCATGAATTTGACTTATAGAGGGCTGTAAAAACGTATATTTTGGACTTTATGACTATAGGCGAAAAGTACTGTATACTTGGTCCTCTCATGTATATACTTTATACTTCAGATGTGCCCACAAATAATCTGATACACACGTCAACTTTTGCTGACGATACAGCGTTTATAAGCGTTCATAAAGCTCCAGTAATTGCTTCTAGTCGTCTGCAGACTCATATTAAAGAACTCGAAAAATGGCTTAACAAATGGAAAATAAGAGTAAATCCAACAAAGTGTGCACATGTCACTTTCACCTTGAGAAAGGATGACTGTCCCAAACTAAAGATTAATAACATCGAAATCCCTCAACAAAATCATATCAAATATCTTGGTATACACCTCGATCGTCGCCTTACCTGGTCTCAACATATTGAATCCAAATCCACCAGCTCAAACTTAAAACACTACAGCTTCAGTGGCTTCTTTGCTCTCATTCTGCTCTAAACCTTAACTACAAGGTTCTACTCTACAAAGCTATTATTAAGCCAATATGGACCAATGGTATCCAACTATGGGGAACAGCTTCTGCTTCTAATATAGAGAAACTACAAAGACGACAAAATAAAATATTGCGACAAATTACTGGTGACCCATGGTATATTAGAAACGAGAATATTCATAAGGACCTCAATATTCCATTCGTTCGCGACGAAATAAAAATCTTCTGCTCTAAATATGCACGAAAACTGGCAACTTATCCGAATCCTCTTGCACAGGATCTAATGTATTATAATAGACATATTCGCCTCAAGAGGCTCGACACGTTGGCCCTCGCCCAACTGCATGGACGATGAACACTTTACGACACAATAAATGGAGTTTATATTGCAACGGCAAAAGACCCAGAAATTATTAATGAATTTAAGATTTTAATACTTATTGTTGTTTTCTTAACCCTTAAGCGAACTCCAGGTCCTGCCAAGGTATTTTTGACTTTTCCAAGTTTTTTTAAATAAAATTATTAAAGTGGTTTTTACAAGAAAATTAGAAAAAAGTGTAAATTTAAACACCGTGGGCGTGGCAACTAACCAAATAAAAATTTTGTGCATTTTGTATTCACCAGGGCCTGGTCAGGCCCAACCTTATTTTATTTGTACTGTAGTAAATAAAATCAAAACGAAACGTATTAAAAAGCATGCGCAACACATAAGAATCCTTTCTTTACTTTTTTTCGAAAAAATATTCTATTTGACTACAAAATGTTCCCGCTATAGCCATAAAACTCCATACATATCAAAGTAGTCCCAGCCAGGACCTGGGGTTTGTTATAGTGAGTTTTTTCTATAGCCACAAAAAGCTCCATACAAAATACAAGAAGTCCCAGCCAGGCCCTGGGGTTCGTTTGTGTAAAATCATTTTGGTGTTTGCTTAAGGGTTAATATAGAAAGATCCAATAAATGAATTGAAAGTTAAAAATAATATGGACGAGGGCTAACCACGAAACGTAATAATATTGTTGTAATATTTAGCCTACAACATTTTGCTAAGACAAGAAATCAAATTTCGTTAAGATAGGTATATATTTTACTATAGGCCCTATATGAAGTCTATTCTCAAAAATCAGCTAAATAAGCCTTAATTCCCGGGACGGGAAATCCTGGGAACAAACTCAAATATCACCACAAAAAGTAATAACATGTGCATGTAAAATATGCAGCTTTTTTTTTAATGCAAGTTAAATTTTTGCAAGATTTTAAATATATTTAGATTTGTGCATTGAATTTGCGTTTAGTGATAGTGAAAAAATTTGCAATACGAAAACATTTTTTAGTGCTTGTAAAAAAAATTCAAATTATAACCAGAACTGGTAAAAAAAATAGGTTTGAAGTTTATTTAGTGATAGTGAAATGCTGATTTAAATCAATATTTAGTACAATACCCGCAACTATGATCAAAACAATGACTTACATAATTCAATTTTTCAGTGTCTGCTTAATAACGCTTTGTAATCAATTGGATTATTTGTTAAATTGTTCGCATTTTTATATACTTCTTTAATATTACATTTCTTAATTTAAAACGATCACACTTTACCCACTAGTTATACCCTCCAACACTAGTGGTGAATGAGGGTATACCAAGTTTGTCATTCCATGTTCAGCATTTTTAATATTCATCAAATCCCCAAAAAGTATATTGTTACGAAAGTAAATTAGTTGAATTTATCAGTTATATTGTATTTATTATTTTTTTTTTGTAGTTGGTAGTTATTTTATTAGGTTAAATAGTAATTGTATTGGTGATGCATATTTCTAGTGTAAATATCACTGTACAGAAGTTCCTAGTACAAATGTAATGTTAAAATTGTTGAGCATAATGGTACTTCAACCCCACTGTAATTACGAGAATTTTCGTTATAGATAATTCTGTGATTTTCACGAATAATCGCGTAAGTTATAAAACCAAACTTTTCAGGAGAGCAAAAACAATTATTTTTTTTTAATTGCGGCTTCTGTAGATGCTTTTTTAAACTTTTTTCTTTCTATCCTCTTAACAGTGACTTTCTACGTATTATAGATAGTTTTCATGAAAAAATCCTCACAGGATCACAATCTGTAAAAGGATTAAAAATGCATATGTTTGATTGACTCATTAAGTGTGTGCAATATAACATCATATCTCCACATAAGTTCTTTTTTGTGAAAATAAATGTTATCATTTTAATCACACATGACGACTTACGTTGTTATTTTTAGCACACAAGTTGGCGACATATTCAGAGTTTTTGATACTTATAGCACAACGTATGCAGTAAACGAAACTTAAAATTACAAACAACCGCTCATCTGCTGTTGTTGCAACTAAAGAAGTCAACAATAAACGCACATGTACCACATTTCAGTTGTTATTAAGTCTGCTTTTACACGTTTCATCTTTTGATGCTCAGCTCTTATGTTTTTAGGTGAGAGAAGAAAGAAGAAAGGGGGTTAGTACGGAGATGCCTGTACTCGGTCAGTACGCTTTGTGTTTTTATTCGTTGGTATTTGCACAACGATGGCTGCATGTAATTTTTTTCTTTTCTTTTTCTCTTTGATTCGCTATTAATAAAATTGTTGTTGTTTTGTACCGAAAAAAGTTGAAACCGATTGCTGCGTGTGAATATATTGGCATCTTTAAAAGGGAATTGAAAAGAAGTTGAGCATCAAAAGATGAAACGTGTAAATTCAGACTAATAGAAAAATTTTCATAAAATACTTTCATATTTTTTGCACGAATAACAACATAACATCACATATGCTTTTTATTTGGAAACATATTCAGCAATTTTACAATTTTTGGCGATGTATGTCGACATAAATCGTTATAATAGCAAAATATTTTATTAAACAGTTAACTTAAGTTGTTTTTAGCAGAAAAAAATTAATAATACTACAATATATTTTAAAAAGCTTAATACTTATAAAAACCTAATGCAAAATGTAGCACTTTGACATCATTATCTCAATTTCGGTAAAAACCGACTTACGCGATTATTCGTGAAAACCACAGAATTAACCAGTTATTGTTAAGCCTTAAATTATGCTTCAGTTTAATGATGTATAATCGATCAGCAGGGTTGCCGTTGAAAAATTTCGAAAGTGTCATAAAAAGAGTATTGAAAAGTAAAACAAGTAAGAGTGCTGAATCATTGATTCCCTCCACCGACAGTTCGAATATTTCAGGAGTGATATCTTTATGATATATATTTATTACTAGTTATTTATATACATATACATAAATTGTACGTTACTGGCTGATTCATCGTCGCAAAACATTAACGGCTGAAGCTAAAAACTTGAAATTTACACCAGAGATTGGTCACTCTTCAAATCGATCCACTAAAAAGGAATTTTACGAAATTCGAATGTTTAGGGGGTAAAAAAAGGGTAAAACGCGAAAATTCGGTAACCTTATATCTCCAACACTAAAAGAGATAAAAAATGTAATACTTATCGTTGTTGTTTAGAAAAATAAACAAAGTTCATACCAAATTCGAAAGTTATCAAAAAAATACGAATTTGGTACTTTTTCGAAATTCGAACATTTAAGGGGTGAAAATCGTAACTATCTTTGATACTATTTTTTACAAAACATTTTTCTTCATTCATTGACATATTCGTACTAAATTTTGGGCTCCCACTACAATACTGAAATTTTGAATACTTTAATGAGGGGAAAAATAGTACCATAAAGGGGAAATACGGAAATTTGATATTTTACTACAGCTTTTTGGTTTTACAACTGGTTTTCTTTAATTATCGTTAATGTTAGACTTTAAAACATAAGATTCAACATGCGATGCCCTGATAAGAATCTATGACAGAACTTTTGGTATTTTTTTGTTCTTTAACTGGTACTTTTTGAATTTCCGTTAGTACTGAACCTAGAAACATAAAATTCATTGAAATTTGGTCCTTTTGGAAAGTAACCGCATAAAACCTTTACATATTTTGGAACTTTTTTGTCACGCCATCTATCTTTTAAACCAAAACATTTTCCCCATTCATTGACATATGCATACTAAATTATGGGCTCCCACTACAAAAAAAGTATCAAAAAGAATAATAAGGGAAATTAACTTTCTTTCATTTGCTTTTGTGTTCTATGAGTGTTCTACGAATTTTAACAAGTTAAAACCAAGAAAAATAAAATTTGGCATACAGATATGTCCACGAAGAAAATGGAGACGCTAACGAAGTAGCTAAATGCTAGTTCTTTATAAAAACAGACGTCAGCATTAAAATTGGTTGCGGCTTATACCTATATTAACTAAAAAGCCTTTATGCCACCCTTTATCAAAAGATTCCGAAACAAGGCTTTTCTGAAGGCATTTACTTTTCTATGGGTTTGTTCAATTGTTCTGTATTTTCTTCTTAAGCCGAATTGTTGGTATGAAATACATCTACATATTTTCATTTAAAATCAGGGATAATTTTGCCACTAATAGTCTTATAAATAGCTTTGATTATCAGCAAATATGCCTATATGACTCAATTTTTGAGGGTAGTATTCAAGGCGTAAAAATGCGTTAAAATTAAAAATATAATGTAATTGTGCAATTCAAGTCAAATCGGACAGTTTGGAGAAAAAATATTTTTGATGATCCTTCTCAACGGCACATTTCAGCAAATTTTCAGATGTTTTTGGCTTATGGTTACAGCAGGCGCGGATTCAGGGATACAAGAATTCTCAATAATAATATTTTTTTATATGCACAAAATTTTAGGAAATCCCAGCAAGGTTTTTTTTGTTTTTTTTTATTGAATCTAACGAAATTTTCAATAAGTATCCAAATCTTAATTCTATTAGTTATTTATTTGATATTTCCAATGAAACATCTAGTTTTCTGTATTCAAATACTTATTATCAATCCCAGCAGGTGCCATCTACATATATCCAAAAAATAAACGTTTGACTTGAAAATGCGTGCGGTTGAATTATTAATAAGCCTTAGTATATGCAATATTTATGTATATATGTATGTGTTATATGAATCAAAATTCTATTCGATAATTTTTGACGAATACACAGATTTGTCGGGGAAAACCCAGATTTCCTTATCTTAAAGATATTTCAACATACAACAAAAAGTTGTTAGGAAAGCATTTATTGGCTTTGTTGTAAACGCATTTGAAAAGGCTTCAAAGGATATTGATAATGACGTTGATGTGTTAATTAATGCGAACAAATTTAAGTCTTGACCTAAAAAATTGTGTAAGAAATGGAACAGATGGGTGTCCTCTGATGTCAGCAGAAAATGGAGCTGTTATAAAATTCTGGACAAATGCAAAACAAACGTCTTGTTATTCCCATAAATCAAACAACTCAATTTTAAAAAGCAACAAAGTGCCATTAATACAATTAGTTGTATGATTTGTTAAAGAAACCACAAATTTTTTTAAATATAATCATCCCAAGCGAAATGCAGTCTGTAACGACTCATACATCAAGCCCTATCCTTTAGTAGACCTGCGCTACCTATTATTACCGACCGTGCTCAGGGATTGGGGTGGTGTTCTTGTCTACCAATGAATAGGTTAAGTACCGTACATAAATTTTTAAATAAAGGTAGCTTCACCTGAATATTACTTTAAAAAAAAAATAACAAAACAAAAATAAATAACAAATAAGTTTGAACTCTTATAGTCAAGAAAAGATGGTGTCAATTCTTCCCTTTCTCTACCCTCCCTTCCTATCTATCTTCATGTTAAATCGTTAAAGACAGCCCTAAAATGATTCCCTAACTATATGTGTTTAACCTTTCATGGAATATTTATATAAACAAAAAAACTACGAGTTCATTATTGCAACTCGAAAAATTACAAAAACATAATATTATCAATTTGAGATATCATTTTATTTTCTTTTTTCGTAAATAAAATAAATCATTAATAACAAAGTGGAAGTAAGTTTTTGATGTATACTGTTATTTAGGTTGTATAGGATGTTAAATTTTTTAACTATAAATTCTTTAAATATTATAAATTGAAATGAACAATACAAAAAAAATTCAAATAAGGGTTTTTACCAATGTTACTAACATATAATTAAAAAAAAAATGTTTTGTTAGTAGCATAACCGAATGCACAAATTTCAATTTAGAATATTTAACAAAATATTTTCACTAATAATTTCATTTTAATAAAAAAACTCACCAAACATAATCCAACGATGTCAACAGGCCTGATGAAATGCTGAACTTGACTTTAATAATTTTGAATTTTTAAATTTTCATGCTTTCTTTATGTTATCTATGTAGGTTTTAAGTTGTATATGATTGTATGTATGAATGAAAATTAAGTAACAATTTTAAATTAAGTAATAATTAAATTTAAAAAACACAAAAAGAAAATAAACAAAAATTATTTGAAAATAAGATTAATTAACTGATTAAACTAGATTCAGTTATTATTTTTAGATGCTTTTACGTTAATTTTAGTTCTATTTTAAGTCCAAATTATATATTATATTAAATGATGTTCGAACTTGCTGGTTAGTAGTGAGTTTAAGATTTAGTTATTTAGATGAATATATATAAATTGTATATTTTAGTTATATTTTTAATTTTGAGCTTTTACGTTAACTTTGGAGTATATGTTATATACAAAGAGATCCGAAATTGGTAATTAGTTAACAGCTTAGAATTTGTATCCATAGATACGATTATTCTTGTTTAGTTATAATTGTTAAATTAATTGAAGAAGATGCTGAGGATTTACTATGTTCGTTATAATTATTATAAAAATTGAGATAAAACCCCAATATTGTATCAGTTTAACAAAACAAATTTGTCCTCTTCCTTTTCCTTCTCTTCTAATAACTTAAATAGTTGTTAAATCCAGAACCTTCAAGAGGAAATATATCCCATCTAACCTGTGTAAAAAAATGTACCTAAATGTAAAAACCCACATTCAAATTATGTAAATATAATACCATACTTACAAACTTAACAGTCCCACGAAATATAGCTACTTTTATTAAAGCAGATATGCTCCTTTTCCTTTCAACTGATTTTAGAAAATATTTTTTTAAGTTCTCCCAATTTATTTTGTATGTTTGTTTTGAAAGTTTTTTTCCTAATGAAAATTTTTGAAATACAAATTTTCCAATACATACAAATTAAAAAAAATTAAATATTTTCCGAAATTGCTAAGGTATTAACAAACCCAACGAACATTGCATATCTCAATAGATAGCCCTCACAAGTCTTAGCAAAGTATTTGGGAGCCAAACTCTCTACATAATGCGAGACAAGATGGTTGGACCGTCGAAAGGTTGAGATACTTCATCAAACGCCTTATATTAAGGAACTCGCTTAGAACTTTTGAATTCATTTACGGAATAAACACATTAAGTGTGATGCTTATTGTATCACAGCCGCTTAGTATCATTTTACAAAAGCACGATATAGATCTTCAAAAAGGATCAAGCCTTATCAAAACTTAAATCATGTGCCTTGAAGAGAAAAGAAATAAAGCCGAAGAACTATTTAAAGCGATTTTTGAAAAATTTAAAGTTATCTGCGTTCAAATCGAGGTTCCAATCACATTCAAAATGTTGAAGATTACTACCGAGTTGAAGGTTACATTCCTCTTATTGAATTTATTTTAGAAGATCTCAAAACACGTTTCCCAATAGATATCCTAAATGTATTGAATATACCTAAACTTCTACCTCAAAGTGTAATCAAGTCAAATACAGATACAAAACTAGCTGATGAGCTGATTATGTTTGATAAAAGAGATAAATAAACACCCACTAACATCTAAACTTGAGTCTGAACTGTTGCATTTTATCAGAAAATCTATCAGATAATTTTATAGATGCTTTAATAAACTGTGAAAAAGGTATCTACCGAAATCTAAGAAAACTATTTAAAATTTTCGTTTCAATGCCCGTCAGCAGGGCACGTTTAAAATGGCAATAAAAATGGTTAAACATTGCTGGCAAAATGGCACGAAAAATGGCAAAAATAAACATGTTTTTTAAGAAACATTTATTTTATTAAGTTTTTTTCAGTAAAATCCAGTACAAATTTGTACAAATTTTGGGGTAAACGAACGCAGCTATTGTAAGTACAATAGTTATGTTTCTTCAAATTGTCAAAAAAAAAAAGCAAGAATTTGGAAGTTGTTTTTAATACACTTGTAATCTAACTTTTGTTATAAAATTCGTTTTAATAAAGAAATAGTTTTATAATATTTGTCATAAAATTTTTTTATCAGGGAAATCTTATTAAAAAATGATGTTTAAAATTCTTGCGTTTTGGGTCTTCGATTTCTAGAACATCCCTGATAATCTCCTGTTATCACATAAAACAGTTCTATAAATGAAAAACACTCTTTCAACATCGCAAGATGTAACTGGAGCATATTTGAACACTAAAAGTTCAGATGGAGAAAGGTTGTCAATAAATTCATCCGTCTTACTTTCATTAAAACAAAATTGTGAGAAAATCGATTAAAACACTTTTTTAAAATTGAAATGCCAAGCCATATAGATTTTTCATGAGTATTGAATAATTTACCACACGTATTACGATCTAAAACGTTTTTTAAACTTTTCAACAAAATCATTTTTACTGACATCTTGTATTATTTTCCTTAGCACTGTCAATTAAGCCAAAGCTTTCATTCATAGAAAACCCTTTCGTTTGTAACTTCAAGAGGCTTGAGCAGATGCATTGAAAGTACTTTTTACGTCCGATTTTTGCATTATTCAGTTAGTATTTCGAATAGATTATGCCTCATATTCGCTAAGCTTATTTAAAAATTTTTTTCTAGGTTGCAAAAAGGTATTCTTTGGCAAGCTGGACCAAAAATTGCTTTTTAAAAAAATAATTGAAGAAATGGCAAAAATGGCATATGCCATAAAAAACTTGCCCTACTCGTCAGTAATGCTACGAGAGAGAGGTCATTTCCTACCCGTCGTCTAATAAAAACAAGGCTCGGATCAACAATGACAGAAGAAAGACTGTACTATCTAAATTACCCTCACAAGGAAATCATAAATTGCTTATTTAAAAAAATTAATTTATATTAAACTGATCTTATATTTTATTTAACCTTATTGTTTTAAAAACAAATTTTTTACTTTTTGTATCAAAAAATATTTCCCCCCCTAAGGCTCAAGCTGGATCCGCGCCTGGGTTACAGAGATATTGAATATTGAAAAAATCGCGTTATAAGAAAACAATGTTCAAATAAATAACCATAACTTTTTCCAATATTGATCAAAATAGAATATTTTTTTCTTCTTTTGTCTACTAACCAATAAAAAGTGTAAAAAAATTTTGCACAGTGGGCTTAGATGCGATTTTCGGGATTTAATATTTTAAATAAATTTTTTCACTGTTTGTACTCTTAATTTTCTTGAATTTTTTTTTTTTGTATTTAACTATGAGTTTTTCCACAAATTTCAGGATACATTTGGTTGTGTGATTCAAATAACCACTATTTTTTCTGATTTTTTTTGTTTATAAATAAAATTATTATTATTTTTCAGAACAATTGTGATTTTTTTTAATTGAACTGTTAATTTTAATTTTGATATTTTTAGTTAGGCTTGAGTTCATCAAATTTAATTTTCACTAAATTATTTTTACTGAAGGAAGGAATTTTTACAACTTGTTTAATGAAAATTAAATTTGATGAAATTTTAGTATTTTTCTTAAATTTTTAAAAACATTTTAATTTTTTGACGTAGAAAACTTTTTAGCAATTATTGTACTAGCATTAGAAGGAACTATTGAATGAAGTATCGCAAATATCGCAAATCCAAAGTTTTTATTACGGCAAAATAATGCTGTTCTGGAGAAAATTTTACTTCAATGTTTGGTAAATTACTCGGCTCGGATACCTATTCATACACATCAGACTTCGATGAGTGAGCACTTCATTATGCTTGAAATAAATAACTATCGAGAATGTGGTTGCCTCATTATTATTCCAATGAAAACCGGGTGCTGCATTCTGTATAACAAATGCGTAATTTTCAACAAAATCACAAAACACCATTCTTTGATTTGTTTCAGAAAAGCTGATTTTTTTTTGCTATAAAAATTATTTTGACTGATTGTGTTAAAAGACTGTGCAAGATGATTGCAAAATATATCATCGAATTCCGAAGAGTTTTTCACAAGTGTCTGGATGCTTCAACGAGGGTTAGATATCCAATACGTAATACGTTCAATAGCAATATTGTCAAATAAGTCGTCTTATATATTTTTAAGGACATCGATTCCTGGGCATTCTAAACACTTCCAAAAAAAACAATCTGATGATGGAAAAGCACACAAAATCCGTTTAAAGTAGTCACTATATTGCACTAGAGGTACTGTTTCGCTATTAGTTAATACTGCTAGTAAGCACCTATCATGAAATAAAACTATGTGTCCACGAAAAGGGTGAAGGGTGCTGTGATCAGTACTATATTTTGCTTGGATAAAAGTAACAACCCGTATTGAAATACTTCTTAGTTATTTTATGTCTATTTAGATGTAGCCAATTCAAATATTTATATTGAAAATTTTTTTTAACAAATTTAAAAAAAAACAGAAAAAATAGTAGTTATTTGAATCCCACAACCAAAAGAGTCTTGAAATTTGTGGAATAACTCATAGTTTAATACAAAAAAAAAAAAAAAAATAGAAACTGAGAATTATTTCCTTTCATAGGTTACTTTATTATATTCAACATTTTTATTTTTTCGAATTTATTCTATGAGCTAAATTTCAGTTATGTATTTTATAAAGCTTTTTTTTAATAGTCCTATTCCTTTAATTTTTCGGAATGAACATTTTTCCTTAGCTGTCCTTTGGATAGCAATGAAGTATATTGTATGTACAGAAAAATTTACAATTATTAGACACCAGCAGAATGTAATGCATTTTATTAGCAAATGAGATTTTATTTTTTTTAATCAGGGGTGTGCTGGAAATCGCAAACGTAAAACGCGAGAATTTTAAACGTCGTTTTTTAATAAGATTTCTGTAATAAAGAATTTTATGACAAATATTAAACAAATATTTCCCTATAACACATTATTTTAAACCAAGGATTATAAGAATTAGGTTTAAAATTTATCAAAAACAACTTCCAAATTCTAGCGTTTGCCATAAATGAAATAAATAAATTTTTGTTATGTTTTTATTTATTTATTTAATATAAGTAATATACAAAAGCCTATCAAGGCCAATAAAAATATATTACAAAATCAAAATCCTGAGTATTATTAATGGATACAATAAATAATCAAAAATTCATTTATTCAAGTATATACACCTAATTATAAAAATACAAATACAAAATATTTTTTTTCCTATGTATTTCAAGGCCCATCTATCAGGTCTGCTTACTTGTACAAAAACAAAAAACGATTCTTTTTAGTTGTCAAAAATTTACTACCACATATACAAAGCAAATGGAAAAAACCTGTATGTGTGGCATACCATAAACGTAAACAAACGTATACTTGCACATGTAAGCAAAATGTAAACAACTTTTGACAACTAAAAAGAACTTAAACAATGATCATCAGGCTTCTTGCGCAGACCTTTTCAATGGGCCTTGATGTATTTCTTTTCAAATGATAAATATATTTCAGCCCACTTGCTGAAATAAATAGAACAAAACTCACTTTCTTTATCATAAATAGAATTTCTTGCCAAAAATTTATATTTTTGAACCTCTCAATGTAATAAATTGTCTCTAAATTGTAAAATTAAAATATTTGACGAGTTGTTGACGATTTTGTTAAATGTCCGTGACGATTTTGTCGAATTTGTTAAAACTTTTGACGATCTTTGAAAAAAAGCCTAACAAATCTGAACTAAGCCCCATTTACACATGTATGTGCGTGTGTTTGCAAGCAAACTTAAAACGCTTTTAAAAACCTTTAATCCTGAAAATTTAGAACAAAAATTTATGTTGTGCACATCTACACGAAAATACCTTCGAAACGATATATGTTTCATTAAAATAGGTGGACGATAAGATACTTTAAGGGTCATTATTACAACTTGATGTTAGCTGTTATCCGGCAGTTAACAGACTCTTTTTGACAGATAACACATTATTATCTGTCAACTTAATCTTAACTTTAGCTAAATTCAAGTTGTAATAATGGCCCTAAGAAAACTTAGTGTAAAAATAAGAAAATTTTTATCGATTTGCTTAACATGTCAATTCAAATAAAAATTAATTATAAACCAAGTTTTCTGAAAAATGTTAAGAAATCCCTAACATTTGCTTCTTGATGCAAAAATTCGATTCTACTTAAAAATCAAGAAAACCAGAATACTAATAAATAAATGCAGCTTGAACTCAGAAATATCTTTTAAATGTTTTTTGATAAAAAGTAGCAACTTTTGGATATTTTATTTTTGGTCATATTTCAGAAACGCGAATTTTGTTAACATGAGAAAATGTTTCTTTATTTAAGAAAATTTTACTAAATACGAGCAAAATAAGTTAAAATCATGAAATTATTTTTAGATTTTCTTGTTTTAAGAAACGAAATTGATTACTTTAGAAAAAAAAAACTGTTTGCCGTGTTATAATCAAGGCGAATTCAACTACAGGTGGTGTCGGAACTACAGCAATCCAAAAAACAAACAGAAACAACATAGAGTTACATGTAATCATACCCACAAAAAATTATCAAAAAATTATTTCAATTTTTGGGAATACAAAATTTAAATTTCAAAAGATTTTGTTATTTTTAATTTTTTCCCTTGTGTTATACAAGTTATAAAATAAAATCTTCTAGAATGCTTTTCAAATGGGATGAACTTAATTTATTACTTTGCTTGGAACAAATAAATTTTAAATCCGAAAAAATTTGTTCGCATAGGTAAGTAGTGCCGAATAAAGAGAGGCAACTCAATGAATTTTTTTTTAGTTCAGGATAGAACTCGCCATCCAAATCTTTCCAGAACTCTACAATATTATTTTCGTCTGGGGCATTTACTTCGCTTCGTAGTATGATTAGTTCTGATTGAATATTTAATTCGCAGTTGCTTACATCGCAACGAAAATGGTTTTCGAAAAGATCTAATAGCGGTTGTAAAATTACAAAATCTTGAAACCTGTCTTGAAAAGTGTTTCAAATATTTCGGCATATTCATATCTTTTTCGATTTCTTGATTTCTGTAAACAAGTGAATTTTTTGGAAAGTTGGAAAAATCACCACTTTTAATTTGGGAAAAATTAGAAAAAATTTTGTTTTAAAATTGTGAATGATTTTTGACAAGTCGCATATATTGCGTTCCTTTCCTTGTAATTCCAAATTAAGTTCATTTAACACTTGTCGTATCTGCCAAAAAAGCTAAGTCTAAAATAAAATTATTGGCTTTTTAACACTGGACTATACCTTTTTCTATTTCCTCAGTTTCTAGAAACTGAAGAACTTCTTCTCTTAAATCATAAAGTCTATTCAGGCAATCACCGCGACTTAGCCACCGAACTTCTGTAAACATTTTCAGGTCACAATTCACAGCATTTTTGTTTTTTAAAAAGGTTACAAATGTTCGGTAGGTAAGCGGTTGATGTCCGCCTCGAATTTTATTTATTATATCCTCTGCTCTCTTCATAGCTGGGGTATCATATATGAATTTCGATGCAAGAGCGGTCTGATGAATTATGCAGTGAAAATTATGAACTGCAAATTTTTTTAATTGGCCTATAAGTCCATTATATTTGCCCAACATTACATTGGCTCTATCTGTGCAGACTCCAGCAAATTTGTTTATGTTTACAATGGAAAGAAGCTTTTCTCTGACAACATCATACAACAACGTGCCAGTTACATTTCCATAAAATGATTCTAAAGTAAACATTGACTCAAAAATAGTGTATTCCTGTCTACGCATCGAATACAAATTACAAGTTCACATAGATCATTTATGTCAGTGCTTCCGTCTAAACAAATTGAAAAAAATTCGCGATTAACTACTTTTTCCCTAATTGCAAATTCTACACAAGTTCCTAATTGAACAGTACGACGGCCTACCGTTTGACTGGACAGGGGGCAGGTCAACGTTACGTTGAATAGTTACCATAAATTAGTAAGGTTAAAGGCAAAATTAGTCTTTACTTTCTGTTTCTGTTCTGTTCCGTGCCGTTCTGTTTCAAAATTGTAAAAGTTACTTTTTCTGTAGCAACTTATTAGCCATTTATGACAAATTTATTAGTTTTGCACCATCCATTGTTTTATTTCAATAACTTTTATGCACATAACTTTGAAGAAATAAAATTTAATTAATGTATTTTTTATTATTTATTTTGCGGTCACTTACAATTACTTTACAAGTTTTTGATTTTATCAAACTGAACCGCAACAGAACAGATCAACTAATCAATTTCACAGGTTTTTTAATAACAAAAACAAATCAGCTGGTTCGTAACAGAACAGAAAGTAAAGGCTTACTGAGGCTTAACTCTTTGGGCTCGGTCATAGTGCGAAACAATAAAGTTTCATTAATACATCAATAAAACACATCTTCTTACCCAAACATTTTACCTACTGTCACATTTGCTTTTATGTGTACAGGTTATTTACACATAAATTGTAGCAAAACAAGACTTTTTTACTTGTTTTTTAAATATTTCTACTTACTTAAGAAAAGTGTTTTCAAAGAAAGAAAAAACCCATCGACGCGATTGGTACAGAAACCAAAATATTTTTACAAGCAAAATACCAACAAATTCCTTTGGCTATTTTTTCTTAATAATTTCTGCATTTAGGTACGTCTTTTTAAAGAAAGCAAAAGGGAACCTTTTACAGGTATCAAAAAAATTTTTTTCACAAACAAAACACATATCGTTAGCTTAAACGTTGCAGTAAATGTTATTGTTAAAAAAAGTTACTTAATAAAATGTACGTTAGCTTTGCTGTTAAATATTTTCAACAATTTAAATTATGTTAAAATTAAATAGAAATGTTATATTACTCTGCATTTAAGTCTTAAAATTTAGACTCTAAATATTGCACGCAAGGAATTGGATGTTACCAAAAGCATTTTTGACCGCACAATATTTTTGAGTGTAAGCTGAAACAAAATAATATAGCATCCGCTAAACATGTACACTTGTCGAAGTCACACCGACGACTGAATTGAAGAGCATAAAAATATGTGTTTGTAGTGGTATGCACAATTGTGCAAAGAAATGGAAACCCCTGATTTAAGGTTACTTATTATTTAGTCATTAATATGTGAAGCCATTAAAAAATTAATAAAGAAATTGTTTTATTGAAAAGAACATTGTTTGGCATTCTTTTAAACAACTAACTGGCGCAGTCGTGTTTTTCGAACCAAACTCTAATAAAAATTATTAGAGAAAAAAATAAAAAACTTTAAATCGTTTTTTATGAGTGAAAAGACCATTTTTTCCAAATAAAAACTTAAAATCGTTTTTATAAGTGAGAAAATGAGTTTTGTGCTAATAAAAGGTACATAATTTTAAATCCTTACCTTGAAAACAAAGCATAAAGTAAAAAGATTCGAAGCTAAAAACGTTTCTTGAAACAAAAACAAAGTATGTATGTATATACATACTACTAAGTTATCAAAAATTATGAAACAAATTTTAAATTATTTGTTTTAAAGAAAAACAATAACAAAATTGAAAATAATTTTGTAAAAATAAAAAAAAAGTGCTAAATAAACTTTAAAAACTATTAAACTACATATACATATATTGAAACAAAAATAACAATCATTAAAATTAACTAACTGCCTGTTTTTAGAAAACGTAAGCAAGTGAGTGAGTGAGAAATTATATTGAAAACAAAAACAAATTTTCGTTTTTTATTGTTGTTTTCAATATAATTTCTCACTCACTCACTTGCTTACGTTTTCTAAAAACAGGCAGTAAATCTACAAAAACAATAAACAAAAAAAAAAGTTACCAAACAATTACAACTATACAATTCAAAAAAATACAATTCAAAAAAATAATATGTGTATACAGCAGTAAAAACAATATAAAATTGTAACAACAAAATTTTACATAGTACCAATGAAACAAAAAAACATACTTTCAAGGGCATTTTAAAACAATTTCAAATATTAAAAATGAAATTTTTAAAGAACTTGCATTTAAGTATGAACGAAGTAACAACAACAATATCTGTAATCAAAGTTTAAAACTGTCTCCAATTGATAAAACAAAGCAGAGAAGTGAGTGATTGAGTGCAGATAACAAAAACAAACCAACAAAAATATTTTGCAGTCTTCATCTCCCTAAAAATACAAAAACAACAAATACTACCATGGCATTAAATGCGTTTCAACTTTTAGATGGTGTTCCAAATTTTGAGGGGAAACCAGAAGAGCTGCAAATGTTTATTACACATGTTGATGAGTTGCGTAAACATGTTGAAGCAACTTTGATAACATTATTTGACTTGCGAGTGAGAAACAAAATTGTTGCAAAGGCTAACATCACATTAATAAACAACAACAATCCTACAAACTGGGACGAGGTAAAGGTAATTTTAAGAATAAATTTTAATATATCTGAAAGTATAGAGAGTATCATAAATAAAATAAAAACAGCAGAATTAAGAACTACTATAAGTGATTTTTATGAATATGTAATTAAACTTTTAACAAAATTGAATTTAAAAACTGGTATTGACGGGGATAATCAGTGGTTTAGTTGTAGAAATAATGAATTAATGGTATTGAAGATTTTTATTAGTAAACTACCTAGAGAACCAAAATTAGTTCTTAATTCAAGAAACCCACATTCTTTATTAAAGGCAAAAGAAATTTTGGTTGAAACAGAATATTTCTATGAAAAATACCAACCCTTACAGTCTTTTTCATCACAATTTTCTAATAACAATAAATATATTCAAAGCAAAAAAAATTTTCACCAATCCTTTAATAATACAAATAATTCTTATTCTGATCAGTATTCTCGAAACAATTCTCAAAATTTTCAAAAAGGTGTAAATAATTATGGTTCAAATTTTAATAGACCGAAAAATTTTCGAAATTTTTCTGGTGAACATAATGGTAATTTGAATATTAATCAAAATGAACAACAAAACTCAGGACATTTTAGTAACAAAGGCAATTTTGCCGAATCTCAGAGAACCAATATAAGTGCTCCAATTCAAATGGAGGTGGATAATATTGAAACTTCAAATTTTCAGTTATCGGCCGAAGAGCTCTTCCCTTCATAATAGTTAAGACGAAAACTACCCCAATAAAATTACTGATTGATACAGGATCAGGAACAACATTAATTAAAAGTGGTCTGTTTCACAGTTCCTTTAGAAGTGAACTTGAACATCCTATAACATTGAACACAATTTGCTCGAAGACTATAACTGTATCGAAGGTAACTATACCACTATTTAAAGAATTTAATCGCCCTAACGCAAGGATTGAAATGTTAGAGACGGAAATTTTTGGTGAATTTGATGGTATCTTAGGTTGTAATTTATTAAAACCATTGGAAGCTAGGATTGATTTTAAGGATAATTTTTTGGTGACTAGGGATTCGAAAATTCCTTTGATATTTTGTAATTCTGTGGAGGAGCCAATGAGCTGTAGTGAAAATGTAGATGAGATAATAGAAATCAATTTTAATGAGCCAAGAATGGATATTTTAAGGGGGAAATTGGAGATTCAGGATTCAAATGAGGAAGAAATTGAATTACTAGTGGGGATAATAGAGCAATTCAAACATATTTTTTATATTGAAGGGGACAATTTGTCATCGGTTTGTGAGTATAGGCACAAAATTCGAACTATAAATGATATACCTGTATATTCAAGGACATATCGTTTTCCGGAGGTACATAAGGACGAAGTTGACAAACAGGTTAATGAAATGCTACGATCGGGTATAATAACACAATCGAACAGTCCATATAATGCCCCTATTTGGGTTGTCCCTAAAAAGATTGATAATTCTGGTCAACAGAAGTGGAGGGTAGTAATAGATTACAGAAAATTGAACGATGTTACAATTGAGGACAAGTTTCCTATGCCAAATATGGAGGATCTGTTTTCAAAATTGGGAAATTCACAATATTTCAGCACAATAGACTTAGCAAAGGGGTTTCACCAAATTTTAATTTCACCGGAGGATAGACATAAAACCGCCTTTTCAACGGCAAAAGGACATTATGAATTTTCGAGGATGCCTTTTGGCTTGAAAAATGCCCCGGCATCATTTCAACGTATGATGAATGAGGTGCTTCACGACTACATAAATAATATATGTGTCGTATACATGGACGATATTTTGGTATTTTCAACGTCTCTAAGTGAACATATTTTATCAATGAGGAAAATTTTTAATAGATTGGCAGAATATAACCTTAAAGTTCAGGTTGACAAATGTAATTTTTTTAGGCATGAATCGGAGTATCTGGGTCGCATTATAACTCTTCAGGGGATAAAGCCAAATCCTGAAAAAATTAGTGTCATACGGAAAATTTCATTACCTAGGACTCTAAAGGAAATAAGATCATTTCTTGGTTTAACCGGATTTTATAGAAAATTCATAAAGGACTATAGTCAAATAGCCTTACCCATGATTTCGAATTTAAAAAAAGGCTCTATGATAAACGTTAATGATCAAAGATACATTGATTCCTTTAATAAATTAAAGACAATTTTATGTAGTACACCTGTTTTAGCTTATCCGCAATTTGGCAAATTATTTGTTTTAACAACCGACGCTAGTAACGAGGCGTTGGGTGCGGTGTTATCCCAAAATGGTCATCCAATTGCATTTTCGTCGCGTACTTTGAACAAACATGAGTTAAATTATAGTGCCATAGAGAAGGAGTTATTAGCAATTGTTTGGTCCGTGAAGTATTTCAGGCCATATTTATTTGGGAGACATTTTAAAATTCAGACGGATCATAGACCGCTTATTTGGCTTAATTCTATAAAGGAACCGAATATGAAATTGCAAAGATGGAAAATACAGCTGAATGAGTATGACTTTACAGTAGAATATATAAAAGGAAAGACAAATAAGGTAGCTGATTACCTTAGTCGTCTCGATGTTAATGTTATAACCGAGGATTTAAAAAACATACAGTCGGATGTTGCTACAATTCATAGCGGAAATGAGAATTTGAATGACCACATATCTATATCGGAATCTGCGGTCAATTTATATAGGAATCAAATAATATTAACCTTGGGTAAGAGTTATAGATACGAGAGACAGCTTTTGTATGGTAACAAAACTAGACATACGATTATAATAAAGGAATATTTTGAGGAGAAGATTATAGAATTTTTAAGGGAAATGTTGCCTATAAAGGGAACTGTGGCGATTTTTTGCGATAATTTTGATATTTTTAGAAATTTTCAACAGACTTTAGTGCGTTATTTTTCAAATGTTGCAGGGATGAAATTTTTATGTTGTACAAAGTATCTTAAGGATATATTCGATAGTGAGAATCTTTTGGAAATTATAGATAAATACCATGTTGATAGGAATCATAGGGGAATTGAGGAAACCTTTTTGGAATTAAAGGATATTATTTATTTTCCCAATTTGAAAACGGAAATTCAAAAATTTATAAATAATTGTATAATATGCAACATGTGCAAATATGATAGGCGTCCTATAAAAACCAAAATGTGTGTTACGGAAACACCTTTAAAGTCAAATGAAATACTTCATGTTGATATTTGGTTTTTGGACAAAAATACAACATTTTTAACATGTATCGACAAGCTAACAAAGCACGTATCAATTCATCATTTAAATGATAAGAATTCAATTACTATGGCTGAAAAGCTTAGAGAAAGATTTGCTATTTTGGGTAAGCCGTGTAAAATTGTGGCTGATAATGAGTTTAACACTGCATATATTAGAGATTTTCTAAATTCAGAGAATATAGATTTTCATTTTACATCCCCTAATACTCACACAGGAAATTCGGATATTGAGCGATTCCATTTGACTTTAAATGAACATGTTAGACTTTTTAAACTGGAAAATAGGGACATGAATATTGATAACAAAACTTTGGTATATAGGTCGGTACAGATATATAATGATAGTATACATAGCACAACGGGATATAGACCAAATGATCTGTTACATAATAGGGTTGATAAATCTGTTTGGCGGACTTTACATGACACTGTTCATAATAAAAAAATTGCGAGAATTGACAAAATTAACGAGAGTAGGAAGAAATGTCATGAGTATAACGAAAGAGAATTGGTGAAAAATCTTGGTTTTCAGAATCTAAAACAGAAACCTAAATATATATTAAAAGAAGTTAAGGAAAAAAATAAAACTAATTTCATAGATGAAAAAGGTTGTAAACGTGATCGACAAATTGTAAAGAGAATTTACAAATATCAAAATGAATTGCCTAATATAAAGTTTGAGGGAAAAGTCACTGGTAGAGATTACACTAAAAGCACAAAATTAAAGAAAAAAATTTAATTATATTAGTAAAATTTAATTATAACAAAATTATGTTGTTATACATATGTACACGCATATTATTTTTTTAAATATCCTAAATGTAATAAATTAAAAAAAAAAAAAAAAAAAAAAATAATAATAATGTCGTTTAGAAATAAAAGCAATAATGTAAAAATAATTTTGTATAGTAAAGTATAATTAATTGATTGATGTTCACATTTCAGGAGTAATGTGTAAACAAAGGGTGGGGGAGTTACATGTAATCATACCTGAATACCCTTAAGTTACATGTAAACATACCTTAATACCCTTAATACTATTTTCCTATTTATTTCTTCTTTTATAATTTAACTTTACTTTAATTTACTTTCTTGAAATTTCTTTTAATTTATTAATTATCAAATATTTTCTTTTACTTATTTTTCTTGTTGTTAATATTAATATTGGGTAGTCTTTTACAGTTATATTAAATGAGTATAAATATGTCAATCAATGTAGATTTAAGGTTACTTATTATTTAGTCATTAAAATGTGAAGCCATTAAAAAATTAATAAAGAAATTGTTTTATTGAAAAGAACATTGTTTGGCATTCTTTTAAACAACTAACTATAGGGGGTTTTGCATTGCATTGTTAGTGTTTACGGCTCGAAATGTCAACCATTCTTAAGGCTTGTTTACACTATTATACTTTGTATTAATACATGTCAAAAACTCAAGTATTATGTAAAAGTCTGATAGTATGAATGAATGTGTGATGAAAATGACAAGTATTAAAGAAAAAATTTTGACATCCCATACGACTTCATCGTTTTTTGAAAAATTTCAAAACAATAATACTTTTCATTGGATCAGGGTTGCATTTTATTTCATGTGTGAGTGTTTATACTTTGTGTGATGGTGTGATTACAAACTGTCTTGTTAAATTAGATTTTTTGACAGTCGCAACAAAACTCTTTAGATTTCTATCTCACAAAGTATTATGGAATACGTAAGGTTTGTGAGATAGTGTAATCTAGCCTTTAGCAACACACTAACAAATCAAGACAAATAGGCTCGAACTGTCAAAATCAGAAGGGGTTTCGACACCACCTGTAGTTAATTCCTTGTAATACAATTTTAAAAATTGATTTGTTTGAATTGATTATTTATGTTTTTTATACCTTCCCACACCACAGGAGTGGTGAGGGTATAATCCAAAATGTAATAACAAAGTGGTCTCAGTACTACAACAATGAAACAATAGAAAAAACAACAGGCATTTTGTTGCTAGAATTGAGACGGCTAATCAGTGTTGTTAGACTTTTTTCCTTAAAAATCGTCAAAAGTTTTAACAAAATTCGTCAAAATCGTCACGAAAATTGAACAAAATCGTCAACAAAACGTCAAACATATAAATTTTACAAATTAAAGACAATTTATTGCATGGATTGGTTCGAAAATATAAATTTTTAGCAAGAAATTCTATTTATGATAAAGAAAGTGATATGGTTAAGTTTTTTTCTATTTATTTCAGCAAGTGAGCTGAATATATTTATCATTTAAAAAGAAAACATAAGAAAAAATATATTTGCATAAATGCATAACAAAAATTTTTTTTTTATTTATCCATATTCAGAAAAATATTGAATAATAAAAAATAAAATCTCATTTGCTTTTAACTCGAGCTATTTTTAAATGATTTACTTTTAGCGCTATCTCTATTGCAAATTGTTTATATTGTTAAAGGTGCTAAAACCCAAGGATTCTGTATATATCAATAGTCTTTTTACCCGACTTGAAACGTTTTATTACGTCCAATATTAGTTCTAAACTAATAAATTTTCTTCTCATTGCACTCATTTTTCTACACAACTTCTTATTAAAAAGTAACTTCTTACTTCCTAACGCGCAATTTTACTAAGAATAACTTATCTAACAGAATTAAATGGGATTTGCCTTTTTACACACAAATAGAAAAATTCTTCATATGTGATTATGACTTCATCGAAAAATGCATTCGTATGTAGCGACGCAAATCGAAATCATCAAAACGCAAAGCGGATTTAGCCAATTTTTACAAAGCGGACCAAATAGAACAGACGCAAATTAGAGCTCTAGTGTATATTTTTTGCAGCGTCGATGGCATTTCTGTAATTGTAGAATTTAAATTACTAATGCTTCTAATGAAATCCACCTGATTTGTGATGGAGTAGGAATTTTTTTGTTTAATTTCCAAAAAATTTTGTATTTCTAAAAATTGATTTTTAAGTTTTGGACATTTTTCAATATAATTGTAAATATTTCAAGTGTGTTTTATCGATGCCAAAAAATCGTCATAACACTATGTATTACTTTTAGTCAAAAAATCGTCAATCGTCATTTTACTGTATTTACTCAAAAAAAAGTTTAAAGTAAAATTATTGATGGGATTAAATCGTCAAAATATAAGTGACTCTACATCAAAAATCGTCAATCGTCATTTTGGTAAATTCATCGAAAAAAATCGTCAAAATTACGTAAAATCGTCACATCTAACATCCCTGCGGCTAATGTCAAAATGCCTTTATAACAAATGTAAATAAATACAAAAAAATGACGCCAAACGTCACACACGAAAAAAATCACTGCAAACAGCTGCGCTTGTGAGGACACTTTATTAGTACATTCTGGCATAATCCATGGCCCAACTACTAATTAACTTTATTAACTACTAATTGGACCATGGCATAATCCATAACTAACAACTCAGTTTTGAAGATTATTTAATGAAATTTGGTACACTGGTTTCAAGTCTTTTGAAAATGGTTAGAAGCTTTTTTCCTCAATAGGGTCTTTTGGCCCATAAGCCATCTGAATATTTTTTACTTCTGGGTAGCCTTAATATGAATAGTTTTACAGATTTTGCTCTCTTAGGGGATAAGAGAAGGAGAAATCTGCAAAGGCAACAAATTCAATTACTCCAAGAAGTAGTTGAAAGTGTTTGCGGGGGAGGGAGATCGAAAGAGGAGTAAGTCCAAATTTCGTTTTGATTTCAGGGTTGGTTTATTTTAGGTATTTATGAACTTAGATTAACACTTGTGTTGAGTTAAATTATTTTAAGAATTATAAGAATAAGAAAGGGTTGTAAAGCGATCACAAGTGATGTGATTGAATGTAGAATACCAAGTGAAATTAAAAACTAACTTTCAAGCTTATGCAACCTTTGGTGCTTATCCGAACTGACGGTTGGATAGATTTGAGTACCGAAGGTTGTATAAGTTTGAGCACTAACTATGTAGCAAGTTTAAACTCAACATTCGCTCTGCGGTCTCAATAATAAAATAAGAAATAATGGCACTGAATTTCAAAATAAGATATGCCAGTGAACAATTCAATACAAAATATCAATAAATTCAATTACAAAAAAAAAATAAGAAATATGTACTAGTAATCAGCAAAAATTCAATTATACTAAAAATAAAGAAAATTCAATTACCTATACAATTTCATAAAAAAAAACAAAGAGTGTAAAATGTAAATTATACACCATCTTATTATGTTGGTATTTAAATTTGGTTCAAACCTATTTAATTGCAATCAAAATCCTTTTACTAAATTTTATTGGAATCGGTCCATATTTGATCTAAATACTCCCGAAAATAGATTTTAATGCCATAATTTCCTTATAAATTTTACTATGTCATGACAATATGTCACGACGGTAGGTCCAAAATTAACCATAGGTAACATAGGTATAAGTCCCCATCGTAAAATCTCATATAGATGAAGATATCTTAATATGTTTCGGCACAAAAACTTTTATATGAATGTAAACCTCATAACATAATTTTGTTTATGTATATACATATGTGCATATGTTTGTATTTTTTTAAACTTATTTCTACTTTAAAAACTTAATCACACCCCAATTTTTGGATAGTTTAACTTACCAGTTGCTAAATACTTTAAAGTTATAGCAATACGCTCTTCGGCACTAAAAGATTTTTTCTTTCGATGTGGCTCCAAAATAGTCACAAGGGGTTCAAGGATATTGACCAAATAGCGAAATTGTTTTTCGGTAATATTGAAAAAACAATTTAAATGGTAAATTTCATTACTTCGATACAATAGTTCTTTTCGTATATTTTCTTTATTGAGAAATTCATGTTGGTACTTTTTCAGCCATTCCCTGGTCCATTCCAGGTTATTTACTTTATCATCACGTTCTTTTAATACTCCAATAACTTTAATTTTTATTTTTTCCATTGTAGTTCAAGATGGACATAACTTACTGAGTGAATAAAAGGTCCGATGCAAGAACAAAGTTTATGAAATTCTTTTTCGGCAGCAATACGAATTTTCTTTTGTAAAGTCACGAACGTCGATCGAACTGTTACGAAAAAGTTACATTACATGGCATTAACTTTTTATTTTAAGAAATGCGGCAATAATGAACAGAGCAACTTTTCCTTTATCTTATGTTAATTTAAAAATCTGTTTTTAATAAAATATTTTTAAAAATAATGTTGACACTTTTCTTATTCATCTCTCTATTCGTCTTTAGCAGCTGACTTTTGTTTATGTTATTTTGCTGAAGTAATTGGCAAACAATGATAACAACTATTTAAGTCATTATATTCAATTTCTAGCGATTTTAATTATTTATTTAATAAACGTCCACACAGGAAAAAAGTTAGTCAATTTCTGCCCCGCAATTGATATTAACGTGTGTCCTGCATTAATATGTGTTAAGGTAGCCATAAATATGCTATATTATTGTTCAATAACACAGGGTCTCCACCTGTGATAAGATATAAGATTTTTATATCAGCCATGGTCCAATTAGTAGGTCTGCTTGAAATGCCTGCTGATTTTTTGCAGAGTTGTGTTTTTTACGTGCAATTGTTTTTGTAGCAATTGCTTTTGACATTTATACCATTTTTTACACTAACAATTGCTTTTGTTCTTGACATCTTTATCATTTTTCACACAAACAAAATGCGTGTTGTTTTTTCTATTGTTGGATTGTTGTAATTGCGCGCAGACCTACTAGTTGGGCCATGATATCAGCAAACGTCAAATTCAATCGCAGAGAGTATTTTCTTACGTGTAGACTCTCAAATAGTGTTAATAATAATATTGTAATAAATATTATGAGACAGTTGTTATGAGAAATCTTAAAACAACCATCTTATAAGATGAGCTGTCAAAAATACACATACATACATACATATAAAATAATAAGAAGACGCATTCATTAAACTGTTTAGTTTTTTAGTGCAAATAGTGAAAATATTCTGATAAGGGTTTAAAAAAAAACAAAATTTTTAACTAAAAAAATAGAAAAACCTAAAAAAAGAATAAAAATGACACAAGTTTACTTTACGAGAATCATTCGATTATGATATCTTATAACATACATGTTCCCCTTGTTAAAGATTAAGATTACCATGAAGAAATTTGTTCTCTCGTTCTGCCGACGTTCTCTCACATATTATATCAGATATTATCGCAGGTGAACACCCCATGTAATGGATGCTGTACAATTAAATTGGGTGTGGGTATATCATATTAGTAGGTCGCTCAATATATTAGATATCATCAAAAGTCATTTGGCTTATTATTGCGAAATAAGGAATATTTGTTAATGTGTTGACAACGTTGTGCTATACGCAAATGTTTGCGTTGGTTTCTTCTTCATGTATTTAAAAAAATAAAAATAAAAGTTAAAAGTTAGCAGCACTGCTTTATTTGAATTGTTAAATTTATTTTACTCCCCGTCTATACCAGAAATAAATATTGTGACATATATTGCAGCAAATGTCAATATTATATTATCTTTAATGTAGACAGCAATTTTTTGTACATATTTATTGCCGGCAATTTATGTTAGAATAATTGTAAGTCCATTTTTGTTGGCAATTATTGCTTACATAAAACGTCAAATTTGGTTGTCAATTGAAAATAAGAAGCAAAAAACAAAAAAACAATAAAAGCAAATTGTGTGGGAAAGAAATTAAGTTTGTGAAATGGTAGCAAATTATAATTGAAGTAAAAGAATTAAAATAAAGAAAAAACACTAAAATAATATTGCAAAAAAGATGGCAGATTTTGCAAAAGTGTTCTGTTGAAAGCAACTTTCTTAGGGAACCAAAATAGTAGGGCCCATAAGATATTTTATTGTAACTTAAGATAATGTTATAAATTGTGTTTGATTCTCAACCCAAAAAGGTAATCAACCTAGCGGACTTTTCCTCAAATGGTCGTTCATTGTTTTGTGCTATGCTCGCAATTGCAATTGCATTTGTTTTTACCCTAGGTCTATACTAAAGATGATTATCTCAGCAAGTTGGCAATAACGTCGACAGAATAACAGAGCAATATTTCTTATTGCTCAGCTTATGTTAAAGGCATGGGAAAACGTATTTATGTTAACTCATAATTTAAAAAAAATCAAGCAAGAAGGTGCAGTGTAAAAACCAGCGCTATCTTGCAAAAATTATTTTTATTAATATAAATTCTTTCTTATTCGACTTTATTATTTTAATGTACATATATTAATTTGCTTAAGCTTGGTCTTCTTATTAAATAAAAATATTAATTTATTTTAATTTTTTTTTTGTTAAAGTAAATTATTTTTTATAAAAAAAAACTCAAAATTAAACAAATTAATATAATAAAGATAGAATAAGAAAACAATTATATTAATAAAATTAATTTTTGTGATTTTATCTTAGAGTTTATTAAATTCTTTAATTTAATTCTTTTACTACAATTTTAATTTGCTCCCATTTCACAAATTTAATTTCTTTCTCACACAATTTGCTTCTATTTTTTTTCTTTTTTGCTTCTTTTTGTTCATTTGACAACCAAATTTGACGTTTTATGTAAGCAATATTTGTCAACGAAAACGCACAAACAATTATTGCAACATAAATTGCCGGCAATAAATACAGTGCTGTCTGGGTAGAGTGAACTAATTTTTGCAGAGCGATTTCACTATAACCAGGTTGTTCACTAAATCATGGTTGAATTTTTTTATTTCTTTAAAAAACTAATTTATTAATTTTAAATGCATTTGTTGTTACTCCGATTTTCTTTTTATTTATGCCAGAAATTGTCGATTTTGCAACGCCAAAACGCTGTGCCAAAGAAGTAACACTAGCACCTTTTTCAATTTCTTTTATGATGTCGCTTTTTTTTAAGGATAAATGCTTTCTTTTTTTCGAATCCACTTTTATGTAACAATTATATAACACCAATTATTCAGAAATTAACTTTGAGACACGACCATAATGCAACATGCGCGCAGACTGAAATAAATTAACGCTTCATAGAATGCGTATTTGTGAGAGTAACTTGTCAACATACGCTAAAAGAATCGATACTTTACCGTTATTTTATGTTATCTTTAATTTTTACACTCTTCTTCATTGTTTTTCTCCTTAACCAAATCTAAAAACTCACTATAAAGTATGTTCACTCTATAGAGGTTCATCAGTGTTCACTCTACAGAGTAGTCAATGTAAACATTCTGGTGTTCACTCTAACGAGGTATTTTTTAATTTAAGTTAGTTAGTTAGTTAGTTTTTCTTAATTTTTTCAAAAAACAAAAAAATACAATAAGTACTATAATTGTATAATTAATGTAAAAAGAACTTACGACTATGACATATTGTACCTAACGAGGTATTCATAGCATCGGGGGTTCACTCTACCCAGACAGCACTGTATGTACAAAAAATTGCTGTCAAGGCGAATTCAACTAAAGATGGTGTCGGAACTACAACAATCCAACAGCAACAGAAACAACATAGTGTTTTTTGCATTGCATTGTTAGTGTTTACGGCTGGAAATGTCAACCATTCTTAGCAAAAAACTAACAAATCAAAACAAATAAGCTCGAACTGTCAAAATCAGATGCCGTTTTGACACCACCTGTAGTTAATTCGCCTTGATTGCTGTATACATTAATGATAACATAATTTTGACATTTACTGCAATATATGTCGCTATAATTATCTCTGGTATATGTACAAGGTGGGGTGCGTTCGTAAATGCATCACTGCGCTGCATCAGAAAAGCCAACTTTTTTAAAAGACGATAAAAAAAATAATTATATTTTTTTTTTGTGTGACTATTATTTTTGTTGAGTATTTCACAATTTTTTAGTCCACATTTACTTCACTGATAAATTTATAACCATTTGAAATCACTGATGCATTTACGAACGCTCCCGTGGTCTTGTTTTGAAAACTTTTACAGCACTGTATAATATTTTAACGTGGTGTCAAAAAAAATACAACACTGTAATAAACAATTTAAACAAATATTTCATTTCTTTTTTATTTTAAATTGTTTGTTTTGAAATGTAAAAATTTAAAAAAATTTAAAATTTTAAGCGAAAGTTACAGAATTTAGTAAATATTTCCCAGAATCACATGAACGGTATATCATTTTAAACGTGGGCCAAGATAGCATCGACGAAATAGCGTCGAATTTGGGAATTTAAAAACCGGAAAACAAAATACCCAAATTATGGTGATTTACAGAATAAGAACAAAAAGTTAGCGTCGAACTTAGGAATTTAAAAAGGGGAAGTAAAAATAACTAATATTTTTAATAAAAATAAAAAAAATAGAAACTGGGAATTATTTCCTTCTGAAGGTTACTTTATATTATATTCAACATTTTTTTTATTTTTCGAATTTATTCTATGAGCTAAATTTCAGTTATGTATTTTTTTATAAAGCTTTTTTGTAATAGCCATATTCCTTCAATTTTTCAGAAATGACTTTATACACTATCAGACTATCAGAAAATACAATATAATAGTCTGATAGTGTATAAAGTAATTTCTATAAAATTGAAGGAATATGACTATTACAAAAAAACCTTTATAAAAAAATACATAACTGAAATTTAGCTCATAGAATAAATTCGAAAAATAAAAAAAATAGTTAAAACAAATTAAAAAATACACTTTTAGGAACACAATAAGCGATGCGTGCAAAAAATCGTTCGGGCTGTTCCCGAGATATATGGGTTCATCCAAAATGGTCAGTAAAAAGCGTTGCTGATTTATCCCATGGAACACAGGCTTTTGCACGGTATAATTATATTAATAGTAAAACTTTTAACTTTCAGAATATATACAGTTCATACCGTGCAAAAGCCTGTGTTCCATGGGATAAATCAGCAACGCTTTTTACTGACCATTTTGGATGAGCCCAGATTTCTCAGGAACGGTACGGGCGATTTTTTGCACGAATCGATCTTTTGTCCTTTGGTGACTTTTTAATCCGAGCTCAAATTCCTTCCCCAAAATGTCAAATTATTCACATGCATACATATTACATGAAACCAGTAGTGGAATTCTCTAACTTTTAACGATAAACGTTAAATTTTACCGGTACCGTTTATTGCTTACGGTAACAATACAGCGATTCAGTAACTCAATTTTAACAATATAGCTAAAAATTTCGACCAAGTGGCATCTTTGTTAATTAATTAGTGTGGATCGACTTAAAGTACTTTCGAAACTAACAAAACCACATTTAGGTTTTGCTAGTCTAGCGAAAATTGCAAAAATTTGGATAAATAGCGAAAATTTTTAACATATCAAACAAGCCATAAAATTGATAAAAAGTCGCTAAAATTATAAGGAATTGCAAAAATTTGTTAAAAATTGTCAAATTATCGGGAATTCGCAAACATTTGCAAACAGCGGCTATTTATTAAAAATCTCAAGATCCACAGGAAAAACGGTTTATTTCGCGAACATGGCTAAAATTCGCGAAAAATAGCAAACTTGGAAAAAACCGTAAAATTTATTTCAAATCGCTAAATCGTTTAAAAAAACAAATTTTCCGAATATATAAAATTTTTTTTCCAAAAATAGCGAAAATTCACGAAATATTTTTATATTTCGAACAAACTATAAAATTGATTTAAAGTCACTAAAACTATAAGGAATAACAACAATTCGGTAAAAATTACTAAATTAGCGGAAATTGTAAATTTTTGATTAATTTTAATTATTATACAAATTTTCATATTATTCGAATGTCTATTCTAAGTCAAATTACAATCCTCAAAAGCTTTTTTTATTGAAGGAATAAGACCAAGGTATATTTATAGCAGGTAGTCTCGGAAAGCCAGCTGTTTATTTTTTATACGCTTGTTTTGTGATACGAACTGTCAAATGTTGTATAGTAAACAAGTTTATGTCTTTATCTTTTGTCTCTTATTAACCCCTTTGCTTTTTTACAGTTTGTATCATATAACAACAATAAAAAGCCCTGTTGTTAGTTTTATTGTACAATTGTTGTAATCTCGCGGCTACCTGCTATAAATATACCTTGGAATAAGACTATTAAAGTATAAAAGCTTTTGAGGATTGTAATTTGACTTAGAATACACATTCGAATAATTTAAAAATTTGTATAATAAATGTTACTCAACATGAGAAATAAATTCCCAGATTCTATTTATAATTATTTTTATAAATACCGAAATATATTCCCAACAACTAATTTTTTAATATTATTTTTGCAAAATGTTTTTAATAATAGGTGTGATCCCGTTAGGGTAGCCAGATTTTAAATTCGGAAAAACAGTACATTGACCACAAAAAAACAGTACAATCAAGAAAAAAACAGTACATTTTTTTTTGGCGAAAACACAACTATTTGTTTAAATTATTATATATTTAAAACTTTTGATTGAATATGCAACAATTATATAACGAAAAACACTTGAAATGTGTAACGACAAAGGAATGATTTCCGTTTTATGGCATTTTAAACGTATACGAAATTACTCCATTTGTGTAAGTAGGACTTTCTTTAAGCATACTGGTAGGTAAAGCAATTTTCACCACACACATAGTTGCACAAATCAAATAGAATTTGAAAAAATGTATGTGTCCAAGTTAATTTTCAAATTTCAAAAAAATTTTAAACTATTTACGGACAATTTTACCAAGTTCAGCTATAATCTATAAATTCCAAAAAACATAGTTTGGTGTATTTTTATTTAACAAAATCTGAAAATATTAAAATATTTGTAAAAATTAACGTAGCTTTTCTTTATTTCAAAAGTAGTTTAGGTAGAGAAAAGTGGTCCGAAAGGAATTAGGTATTTTTATAAATTTTGAGCCCGGAGAATTTATTAAATTTGTTCGTTTTTTCAATTTCACGAGATTTCGATTTCCAGAACTTGCCCGAATATAAAAAAAAAATTCTAGGAATTAACGATAGTTGTGTTGGAATAAGTATTTATTTACCCCCGTATTTATAAACGATTATTAAATCTTACAAAAGTTTATTAAGGAGAATTTTTATACAAAATTTGTTTTGTAAACCTTTATTGAATTTAAAAATTTTTTATAAATACAGACGTTAGTATTTAAAAAATATAATATTTTTAACAAAATTTCGATTTTGTTTTTATCTTTCTCAGGTGTTTAAAGGAAAATACTATTGGAAGAGGTAGCTATAAAATCATACATATGTCTTAAAAATAATAACATGAAAATATACAACTGCTGCGAGTCACCCATTATAATTAAGATGTCTACTGCGTGTTTATGAGAAAACAATGACCACAGCGTAAAGAGTCTTATTATTTTAGAGCTTTTTTGTTTGGAACACAACCTTTTTTTTAATCTATGTACTGTTAAATATTAGGATATTTTCAATATATGACTTAAACAGGGTTTTTCTTAATATCTTGGTTTTTTGTAGACTGAACCAAAAAAAACAGTACAAAGTGTAAAAAACAGCACATTTGCGTACTGTTTTGGACATTATGCATAAAACAGTACAATTGCAAAAAATCAGTACATGTACTGTTAAAAACAGTACGTATGGCAACCCTAGATCCCGTACTCAACTTTGGGAGCCCGCGGGATCCCAATCTTACCGAAAACTGTTCCCGTACTCAAAGTTTGGTAAAGTGAGAGAGCTTTTAAGGGAAAAATATTCTTCTTCTTCTTGCACGAAGTAGCCCGTACTTTTTCTTTGGGCTGGTTGGGAAAACTGTTAGCAATCAGCTGTGTCCGAAAATAAACAATAAAAAATTACAACCAAGTATTACCAAAAGAATTAAAATACAAAATATTAACAAAATTAACAATAGAAAATTTTGAATTTTAATTTTATACATGCTTATGTGTCATTTATATATTTATTTGAACGTTTTCATAGCATCGTTTTGTTTTGGGCTAGAAATTTGGTTTTTATTGTTCCCGTACTTTTGAACATTTTTGACTATTAGTGAGATAAATTTTTGTTTACTCTCATTTTACCGAACTTTACCCAAAAAGTACGGGATCGCACCTAATGTGAATTTTAAAAAAATGTTACTTGCCAAAGTTTTTGTGTATTTTGTTTTTTTAACTACGAATTTTAAAATAAACAATGAAAAATATTTTGCCGTTAAGTTAACCGAAATACCCGACTTTAAAATAGAATATAGCAGTTAACGTTATTGTTAAAAAAGTTACTGAATAAAATTTACGTTAACTTTGCTGTTAAATATTTTTAAAAATTTAAATTATGTTAAAATTGAATAGAGAATCGCACTACAGGTAGAACCCATACAAATCAAATAATTTTCATCAGCCATGCCCTAGAGTAAAAGGTAAATTAATTAAGTTTGAAAAATTTAAAAAAAAACAGTTTTTGCCACGCCCTAAATTACTGGGCTTTTTGTTTCATATATAAAGCATCGCCATTTAAAGTTCAATGGATAGAATACGGGTTTATTTCTTGTATTTAATATCTCTGATATCTTACACAGTACAACATTTTTCAGTTAATTGATTGCCAACTCAATTCTGTGAACTGTATGTGAAATTAGACCCAAAAAGAAGAATTTCTGCATCATTCGTTTTGTCTTCTTACCTGCGATTTGAAGTTAGTATCGATTTGAAGTTAGTACTATCGTATAGGGGAATTTATCACGTTTTAGGCCCTGTTGTTTGACATAGCTCGACAACCACTAGCCCAATTTAGTTGAAATAAATTTAAAAAAATTAAGAATTACAATTCCCTTAATCTGTTCATATATTGTACAAGTATACAAGTAACACTTTCGAAGTTAAAAATGAATGTATGAAGGGAAAAAATTATTTTTTGCCTAAAAATTTAATTTTTTTTTTAAAAATACATAAAAAATCCAAAATGGAAAAAAGTTTCAAGTCTAGTTATTTTTTCGCAAAGTCACATAACCTATGAGCAAAATGAGACAAAGATCATAAAAATCGATGCACGCGTTTCGCTTTTATTCGCAATTGAGTAAAGGTATGAATTTCAAAAATCAGTAATAGCCACCACCCTTAAAATAAAAATATAAATTAAAAAATTATCATGCAAAAAAAAACTTTATTTATAAAAACTTAATGAAAATAAAATAATATGCAATTAATCTGATAAAATCTGAAAATCAGCTTGGCGTTGTCGGTATGATGTTGCGCTGACATTTTGCTGTGTGAGTTTTCTTCTCTTCAAAAATGATGTCAGCCATTCGGAGTCGTGTTGTGATAGTCCCAGCTTGGCCACAATGTAATCCATTTCGATTTGTGGTAGCGGTTGTGGTGCACTATTTTCAATATCGGGTATCCAATCAGCATCATCCAAATCGGTCGGATTGGTGAAAACGGTTTCGGCTAGCAGGGACACAGTATCCGCACTCGGAGGTTTAGGTGCATCGGTATCAGCAGGGCGTTGCACTGGAAGTGTGGCAGTAAATGCAGCAGTGTATACTTTTGTTTTCAATTGTTGTCTGTTTAATCCAGGACGAAAATTTATGCATGCATAGCACCTGGATTTATCATGTCCAGTTGTGTCTTCCACCCAAATTACTGGCTTCATAAAAGATAACTTTCTACTTTTTCCGTGAATCCATTTTAGAAGGGTAGTATAACAACTGTTGCACACTGTGTTCGGCGTAAAATTTGCACCACTTAAATCTGTTTCATCGAATTTGAATTGCTCAGTAAACAAATTTGTTCGATCTTTTTTCTGTATTTTTCGGACGATATGACCACAAACGTAACAATATTCATCCAAATATGGGCACTTGTTGTTTTCCATATTGATATATTTTATGTTTTGTTGTTATTCACTTTTAAACAACTGGAGAAAAATCACTTTTACTGTTCGCGTTCGTCGGCACTGGCTGAATGCCAAAAATCGATCAATGCACACCTATAAATACTACGTATTTTTGAATATTTTACTGCCAGGTACTTATAAATGGGCGCATATTTTAAGGGCGGCTGGCTATATACCTGATTCAGCACTTGTACGTTTCGAACTGTGCAAAACTTTCCAAATAATGACCACCCTTAAATGTGGGTGCAATTTCTGTAAAAAAATCATATAGGTAGCCACCGGAAAAACCCAAATAATAAAAAGGTCCACTTTCCGTTTAATTGTCCACGTACATTTATTACCGCAATCATAAAAATCAAATAACCTTTTGTTTATTCCTTTTTTTTTTAATTCTCAGAATCATGAAAAAGGTGTCAATGTTTTCTCCAAATAATGTTGTGCATATCTCGAGCAAATTTTTGAAATTCATACATTTACTCAATTGCGAATAAAAGCGAAACGCGTGCATCGATTTTTATGATCTTTGTCTCATTTTGCTCATAGGTTATGTGACTTTGCGAAAAGATAACTAGACTTGAAACTTTTTTCCATTTTGGATTTTTTATGTATTTAAAAAAAAAAAAAATTAAATTTTTAGGCAAAAAATAATTTTTTCCCTTCATACATTCATTTTTAACTTCGAAAGTGTTACTTGTATACTTGTACAATATATGAACAGATTAAGGGAATTGTAATTCTTAATTTTTTAAAATTTATTTCAACTAAATTGGGCTAGTGGTTGTCGAGCTATGCCAAACAACAGGGCCTAAAACGTGATAAATTCTCCTATACGATAGTACTAACTTCAAATCGATACTAACTTCAAATCGCAGGTAAGAAGACAAAACGAATGATGCAGAAATTCTTCTTTTTGGGTCTAATTTCACATACAGTTCACAGAATTGAGTTGGCAAATCATGTGTTGTACTGTGTTATTTTCTCACGTGCAAAGAAAGTCCTGTTAAAAATTAATATATCTAGGGGCGGCGAGTCCCCAATATAATTTATAGAATTTCCGTGCCATTTCAGTTTAGTACACCTTGACTCTAGCAGAGATTTACATACACCGACGGCACTCATTTGTATGCATTAAAATAATTCTTATACATATGTTTTTTATTATTAGAATTTTGCAATTTCTTTACATTATGCAGTTCTTCTTAAGAGTTTCACAGTCCACTTAAATATGAATCATTAAAATATTTATATCCACGATACGATTGTGGATAGCAAATTTTTGGATCAGATTTCAATGGGTTATGTAAATACTAGAGGTGCGATTTCCAAGCAAATTCATCTATTTTGTCGATAGTCTAAGAACGGTGTCGACCAATTATCTATCCGAATCATTGAATTAGCGTTAAAATAGCATCGATTTGTTTTTGCATATTGTTGCATATTTTGGTGAAAATGCATATTTAGCTTTAGGTTTTAGGTTTATTTAGGGTTAAATTGGTCTTTTATGTACACTTAGTTACTTTTTAGCATTTCTAATAGAAACTGCCTCATATTCGCTAAGCTTATTTACAAAGTTCTTCTAGGCTGCAAGAAATGTATTTTTTTTGGCAAGCTGGACCAAAAATGGCTTGTTAACGAAATAATTTAAGAAATGGAAAAAATGGCCTGTGCCACAAAAACTTGGCCTGATGATGAAATAATAAAATAGGCATAGTTTTAGGACTTGAGTAAAAGGTGAGAAAATTAAAAACAGAACTTATAAAGTTTCTGAATGAATTATTTTCTAGTTATGACAAATTGATCATTAGAGGGGAAGGATCCGTTATTTCTTAAATGTCATCTAGAATTTGAAGTTACATTAAAAAAGCATTAACTACAGGAACTAAGATACGATGAAATTGAACTATAAATGGCGGCGCTGTGATTTAGGGCGTGGAAAAAACAATTTTTTTTAAAGTTTTTCAAACTTAATTAATTTACCTTTTCCTCTAGGGCGTGACTGATGAACAGTTGTTTGGTTTGTATGGGCTTCTACCTGGTTTAACCCAGTAAAAACTTCGCCTACAATATAAAGTGTTGAGTAATCAGAAAAACATAAAAGCACTACTTACGATTCTACTGAAAGAACCAATGAATTTTACAAGGGAAGTCCCAAAAGGAACGCATTCAAAAGTAAGTCATTATTTTTTTACCTTAATGCATCCAGAAAAACGTAGTTGTAGAAGTTGTATACAAGTAGTTATAGAAGAAAGCTACTAAATAATGAAAGAAAGAAGCTATTCATTTTAAAAGAGTAGGCGAAGTTTTTACTGGGAATGTAATATGTATGTGAAAAAGAAAAAAAGGGGCTTAGTTTGGAGGCGTGTCATAAAAGTGAGCATGTTAAAAGCTTCACATACTAAGTTTTAGAAGGGCTTTCTTGGCACGTGAAAATTATTTGTCATTTTGAAAAGTCACTAAAGGAAAAAATGAAACCACTGTCAAGCCATGATCAACGATATATAATATGATAAGATCGGACTGTAAATGGAAGCGCTACATATAAAATGCCAAATGTGCTGTATTTTGGGGCGTGGCAAATAATTTTTTTCCTGTTTGAGAAACTTCATTGATTTTTTTTTTAAATTTTAAATAAATTCTATGCCTACATTGCAAAACCAAAATAAGAAAATAAATAAATGTACAATATGTACCTCATTGATGTAGCGTAGGGTATTTAATCTCATTACCCACATGGTGTTACATACATATGTACATACATATGTATGTATGTATATGTGTACTAAAATACTAGCTGAAAGAGGTTAAAATTAGAAATAAGAATAGCTATAAAGATTTCAAGAATTCTGACGAATTCTTCATTAAAAATATTGAGACTGTAGCAAAGAGATCGCGTAGAGCAGTTTTAATTTGAAAAAAAATGATTGACATTTACGTGCAAAAATTTGTATTATTATGTTTATTGTCATCCGTTTTTGGAGATGTCAATATAGTAACAAGAACAGAATGGAATGCCAAAGAACCGTTGAATGGGTTGACACCGCTTGAGTTGCCAGTCGGTCGAATAATTATAGCCCATACAGCAGGAAATTATTGTAATTCAAAAGTAAGTAATGAAAATATGTTTTGCATTTAAAATGTATACCTACATTGTATGTAAATTAACTGCTATAAAATTCGTGGAACCCTAAAAAAAGGAATTTTCAAAATATTTTGTTATTTAAACATTTTTTTGGTAACAGTTGCGTGATAAGAGAACATATCTTTAATATGCTTTGTGCCTTTTATGTTACTCTTAAACTTTAGCTGTCGCAGGAATATTAAATAACAAAATTTTACTAAATTCTGTAAGAAACTGTACTCTTTTTACCCCTAATTGTACTAACAGCCAAACTTGGCACAGCAGGTGTGCATTTAAAAAGCATCATCATCACAACTGCAACTGGTGATGACGTATCATCAACAAAATTTTACAGCGGCAGTGATTCACCGTTATCTGTTAACACAATACTTCAAAATCAATCATCACTTGCAACCAAAAAAGAAAAAATTTACAAATTTTTTTATAAAAAAATAATTCAAAAATAAATTGGTTGCTATAGAAAATGTTCGTGCTGATTTACATACAAATTTATGTTTTGTGTTTAGACATACATATGTACGTTTACACCACCCTGAAAAAATTATTAAGCCCAGAACATTTTTGTGACGTCATTCTACCGACTTAATTGCTTCCCAACAAACACGAAGTCAAACCTTTGATATGAAATGACTTTATCATTTAACATCAAACGCAATTCTCAAACGTTTTTCAATTGTTTGATTTAACATTTAAATTCAAATTGATAATGATTTGAAAATAAAAATTTGATATCAAATGTTTTATCAATTTGATGTCAAATGTTAAAATCAAATCAAAAATAAACTTGGCAATACTACCTATAGCGAAAAATAAATGTAAGCATTAAAAATGGCGATTAAAGTTACATTTTTTTACTTTGGGGTTACATGTGTTTTACTATTAAAAATAAATTTTAATATAAAGTGAACAGTTTATTTCTTGTGAAAAATAAAAATTATTTGTGAGAAATTGCAATGATTAAAAATACGAAAAATAATCAAACAGGAAAGTGAAGAAAGTTTGTTGGACGATCGCGGTGCTACAATCCTCAAAATAAAAGGGAGCCAAGTATTTTGTCTTTCCAAGAATTAGAGGACGGAAAGAACACTATTTCATCTTTTAGCTATGGTACCGAATGTTTATCTCAAAGTTTATTTAAATTAATAATAATAATTTAAATTAAAAAAATTAAATAGTTTTATTTATATTCCACATTGTATTATAATCCACATTTGAAAAACATTTGAGAATTACGTTTGAAAGCAAGTTGAAAATAAAGGCATTTTTAAATTTGAAAATAATTTCCCTTTTTGGTGAGAACGCTATGATTTTCAAATCATTATCAAACGTTTGTCGTTTGAGAAAACGTTTGATTTTAAATCATTTTCCAATTTGAAATCAAACCTCCGTGTTTGTTGGGTTACGCCGACAAATACAATTCAATAAACCACACAAAATGCTTCGCAAACTCATACCTACTGTGTTTCCGTTTTACGTTTGCCAATATATTTCCTGCAACCATTTTGCTAAATGCTAAAAACACAACGGCGACGAACGAAAAATATTCTTTTATATTCTAATATTATTCGCAACTAGGGTTGCCATACGTACTGTTTTTAACAGTACATGTACTGATTTTTTTCAATTGTACTGTTTTATGCATAATGTCCAAAACAGTACGCAAATGTACTGTTTTTTACACTTTGTACTATTGTTTGTACTGTTTTTTTTTTTTTTGTTCAGTCTACAAAAAACCAAGATATTAAGAAAAACCCTGTTAAAGTCATACAGTGCACTCGGGAAAACGTCAACACTCGTTTACGTCAACATCCCAAAACGTCAACCCTTTTTTTTTTACATTGCCTACTCTAAAACGTCAACCCAACTATAAAGCTCTAAAACGTCAACTCTGAATAAAATAAAATTTCGAATTTAGCAGCAGTTAAAATACACACATTTGTACAGACACACATTTATTTTATGAAATCAATTCAGAAATTGGGGATCCACCTTGTAAGTAGAGTAAAAAAAATTACAACTGTATGTCTGTATTGTCTTTTTATTTATGTTCAGTTGCTTTTTTGTGCAGACAATAAAACCAAGCGAAGCCGTCGAAATATTTAACAGGGCTTTGGATTGGGCTCAATGCGAGAATGTTGAGCAAAATGACTTAAATGTATTAAGACGTTTAAGAGAGAAGGCTCTCTTCCAAGTGTTGGATAGAAAAAAACAGCAGAAAAAAATAACAGATTTTTTTAAATGCATATGTGTGCATGTAAAATTAAAAATATGATCTCATTTAAAATGTATTCTTTTAGTTCCAGTTGTCTTCTATGGTTTTAGTCAGGTTGAATGCCTTTTATATTTCCTTTTTGAATTTGTTTATGTTTGGATTTAGTTTATAATTAATAAAAACGTTTAAAAGCACATTATCGATATGTTTTTTATATAAAAATTTTACATTCGTAAACGTCAACAATTTGTTAAACGTCAACACCCGCGGTTTTAATTAGTTGACGTTTTCCAGAGTGCACTGTATTTTGAAAATATCCTAATATTTAACAGTACATATGTAGCTTAAAAAAAATGTTGTGTTCCAAACAAAAAAGCTCTAAAATAATAAGACTTTTTACGCTGCGGTCATTGTTTTCTCATAAATACGCAGTAGAAATCTTAATTATAATGGGTGACTCGTAGCAGTTGTATATTTTCATGTTATTATTTTTAAGACACATGATTTTATTGATACCTCTTCCAATAGTATTTTCCTTTAAACACCTGAGAAAGACAAAAACAAAATCTAAATACACCCAATCCTGTTTTTACACGATCTTTTTTTACACGATTTTGAAATAACACGGTTAACAAAAAAAATCCTTTCCTGTTTTTACACTTTTTTTTACACGAATTAAAACATTTTTGGGGAATTTTCCGTTTATGTAGTTTACTCATATGTATGTAAAAAAGAGCTGCCACATAATTTTGAAAATTTTCATGATTTGTTTAAACATATATGTATATGTATGTTCTTTAAATTAAAAAAAATGAAAAAGCGATTAGGCAAACAGTGATTTCTTGTACCAAATTAAGTGCTAAAGGTGCTATCAGACGGGATGTATTTTACATATGTACTGTCAAGTCAAGTCGTCTTCCTGTACGAGATATACAACTAAAGAACAAATGGAAAAGGTTCTGCTGGCATGGATAGAAGACTGCACCCAAAAGATCGTACCAGTTGATACCAATATCATTAAGCAGAAAGGTTTGTGAATTAACGCGCAAATAAAAGAAAAGGAACCATCAACCTCTTCTAAATCAGACGACAAAAATATAAATAAATTTTCTGTTAGTAATGGATGGTTACAAGGATTTTTAGAGAGACATGCAGTTCATAATGTAAAAATCAAAGGAGAATTAGCTTCTGGAAATGCTGCAGCAGCCGCGGAATTTCCTCCACAGTGGCCAAATTAATAAAGAAGGCGGATACAATAGTGACCAAGTTTTTAACGCCGATGAGACTGGTCTTTTCTGGAAGAGAATGCCAAATAAAAAGGGATGGGTTACTTCAACAGTTTTTAGTGAATGGTTTTACAATTGTTTTATTCCTAAAGTACAACGCTATATGAATGATAAAGGCATGCCGTTTAAAATTCTTTTATTAAAAGACAAGGCTCCTGGACATCCGGTTCTCGAGCATCCAAATGTTAAAGTAATATTTTTGCCTCCCAATACTACAGCCTTCATTCCACCATTAATTAATGAATGCGTTAAATGCGAAAATACTGGTGTGAATCCAAATGTGGCCGATGTAGTGCTTACAGAAACAGTTATGCTGGCACAAGCTGAAATCGCATTGGAAGACGTTGGCGTAAGTGAAAACACTAGTGAGAGCGAAACTCCGCCTTCGATAACAGCCAATTTAATTATTGATGGCTTTCAAATGGCAAATAAATTAGCGGAAAATTTTTTTGGCAAACGATCATATAAACGAAAGAGCTGTGAAATTCCAATCAGACCTACAATCATGTATGGCTCGATACAAGGAACTGTACAAAGAGATCTCAAAAGTAGGATCGCAACGTTCCATAGCTGCACTCGCTGTTAAAATAATTAAGCCAGTAGAACCTGAAAATGCAGACGGACTAAGTATATGTTCGGACGAAACTAATGTTGAACCAGTGCTGCGCAAAAGACCTTGCTTATTATCAGAAAAACATTTTTATTTTCCTTATAAGTACATACATATGTGAATTTTTTTATTTTTATTTTTTCAAAATATTGTTTCTTAAATGTGATTTTTTATTTAAAAAAAAATATTTTAAGAAAACGTGTGAAATATTTCTTTGTTTTTATGTCTTAAAAATACATAATAAAATTAAATAAAAGCAACACTGTATGAAGAAATAAAATGTTTGTGTTTCATAGAAATATTAAACCCTTAGACCATTTTTAAGGCTGAATTAATCGAATGTAACCTTATAAATATGTACTGTTTTTTTTTGCACGATTTTTTTTTGCACGGTGTTTCCTGGAACGTATGTACCGTGTAAAAACAGGATTAGGTGTATTGTTAAAAATATTATATTTTTTAAATAAATACTTATTGCAACACAATTATCTTTAATTCCTAGAATTTTTATTAATATTCGGGCAAGTTCTGGAATTCGAAATCACGTGGAATTGAAAACGTACAAATTTAAAAAATTCTTCGGGCTCAAAATTTATAAAAATACCTAATTCCTTTTAGGACCACTTTTCTTTCTCTACCTACACTACTTTTGAAATAATGAAAAGCTACGTTAATTTTTACAAAAATTTTACTGAAAATCTTCAGCGTATAAATTTTATTGAAACTTGTTTTTTACTATTTTAATATTTTCAGATTTTGTTAAATAAAAATACAACAAACTATGTTTCTTGGATTTTAAAGATTATAGCTGAACTTGGTAAAATTGTCCGTACATAGTTTAAAAATTGTTTGATTAACTTAGGACACATATGTACATTTTCTCAAATTCTATATGATTTGTGCAACTACATATGTGTGTGGTGAAAATTGCTTTAAATACCAATATGCTTAAAGAAAGTCCTACTTACACAATCAACAAGTTAATTGTTTTAAGCTAAGTTAGGCTTTTCTCCTTTCTTATATGGCTTACAGGAATGTTATGGTTGTCCTGTCTTCAAATTAAAAAAAAAAAAAAAATTTAGGCCAAATGCTTCGTTTTAGTGTTTTTTTTTAACGCAAATGGAGTAATTTCGTATACGTATAAAATGCCATAAAACGGAAATCATTCCTTTGACGTTACACATTTCATGTGTATTTCGTTATATAATTGTTGCATATTCAATCAAAAGTTTTAAATATATAATAATTTAAATAAATAGTTGTGTTTTCGGCAAAAAAAAATGTACTGTTTTTTTCTTGATTGTACTGTTTTTTTGTGTTCAATGTACTGTTTTTCCGAATTTAAAATCTGGCTACCCTATTCGCAACCGTCACCAGATATATAACACATTGATGTATATGAAAGTACACACAATCATTGCGCAGACCGAAATTCGTGGAACGTGCGAACTCTACGATAGGTGCATTTCTTTTTCCTACACAGACGAACGGCGAATAAATTGGGGCAGGGGCAGCTAAGCGCAGCATCATAGCAAAGTCTAATCAAAGACTATAGATTTATAAAGATGTTGCACTTAGTACATTTTAAATTTTAAAAAATGTTGTTCTTCTTATAGATGAGGGGGGGAAGTAACAAGAAAGCAAAAACTTCTTGCTCACATTCAGAGAACTAAAGAGAGCAAGAAACCACAAGCATTAATACATACACATGTTTGCTGTTTTTGCCAGCCAAAGTGTGTGTGTGTGTGCTTTTTTTTTGGTTGAAACCGGTTTTTGGTATTTTTTTTAATTGATTGCGTTTTATTTTCAAACAATTTATGTGCAAATAACCTGTTTTTGCCAGCCAAAGTGTGTGTGTGTGCTTTTTTTTTTGGTTGAAACCGGTTTTTGGTATTTTTTTTAATTGATTGCGTTTTATTTTCAAACAATTTATGTGCAAATAACCTGTTTTTGCCAGCCAAAGTGTGTGTGTGTGCTTTTTTTTTTGGTTGAAACCGGTTTTTGGTATTTTTTTTAATTGATTGCGTTTTATTTTCAAACAATTTATGTGCAAATAACCTGTTTTTGCCAGCCAAAGTGTGTGTGTGTGCTTTTTTTTTTGGTTGAAACCGGTTTTTGGTATTTTTTTTAATTGATTGCGTTTTATTTTCAAACAATTTATGTGCAAATAAGCTACGTAAGAGCATATGCGACCGATTGTGTAATTGTAGGGCAACAGTATTTGTTTTATTTTTGTAAAACTTAAACTACATCGATTTGCACCGAATTATAATTCCATTTTTTAGATTATTTAATTATGCACTTACCATGTGTGTATTTATTTACCTATATATCAAACGAATTTACTATGAGTATTTATTAATTTTACTTATGAGCTCTTTACAAGTTAAATGATTTAAGATTTTAACTTTATCAATATTTGATAATTTGTAGTTATAAGTTTCCCATGTGGAATGCTTCCGTAATAATATAAGAACTAGTAGTAAATTGAGCATCTCCATCCTGTGTTTATAACATACATACGTCATTCTCCTCAAACCAAAAAGAATAAATTGATTTTTTGGTACAATTCACGCATTGCTCAACAATAAATTTTGTTATGCTTTTCATTTCTTTATTTTGTAAAAATATTTTTTCAAAGACCTTTATATCAATTTTACAAACTTCAAAAAATAAGTCAGAGGGAGCACACAAACCTCCAAAGTCGGATTCTTTTTGACAATTTTTTGCATGAACAAACATTTCTGAAGGATATGACAAAATTTGCGCGGGTTTTTTATATCCATACGACATTTAACGCATCATATTCGTTGTGATATGTAACCAACAAAATATCGACTCGATGTTAATTCTATTGGCACATTGTTGGATGTAAAGCAATCGGCATCTTCATTAAAATATTCTTAATTTTCATTGTACATACATATATACATATCTGCGATTTCAATTTCAGGGGTGTGAGTACTCTCTGATTGACGGAAAGGGACATTAAAATAGGTTTTAGGCTTTTGATTTCCTGAGATTAGATATCACACTTAAAGGCTTTTGTGTTATTCGATTCAGAATTTGCATAATGTGGATCAATCTATCCGAAAAGCACTTTAATACGACTAAAAGAGAAATGTATGATAATATATCTAATAAAATTCCATATTATTTCCAGTCTAATAATAACTTTTATAATCTGAAAGCTTTATTGGCGATTTTTCAGATTTAAAAACTTGAATCGTATACTTTTACGAGTATTACCAAAAAAAATTAATATGTGTTGCAAAATTATATCTGATAAATAGAGCGCATGTTTTGACAATCCGTGTACGAGGCTATGTCATCAAAATACATAATTATTTGTCCGAATTTGTTGAATATTATTTAAGTTGCTGTAAAATATAACACTTTTTAAATAAAAAAATAAAAATAAAATTATAATATGCGAACAATTTTAATAATATGGGTTTGATTTTATTGGATTTCATTCTATATATTGTATGTAGCGAAATCCACATATTTTTTTGTCCTATCCCGCGAAGCTCTTCGCTTGTCTGCAGGAAAGAAACATTTCTAATTCTTATAATATTTGCTCATATAAGCTGGCTCATACAAGTTTAATGGTTACAATGTTTAGCTTTTTCAGTATGTTATCGATGATTTGTAGATATGTTTTTTAATATTTCTTATTTGTAACTGCCCGTCTTTAACTGACATGACTTGCAGTTATAACTTGAAGTTATAAAAGCGTTGTTAAAAAATTTGCATTAACAACCGTGTTATAACATGAGAAAACTTCTAACATGATGAGTCTATACTTAACATTAACATCATATTAGTGTTTAAGTTACATGGGGTCTTTGCCTGACAATTTTTTGTCATAATAAACGTCAAACTTCATATAAAAAAAAACGCTGACAAAAATTTTAAAATTTTTTTTATATAGACTTTGACGTTTGGTAAGACAAAAAATTGTCAGGTGAAGATCCCATGTTAAGCAGTTTATGTCAGTTGTAGACTGCATGTAATGCTTCCGAAATAATATAAGGACTAGTAAATTTAACATCTCCATACTGTGTTTAGGACATATGTACATATGTAGATACGTACGCAAACCAAAAAGAATAAATTAAAATTTTGATACAATTTACGCATTTCTCAACAATAAATTTTTTATTTTCATTTCTTTATCTTGTACAAAAAAATTTTGGCAGACCTTTAAAAGAATTTTACAAACTTCAAAAAGTAAGACGGAAGGAGCACACAAACTTCCAAAGCCTGAATCTGTTGCAGAATTTGTGATAATAATTTGTTGTAATAATAAATAAAATTGGATTTTTCGGCGGAAACGATTCAATAATTTTTCAAATAATACAATTTTAATAAAAAAAAATTTTTAAACAAAAATAAATAAAATTGAAAGAAATTACGTTCATACACATCAAACTGGTGGCATATTTTTATAAAAATTAAAAGTATTTTGATTATCATCAAATTCACATTGAACCATGAGTTTTTTATTACTTACATAATTACAAAATTGAGAGTTTGATGAGGCATGTTAATGTGTGGCCTTGTCGCTTTAGAAAACATAAAATATCTTTTATGAACAAAACAGTTTATTCTTTCAGAAAAATTATTTTTTATATGCCTACAATTGTTTAAATTTAGACAATAACAGCATTTGAACTTCGGTGCGAATCGATATAATTTCATCTGTACAACAATAAAACACATATTATTGCCCTACAATTAAAATCTGTCACATTTGGTTTAACGTAGTTATTTGCACATAAATGGGATGCAAAAAAACATCTTTCTGGTGGATTTAGCCGCTAAATCC